>OY728150.1:1659709713-1660959713 GCA_963277665.1 Viscum album
TATTAGATTAATGCGTATATTTTATAATTGATTATTTTTATTAAGTTTATATGAGTAATTATTTTCTTGATTGATTATTTTATTAAATGTATATAAATTAATGGGTACTTAAAATAGGAACCAAGTTGTTCTAGGCTGGTGTTTGAGAGTATATTGTGTTTTATGTCTATAATATTCAAGGATTATTAAGGAGTTTATATTTCATATGGGAAATGGTTTATAATATTTAGAATACTTGAAATTGATTTTGAAGATGTTCTCTAAAATAGTGTTGTTTCCCAATGTTTTCCAAAATTTTATTTGAAAACATATTACAGATAATTATGGTTCATATGCAGTTGGTATATGGCTTTAATAACAAGTACATGGCTCACAAAGGAAGCATGTGGCCCATGCAAGGAAATTTATTTATATTTTTTATGGAGGGTTCATATAGTATGTTCATGACCATGAATAGACAACCAGAATTGAGATATCATTTTTGGTCTCATGATATTTTTTGGGCTGGCTGAGAAGGGAGTTTTTGATTGATATGGGAGGTTTATTTACAGGGAAGATGGTTCATGTTTTAGGATCATGATATGTGGGTCACATATAGAGATTGTTATTATAAATAGTTCGCATGGATGAGTGACATTGTTTGTGTTTAAAACTCATTAATTCTAAGAGGCCCATAGTATTGGATCATTCATGAATGAGGATGCCATGGCACACTATAGTAAGTGGTTTTCATTATGGGTATTCATGTATTTGGGATCATTGTTTGTTTTTAAAGGTTTATTATCTATATTTAACTCATTATTCACATCATTAAGGTTCAATAAAAAACATAATAAAAAATCAATTATATTAATAAAAATATTTCCAAATTCATAACTGTTTTCAATGGAGGTGTTGGTCAGTATGTATGTAGTGACCAGATCCCCAAGGTGTATCGAAAAAAAGATAAATCACATAGGAGGACTGTAAAAGGGGATTTCATTGCGATGTACCAACTTTGATGCCACTTAAATGGTACCCCAAGCCGCTGTACAATAGGGCCTCAAGTATGCCTCCCCATATTCTTGAGGGCATCGACTAACGGCGAGGGTCGAGGCTCTGTCCGTGTGGTGAATATGAAATATGAGAAGTGTATAACAACCCTAAAATAAAAAAGGAAAATAAAAAGTGGAATAATATATATATATAATTTAAAAGGAAGAGGAAGCATATAAAAAAATTGGACTAATAACCCAATGTAGCATAATTACGCTATAGACATCCATGCACAAAATAATGAAAAAAAGAAGAAAAATGAATAATACACAAAATATGATGATGTCATGTATCTATAAAATTGTTAAATAATTTATACATGAATTCAAGAAGTCAATATAGTACACGGTATAAAAATGGAAATAAAAGTAAAAAATTCATCCTATCATATCGAACTCCATCTTGGTCATCCCCTACCAAGATCCCATCCTATGTCATGAAAGAATTCACGTATTTATAAGGGTATTTTCCCCCTTTCTATAACAGAAATAATATAATCATACTTGCTACCTTCAATAGATTTTATAGGGGTTGAGATAAATGTAAAATTCCACCACAAATAAAATCTATAAATATCTAGTCCATGTTTATAACAAGGTTGTAATATATTATTTTGAAAAGTATGAATGATTACTATAAAAGGGTCATCATTGTTTCCAAAATGAAGACTAGGCTGACACTTCTGACATCATCTTGTGTTAGAATATCTCTAAACAAGTATCCAAGGGAAATAATTCCTAATACCATAGTAGTAGGGGACATCATTTTATGTATCAATGAAGTAGGGAACCCTATTCCCAATATCATAGAATTAAGTGACATCATGTCCAATATTATAGTACATAGTCACCAATCCCAACATCAAAAAATAGGGGATTCCATGTCCAATATCACTATATATGATAGTCAATCCTAGTATAACAAAAATAGGGGACTCCAAGCCTAGAATTTATTATTGGGTTTCCCTGAAAAATATCATAGAATATAGGATTCCATGACCCATATCACATTATAGGGTCTCTATGACCTCCTCCTCCAATGGATCTAGGGCCTTCATTTTATATTGATTTTGATAATACACATTTCATGGGGTGTGATGGAACCCATAAAAGGCTCGTAGGCATAAGTATTACATGGCCTGTAGGCCTTAGAGGATTTTCATTGCCCATATGCTTCATAAATTATATACAACCCAGACTAACAACATGGAACTGCTCCTCCATAGCATCTTCATCGTGAAATCAGATCTCCAACGTCGCATGGCTGTTCGGCTAGCCTTTCACTTGCATGCACAGGCTTATCCCTATGGCAGGTGCCATATCCTCTCATTCTTCAAATCCACTTATCTTCCACTATGGTGAATTCTTCTTGCTCCTCCTCCTTCTGAAGCTTGTTCCTCGTAGGTTGTCTGGTTTGCATATGCACTATCGGTGGCCCGAAGGCCTTGAGGTGGCCCAAAGGCCTTACTAACCTAAAGGCCTTGGTGGAATGAAGGCCTTAAACTACTCGGGGACTGGATCGATGGCCTGAAGGCCCAAACATGGGAATATTTCTAGATGCTATAGGGCTAAATATTTCCTGCTTCAGTTCCCAGTACTGTACATGATACAATACTTGTTGCTTTTCTACACAGTTTTTGGTATAGTAATGCTACAATACTGCTACAGTGTCATCTACAGTTCGTAAATTAGCCACTAGTTTGAATTGATCTCGAGTCTCCTCTATTCACATAAGGAGTCCTCGCCAACTCTATAAAGGCACATGTTCTTGAGTCTTCATGACCAATATCCCAGAAATATGGGATTCCAGGTCTATAATCACATAAATAAGGGTTGTCATTCCTTGTATCTTTGTATATATAAAATTCACACATGTTTTCATAAGAACTTATCATAACTATCAATGGTCACCATGCCCAATATAAATCACAAGTTAATTATTATCCATATCAGCTTTATAACTACTGAACTTCATTCTAGTGAGGGAATAAACATTTTACATTTTATTAGGGGATGTGGTTATACCACTGACATTCAATTGAATTAAATATAATTAATATTAGAATTAGTTATGCTATAAAACTACATTCATACACTATAAATATGATTTCATCAGGTAATGAAAAGACGAACACATCAATAAGGGTTTTGGCTATAACTCATTAGAGGTCAATTAGGCATATGGATGGCACACCCAAAGGGATGGGTCACTTTGATGTGGGATATCTTTGTACATATTGTGTTTTATCTAGTTATTATGATCCAATCCATAAAAATATTTTAAGATATATTAAATTTACGGGAAATGCATGGTTAAACCAATGTGTTGCACAAATAACATATAATAAAACATCTTTACATAAATGATAAAATACATGACAATCTACCTCAAGCTCACAGTACACTCCTTGTCTAGTGTCAGTTCTTCTATTGGAATATATGATGAAAAAATTATAGAATAGATTAATGCCATAAAAATAGGGCATATGGATTGTATTAAGATACCATCAGCAAGGGAATGAAACATGATAAACGCATCCATTGAATAAAGAAATGACAAGTGGATATCCAATGAGATAAATAATGATCTAATTGGAGTCTAGTCAACGATGATTTTGTTGAATGAAGATTTAGGGGGGAAGGAGCTCGAAAATGGGAGGAAAACTTTAACCCAGAAGAAAAATTTACAAAAGGAGATTTAGGGGTAGAATTACAAGTATCTAATTGTTGTTTTTATTTTTTTTTCCCAAATATATCACGTTCGTATAGTTTGACTACATGATTGTCCAAATGGTGCACTAACCATACTCCTCTCACTCTATAATGAGGTACCAAGCATGGTTTCATTAGCATGGTTTGACTAACCATGAAAAAAGAATAAAAACACCTATACTAAAAACTGTAGAGCTACCTGAACATATTTTCACCTCAGGATGCATGGTTTCTATAAACTGTGTAGAATTTATAGGGAAAATGTCTTGCCCATGCAAAGATACATAAACCATGTAGATGAGTTTCATCGTTTCTACTAAAAGTGTGACTGAGTTCCCTTTTTCAAAAATAGATCCTCCTAGATCCTAAAAATCCTAAAAAACTCCTGAATTTTTTGTTATCTTATTAGAAATTCAAGTAATGTCCAAAACAAATTGTAATTTTGAAATTAAAATTATTTTTACCTCATATAAAAACTGGGTTCTTACACTTATTCCCCCATAAAGGAACTCATACTCATGTTCCCTTTCCAAAAGTGTAAAAATATTTTCTTATTAAAACTCAATCTATAGAGTACATAAATTGGCCTCACAATCCCATGTAAAATAAAATACTTGGTCATGCAACCGTAAAACCCATACAAAATGGACATACTATCCTTAGAAAGCCTTCATTCAATTATCAATAATGCATATAGTATAATATTTAAAACAAGTATCAATATCTTGATCAACATCTATATGATAATAAATATGAGATTTTTCGGAACGATAATGATGATGCTCTAAATCATAGTAGATGTCCTTCCTTGAAAGGTACCTCTGAGTTAATAGAATCTGATATGAAAGTATACCACCTCTATTAAAGATCTATAACTATCCAACAATTCATAGTGATAAATTACCTTGCCTCCATATCCATCTATTCCCATGTTTTTTATACCCATAAGAAAACACAATCCCTTACCATTATCTCCAATGGTCATCGATGGTTGTCAGCATATGATTTCTATCTAATCTGAGTAGTAAAAACTCACATCCTGATTAGTTAAACCTACTTTGAAGTCCCCTGAATGAGAATAGGACCCAATAGTTTTTCCTCTACTACGACATACTATAACATGGGTGAACAAAATATCATATCGAATAGTGCATCATTATGATCAATTTTAATTGTCACGTGATAACTATTATTGTGGAATAAATCAATGAGAGGAATGTGATTCTCCCACATAACAATGAAATTGAGGACACATTCTTGAATAATTTAATTTAGCAACTATACTAACCATTCCAACTGGCCATTGATTAGAGGGTGAATGTATGTGATCACAATCACCTACGTACCCATAGAAATAAGTGATCCTTGGATAATCCTTGATGTAAAATTAGCATCCCTATATAAAATAATAGTACGATAGACCCTATATAGTCATATTATTTCACAAACATCGACTATTATAATTTAATCAGATTATAATGTATCCCAGATAGGATGTAAGTGGGATAGTTTCTTCAGTTGATCCATAACTACCCTAACAACATCACCACCTCTAGAAGGCCTCGGTAAACCAACTAAAAAATACATTTAAACATCCTCCCATTTCCATTAACGGATTGGTTATAGATGTAGAAATACATTAGGTCAATGGGATTCCTCTTTCACTCATTTATTGGCGGAACACATAGTAATAAAACCACTAATCTAACATTTCAACCCTGACCACCAATACTATCGACAGATATCCTGATTCATATTGGATATACCTTGTTGAACTGCACACTACGAAGCATGTGACCATCACCTCAACTCCTATATTATAACTATGGTTACCTAGATACACCCATGTATATTTAGGATGTCATCACCATTGATAGTCCAATCCATAGGTGGGTCCTCACTAGAAATACTCTCATGTAGGACTAAGTCTTTAGGACTCAAAAACTACGTTATATCCACTCTCTAAAGAGATGAAGAGTTTAGTGATAGTTATGCAACTAAAATATTCCATGACTGTTCAAAACCATTATATTATCCTTATTAAATATATCCATAAGCTTCCACTCACTACGAGCCTCCTATTATTCTTTTGTCTACATCCTCCTGCTCAGATAATCAGCAATAACATTTCCATTCCCATGCATATATAAAAGATAATTTTTGAAGAAATATTTATATTCAAACCATATTCATTACCTAAGAATATATTATCACTACATTAGAATATATTGGAGTATTTTTTGGTCTATAAGAACTGAAAAAACTCTTTATCGTGTAATGACTCTAAGAAGGCAAGGTGTGTACAATAACTTCCAACTTGAGATTTTTCATTAGGTAAATCAGATCCTGAAGCATCATCTTCCATGAACCGTATTCTTGGTCTCAGTATTATTACATAAGAACTACTCTAACACTAATATATGATGTATCAAAGTATAATTTATTTCCTTTTTCTCACTCTAAATAAATTTGTATTGGCATTGAAATTAACATCCCTTTTATCTCCTCAAAGGTTGTCTCAAAAGGTTTTTACCGAAAAAACATCACACCATTCTTATTAAACCTATAAAGAGGCGATTTTATTAATGATAATTCATGTATAAATCATATATATTAATCAACTAACCCATATAAACTCAATATTTCAATGAAATTACGAGGCTTCTCTCTAGTAACCACAACTCTCACATTCCATGGGTCAACAAAAACATTTACCTATTATATAATATGTCCTAAGAAGTGAACACTTACAATCCTCAAGTGACATTTACTAAGATTAGAATACATACTGTTCTCCTTTAGTGTATTAATAATGATTTCTAGATGATTTTAATTGTCTCTTCAAGTATTAAATTCACTGTGATGTCAGCTACAAGAACCACCATGAAAGAATCCATATATAGATGGAAAAACATATTCATCAATTACGTTAAGAAGAATGGTGTATTCGTAAGACTGAACAACATAATGGGATACTCATATAATATATACCATTTATGGAAATCTAAACATGGAATATATAATGGTATGAAGAAAATATGATGATAGATCTATATTAGGCCAATTGTCGTGAAAACCCTCCCTCCTCTAATATGTTCAAAGAGAACCTCAATATGAGGCAAAGGATACCAATTTTTACAGTAAGCTAATTCACATTAGATTAATCCATAAAAGCTTATGGTTTTCGTCTACATTCCAAAAAAGGCATGGTGAACCCTATAGAGATGTATCGGGTCATAAAAACCCCTTAGTATCTAAATATTTTAGCTACTTATTGAGATACTAAAACTTATTAGTAGAACACCTATAAAAATGAATGGATAACAGTGAACCTCCAGGAACTAGATCAATATTAAACTCGAAATCCATATCATTATATAGTATAGAAATTGTTTAGATAATAAAACCCTAATATGATAAACTAAAAATTGGAAGTCAGTCTGAGTTAGTCCCTGATTATACATAATATGGATATAAATATGGGTGGTCACTCCACCTAGATTAATATGAATTGGTCCAAGCCATCCTTCCAAAACATCCCACCATCCCCTTTAAATGCATGGTACTCCCTCTAGTGATGTAAATGATACCCAACAGTGATAATAATCGATGAAGGCATTAACAAGAACAAAACTATTCGTCCCCATAATGACATCAATTTCCATTATCTCAGGCAAAAAATGTTCTATAAGAAATGATGACTGCCTACCTGATGAGGAATGTCCCTGCAATGGTGTATACTCTTAAAATGTATACCCAAAAGTGTATCATGATTAATAACATAAATAGAAGACTGAACACCGAACTAGTGGATCACCACAAAAGACACAAAAATAAAAGAATGAGATTCACATGTATTGAAATAGTAGAGGCTATTATAATGTTACCTCAAATAGTTGATGCTTTAGAACCCTCCTCCTCCGGTATAGGCTGAACTGAATAGATAAGGCATGATCCGTGTCCCTATGTCACATCCTATCTAATTGTAGTGGGTATCCTCTACGTGATCCACATATCATAAGTCTGGATACCACATATATGACCTCCTCTTCTACTTTTACACCTAATAGTACTCCTGGTACCACTATGTTGGGATGCTACTAATATTGCTCTTGATAGTGAAGCTAACACAAATATTATCCCACTTTTAATTGATGGTAAGGTCCTAAAAAAATGTTGAATATACCCTAATATTATATATTCTCGACACTCTATAAGATATATGTGATATTGAGGCTTAATATGAACTAGTTTCACACACTTGTGAAAACCCACGTAACTTTCACTTGGTGTCACCTGGCTTCAACTACTCACATATGCAGTCTTAAAGAATCGCTTCTGAACACTAGTTTAACCACTACCCAATACGGGTTATGAACTACCCTTGATCATAATATATGCTTCATTAAAGTTCCACATGGTGAGAAGGTCCTAGTTCACTATATCTGATATGATCGTCAACCAGAGAACATTCACTTGGGAATGAATTGGATGCCATAGGCCTTCCTCAAATCATCTCACTTTCTCTAGACTATTAGAAGTATATATCAGTAAATTTTTTTGATTTTTAGTAAAATATGATGAATAGTTCATAACTAAAAAAAATCCTACTGAAGGTTCATGAATTCCCTTGAACAATCGGCCCTCATTCTCAAAGATAAGAAATAATCTAATAATTCTAATTAGAAATATCTCAAAGTGACTTCTATATATTTAATATCCTAATTTATAATATCCTACCAGTTTTGGGTGGATACTCAAATCATATAAGTGGTGAGATTAAATCTTCTCTCTAATGGTGTTTCTATATTCTTTAATAAACACATAAGAATAATAATCCATAACTCTGTAGTTTTTGGTCCGCCATCCCCTTTTAATGTGGGTAGATACTGCTACTGAAACCCTAAGTAATCTCGAACATATATAGAAAGATAATGGATGTAATTTAATTATTTTCATAAGAAGTAGAAAATACCATTTAAATTGGCCATCATTATCAGCATCGAGAATATGAAGAGTTGTCATAGGAGGCACTACTGGAGGTATCTCTAGTTCGTAGGTCCCACCACCTCTATTGCATGGTTATTACCACCGTCATTTCATACAACTGAAAGAAATCATGTTATAATTTCCCTAAAAATACATGACATATTTCTCCTATACATTTTGATAATGAAAGAAGGAATATATACAGAAATTAAATAAGTACAATTCCTTTCTATGAAATATTCGTACCAATCTGTCAGCTTCTAGAGTTAGGTCTTTGTGATAGGAACAATTATATATAATTTAATAGATGATATATACATTCCATAACTAAGACTAAAATAGATTAAAGATTGTTTTTTAATTTCAACTTTATTTAATTTATATTTTTATAAAATATCAATTATTTCAGATGGTTGAACCAAATGGTTCAACACATCTCATCCATAATGGCCCATACACCTTATGAACCAACGTTTGGAGTCTAGTTAATCCATATCATTACAAATTCAATTCCATTCAAACAATATATTTGGACTCAACATTCCATAGTTATCTTCTTAGGGTGTTTGTTATAGCCTATATAGTAAAAAGTATTTATATTATTGAATGAAATCTATATAAAAACTCTGATTCCTAATCCTCTTCCTAAAACATCATTCGGCCATTCCATATATCAAATAAAGAACATATAATAATTTCATGTACCCAATGTACTCATTGAAATAACAGAAAATGAATGAAAAAATGACACTATATAGCAAGGCATATACAGGGAATATGAATTTTCAATAAGGATCCTAATATAATGCATGATTGATTCCTCCTTTCATTGTCTCATTAAGAAAATTATGAAAGGTAAAACTCAATTCTCAAAAAAATAACCAGCACATAGCATGTGCATCACCAAATGGAGGAATCCAATAAAATTTAATAGGATTACCTTAAGAACAACAATCCCTTATTCTAGGGAACATGTTATTCCCTTAAATTTGGGTTCGATACTTATTGGAACCACTTATAACTAAGTATGGAAGAATTTAAAATCTCCAATATATTTCCGAAATATAGTAAGGCATGAATGGAAACCACTTATACCACATTGTTTCATCTTAACATATGTTCCACATAAAAAATTCCTCAATATAGTGGACATATGGACTCAATTATGCCTCCTCGTACTCCAGAGGCTTCTAACTAATAGTGAGGACCAAGGGTGTGACTGTGGGAAGACTATAATCTCTATTAAGAGTATTATAGGGGTATAATAATTAGATAACTAAATAGTTTAAGAATATCAATAATGGAAAATACAAAATATACAGATATAAACAACTGGAATGGTATCCTATCTTACAGGAAACATGATATTAACATCAAAGAACTAAATAATGAACAAAATATTTAAGATAAATAATACACAAATGAGGATGATTTTATGTCTCTACAAAATAAAGAAAACATGTATACATGGATGAATGAATTCAATAAAGTACATGGTATAAAAAATAAATAAAAAGTTCTAAATCTATCCCATAATCCCAAGCCACAACCCAATCATCTACTATTATGAACCCATAAAAAGTCATGAAATATGTAATTCATATGTAAGAGGATGGTTCCCCTTATCTACACCACCTAGAATATTTTTTCCTAGGTAACATCGGCGGAAGAGATTCAGTGTAAGATCAAAATAGTTGGCCACCAAAAATTACTTCTACAAGTAACCATTCAATGTGTATAACATGGAAGTGTTAATATATTGTAATGAAAAATAGTTATAGTAACTATAAAAGGGTTATATCTAGTTCTTGATAAAAATCCTGGTCGACACTTGCTACATCAACCAAGGGATGCAACTTCTATTATAATAATAGTTGGGTATTTCATGCTTAGTAACATAGAAATAGGGTACACAATGCCCAATATCATTGAAAAATGGGACCCCACGACTTGTATCACCTTAAAGGTTCTCTGTTATCTATATCACAGAAATAGGGGATTCATTCCAAGTATCGTAGTATTGGGTCTCCATTCTCTGTATCACAAAAATATGGGATTCTGTGCCCAGTTTCGTAGTATATATAAGATGACCAATGGTTTTTATCCCCACATACAATAATTATCAAGGGTAACCATTCCCATTATAATTCACAAGTTAATTATTATTAGAAAATATTTACAACTATTGAACGTCATTCTAAGAAGTTAATAACCATAGTCCATTTTTTTGGATGAGCTTCTCTTTCCACTCACATTAAATCCAATTAATAACAATTGATAAGGGAATTAACCATGTTATAACATAACTTTCATACATTATAAAAATTATAACATCATTTAAATTTAATTACAAACATAGCAATAGGGGATTTGGCTGTAACTCCATAGGGGAAAATTTGGAATATGCAGTGAAAACATAAATGGAAGTATCACTCTGAGGTGGAAGACTGCAATATGAATGGGTTTATAAAAAGTTACTTGGTTCCATGATAGAAAACCAATTAACGATATATTCAGTTTAGTGGAAACATGTTTGGAAACTGGCCTATGACACATATCACATATTATAAAAATCTGTACATTGTGGGATAAATACTAGAACACCTACCTCAAGATCATAATACTCATCTCATCCAGTATCAGCCCTTTCATTTAGCCTGATAGAAGAAAAATAGAAGAGTAGAAGAATTCCTTGAAAATATGGAATATGAGCCTACATCAGGATTTCATCATTAATAGAAAGAGAAATTATGATCCAAGATAAATGATGGAAGAACATATCATTGCATATACAATGATACAATCGCATTGGATTTTGGATGACTTGAGGTATTGAAAACCTTGATTGTAGAATAAAGGAGCTCAAAAATGGGATGAAAACATTTTTTTCATTGGAAAATTAGAGAAAAGGTGGCGATGTAGTAAAATTATAAGAGTTTAGGGGTATTTTCGTAATTTCCCCAAAATATCAAGGTCACGTGGTTTGGCCAGACTATTAGAAAAACCATGTGCCTACCATGAACTACCTGTTATTTGAGGAGAGACCCCACATGGTATCTTGGAAATGATTTGAATAAATGTGCACTAACTCTATAATCCCCTATAATATAAACTAGAATGCCACCCACAAAGGGTGTGTACCTCAAGAAACACATTTTCCTCAAACTGTGTAGCCTCTTGAGGCTCCTTATTTATCTAGGTTTTCAAACCATTTGGACTAGGTCACATGGTTTATACTATCATTGTGGCCTAATTTCCTTTTTCAAAAATAACCCTCCATGACCCGAATAGGCCCCAGATAATCCGGAATCTTTCTTGATCTTATTAGGAACCAATATTAGAACCAAAACAAAGAGTGAGACCAAAATTAATAGGATATATACCTCATATAGAAATTGGTTTCTAACATTTTTAAATGTAGTTCTTAGAAGATATATTTACATGATAGTTTCATTAAGTTAGTTTACGGGGGATGTATATGGAGTGTTGTTCATAGAGTAGTTTCATGAAGGGAGTGTGAAGGGGTTCTATTTGTGTGGGATTTTTTTCAAGGTATGTGCATGATAAACATTGATCTATATAGGGACATTAGGTAAGGTACTTACTGATCATACATTTTTAATTGACATTTTCAAGAGGGTATTCTAGAGAATGAAGAGAACATTAGAGGACTATAGTTAGGGTTTAAAAATGAAAATCATAGTCTATTTTCTAAACTATATGGAAGATACCATCATGCCATTAAAAATTTTAAAGCCAATATTTTGAGTAGTGAGCTTGGAGAATCATATTAAATTGTTTTGAGGGAGGTAGTGTACTATTCCCTAAACATTACTAAAGTTAGTGAACAATTCATGAAGGGAAAATGGATGAAAAATCATATTCAACGTAAACTATTAAAGTATAGTGGATTATGGTATGACAAACACATCATCATCTATGCTTCATAGACTATCCCCTAGTGATGAAGTATGTAAATTTTATTGTGTCTTCTATTTATTATTTTCATCTATTATCCTGGTGAATTAGTATTCAATTCCATTGGGTTTAAAAATTTCCTATAAACATAGGGACATGGTCCTTGGATACACGATAAAAAGATTTACATCTTCATTCATCCCTCCCCTCTAAGGGTATCCCATTTTATAACTATTAATTTATTATTTTATCTTTAATTTTTTTTATTTTATTAATTTTTTTATTATAGAAATTGTTGTCTGAAATTAAAAATTATAAATAAATGGTTAGAAATTTATTTGTTTTATTAACTTATTTTTATATATGTTTGTGTATAATTTGACTTAATTTTTTTTAAAATTTATGCATGATTATAATTTAAGAATTTAAACATATATGTTTAAAATTTTATAGGTTTTAATATATTCATCTACTAGACTTTAATTTTTGGTAATTAATGGAAGATTTTTTGATAAATTCAGGAAGAACTAGTTATGAATTTTATAATTTTTTTGATGATTGCTTGGATGTTTCTAAAAGAAATATTAAAAAGTATAAATCATTTTCTATCCATTCCTGAATTATTCAAATATGATAAAATTATGTTATATACAAATCAATGAACACTTTATTTTCGATGGTTTTAATGAGAGTTATACATGATGTATAATACATGATGAAATAAAAATGAATTAATCATCTGATATTTTTGGATATGTTTATCCAGAGATAGAGGATCTTGTTTATGAATTAATTAATTATTTAGGTGTTGAAAACATTAAAAAAGAAAAAGTATTGAACATTTTTAAAAAGATGTTGAGAAACCAATTTTCTTAAGTTTCAGTAGATTTAAAATGTTTTCAATAGTAATGGATTT
Organism: Viscum album; assembly: GCA_963277665.1. NCBI lineage: Eukaryota > Viridiplantae > Streptophyta > Magnoliopsida > Santalales > Viscaceae > Viscum > Viscum album. The sequence goes on from OY728150.1 coordinate 1,659,723,283, forward strand.
AGTTAACATGAATGGAATTAATAGTTGGAATGAAAATAGTTTCAATGAATTAGTTAAACATTTGAAAGGGAAACTTTCATAATGTTTTGTTCTTCCATATTCCAATTATAATGAACAAAATATTTTTACTAATGGGTGTAGGATATACAATAATTAATTCATTCCCAAATTAATATTTGTTTCATAGAAACAAATTTAAAAGTTTATCAAAATACCCTAATTTTGGGACATCATGACATAAAACGGATAATAAATTCAATTATGATTCATTCTCAAGAAGATGCACAAATCATCTAGAATAATCAATTTTGTATATTATAATAATTATTTTCTTTAAATATTTTCGTTCAAATGAAAATGATGAAAAGTGGTTATGAAAGAAAATATAAAAGGTAATATTTAATGGAAACAAATATATCCCTAACAATTCACTATAATGGAAGGTATTTGATAAAATATTTCTCGATTTATGTAATTATTTTAGAATTATTAGAATGAGATTGTATACAAATGGAATGAATCCATATAATATCCCTATTAGAGAATATAGTACATTGAATTTTATTTTTATAGTTTCAAACATTTATCTATAGATATGTATGGAGAAAAGATATGTTATAATGAAATTAATGATTTTCAGATAAAAACATCATGAAAATGATATTGAAGTTTATCTATCACAATTGATTGAAAATTTCAAATTTATATGGGATGTGGTTGTTTTGAATTTTTATATATATTAGAAATCGTAACATTCTTTATGTGATAGGATAACATTCACAATAAATTACATTATTACATATGTAATCCAATCTATATATTGTGTTAATTATCTTAAAAATTGTTTAATTTCTGATGAAATGATTTTATATAATATATTACTAAATGGGAGATTAATTGTGTTTAAGTGAAATCAAATAAATTTTTAATTTATAATCCTTATTGATGATGAAATAATCTATTTAATTATTTACAATAGTATGATATCACCAAACAACCATTGTTAACAATATAATATTACAACAAGTTAAAAATTATAAATGTTTCATTTGTAATGATAGAATATTTAGTTCACCCAAAAAATAAATTGATGAACTGTTCAATATTATTGTATTAATTGAATTAATTGTTTATTAAGGTAAAACTGAACATTGGGGTTATTATTGTTGAGAATAAATATTCTGATAGTTTGATAGGATCATTTTTATACCGAATGGTAAAGTGAAAATATGGATTGAATGGATTATTAGTCTTAGTATCCATCGAAATATGTTTGGAGTCAGAAAACAATATGAAATTAAATTGAAAATATTTATTCATAGATTGTCATGCATTAAAAATGAGTGAGAATATAGTATTTTGTTAATATTTTCATAGTATTAAAGTACCTAGTGTATATTTATCAAATTTGAAAAATGTAGTTCTGTCAAAGGATTTGATAATAATATGTATGAAATCACCAGATTGTCTTATATTGATACATTACCAAATAACAACATAACTATATATCTTATTACCAATTATTATTAGAAATTATATCAAGAGGTTATGTTAATTTTTCAATTCCATTTATAGGAATGTCTTGAATTAATATTTATATTTGTATTGGATAGAAAATATTTCCTCATAGATTTTTATCTAGAAATATAATTTCCACTAATTTATTTGATATATTGGATTTTTGGTGATTAATTTGGTATGATTGATAAGAATATGTTAGACTATTTATTTGTTTTTAGGAATCATTCTGTATGATATTCGAAAAATTCTAAATAGATATGTTAAAAATCACTGTTGACCTGAGGCATCTATTGTTCAAATGTGTATATTGTAAGAGGTTATTTAGTTCATTACTGATTGTTTACCAAAATTGGAGGACTTTGGTCTCCCTATATCTCAAGGATTTAAATTTTATTATGAAGGTAAATGGAACTTCATCTTTAAGGTTATGTTGTTTTCATGTGATGAAGTGATACAAGTGAATTTTTATATTTTCAATAAAACTAGTGAGGTTTAATAATATATATCTTGGTATATCCCTAAATTAATGGCATAATATGTAAAAAAATGAAATTTGTTTTTGATGAATGAACATAAAAATAAATTTATTAAATTTTGATGTAATGAAATTAAAAGTGATTTATTATTATTAAAAAACATGAAATGGATAACATGACGACCATGTATTAATGAGATCACATATTTTGGTTATTAAATTAATGGTAACACATTTTACACAAAAATATGGTAGAAAATTTGTTCCATAATAATAGCAGGGTAATGGTCATCATTGATGCAATGCATTTTCAAAAAAAAATTAAAATCCTTCTTTCATCTTCAACTCATATTTTCGAGTTATGGTCAATATACATGATAGTGGTTATACTAAATTGTGTGTACTAGTGTTTAATTAGATTTGGATTGATAATAAAAATGGTTTGATACAAGATGAGTATGTATTTACACTTATGAATTGAAATATATATATATTTGAAAATAGTAACCATTTATGAAGAGATGTATTAAAAACATATATATTAAAATTTTCACCCCTAAATGATCAGTAGTTCATTATTTTTCAAGGGAAAAATTATTTGGTAGTTCAGAATTTTAAGGATGTTGATAATTTATGTGAAATTTATTTATCTATTACATGATTACATAATGATAATAATGTCTCTCATTTAGACACAGTCTTTGTAATATTAAATAATTAAGTATAAGGTGTAACAACCCGATATTTTATGATAAGTATTATTTTTAATTTATTTTATGTCATGTGTTTTATGATACAACAAGATTATATTGTGCTATACGCAACACCGTATTAGCTTCTAGTATACACAACACTATTCTTAGATTGTGTTACACACAATTTCAAGTTCGTTTGATAATAGTCATTCTACACAACATTGAGTGTATATATATATATATATTCAATGTATAAATGAAATATGGTTGGATTCTATTATATGAAACAACAAAATAGTCTTGCAAAACACGCAACCCTAACTTGGCTTTCATTACATGCAATCACGACCTTCCTCGATAGCGTGTGTAGTACGCAATACAGGCTTTCACAAAACAATGATATACTGTTATAATAATATTATGGACTAGCCGTTATGAATAGTATTAACTAAAATTTGAATTTTATAACATTATTATTCATCTTACATATTTTTTAGAACATGGTATGAGAAAAAAATAAATTTTTTGGGTAAAATAAGTTTTTTGCAACAAAATGCAGTTTTTCCGCCTTTTGATGGAGCACACACATTAAATATAGTTTTTGACATGTTTATAAGTTAAATTTGACAAAAAAATATTCCTTAGACTCAGGATATAAAAATTTAATTTGGATAAAGTTTTGATATTTTTCTGATAACTTTAATATTTTAATGAATAGTAAAAACATGCTATATTTTAATTAAAAACTAATTTTTTCATCATAATAATTTATATGGTTAAATTATAATATTGAATGGTTTTAAATTACAAATAGAATATATTTTTACCATTTAATATAATTTATGTCATAAACATTGATTTCACCCTGAATTCGTAGGTTAAATCAATTCAATCTTTTGAAATGTTTTAATGAAAACCTCGATTTCTTTCGACAACGAAATTAATTTTAATTTAATTTCTGAAACTTTATTGTATTGAATTTGGAAAAATGGATTCTATATTTGGAATCAGTGGATCCAAATTATGTTAATAAGATACTTTTTATTCTTGGGCATTATGAATAGTAACTAAGGTAATTTTATTTACCATAGTTAATGGTAAATCAGGTAGTTAAGGGTAAATATAATATTATAAAATTACCCTAACACCTGAAAAAGTTATATTTGATGGCTAATAGTAGACCCATATCACTTAAGGGTCGGATTAGATAAATTTTATGGACTTTTTACAACAAACATAGTTTAATTATTATTAAAACCAAAGAAGGTGACAACATGTCACTCTCTTAAATCTTATAAGTATATTAATTTTAATTTAGTGATAAACATCATTAAAAATCAAAAATGAATATTTTCCAGAAATATAATAAAATTATCTACATCATATGAATTTATTTATATTTTTTAGGGATTAAATAATTATCATTAATTATGACACAATAGTGATGCAGAAATTGTTTATCTAGTGAAAAATCAAGAATATAGTTTTTATTAAACTAATAGTGACCATAAAAGGCACAAACCCCTGAAAAAAACTTATTGGTAATGTAATTTTAAACACTAATCATCCAATGGTAGAATAGTTGACCATTTGGAGCCTTATAAAAGCGATTATGACACTTATATTATTTTATTTTAAATGATCCCAAAGTTGTCACCTTCATAATTTAATAGATATAACAATTTTAATATTGTGATTTTAAGATGTTAAATTCTAGTAAAAGTATTATTGTGAAATTTAATATATTTATATTCATCATGGGATTTTATTTTTAATTTTTATGCAACATATAAGTATATTAAATAATTATACAAAAATGTTGTAGTAATTAATTTATTAAGAGATAAACCAAATAAATTGTTTTAAAAATAATAAAATAAATACATTATGAACTATTTAATGTGATCCAATAAATTTATAGATACATATGACCTTTTATGAATCTATTAAATCTTTTAGTTTAGACATATCTTCTGTATATATTTTATTTTAATTCAAATAAATGAATACTGTCAAAATTGACACTATTGTTATTTTATAAAAATAACATATTAGAAAATTGTTTAAAAATCACAAAAATATTTAAAAATTATAAATTTGAATTTATATGGTCTAAAATGTTATTAAGTAACCAATTATGGATAATTCACAAAAAATAAGTAATTATTTGTTATAATTTAAAATTTAGAATGTTATTACCACAAATAAAATTAAATTGATTAAATAATGATAAATTAATTTGATAATGTTAAAAATAATTTCCTAACATGTCTAAATTTTATTGTTTGATGAGATGACAACCCTATCGCATCTAATATTAGAATATGAGTCATTATTGGTGGTTATTAAGTGGTTTTAGATTTATTATAAATTAACATTTTCAAGATTTCCAAAGGTGCCCCTCTCCTCCCTTATAAAAGGGCACCTCCCCCCTCTCATCTTTACACAAATTTGATCCTTAAAGCTCGGCCAAACCCTACAAATTTCACTTCCCCACTTCCCTCGAAACATTCTAGGGGTCCTGGTCTTCTTTAAAGACCAATTTTAGTGCCGTAAGAGGAGGTCTCAAAGAGGCGCTTCAAAGAAGAGGTAATGTCTGTTACCGATTCTTTCAACTTTATTTATTATTCTACTACTTCTTCTTTAGTTGTTTGATTATGAAGTAATAAAATCAGTATCACTCATACAGTTATATTTTATTATAAATGTGAAACAACCCTATATCACTCTCTATCCATCCTACGAAAAATGAAATCACCGCGCGTGCGTACGTACAGAATACCATCTCCATGCCGTGGTGTAATCTATTTTCCACTTTCCACCTTACCTGGATGGGTATAATGGTGTAAATTATGACTACATATCATTATTGTAATGTGATATTGATTCTGAAATATTATACATACACTCCAATACAATTACATGGGAACGATATCATCGCTCGTGCGTACGTACGGATTACCGTCTCCACGACGCGATGAGATTCATTATCCATGTAAACCATACATGAATGATCATAAAGTTTATATATTGAATACTAGTGAAATATATGAAATAATAATTCCACTGGATTTATGTATATATATATATGTCATCTATTTAGTTTCATTTAATTCAATAAGGAAACGAAAACAGCGTTCATGCGTACATACGGACTACCGTCTCCATGAATGGTTTATTTCATTCCATTTGTCGATCTATAATATATATTTATATGATGAATATATATTATATATAAATCATTTTTTAGATTCTGTAGTTATTTAAATCAGGATATAAGTAATAATATCAAGAACGACATGCCGAAACACATACGATAAATGAAATGATTTTACCCAAAATGTTGCTTTAACATGGAATTTACAAAAGAACGGGTAATATAATGTCACAAGTGAAACATATATGATATCATAACAATAAATATGATTATTTAATTAGTCAATGACATTATTTAAATCATTATATAGGAGGTTCGGATCCATACAAAGCATATCGGAACTTAGGTAAGGGATAATTTTGCAAATCTCATTTTTATCCGAGATTGCTTATTCATAAGTGTTTAATGGGGTTATTTATATCATCCATGTACATGTTTTATAAAAGTGTTTTCATGTATTTTTAAAGACCTTTTTACCCATTTTTTACTTTTACTACATGGTATGTACGGAATATTTCTTTTGTTTATGTTATGAGGTATTTTTTTGACTTTTTCGGAAAAAGTTGGAGAAGAATGTTTTTTTAACTTATACAACATGAACAGATTTTTATGTTTTCATAACACCTCATTTTCATGAATCTTAATCTAGATTATTTTATGACTATTTTCAACAAAATAATTTTATTTGAAACGTTCATGGCATTTTTTGAAAAGAAAATGATTTTAAAGAAGAAAGGATATTTTCCTCAAGAATTCATTTCAAATGTTTTATCAAAACCATTTTCCATATTAAATGGCATTATTTCATATGTTTCTGTTTCAAGTTTAATGTCTCTATGATTTAAATGGTTTCACTTTTCTTATGATGAAATGTCCATTTGTTTTATATGGATTATGAGATGATGAGATGAGGTTTATCAAACCCATTTTATTCTTTTGGTTATGATGAATGTTTTAAGTTTATTTTGTGGCACAAGTAAGAATGATTTCATTATGAGATTGTTGGGACATATATCTCCCTCCAATGCATTGGGTAAATATTTATATCTCATGAGATAGACATGGCTGGAACGGTAAGTTAATCTGGTTCTGTAATATAGGACTGGAACGAGGAGTGAACTCGATTCAGAAAGGGACTTTGTCCACTAAGATGGTCTTGGCAGCAATGCCTTAGCTACTATGGAAATAATGACATTTGTTGAATGGTTTCCACACTTACATGTTTTATTCCCATTATATTTTATCATGGATGATGTTCCATTATGATATATTCCATACGTACTTCCATGATTTATGTATTTGCTCAAGATTTTGATGTTTAAATTTCATGTTCAAGTTTTTGCTTCCAAATCTTTATCGATTGTTTTATGTTATCTATGTTTTCCCTTACTGAGCATTTGAGCTCACCCTTTTTATGTTTTATTTTCCCCTGGAAATAAAGAAAGTTATTAAGTAAGGAAACAAAAGGGGAAGATCGTTATAAGAGTTGGTTAAGATATTTCAACATGATTAGAAGTTTATATTCTGAGTTTCCAAAGACACTAAACTATTATGATCCTTATGTGTCTATTTTTTTTATGTATTAAGTATTCCGAAAACGTAATGTAATGTCCATCTACTTCAAGCTTCGGGTCTCTATAGTTGGTATTAGAGGAAAGGTTTAGTCAACCTTTGGAAACTAGGATGTGAAAACGTTAGTGAGATCCCTAGAGATATTTCTAAGGTATATATATGGATATACCTATGGATAAGTATACGTAAAGGATATAGTCCAAGAACTATGGTAATGATCATATAATTTAACCTAAGATGTTTGATATTAATGGTACTCCCCCTTTACTATGTTGTTTTCCCTAGAAAGATTTTTTCCTCTCACACTATTCTTTTTGGGTTTTAGAAAATGGCTGGAAATAGGAAGATTCATGATAATAGAGGATATGACGGACAATAGAATGATATTCTTCATGAGAAACCAAATGAAACGGGATTTGGAAGTCCAAACATAATTATTATGCCTAATCAACAATCTCATAATATGATCAATAATCTCAACATTGGTAAGTTTCCTGACTCAGATAATAAGAGAAAGATGGAGTTTCATGAAGATCATAGAGGAAAGAATGTTCAATTTCTGTCATGTAAATCCTGTGGGAAGAGGCATCAGGGAGAATGATTCTAAGAAACTTGAAGATGCTTTGGGTGTGGAATAGAAGGACACAAAGCCACTAAGTGCAAAGGAAAAGGTTCAGTTAACACCATGGGCAAGGATAATGGTATTTCTATGACATCAACAATGATTAGATGTTTTAAATGTGGAATGTACGAGCATTATGCAAACCAATGCCCAAAGGTAAAATCTTATGAAGAGAATCAGCATGGTCATATGGGTAGTATTTATGTGGATGATGATGAGGAGACTACAAATGATATATGAGATGGAAAATGTGTTGAAGCTCAGTCAATTGTTTAAGAAGGTAGTTGAATGATTATATGTTTATCAAGAGTTATGTTGTATAGTTAATGGTACAATGGAATCAAGAATCATCTATGGATTGTTACACTATTGTATTTACTAAAGTATTTGAAAGTATTTGTTGAATGGTACTGGTAACCATAAAAGGTTATTCAGATATTTTTTTCAAGTAGTTGATATGTGCATAATGAAGGGATAAGAGGATAATGAGATGTTTGATTGTATTCATGAGATCATGATTTATATAAGGACTAAGTGATATCATGGATTGAGTATATAGAAATTTTCGGATATTGGTATGTGGAAAGAGGTAACTTTTGACAACATTCATGTTTTCACTAAGGTTAAATGCTTATTCATTTTTCAAGAGAATACATGATTACGGTATTCACATGATTGGAATGTGGTCAACAAGATATATCGGGGATAAATGATGGTATTCACATGCCCGGTATATGACATTTCTAGTAATTGTTTTCTTTATACTATAAGATTGGAATGAAGTATTTTGGATAAGATTAATGATTTGAAATGGATTATGTTGTACATATGTTAGTATTGCTTAAGGATAGAACTTTTTCGATATTATTGATGGGATGTTACAGTAATGTAGTTTTAGAAAAAGGAAAACCTGCATGAAGGGTGAAAACCCATCGCGTCAGACAAGGCTGTGGGAATCGAATCCACAACCGAAGTGCGACTGGCCTTTATCGCCTACCACTGGCATACAGGAAGTCCCTGGTTAGTAAAATCTAGTTTTATTTTATTAAGCGGTATGATATATGAAGTATAAGTTCATTTTTGGAACCATATACGATTAATCTAACCATAAGATTGACTTATAACTTTTGCTAACCTTTTGTTTAAAACAGATGGAATGACCAATCATTCTATCACTTGATCTGCTAACACATCACGAATAACAAATTCAACATCATTTCTCTAAGGGATTAAGTGGAAATTATTCAATTCAATAACAACAATGGGATTGTACCAAAATCATGTAAGTATTTCTTTTAATTCATCAACATTAGGAAAATGATCTTGAAAATCCAAAAATGTTGTCCTACTGCACTTATATCCAATGAATCAGATGGTACCTTGGATCATCACAAATCTATGGCATTGTGATTGTTGGCTTTTTCATAGCCATGTTCTCTGCCACTCTCTATTAGAACATGATGGTTAGATTTCTCTTCTATATCCATATTTTCACCTATGTTCTCTTATGTGGAAACCTAGTGATTAGTTAATTTGGGTAACCGTTATGTTTCATACATTAGTTTTTAAAGTTATGTTTTGGTATTTCATTTTACGATGTGGGTTTCAATTAAAGAAACTTTCAAGTAGAAAACCATGTATAACCCCGACGAATTTCGAGGGTGGAATTAATTTTAAGGGGGTAGAATGTAACAACCTGATACTTTATGATAAGTATTATTTTTAATTTATTTGATTTCATGTGTTTTATGCTACAAAAATATTATCTTGTGCTATATGCAACATCGTATTAGCTTCCATTATACGCAACACTATTCTTAGATTTTGTTACACACAATTTCATGTTCGTTTGATAATAGTCATTCTACGCAACATTGACTGTATATATATATATATATATTCAATGTATAAATAAAATATTTTTGGATTTATTTATACAAAACTATAAAGGAATCTTTCAAAACACGCAACCCAAACTTGGCTTTCATTACACGCAATCGTGACCTTCCTCGATAGCGTGTGTAGTACGCAATACCGGGTTTCACAAAACAACGATATACTGTTCTAATATTATTATGGACTAGCCATTATGAATAGTATTAACTATATTTTAAATTTTATAACATTATTATTCATCTTACATATTTTCTGGAACATGTTATGAGAACAAAATAAAATTTTCAGGTAAAATAAGTATTTTTCAAAAAAAATGCAGTTTTGCCGCCTTTTGATAGCGCACCCACATTAAATATAGTTTTTGACATTTTTATAAGTTAAGTTTGACAAAATAAAATTCTTCTTTGGATTCAGGATATAAAAATTTAATTTGGATTACGTTTTGATATTTTTCGGATAACTTTCATATTTTAATGAATAGTAAAAACACGATATATTTTAATTAAAAACAACTTTTTTCATCCTAATAATTTAGATGGTTAAATTATAATATTTAATGGTTTTAAAGTATAAATAGAATATATTTTTACCAATTAATACAATGTCGGTCCTTAGCATTGATTTTACCATGAATCCGTAGGTTAAATCAATTAAATCTTTTGCAATGTTTTAAATAAAAACCCATTTTATTTCGACAAAGGAATTAATTTTAATTTAATTTTTGCAACTATTGTGTCTTGAATTTCGAAAAATGGATTCCATATTTGGAATCATTGGGTCCAAATTATGTTAATAATATAATTTATATTTTTGGGCATTATGGATTGTAACTACGATAAATTTTATTTACCATAGTTAAAGATAAATCGGGTAATTAAGGTTAAATATAAGATTATAAAATTAAACTAAAACCTGCCGAAATTCTATTGGATGGATAAAAGTAGACCCATATCACCTAAAGGTCTGATTAGATTCATTTTATGGACTTTTTACAATAAAAATAGTTTAATTATTATTTAACAAAAGAAAGTGAGAACATGTCACTCTCTTAAATCTTATAAGTATATTAATTTTAATTTAGTGATAAACTTCATGAAACTTCAAACATGAATAGTATCAAGAATACTAATCAAATTATCTACATCGTATGAATTTATTTATTATTTTTATGGATTATATAATTATCATTAATTGTGACACAATAGTGATGCAAAAATTGTTTATCGAGTGAAAAATCAAGAATATAGTTTTTATTAAACTAATAGTGACCATAAAATGCTCAAAACCCTGACCATAACTTATTTGTAATGTACATTTAAACCATAATCATCAAATGGTCAAATATTTTTCCATTTCGAGACTTCTAAAAGCGATTATGACACTTATATTATTTTATTTTTAATGATGCCAAAGTTGTCACCTTCATAATTTAATAAATATATCAATTTAAATATTGTGATTTTAAGATGATAAATTAATGTAAAAGTATTATTGTAAATTCTACTATATATATCTTCATAATAGGATTTTATTTATAATTTTTATGCAACAAATATGTATATTAAATAATTATACAAAAAAATTTTCGTAATTATTTTATTAAGAGATAAACCAAATAAATGGTTTTAAAAATAATAAAATAAATATTATATGAACTATTTAATGTGCTCCGGTAATTTTCTAGAAACATATGACCTTTTATGAATCTATTGAAGCTTTTATTATAACATATCATTTGTATATATTTTATTTAAATTCAAATAATTGAATAGGGTCAAAATTGACACTATTGTTATTTTATAAAAATACCATAATATAAAATTGTTTAAAAATCACAAAAATATTTACAAATTATAAAATTAAATTTATATGGTCTAAAATTTTATAAATTAACCAGTTATTGACAATTCCCAACAAATAAGTAATAATTTGTTATAATTTAATATTTAGAATATTATTACCACAAATAAAATTAAATTGATTAAATAGGGATAAATCAAGTTGATAATGTTTAAAATAATTTCCAAACAAGTCTAAATTTGGTTTTCTGATTATATTACATCCCTAGCTCATATAATATTCGAATATGAGTCATTTTGGAGGTTTTTATGTGGGTTTAAATTTAATATAAATTAATATTTTTAAGATTTCCAAAGGTGCCCCTCTCCTCCCTTATAAAAGGGCACCTCCCCCCTCTCATCATTACAAAACATTGAGCCTTAAAGCTCGGCCAACACCTTCCCATTTCAGTTCCCCACTTCCTTGGAAACATTCTAGAGGTCTTGTTCTTCTTCGAAGACCAATTTTAGTTCCCTAAGAGGAGGTATCAAAGAGGCGCTTCAAATAAGAGGTAATGTCCGTTACCGATTCTTTCAACTTTTTTTCTTCTTATACTTCTTCTTATTTAGTTGTTTTATTATGAAGTAATAACATAAGTATCACCCATATACATATATGTTATTATAAGTATTAACCAACCCTATTTCACAATCTATCTATCCTACAGAAAACAAAATCATCGTGCGTGCGTACGTACGGAATACCGATTCCACGCCGTGGTGTAATCTATTTTCCAACACCACCTTACTTGGATGGGTATAATGGTGTAAATAATGACTATATATAATTATTGAAAAGTGATATTGATTCTGAAATAGTATACATACACTCCAATACAATTACAAGGGAACGATATCATCGCTCGTGCGTACATACGGATTACCGTCTCCACGATGCGATGCGATTCATTATCCATGTAAACCATACATGAATGATCATAATGTTTATATAATGAATACTAATGAAATATATGAAATAATAATGCCACTAGATTTATGTATATATATATATGTATGTATGTATGTCATCTATTTAGTTTCATTCAATTCAATAAGGAATTGAAAACAGCGTTCATGCATACCTACGGCCTACCGTCTCCATGAACGGTGTATTTCATTCCTTTTATTGATCTATAATATATATGTATATGATGAATATATATTATATATAAATAATGTTTTACATTCTGAAATTATTTATGTCAGGATATAAGTAATTATATCACGAATGACATGTCGAAACACATACGATAAATGAAATGATTTTACCCAAAACGTTGCTTTAACATGGAATTTACAAAACAATGGGTAATATAAAGTCATAAGTGAAACATATATGATATCATAACAATGAATATGATCATTTAATTAGTCAATGAAATTATTTAAATCATTATATATTAGGTTTGGATCCATATGAAGCATATCGGGCCTAAGGTAAGGGATAATTTTGCATATCTCATTTTTATCCCAGATTGCTTATTCGTAAGTATTTACTGGGGTTATTTATATCATCCATGTCCATGATTTATTAAAATGTTTTCAAGTATGTTTAAATTCATTTTTACCCATTTTTCCATTTACTACATGGTATCTAAGGAATCTTTCTTATGTTTCTGTTACGAGGTATTTTTTTGACTTTTCTGGAAAAAGTACGAGAAGAATGATTTTTTTAACTTATACTGCATGAACGGATTTTTATGGTTTCATAACGCCTCATTTTCATGAAGCATACTATACAATATTTTATGACTATTTTCAACAAAATACTTTTCTTTTAAAATTTCATGTCATTTTGTGAAAAGAAAATGATTTTAAAGAAGAAAGGATATTTTCCTCAAGAATTCATTTCAATTGTTTTATCAAAACCATTTTCCATCTAAGATGACATTATTTCATATGTATATGTTTCATGTTTATTGTATCTAGGATTTACATGGTTTCACTTTTCTTATGATGAAATGTCTATTTGTTTTATATGGATTATGAGATGATGGGATGATGTTTATGAAATCCATTTTATTCGTTGGGTTATCATGAATGTTTTAAGTTTATTTTGTGGCACAAGTAAGAATGATTTCATTATGAGAATGGTGGGACCTATATCTCACTCAAATGCATTGGGTAAAGATTTATATCTCATGAGATCGACATGGCTGGAATGGGAAGTTAATCTGGTTCAGTAATACAGGACTGGAATGAGGAGTGAACTCGATTCAGAAAGGGACTTTGTCCACTAAGATGGTCTTGGCAGTAATACCTTGGCTACAATGGAAATCATGACATGTGCTGAATGGTTTCCACAATTACATGTTTTATTCCCCTTATATTTTATCATGGTTGATGTTCCATTATGATATATGCCTTACGTACTTCCACAATTTATGTATTTGATCATGATTTTGATGTTTAAATTTCATGTTCATGTTTTTGCTTCCAAATGTTTATGGATTATTTTATGTTATCTATGTTTTACCTTTCTGAGCATTTGATCTCACACTTTTTATGTTTTATTTTCCCCATGAAATAAAGAAAGGTTTTAGGTAAGGAAACAAAAAGGGGAATATCGTAATGGGAGTTGTTGAAGATATTTCAACATGAATAGAAGTTTATATTTCGAGTTTCCAAAGAAACTAAACAATTACCATCATTGTGTGTCTGTTTTTGTTATGTATTAATTATTCCACAAAAGTAATGTAATTTCCATCTACATCAAGATTTGGGTATCTACATAAGGGATATGTGACAATCAATTACTCTTTTAATTATTCATGTATGTATATGTTTTTTTGTGAAACTTCGTAGTTAAGAATGTCATTTTTTACTTATATATAAATATAAATATATATATATATATGATGAAAATTCCTATAATTTTGGTAATATATTTTAAATTCATTAGTTTTAGGTATATTTTTTTGGTTTAGGTTTTATACCATAATCATTTCATTGTGACTGTTTTCTTTCTATTCTTCAGTTTTAGTTATGGACTTCTATTCAACAAATATAGTTTAAATATATTTTATAATTTTTTCTATTATAAAAGTGAGTTTTTTTACTTATTAATATTATTTATTTCTAATTAAATATAAGTACAAAAATGTTCACATTTCTATATGATAATAATTTTAATAATTGTTCAGTTATTTGATTATATTTTTTTGTTTTAGGTAGAAATTAATGTAGTAAAAAATTATTACATTAATTATTCTTAACTATATTATGAAAAATTACATTTTATGGATTACACTTATTTTATTTTTATCAAATACTAGTACAAATAATTTCATTGATGTAACATAAATCTTTATACATGATGGAAAAAGAGGTTTTGGCCTAGAGATAACATTTCTTTATATAAATATATCTATAATTAATAAATCATTTAATGATTTTAAATATATATTTTTTAAATAACTTTTATCTCTTATTATTCTTTAAAAAAGATAATAAAAAAATTTAGTAGACGCGAGATTACAGTTTTACCAAAACATTCAGTTGCATATAGGGAGAAGAGATTTGTCATTTAATTTATTGACAAAAACATCATATTTTTCCCAAATTATAAGTATTTTGGTATTAACATGCCTAGGAAGAGCCATGTTAAGATTAAAAGTTTATTTCCTGATTTGAGGAGATTTGAACATTCAGTGAAAGACAAGTTAGGGGAGTCAATAATTGTAAAATTTATAATAATTTTTTAAAATATTTACAATTTTATATATTCCACAATGTTAATATTCCTATATTTAATTAATAATGAAATTTGACATTAAAAACAAAAAATAAATTGAGAAATGTTGTACATATGTTTTAGAAACTAATAGTAATATTTTAAAATAAATTGGAATTTTTTAAATAAACGGAATGAAGCTGGAAGACTAAAACATGGGTTTTTAGATATAGATACATTGGAGATGTTTTTCTCTAGAGGAAGGGAGGATTATTTTATAGTATATCAATTTTTGTGAAAAAATTAATAATAATAATTATTATAATTAGTTGATGATTTATTCATTTTGTCTTCTTATGTAACATGCCTTTAAGAATTCTCATTGATAATATTGTCACAAAATTATACCATCATACATTATCATAGGAACAATATTTTTTATTAGAGTAGAAAATGATGTCTAAAAAATTTGTATAATTAAGAGTTATGTAGAGTAGTAGCACAAAAGTTGTTAAATTAATCCTTCAAACTCCACCCACTAACCATGAAAAAAGTTAGAGAGAGAGGATAACAAAAATTCATATTTTTTTATCAATCCATCAAAATAACTAACATATAATATTGTCTGAAATTAATTATTATTTTGATTGAATACAACTATTATTAAAATTAAAAATAAAAAAATTAAATTTTAAAATATGGTCTTAAGATACCCTTAAGTATAATGTTGTATAAGAGACCTTTATAACCATCTATAAGATATATATTCCTATAAATACTTTAGAAAACTAAATCACAGGGGACATGTAAGAGGATATGAGGGGGTTTGATGTATAAGAATATTTTTAATGTCCATGTACTACATCATGGGATATATAATACATGTAATAAATAACTCCCTTAAAGGTTCAATATAGATATTTTACTCAGTAAATAGATGATCTAATCAAAACATATTTATAAGATATAGTTGCAGAAATGATGGGACAAACCCAATATTCTTCTCCAGATCCTCCATGTACTCATCAATACCATGTTTTATTCTATGAGATGTATATTAGGGATCCCCATATACATATTGTAGTATATGAAATCATATATAATTTGGATGAATATATTCATAGTTATATTCTATAGTAATATCAGGTAAGAGTTGTGTTAAATAATTTTATTGACCCAAATACTTTAGTGTTTCTTCCAACTAGGGAAGTTCCCATAGTTGGATAATTTATTGTTCATTTTTTTTACTTTGGAGATACATTCATTTTTTGTTTCATATATGAGAAATGTTTATTTTTTATTTTTTATTTAATATTATTATTAAATAAATATAATTCCTTCTTATATTTTCCTTATATAAGATTATTTGAAATATAAGCAATCATTGTAATGTAATGAAAAGTTTTAGAAATATTGACTTTTAGATAGACCCTATTTTTCTAGTGGGATAACCCAGTTAACATAGAGTTCTTCTATATTGGAGACACAATATTTTTTTATAAGTATTAACAAATGTGGAACATATATAGTTTATATATATTGAAAAAGGTTTCACAGATTTTGTAAAAGGTGTGGTTATCTTGCTACCTCTGTTTTAGTTCTTTTACATGTATAAAAATTTCAACATTAAGTATCATTTCATTAAGTAAATATTTTTTATATTTATTTAATTAATTACTTTCAAAATTATGAATCTATATACTATTTTTATACAATATTATAACACATATTTTTTTGGATTTACAAATCTAGAATTAATTTCATCCTCTATGGAATACCTAGCCATCCTACAAGAGTCTAATATATTTCTAAAATATTAGAAAACATGTATATTACATGTTGGTTTCTTATATTACCTAACATGTAAGAAAACATATATAAATATGAATCGGTATTCATTATAAACATATTAATTAAATATTTTATAAATTTTAGTGGAAATTGGATATTATTTATATTTTTCATAAATGAATGCATTGATTATGGGTCTTGCTATTTATTAGGAATCATTGAAATAAGTGTTAAGGAGTTCATAAATTTATAAATCATATTACATTCTATTAGTTCATTAATAATAATTTATTCATATTATATATTTCGTGATAATTAATATATAAAATTATAGAAGCCCATGAAATGAGTTTAACATGGAACATTTATCATTAATGAAACCATGAAAAATTAAATGTTGGAATTTTCATGTATATAGTTATTTTATTAGTCAATACTTGATATTTATTACATATATAGGGATTATTTTTAGAAAATATATATCATTTTAAATGAAATATCATCATCAAGATAAATTATATAATGTAGTTATTATATATTATGATTCATTTATTAGATCTTCATGACCATAATAACAATTTATTTTCAAAAGTATATTTATTAGAACCCTATAATTTAAACAAAATATCTTATATTTTTCATTTTATAATAGTTATAGTGTTTTTATGTTTTAAAATATGTTTCATTGTATATTCCAAATGTTTTGACCCACATTCAATGTTTCTTTTTAGAATATTATAAAATTTCACTATATTATAGTTGTATTTTTATTTATATGTATATTATTTACAAAATATTATATATGAATGATTGAAATGAATTTACAATTTTTTATTTCTATTTTTTTCTACTATGATACCATTTTACAGGTTTGGGATTAATGTATTTATCAATATTATAAAAAAATAATAACTTTCAACATAATATTTTATGAAAAACATCATTTAATGCGTCATTCAACTTCTATTTATTATGAAAAAAACATTAAAATACACCCATAATCATTTTTATAGGAAAATTCAAAATATGTTATAGTAGAAATTGATATTGAAAGTTTAATTGTAAATTTTTTTTAAAGAAAATAATCATTTAAATTTATATGGGATGTTATTTAACGTAATGTTTATTAAGAAATGACATGGAAACGTCTTTTAAAATTGGTTTAAAAAATGATGCTTAAATCCTAGCCTTATATAATTTTAGAGGAATATAGAACATCGGTTTTAGAAAATATGATCATTATACAAAATGCTATCATTTTCTTCAATAACATCAAATTTTTACATATGTAAATTTTATAAAAAATATGAATTAAATGGTTAGTATCCATTAGTGATCTTAAATATATATAATAATCACTACATTACCCAATAGTTCTAATAATTAATTCTTTTAGTTCTATACTTTAATTTATCAAATTTTCTAGTGTAAATTCTGAGAATATTGTAGTAGTTAAAGTGATAGAGATATATATTTTCCTTTTTATGAATCTCTACTATTGGTGTTAATTTAAATTCATTTAATATCTTTCATCATCATACAACATAATATCGTGGATAATATTATTTATCATTGTGCATGGAAGTGTGGTTAAATAACCATAGTTTGAAAGGTATTACTCAAGTATTCTAATGTTTCACTGTAAAATAATTAATATTAGAAAAAAGAAGGTGTTGAGTGAATGGGTCTTTCAATAACTTGAATTGGATAGTGAAAATTAATTCATTTATGTTGAGTAATGATTAACATAACTATAATTACATAAAGACAATCACAATCTTACTATCTTCATTCTTCTTCTTATTTCATTTATCGAGTTTTTTATTACCATCATCTTCTAGATACGTTATATGGGTTTTATATTCAAGTGACCCATTATATAAATATTTTATCATTACATGTTATAAATAAATAAGAGAAAATAGAGAAACATGTGAGTATGAGTGACCAACTTGTGAGACTAAAACTACTTCAATCTATTATAGTGTATCACTAAGGAAAATAATAATTTAATTGAAAAGTGTTCACAAAACGTTATCATATCACACTACCATCCATAGAACTCTACTATTACAATTTTTCCTTAAAAATTGGATCCCAAAGAGCTACCCACTCTTTAAATGTAATTTTCATATAATAAAAAACTATATTTTATCTATAACAACAAAACAATCAAGGAAAATTTAGAATGCATACCAATATATAATATGATTTTTATTTTTTATCATAATCACATAATGAAATTTAAATTCATTTATATTCAAAATATATACTTTGATATATTCAAAAACCATCTATCTTAATATAATTTTCTTTTTTGTGCATTTCCTATATCATTACCCTCTCAATTTTACATGGTTTTTAAGTATGTTTAATAGTTTCAAATATTGAGAAATAATATTTGTATTAAAAATATTCCAAATTTTCTATTTTAATAGACCTATATGTATCATATATTTATTATTTATATCTGGGAATCTATAATCTCATTTAATCTTTAATAAATATTATTTATAAATATCATAATATCTCAAATTATTTTCCTTTTTAATTTCAAATAAGAGAAGAAAAAATATTGAAATGTACCCCATGTTAATAAGAAACACCAATTTCTATATATTTTTCAATCTATTAAACTTCTATATTTATTATAGATGTAATTTTTGGGTATATGTGTTAATTCTTATTAATCAGAAAATACTTATTATCTCTGTCACATATACAACTAAGTAAAAAAATTAAGTCTCATATATGAAACTGCTCTATATTATAATTAACTATTATGTAAATAGTTTAAATATAAAATAATATTAATATAAATTATATTACATACTTCCACACTTACATGGAAAGTCAAAAATGAAATGTCTCACATACAAAATAATTAAAATCAAACGTAAAAAAAAGGATGATTTAAAAAAATTTAATTATTAATATTTTTTATCTTTAAAAAAATATCTAAACATATTCAAACACATTTACATTTCTATGGAAAAAATATTCTGGAGAAATTAATTGTTAAATAAAAATATATATATAATTAATATATAAAACAAATGTTTGAATCATTGGGTCATTAATTTAAAAAATATTAATATAAAATGTTTTTAAAAGTGTTTAATAGAAAATGATTTTAAATAAGTTGATTTAAATTATTTTACCAAATTAATGTAATTACTATTTTTTAACCATTTTATATTTTATAAAAAATGATAGTATTATGTTTATTTATTTTTACAAAAAAATACTGTATGAAAGAGTGATTAGTAATGGATTTATAAGAATGATATTCTACAATTCATAATAAATCTCTACTTCCCTGGCATAAATTTATTTAAATTCCTTAATGTTTTACATTAATTTTATTATTTTATGATTTTTAAGTTAATGATTACATTTATAGTTTATAAGACCCATGATAACGAGATAATTTTTGATACAAAATATTTTCTATTTAATCTTTTTTCATCTTTTTGTAGTTAAATAATTACTATTATAAAGGGATTTATTCTAAATGTATTTAATAAACCAATTTTAAATGGTTGACGTAAGATTATGATTATATATATATGGTTTTATATAAACCATGATAGTAGTATTAGGTATTTATTATAAATTGTTATCAAATTCTTCATTTTAATAAATAATTTTCATTATAAGAATTGTTTTATAGCCTTCTATTGGTAAGTTAGATGCATATTCTTCTTGTAAATTGGATGAGGGGGGTTAAGAAGGTTATATTTGGTTATGTTTATGGATATATTGTACAGAGTAAATTGTTTTTCATGGATTATGTTAGAAATAAAAGTAAATTTTTATCAGTGATATATTATATATAAAAATTGAGGTTAGAGATTCTAAAATTAGTTGAGAAAGTATTAATTTATGTATAGATATTTTATGAGATATGAATATTGATTTAAAATATTTTAAATTTTTAAGAGGTTTTTATCATAGAATGTGTTCTCAGATGAAATTTTCTTTATTTTGTATCTATTATGAGTTTGCGTGGGAATAATTTATTTTGAGGATATGTTTTTCATAGATGGTTACAATAAAAAATTTTGGTTTTGTATAGGGTATTTTTAGTTTAAGTACATAATTATTCATATCATGAAATTATTGTGTAAATATAAAACCAAAAAGGATAATATGGTGAGATAATTAGATAGATAAAGGGGAATCCTTATCTATAAATAGGGATATGAAAATTAGTATAGTTTCCAAACACCGAGAAAGGGGTATTAACACTTGGTTTCATGGGAATTGAGTGTAAATTATGGAAATGAGTACTATTTTGAAGGGTTTAAATGTAAGATATGATGTAATGATTTAAATAAATTGATAAATGGTGTAACTTATTATGAAAAATGAATCCAAAGGATATAATATACCTTATATTTGAATATTTATTTAAAGTGTATTGTGTAATTTTTATGTCATTATTATGAAATATGAGAATTAAAAATTCTTTTTATGAAATTAAAATTTTATTGTTAAAAATGAATATTTAGATGTATGTTTAATCAAATATGAATTTTATGATTTATAATCTAGTATTTAATTATTTTTTATATTTCTAATTATTTAGTTTTAAAAAATAACCTTGTAATCTTAAGATGTTCTTCAGTAGAAAATTCTTGGATAAGTGTACGATTAGAAAACCACAAATAATAACTATGAATTCTTAAAATGCCTTAGAGAATCATTATAATGATTATAGAAACCCTTATCAAGCCTAGATAAGGCCCCAATATAACCAATAGGCTGTAACATAATCTTTATATTATAATTTGACTTTACACATCTGTATATTTTTATTTGGGTTTCAATTTAAACTCTGTATGATAGAAAATTGAAACTATTAGAATAATTAATTCCCTTAAATATTGGATAACCCTAAATATGGTTTTTATGGGTTAAATAGGCTTGAAAAGTATCTTAAAATGCATTTCATGTAGTTATAAGATATTTATGGGAAATGTACTTGAAATATATAACTATTAATTAGCGATTAGATTTTCTTTAATAGTTTTAACATTGGTATTTATCTAAGGGTATTACCCTTATGGTTAATGTAGATTGAGTCTTTGAATAAATATTACATGGGATTAGGGTTTTTGTTGATTTGTTTCATCTATATACCTTTAAAATTGAAGGAAAATATCGATTATTTTGGATTTATGTGTTTCCATGTAAGTAATGAAACATGATGCGATGGGAGTTAAACATTCAATATGTATCGGTAGGGATAGTAAAAGAATCATATATTTGGGAAATGTTAATAAAGGTAAATTAGAGTATATGAGGTTTTTAATTATATTGTATTGATTTAAATATAATAGTTATAACGAAAATCAATTATGGTACAGTGCATTTAGATAGTGAATCCTATAAATGGTAATTCATGTGATAACCTTATAAATGAATTATCCTTTAAATGTATTATATTGAAAAAAGTTATATCCATAATAATTATAATTGAGTATATTATATTATAGTTATAAAGATTTATTCAATTATTTTTTAATTCAATTGGTTATTTTATTTATAGTGTTGGAAAACACTATAGACTGGACAATTATAAAACCCTCTTTAAATATCAGAGTATAATTATAAATTTTAATCATGTATATATTACCGGGAAATGGTTATAGTATTTTTGGTAGTATAATTATTACATGACTAATTAATTGCATTATGAAGATAATAATTCATTTTAATATAATATAACACATAGATTATGCATAATTAAATTATAATTATTTTTTATCCCCTAAATAATTATTTTAGAATTTTAAATGTAATTTAATTAAAGAATATGAGTGGTTAGAAATACTATTACCATTCAAATAAGTGATTATAATTTAAATTGGTTTTCTTATTCAAAATTAATTTATTTTTATTATTATATTAGTTTTTTTGTTATAGTTATTTTTTATGTTATATTTTGGGGATATAAGTTACCCTCTTGTTTGTGTTGTGTGTGACAAAAAGGAATAATTTTATCCCTTACTCATTATCATTCTTATATTTCTACTCTAATGTTCAATAATCTCTATATTATGGTATTTTCTTCTTTTCATGATGCATTACCACGATATTTTTTTTAAAAGTATGTTATGCTTAATAGCGTGCAAGAGACGCAACACCAATCATTAACAAACCACGAAGTAATGTTATTCTAAATATGATCATTATAACCTAGATGTCAAATTGGTGGGTATAAATATTAATAACGATTTCATGAAATATATATAAATTTTATAGTAAATATAAATTCATTATTATAGTCTTATTAAACAACTAATCAATTTTCTGTAAAGCCATTCTATTCATTAAAAATTTGTTTTCTTTGTCAATTTTTTATTATTTTTGTGAGAAAATATTATAAATAATTTTCATATAAAATAAAAAATTTATTATATTATATTAAAATAATTATTTTCATGATATAAAAATTCAACTAGGCCCAATTTTTTTGATTTTTTCAGAAAAATTTGGATTTTCATTCAATAGAGACAATAATTGTTTTCTTATAACTGGCATTTCATTACAATATATTATGTAATTTAGAATGAAATTTATGATTTGAAGTTGATTTGAATTAAAATAAGTAGTATTTATTTATATTATATTAAATTATTTACATTTGAATGATATTTTTAATAGAGTTTATTATAAGTTTATTATTGTATTTAAAATGCTTTTTTTAGAAAATTATTTTAATGTGCATAATGTTTCTCCACTTTAATAAATTATAAAACCACTAATGATGATTGTTTTAAAAAAATGTGATTATAATATGTAAATAAATATAAATTAATGTTAATCCACAAATCAGTACTAGTCATAGAGTTAATATGAAATAATCATATGCTCAAAAATACATTTATTGAAAAAAAGATTCTTCACCGTGTCTAAGAGTTCTATTTTTTAATTAAAATTTGAAAACGATATGAATTTAATTTTATAAAATTTATTCTATAATTTATATTATAATAATATATACTATCAAATATGTTCAAATTAATTTTTTGACATTATCAATTGTGGAAACTGTTAAAATATTTTAACATGGTTAAGAAAAAAACGGGGTTTCCAGGGGATAAATTTAAAAAGATTAAGGATAAAATTAAATGATTTTTTTTATAAAATCCAGTTGGTGTAGATATTTAGATCATATAATATAAAATTATTCATAATTTTCCATTTAGGTTCTTTTTTTAGAATTTTTGGTGCACCTTTTTCTGAAAAAAACAATTTTGTCACTCACATCACTAATAAGAAGGCCACCCCTCTCATCCCTTATTCATACATTCAAAACAATTTTTTGAAGAAAATATCTATCCAGATTCCCTCATATAAAATCAAAATATGACCTTTGGACCATGGATGTATCCAAATTTTATTCTAATAAGACTTTTTGTGCTATCCTATGGAAGTTTATCAAAGAAGGGATTCCATTCTTATCTGATTTTAATAATTTTATTTGTTCTTCCACCTCCGTAAAAAATTATACAATTATTATGATAAAATAAAACCATTATATTCAGTATAATAGTATTTTATTATGTTCAATTCATAACCATAATACATATCCTCTTCCATAAAATGGAGTAAACAACCATCATTCATCTTTATAGTGGATTACCGCCTCATGGACTGATGTAATTCATTTATCATCATCACCTCTCACGACTACTTATAAAGATATATTTAAAGTATATATATGATATTTTTAATATAAATATAATCTTTTAGTTATTATAGAATTTATTACTTCGTAATTTTTATTTCATAAGGTATGTGATAATGTCACTAGTGTGTACGATAGACTATTGCCTCGTGAAGCGATGAGATTTGGTTTTCACACACACTTTTAATCGAAGTTAACAAGGATTAATTTTCAGAATATATATGATATATATGATATAATTATGATACTAATTAAATATTTCACTTTATTAAATGATAACATATTATTTAATTTTTTACGTTTTCATTAATTGAGGAATGGCGTTCATGCACACACATGTACTACCGCCTCTACGGAGCAATGTGATTATTTTTTCTTAACCATATAACATAGAAGATTTATATAAATATATTAAAATATATAATATTATAATATTATATTAGTATCATCTTTTAAATATAAAATATTACTTACATTATTTCCATAATGGCTGAAAATAACAGTTATTTCATGATGATTATAGTGGATATTATAGAACAAGGGAAACATTTACCTTTGTCAACACTGTGAATTTTTTTAAAACCATGAACCGAACATTCGTAAAAAGCATGCTGTAGACTTAACAGATTAAGAATTTAGAAAAGTCATCAAAAATAAATATTTTAAGTATAAGGTAATAAAATAGGAAAGGGATCTTAATAAATCAAATAATAGATATATGTTTATTATACAGGTGTTAATGTACATATATTTAATGTCTTAACTCTAAGTAATTGATTTCATCTCTATTTTCATACATGAAGGAAAAATTTATTTTTAGGCACCTAATTCCATTTTCATGGTGTATATACATTATATTTTATTTTTATTAACATTATTAATTTTTTCAATAATGGTATTTTAAGTTTAAATTTGAATTATTTCATCCAAGGGGGTTTGAATTGAATTTTACCTTAAGGTAAAGACTATGGTAACTCAATTTCATTTAATTAGGTTATATTACATTGTCACTATATTGGATATTCTATGATTATGTTTGTAATTAATTTTTATTATATTATATTGTATTTAAACAAGATTTATTGGGATTTAACTTTGATAGACATAAAAAATTCTTTGATTAATTCTTAGATAAAATGGAATGATCATTGTAAGTGTTATTCATCTCAAATTCTCTTTCATTGAGATAAGAATTTATGATATGGAACTATATTAAATAGTGAGCTGTATATATCGAAATTAACAAAATGATTATATTATGAATCTTTTTATTTAAATTATAAGTAAATTCTAATTTTATGTAAATCATTCATGGGTCTTACGATTGAGTATTTACCATATTTGTAAAGGCTTTATGATACAACCACCTTTCTTTTCCAGATTGTTTATATTGAAGATTCATTGGGAAGAAATATTATGATATTATTTTATTGAACCACATATAATTTCTTATCCACTGGTTATGAATGTGGTTTAGATGTTAAATTTCATTTCTTTCCATTAATGATTGAATAAATATTACAAATTTTTTTTATTTGTGATAATAATATTGTAAACATATTTTAAATTTAGAATATCTCTCTCCATTTCTTTTTTTTCTGAAAATATTTCTAAAATATTTCATTCCACAAATATATAATATTTCAATAATATTTTTATATTATTATTTACCTTATTTTATTTTTTAAAAATAAATTTGTAAACTTTTTCTAAATGGGTAAATATTGACTACCATTATCAAATGATTAAAGATAAGTTTATTTTAGAAATTAAAAAATAAATTTAATTTCCTACCATTATGTACATTATGTTCCATAATTTGTCTTATATATTTTTTCAAGATATTTTCAAGGAAAATTATTCTATAAATATTTGTTTAATTTTATGTTTTTTAATGTTTTCTCAAAGAAAAATTTAATTTTTTCTAACGAATGTTTTTAAAAATAATTCAATGGTATTTCTACTCACTAATTAAAAAAACAGGATGTTAATAAAATTTTATTAGTAATATTTGGTATTAATACAATCCTTATTCTTTTAAGAGATTGATTATGAGATTGACATGGAACCAGTTTCTTTTCCATCATTGAATCATGTAAAAAAAGAACAATGACAATTGTTATTTTGAAAAGTAAAAAATTCTAATTTGTTTAAACATAATTAGTAATTGTACATTACTTTAATTATGATGGTATTTTCGTACTTCTTTGGTATATAGTTTTGTTGTGGGTAACATTCTTATGATCATTCACATTCTTATGACCGTTGATCCTTGTCACTCTTTATCATTAATGGGGAATTACAATCATATTACATGTTATCCTTTTCACACCCAACTTATGTTATCCTAATTGGAAACCATTTTATGCATAATTTTAGATGACCATCATACCCCCCCACTTTTATGTGTATTTTTATTAAGCCTTGTATAATGTGGGATTGAAATAATTGTATTTTTTGATTTCAAATCTTTTTTTACAAATTTAATGTTAAAATTTCAAGGAAATAATTTATTGGCGGAGGGGAATATAAAAATCTATTACTTTATAATAAATTAATTATTCGATGCAATATAAAATACAAGGCATGAATCATTTGAGCTTAAACGGTCCATGATATGATATTATTTAAAATATAACCATTATATCCTAACAAATAAATTAATGGGATTGAATAGTAAAAACTAATCTATTAAATTTACATATAACATTCCAAATATATAGAAATTTATTTATAAAATATTATTAAACAATTAACTCTTTTTAGTGAATTCATTCTATTTTATAATATTGTGTTTTTTTTTGGAAAAATGCGCTTTATTGATTTTATGAGAAAATATTTTAATTATTTATTATAAATTTTAGAAATTTATTTTATAAAATGAAATTAATTTTTAAAAAAATAATATAAAAATTTATTGTGGATAAATTTTTGGATTTTTCATAAAATATAGATTTTTCTTTGAATAGTGAAAAATACGGATTTTTTGTAAAAAAATGATTTATTTCCAGTAAATTCGGTAATTTCAAAGTCCAATAATTTTATTAATTTGATTTCAATTATAATAATTATTATTTTTAATCTAACTAATTACATTCGAATAAATTTTATTCTATATTTTAGTAAAAGTTTAATTTTGGGCCTAAAAACGTGATTTTTCTGAAAACCATTTAAATGTTATTAATGTTTCTCCATTTTAATGAAATAAAAACACCATAATTAGGAAATATTTTAACAAATTTTTTATAATTTATATAAATAAATATTAATTTAAAATTATACAATGGTGATTACTGGCCATAGAGATTATAAAATCATCTAAATCATCAAAATAAATTTCATTAAAAACGTTGTCTTTATTATGTTTAAATGTTTTATTTTTAAATTAAATTCTAATAATTATTTCAAATAAATAATGTAATATGGATTCCATATTTTGAATCTTAATAATTTTTATTATTTTATAAATTCATCATAAATTTTTTCATAATGAATTTTGAAAAAAATACAAGTCTTTTATGTTAAAATGGGTTTACTAGGGGATAAACTAAAAATATAATAAATAAAATGACATAAAAATCATAGAAATTATATTTAATGACAATATTAAAACTTTATAATTTCTAATTTTCCAGAATATTCAATTATTTAGTCTCTTCAGAAGTTGAAACTTTGTGGTAACAACTTTTAATTTTAAATAATTAGAGGTGTGTCACCCACCTCCCTTATAAAAGGAAACCCACTCTTCCCTCCGCATGACAGATTCAAAAAAACATGATTCATCTAGGACCAAAAAAATGAATTCATTTATTCCCTATACGTTACATATAGTCCAATTATTTTTCAAAAATTAATCCTATGATAAATTGTGGTGATAACCTAAGGCGGTTGTCCGATGAATATGTATCGTGCATAACCAAGAATTTTTATTTTATTTATTCTTCCAATACATTAAAATATTATCAAATTATTATTATATATATAAATCATATAAAATATAATTATATTGCATTAATCTAATGTAATAAAACGAATTCTATTTACTCTTTTCTCAAATGGGAAATGAAACCATCATTCATGTGTAAGAAAAACTACCACCTCGAGAACAAATTTAATTTATTATTTATCATCCATTAAAATGGGTTGTTAAAATGATGTATTTAAATTTTATAAATTTTATTTTAATCATAATTACACTATTGGAATTATTATATCACATGTTCCATATTACTATTAATTCTATAGGGGATAGGATAACGTCTCTCGTGTGTACGATAGACCCCTGCCTCGCTATGCGATGTGATTTATTTTTTACTAACTCTTTTCCTGGAAGGTGATAAATATATATTTTATGAAAATATTTTATATATGGGTTATAATTATGATATTAATAAAACATTTATCACTCTCAAAATATAATATATATATTAATTTTTACCATTCCAATCAGTAAGAAATGATAACATTGTTTGTGTGTATGTGTGGAATACTGACTCTAAAAAATACGTGATTTTTTTTTCATCCCCAAATCAAATGGATAATATAAATAAGTTTATTTAATGTAATAATATTATATATATATATATGAATTTTTTTAAAATTATATATATAAATAAAATAATACATTCCTTCATTTCATAATGATTGTTTAAAAATGGAAATCTTACTCATGCATTCAAATCACATTCCATCACCAAAATCATAACCTAATTACTTTTTCATAACCATTATTCCTAGATTTTTAAATAGTTATAATTTAATTATATCAATTATTGCATGAATATTATTTTTAGATGATGTAATAATGACCACTTTGACCATTATTATTAAAACTATAATTTTTTTTAATAAATCAAATAACTAAAAAAATTTAGTATACAATGGTTAAATGGAATATAGGGAATGTCTGGACTTGAGGTGAGGGACTTCATCTCAATTTACTTTCATTGGGGAATATATTATTTTATTCCCATAATTTCTATTATATGGAATAAATATTTACAATTTCACATATATTATAATAAATACATCATAAATCATGATATTTTAAGATTAAAATATAATTATTTTATCAAAGAGGATTTTACATGAATGTTTTCATATGGTAATGAATTAAAGAAGTTAATTTTTTATCACTGGGTTATATTACTACTTAATTTTATTTCATATAATACGATTTTTTTGTAATGAATTTTTAGTTTAATATATTGTATTTATAATATTTAACATCTATTAATATTTGATACACATAATCTAATAATTTAATATTTCTCATATTCAATGGTATAATCTTGGTAATGCTTATTCATCTCAAAATCATATTCTTTAAGACATACATTTATGATGTGAAACGATATTCATTATTGAGGTGACTATACTACCGATTTGATATGTTATTTATTTAATATAATTATTTTATTTAAAATATTGTTTTATGTGATGTTATTATTTCACGAGGGTTGTAATTGAGGAGTTATTAATTTGATAAATCCTTTAGGATTCAATATCCATTTTTTCAAGATTGTATACGTTGATGGTTCTTTGGGTATAAATAATATTACCATATTTTATTGAAATATTTATATGTTATTATATTGTGGTTTTACAAATTTATCACATCATTAAATTCCATTTTCTTCCCTATTGATTGATTAAATATCATGAAATTTATTTTTATGTTATACTAATCTTGTATAATTTTTTTACCAGGAATATTTCTCTTCCATATCAATGTTTTGAAAAATGTTTTCAAAAATGTTATTTTGTAGACAAGAAAATATATCCAATTATAATTTTACATGATATTTAAATTTCTATGAAAATGATATAAAATGAAATTTAAAAATGAAGTCCAAATGTGTCAATTTAATACATTTAAAAATGTTTTAAAATAAAATTTATTTAAAAGTATAAAACATGAATGGATTTTCCACCATGAATTCCATTATATTCATTAATATTAACTTTAGATGTTTTCATGGTTTTTTACAAATAAAAATATTTTTCAAATATTATTGGAATTTTTGTTTTTAAAAAGTAGTTTTCATGGTAAAAAGTGTCTTTTTTCATTAATATTTTTGATGACCTTTTAATGGTATTTTCATTCATCAATGACTACAATCCTTTATGTGACATACACTCCATTATGAATAATTGATATTTATATCATGTGTATACTATATCTAAATGGGTTATGAGATTAACATGAAACACATTTCATTTCCATGGGTGAATCAAACAATAAATCGAATATGGTTATTGATATCTAAATGTTATGGGTTTTAAATTTTTTAATCAATAATTATACTTGGATATTATTAATGATTGAGAGAGATCGTGATATATCTTATATGATTGGATCTCTGAGATAGCATTGGGTGAGCCCAATACAACTTATCTGATGGGTTCAACAAGATATTTTTAGGTGAGCACAACATAGATTATATGATTGGTGTGCCTAGATAGCACTCCATTTAATTGGGTAATGTACCTTGTCTTTATAGGAATGAATAATGGATTTACCAGTGGTTTTCATTTATGTATTTAATTGGTATGTTTTTATTTTTGAAATTTTTTTAAAATTGTTCTTGGAGATGATGTTCTACGATACCACCACATTTAATTTATCCTTGCTATGGGTTTTAACAATTCATTTACTCATGATTAAAATCACAGAGTTTATGATTTTTTATTATTACGACTATTGAATTTGAAAAATAATTATTCCAATTTTAATATTTAATGATCCATTTATTGATGTGTATTAAATCTATTATGGAATAATCAATCACATTGAGTATGTCATCAAACCATTATGGTTATATTTTTCTCAATGATGAAATTTAATTGTTAATGATTATGGTTACCTTTATTCAAAATTTGTCTCACCTTACTTGTGTTTCCATTTCCACAGGTTATGAATAATAGTGATTAAATGATCATTATCTAGAAATTATTAAACTGTAATGATTATTTTATGAGATGTTTCGGACTTAATATGAATTGGAAAAGAATCATATGGTGGAAAAAACTCCCTTGAGTTTATGGTCCTTGTTTATATAAGGGTTTATCCTAATTCTTAAAAACACTAAACCAAAACGTTTTTTGTTTATATAAGTGATACAACATTTCCTTTTGATATTTTATGTTTTGGATTTATAAAATTTGGTCACCTACATAGGTATCAAATACAAAAATTTTATGTCCAGGTTTTTTGCAGTAGATCTGAATGTTCAGGTTCAAGGTTTCTATACACAACCCCCCTCCAACGGTACCCCTTATAAGCAATAACTTAATAGGGGATTGAATATTGAATCATTCCAAATGCAGGCCATGATTTGGCAATTCTAATTGAGTGTATAAAATAAATAAATCAGCATAATTATCCTCATGAAAAAATACATAAAAATAGATACGATATAACAATCAATTTCATTTCATAAATAAATAAACCATCCCAATTCAACTATACAATTTCATATAATGGAAAATTAAATAAATATAGAAAATTAACCAAACCTATTTCAGAAACATGAACATCTATGACTCTTAAAAATTCATCATGAGTAATTAATGCCATGGTCAGTCTGCAAATAGATATTACATACCTGAAAAATATAGGCATATATATATATGGTGGGAAGAAAATTTATAATCTATTTGATCCCCAATAAAATCTCTATTGAAAATTTCAAATAGTCATACTAAAACCTAGGAAATAAATAGAATAAATCAAATAATTACATAATTAGCTGACTAAATCTTGTCCTCCCCATGTCATTTTCAACAAGTAATTTATAGATGAATGTTTTCATAATATTGGAAACATATATGTATATTAAGGTATCCTAAAAATAATTAACCACCAGGTTGTCACTCTCATTCTCTAATCACTCATGACTTATGCTCATTAATTTATTGAATCGTCCACTCCAAAACTAGTAAATCGTTTCATAACCTTAACCTAATGAAATATATCATAGTCACATTGACATCATAACTTAATTACTCACACACATCTCATCACAACTACATTCTACAATCCCGTAATTAGGATAGAAGTCTTAAATCAAATAAAACCATGTACCTTGTTCGTACCCCAAGCTATTAAAACCCACACATTATAAACCTATAATATATGTATTCATTAAAATCACAATTCATAAGAAAATTATTAGCTTAATCCATTACAGTATGCACATACATATATTATTAAATTGATATCCATAAAAACCCATCTGAGAATACACCCTATGCATTTATTTGTTATAACATAGGCTTTCCCAAACATAGTACAACATTTGAGGGGAGATAAAGGGTGATATATAAATCTACCATTAGTTCCCTCTCCAACATGTATGTTTGGGAAATCACACATCCAAAAACATCTGGTCATCAATTTCTATACCATCTCAAGTGGGATGCATAATAAAAATAATAAATAATGATATATATTTATATATAACACAACCACACTTTGGGAAACAACGTACCTTATATTAGATCATTATATCATCTCTCATTAGAACCCAACTAAAATTATTAACATTTTGTGCAAAGACTCATATAAAAAAAATTAATTAAAGATCATCCCTTTTAATCATTTATGTATTTCTAAATTACCGATTCCTTATTATTTTCCATCAATAATTCAGGTTTAAAAATTTACATTATTTAATCAATGTAAATAACTTTTAACATCCTTATTTTTACTCCAAACATCTTTCCTATCTCTTACATAAATAATCTATACCATGTTTATTTTTTATATTAAATATACATAAATAAATATTTAAACTCATCACAAGTGTTCATTATAATTGGTTTCAATAAATTAAATTATGAATTCTATGTCTCTAAAATAACTAGGATTAAAAAAATTAACAATAGTGTATATAATCAAACGTTTCAAAAATAAAAAAATCAAAACAACCAACCAACAAAAAAAATAACCACACGAAAACAAACCAATTGGTAAGCCTAAATTTTAACTCATTATAACCATACATGATTCATCCCTTACACCACCCAAAATAATCAAATCTATCATAGAAATATACACCTAAACCACTTCCACCATAGGAAATATGTTATAATATTTGTTAAATATAAAAACTATATCGTATTCTATAGTAAAAAAGAAACAAGTATTCTACCTCCCTATGAAATATACATAGAAAAAAGTTACAATACCATAATTTCAGTGAGAAACTAAGTCCATATCATTCAAGAATAAAATATTAATAAACAAGGTTGGGTTATAGATCAACCTCAAACATTTAGCCTTCAACTGACAAAATTATTATTTTTATATTTTAAATTATATAATTAAATATGAGAAAATTCCAAAACTTATAACCCAATAAATTTAAAATAGATTAATAACTCATATAATCTATAGTAATAATTCAAAAAAAATGAAAATTCATATGTTTTAGAAGGTAATTTACAACCCATTTAGATTTTTTATCATTAACCACATCCCTTTTACAATAATAATTATTTATTAAACATTATCTATGATAAGAAAATGATTTAAAGTAATGAAACAAGCAGATTAAAAAATAACACTATTGTGTAAATCCCAAGGTAAACAATAAACATAAATTAAAAACATGTGATTACAAACACTTTTCCATAATTAATTCTTTTAAAAATTTCATACGATTATCTTTATTAAGGATGGGATTATATACTTAACCATTGAATACAAATCATGCCTATTGCCCATAAATATAAAAAATAAAAAATATGTCATGAATTCCCTGC
Organism: Viscum album; assembly: GCA_963277665.1. Taxonomy (NCBI): domain Eukaryota; kingdom Viridiplantae; phylum Streptophyta; class Magnoliopsida; order Santalales; family Viscaceae; genus Viscum; species Viscum album. The sequence continues at coordinate 1,659,757,990 of OY728150.1, forward strand.
CTCGATTCATATATATATAGAACCACTTTTTTATATTCAAATTAATTTTGGTTTGACCATAATTAACTAAAAGGAAAACACCCAAAAATATAATGAAATAGTGAAACCTTAAATATATGCTCAAATATCAATAAAATTCAATTAATATATCCATAGAGAACATTTAGAAATAATAATAGAAAAGGTAATAATAGGTATAGAGAGTATCTTTATTTATAATAGTTTATTCTAAAAGATCTATAGAGTTTATACTCACATGTGAGATGACAGGAGAACACTGTGATAGATAAGGGTGAGAATGGGTTCAAAGGGAGAGATAAAAATTCAAACCAAGGGGGATGGAACCACAATTTTATAAAAAGTCTCAGAAATCCACCACCATGGTGTTGTGACTCACACTACACATATGGTTCTCTCAATCAAAGAGATATATAATTATAACCATATTAGTAACTATATAGCACTTTGAATATAATTCATGTTTTGAAAACCACATTTAGAAGACTTGATAGGAACAACTCTATTATACACCAAGTGGATAAAGTAGTTTTTCCCCATGAAAACCACCATGAAAACCCTGTATGGTGAATAGGATAATCCTTGTACATTTCAGATCATCATGTCTATGACTTCAGCATGGTGACTCCATGCCCATCATTTCCTCACCTCACCACACGACACACTGTAACACCTAAATATTATATTATTATTTATTTAAAAACATAATGATTTTTGTATCTTGTTAACATGGAAAAAATGTCTAGAAATTTGAAACATTGAAATTATATTACTAATAGTCACTAATATAATATAAGAACTAAATTAATCTGTCATAACAAAGTATTAATATTTTGAAATCTACAAAAATGAAATGGAATGATGTAGCAGAATAATTCCTTATGAAGATAATTCATAATATCATGAAAATGGGGAGGCTTGAATGGGTATTTCCCAAGATCAATACCTCTTTGGATCCAAAATTTATGATATGAGTGGAATTGTACAGGATATAGGTCTAAGATCATGTAATATCCTCGATGCATGTTCTAGAGGGATCCCCACCAACACCTATTATCACATCGTACATTATGATTAGGTATTATATAGATATATTGATGATATTTTTAACTATAAATTATGATTATATAAACATGTAATTAATAATTTAGTAATTTATTTATCACATAAATTCTAAACTTTTTTTTACTTTACTAAAAATGAATGTTTATTTACAAATACATTGATAAAAATAATGAGATAATTCTATGTATTAAATTATAAATTATTATTTATTTTATTTTATTTTAATAATATAAATATTATATAAATATTTTTTATAATAATAATGGAAAACCAATCATATTTTTAATTAAAAAGAAATTATTATAATAGTAGTTAAACTTGTTGAAAGTTATTTTCTAAAGTAAATGTTTATTTATATATTTCAATTATTTTCATTTAAAAGAATGATTCTAAAATCATAGAGTTTTAATTTTTACAAATTAACTCCCTATTTCTACTTGTAATTAGAAAATAATATTCGGATAATTTTTTGGAATATTATGAAATAATTTATTTTTAGGTGAATGTTGAAAAAATACTAGTTTTTATAAAACCATCACCTTTAGGAAATTATCATAATAAAATAATAACATAAATTATTATAATTTTTTATTAATAATTATATATATTAATAAATTAAAATAAAATATGTAAAAAATATATTTTAAATTTATAAAGCTCATCTTTAACATTTTGTAACAGAAGTCAAATTTTACACTAAAAATAGTTTTATTCATCGGTATTAGAAAATATTTTTAATCACTAATTGAAAATATATATAACACAAATATATTTGTATTTTAGATAATTATTTTAATATTATTTTATATGTTTATTATTTTTATTATTATTAAATTTATTATTACCAACACTAATGTTAATGGCCATGATATTGTTGAAAGGGTTATTTTCAATGAATTGTTTTATTAATGATGTGTAAATATTAACTAAAAATTTATATTTATCTATATTATATAATAAATTTGAAAATAAAATTAAAAATAAATAAAAATATATTATTACAAATTTAAATGGTTATAAATTTTATATATGATCAATAACACCTAATGGTCGAAATATAATTTTTCCAAAAAAATGATTTTTTATATATTACATGTTTTTATTTAGATGTTAATTTTATCACATTTAGAAAATGAATTGGATTAATCAGAGTTATAATTTAGGTTAATAACATAATCTTATAAATAAGTTTCATGATATATTTATTATAAAAAACAAATTACATATTTAAAAACTACTTAGAAATGGAAAAAAACCCAAAGTGGTAAAGCGTAAAAATCTAATGGTAAATGACTGAAAACATGTTTAGAACATGTTTTCAAATGTGTAGTTGATAATTTCTAAACCGACTATAGTATATTATGGAACAAAATTTGATTCATTTACCCTTTAATAATTTCATTGAATCATTGAGATGTGATGGTTATTTACAAAAATTCCATTTTCATCCACTTATCAAACAACATGACTTCCACCATCTAAAAGCTACATTTCCAATTCACAATTTTTATAAAACATTTCCCAACTTACCTCTATTATATATCTTTTTACCTTGTATAATACCATGGTCTCTCTAAATTTTATTAATCTATATATTTATAATAATATTGTCGAGAGAAATATGAGTCTCTCAATGATGTTGGGTGCACATAAAAATTAAATCCTGACCTTGGTAAGGGTTTTTGGATCTTAAATTATTTCATTGAGATATGATTATAACTCAAAATATTAATTGTATTTTGTATAATGGACAGGGATTTATCTTTAGTAGAATAATCATGATATATTTGGTATTTAAAATCCAGATATTTTTCTAACTTAAATGGATTTTCATTTCAAAAGGATATGACATTGTAAGTGTTTTGTTAAATAAAACATCATTTCCTTATGTTATAATGTTTCATCCTAAACATCATAATTTTATGTAGGGTTTCTTACAAACTAATATTTTATATTTAAATATATATTTCACTCTTGTTTAATGTATATTTTTCTTAAAATATCTATCTTTTTTTAATTTCTTCCTCATAATAATATGACATCGTTATGAATAATTTTGATTCCCATTAATTATGATTTTTCGTTCATGTCCATATATTCCCTTCTCATAAATGTTCTTCATTATATTTAGAAATAAATTTTTGTATCTCATGTAAAAATTATATTTCCATTAGCCTATTTTAAAAATAATGACTTATTATTATATTAAATGATGTAGGACATCCACAAAATGTATTTAAAGAGATAAAAATTAATCATCCAAAATTCCATATTTATTATCAAGATATATGTTCACTTTCCTTTTAAAACATTTTATTATATATTAATCTCACAAATTTAATCTATAATATGTATTTTTTCATTATATAAATATATATACATATTTTTCATTTCCTAAATTTTTTGGGATAATACAAATTTTTTTTTCAAATTTAAATTATCTCTTTTATGTAAACCTTACTTAAAGGAAATTCCCTACTTATTATTTGTTTAAAGTAACACTAAAATAAAATAATTAGACATTATATAGATTTTAAATCCCTAATTATTTTATTTCAAACCATAATTATTAAATTCTTATCCAATGGGAACTAATAATTTATTTCATTATTTGAATTGTCCTTTACTAATTTTGAAAAGTTTCTCTTATTTGATATATTTTTATTATTTATTATCCAATTATTCTCAAGAATTTTTCTATATGAAACCTAAACATTCAAGACCAATTAATTATTATTATTATATATCACCCAAAATTATTTAAATTATTTCCCCTTTTTGAATACATAAGTTATATATTTCGATTATGATTTGAGAAAAGATTATGAAACCCACTTCTTTCTCACAGGTTTTATGATTATCCTTTATGCTTAGTTTTCTCCACTTATAATAAAAATATTAATATACAAGTGATGAATATTAATGGCGGTCCCTTATTCAAATCACCTTGATATTTTTATTGTGTTTTGATACCTTTTTTGGGGCACATGTGGTTATCCCCCACCCACTATGTTTTGTTATCCTGATAGTGATCCTTGAATAATACTTCTCATTCATGGTTAGTTAGACTAGGAACACAATTTTATCGTGTCTTAGAGGTGATAATTGAATTGTTATTATAATGTCATGATTTTTTTATTCCACATATTAATGATTACTTGAACTTATAATATAATTTTTTTACATGTTTTCATGATTATCTTAAACTCTTATGTTATAATATATATTTTTTCTTTTGAGACATCATTATAAGACAATAAAATTTTAAAATAATAAAATTATGTTACATAGAATATATAAAATGAAACACAAATATTATATGTTAATTTAACACCTTAAGACTTTATAATATATTTTCAAAGAAAATTTAATCTATTTGATAGATTGTGAACTATGCCACCCCGAATCTAAAAGAACCATAAAATGGAATACCATTAAATCCTATCAATAAAATTGGATGGTTTGGATAAGAATAAATAAATGAAGAAAATTATATGGTTTTCAAATATATAAAATAAATGAAATGGTTATCTTTGTATTATGAATAAAATATGAATCATTTGAATGAAAATAAAATGTTTCTTGAAAATTTGTATTTTTTAAAAGGAATTTTCATCAAGATATGAATAAATAATATAAAAATTAATTTTCAAAATTTTAAAAAATTAATATTAAAAAATGAATTAATTATTTAAATAATAATTTCAAAATTATATTACATTGAATTTTTCATAATTTATTGATATGGCTAATTTTTTTGGGGAATTGTTAAAAATAATTATCCTTATTGTAAACTACTATTTCTTTTTAAGCATACAAAAAATTAATTTTATCTTTGAAAAGAAAAGTATAAATAGATAAACTATATTATAATAAATAAAATATATTTCATTTTAATCAATTTAATATGTAATTTTCACATGAAAACTTTTGATACTTATGAGAGTCTTCTCTATGGAAGACCGCTTTTTGACATGTTTGTGGGTTTGATTTTAAATTATAAATGTCCACTTCATTGAATATAATTTAGAAAATTTATTTAAATATATGGAATCAGAATAATTTTTCAAATATAATAATGTAAAATTATTTTTTTGGTCATAATGTATAGTGGAATTCGTCAAAAAAAGTATTTAGCACACTTAGGGTTAATACGGGTTTACCAGGGGTTAAACTATACTATGAGAGTTATAAATGAACTAAAATGTGTCCAAAAACCCATTTTATGGAAATATTTAGACCTTATAACCAAAACGTTTCAATAATAGACAAATTTAAAAAGCCTTTTGTTATGTTTCAGCAATGGGTACACATAATTCTATCCGAAAATTCAATGTATGTACTCTCCCTAGTTATAAAATGCCACCTTATATCCACCATTATTAACACTTACGAATCCATTTTGTTTAGAGAAGAAATGCGTAAATTTATTCTTTACATACCTCCACACATACATGATGAATTATTTTTATTAGGAATCTATCCTAAGAAGGTTGAATGTATAAACTTAAATGGGGTATGTGTTGAAGAGATAAAATCATTACTGCATATATTTGTTTTGAATATTCTTTACCTTAATGAAACATTAATAAAAAATGATAATATTATATAAATAGTATATTATATATAATTAAATATAATAATCTTAATTTTATACAATATATCCTTCTCCACTTCTATAAAATGAAAAATTAATCTATTTATACTGTGTACGGTGTACTACTACCTCGCGATCCAATGTAATTATTTTTCTATAATAAATTTTATTGATGGATATGAAGAGGTATTTAACATATTTATATGAAATAAAAAAATTATTATACATTTTTAATTATTATATAACATATACCTCTTTACATTCACTTCTTTTGGGGGATAAACAAACATCACTTATGTGTACGACAAACTATAGCATCATGATGTTATGTGATTTGTTTTTCACTTATGATTTTCAAGGATGGTAGTGAGTATACATTTAATGAAACAAATGTGATATATATGACCTAAAAATTAATTTTTGAAATATAATATAACATCACGCTTTTTAGTTTCCAATAGGATGGAAAACCAAAACATCTCTTGTGCGTACATGTGGACTATCGTCTCAATGTAGTGATTTGAAATATTTTTCATTTTATTTTCATATAGATGGTAATAATGTTGAATTTGATAAATAAAAATTATATATATAACACAATAATTTTTTTATAAAGGTTTATTAATATATATTTTTCTTTTTCCCAGCCATCATGAAAATTGAATTAACGTTCATATGTTTGTGTGACCAACCATAATCATAAATAGTGTAATGAATTTTCTATCATTAAATGTAATGGATTACTATAAATAAATACATGATAAATATATAAGATATTAATATAATGTTATAAATTCCTAATAGTATTTAAAAATTTTCAAACTAAAATTCCCAAATTTACAAAACCAAAACCTATATAAAAATCATTTCATTTACCACCAAAAATAGTGATTTTAACAAATAATTATTAATAAACGAGTCATAAAGAATATAATTAAATCATATAGAGTATTAAATAATAGTTTTTTATTTAATATATTTATTATTAAATATATATATTATATAGTAGGTATATATAGATAAAAATGAATTCAAATTTCATGCAAGGTTTTCTCATCTCACTTTACTTCCATAATATGTATGCTATATTCACCATTTTTTTGGGTATGTACTACCCATTCTATACATTATATAATGATTCTGTTTTTATTTTTGGTATTTAGTTATTCATTTGATGGTTGATTGTTTATGGGGATTATAATTCAGAAGTTCCCAAAGGTTTAAAATTTTATGTTACAATCTCATTCATTATCATGGCTATTCATGATTACGTTTTTTATGATGAAATCATATAATCTATTTATGATTAATACATATATTCCTATTATTTTACTATCATTAATAATAAAAAGTATCTTAAGAATTTTTTCTGATAAAAACTAATTCATTTCTATCTTTAGTTGAAACCCCTATTTTCAATTTGCATGTTTGTTTAATTTTTTTTTTAAAAAGGTCTAACATTATACAATGTATTTACTAAAGAGATTTTTTCACATGTTTTAATTTTTACGAAATAGATTGAAATGAATCTAATTTTCATATTTCCAAATGAGTCACTTTTTAACCATTTAACAAGAGTTTGATAAGAATATTTTTTCAACATATACGACATGTACGAAATTACATTCCATAAAAAACAGTCATTTATTCGAAGAGTCCTATAAAATTTAAAAAGTATACTTGTAAAAAAATCCTTAATAATCTAGAAAATTTATATTTATAAAATTTATTTTCCATGTAAAAAAGAATATTTTCCAAAATAATGATTTAATGTAATTTTATGGTATTTATTTTCATCTACAACAAAACCCCTTATATCATTTATTCTCCATTGGTAATATATTTTATTGATACCATTTTTATTATTTATCAATATGGTTTATGATTAGTTTGAATGGGGATGTACTATTTTGAAACCATTAAACATGTTACTCTAAATGGTTTATGAATATGTTTATTGATTAAGGTTATTATTATCATTTTCATGTTATCTTTCTAAATATATATTTTTATTTTTTTTATGTTTCACCCCTTATAAATGACAAATGCATTAAGATTATTAAATTATGGTCAAGGGCTATTATAGAACCTCTATGTATCAGTATGTATCACTAGACAACTATATTGGGTTTTTGGCATGGGCCTTAACCATTTATGAAAGATGAATTAGTATGATTACTTGACGGTATGGTTATAATGACCATAATTATGAAGTTCCTCTTAAATATATTAGTTATTGATGTCCAAGTGATTATTTAGTTTGTTATAATGTACATGGATAAGTTTTAATCTCATGTACATATATATAAGGAATTAATTTATAATCATTTATTCCTACCATATTATACTTCATGTTAATGTTATTGATTAAATGAAAGGTGAATTCAGTTATTTACCTTACCATATAGATAATTTCTTATTTACTCATGATAGATTCTATTATATTCTGACATTTATTAATCATTTGAGATCATCAATTTATTATTTATTATATTCCAAGGATACTATGAATCATTTTTCGATAGATATATAGAGATATGAGAGTGGATAATGGTTTTATTTAATAAAATAGTTTCTATATTTTATTTTTTAAATTATAATCTAAATGTTATGCCTTTATATAGTATACAATGACTATGAAACTATTTTTTAATTTGAGAAGTAATCATTTGTATTATTTGTAAATGTAATAATGTAGTCAATGACCCTAGGCTACTAGGTTTTGGGAAATTATAGTTGGTATCATAGATATTTTAGTAGAATACATGGGTACTTGATTTGGGAAAATAAAGATTATAGAACATAACCCTATGAATTATTTTAAGGATACATCTAAGTAAATGATAACATCATTATGTTTTTGTATGATTAAGATTGTATTCCTTTTATTGAAATAATTATCTACAATGGTACTATATCGGGACGTGGTTTAGGAATATATGTACATAGGGGTAATAAATCTAAAAAAGGAATACTGATCTTGACTAGAGTGTTACATGGTATAATGAAATGGGACGTAATGCATATCATGTTCGACACGCCAGGGGGATATTATAGGGTTAATTTATATTTTCTTTAAAAAATATCTTCATGGATATGAATAAATTATATTCTTGAAATATTTGAATAAATGTTGATCATTAAAGAAATGTAGATCAATTTCCTTGAAGTAAAAAATTAGGAAAGAGACAACAATGGGAATGTATCAAAGGAATTAGAAGAGGTAGTGTGTATTGAAATTAAGTACATAAAACAATAAATTTTTTAGGAGTTCAATGTATTGTATTTGGGGATGATGTGAATTGAATGACTTAGTGCACTAATGACATTATTAAATACTAGACCAATGAAGGACCTATGTTGATTATATTATTAATGTAAGGGGTTAAGGTATTATATATTGTGATCCATAAAATTATCTTAAAAAGTTATTTTATAAATTTTATTTATGTTATATGAATAAAGAAAAATATAATTATTTTACTCTAGTGATATTTATTTAAGGATTTTAAATCATATATTGAATGCTAACAACTAATGTGATTTTTGGAAACATTTGTATTTTTTTTGAAAATACATGATTGGGGAAGATGACCGTTAATATGTGATCAATGTTGAAATAATAGTTATAACTATATGATAATGGGATATTATTATTGATCTTCAAATTACTTAGTTAAATTATGGTTTATGTTATCTTTTTATATTTTATTGAATTTTATTATTTATACAATATATTTAACAATCTGAGATTTTATTTCAAGAATAATTACTTCTATCAGTATTGTTTAATGGTGTTGAAGGCATTTAAAAAATTTTGTTTTATAATATTAAGTGATAAGTTATGTTATTTGGGGAATATAATGTTATTATGATTTTGGGAATTTAACAACCTTCCATCTTAATTTTTAGACAATGAATTTCATAAAACATTTTTTGGATTAGTCTTATGGTTAACTATTTTTAAAATGGATAATGTTAATATTTGGGTTATTATCGAGTTTTTATAAATTAATGTGTTATTTGATTACTAAGGCTAACCATTTTTTACGTTGAATATATATGTAGATAGGAGGAATGGAATTTCATTCTTTTAAAGATCTTAAGACCTTTTAAAAAAATTTGGTTGAGGTATAATCCAAATTCATTCTGGATATTCAATTGTTCAATTAATAAATTAAGTGTAAATTGATTTAATAAAAATAAAGGGTTAAATTTTTTACTTTTGATATATCAAATAATTATATTTTCAATTGACCTTTATATGGATAAAAATATAAACCATCAAATATTGGAAATAGGATCATGATACAAAAATGTTATACTATTACCATCATATAAAATTAATAAAATGGTCCTCTAAATTATAAAATATTTATTGTTTCATGGTAGTTTATTTTATTTTTATCATTAAAATTCTTGGGACTAATTATCTCTATCACTCTATATAATTATATATTAGTTTCTTCTATGTACATATTTTCATTTCCCATGAATGTTCTCCTACATGGAAACTTACCTATATTTTATTCGAGATGAACATCATATTTACCTTTATTTATTATCAAGAGGATGATTTAGTCATCCTTTTTATGATGTGGTTTTATAATAAAGGTATTTCCAACAGTCAAACCATTGATTATCAATATCCATATTAAATAATAGGGACATTGTTTATTTTAGGGGGTAAAAAGTAACATTGTATGTTTTAAAAGAAAGAAAATTAGGTTTGCTAAAATATTTAAAATTAAAAACAATATTAGATAATAATTTAACACTATAATACATTAAGGTAATTTATTTTAATAAATTAAATCTCTCTAATAGCTTACTGAACATTCAAACCATAGAAAAAAAGAACTATAAAATAATATATATTTATTACATAACCATTAAATAGGATGGTGTGAATAAGAATTACTGAATTGTGAATATTAAATGTTTAACATAAATATAAAAAAATTTAATTGTTATATATTGATTAGAAATAAAATAATAAAAATTTTATATAAAATAAAATATTTTCCAAAAATTGTATATTTCTAAAAGGTTTCTTCATCACAATTTGCACACATACATTATAATTAAAGAATACAAATTTTAGAAAATTTATTTTATAAAAATAGATAATTTTTCTAAATAATAAATCAAAAAATAATTTAGAGTTGATTTTTTATAATTTTTTCAATGGATTAATAGTTCGATGAATAGTGAAAATATGGGTTTTTATATAAAAATGCCTTTTTTAAAAAAAAATATAAATGTTCCATTTTAATTTAAAAAGATTCAAATGTAAAATTATTCCAAAAAAATTATATTAACTAATATTTTTGTCATTATAATGAATATCATTATGTATCTTCAAACTAAAACATTATATGCTTATGAGAAGTTTCTCTTTAGAAAACCACTTTTCATCACATTTGCAGTTTCAATTTCAATGTAAATTATAAAAATTATGGGTATGAAAATGGACAAAATATATTCTGAAATTTTAATTATAATAATTTATATTATATAATATGTTAAATTTTGTTTTTAAATATATAAGAGTAAAAATAGTTAAAAAATTATTTAATACGATTATGGTTAAAGCATGTTTATTTGGGGATAAATTAACATATTTGGGTTACAAATAAAACAATACTTATCAAAAATCAATTTATTGTACATGTATAGGCCTTATAACCTATAAGGTTCTATAATTACCCATTATATATCCCTTTATAATGTGATAAATGTTATGACGCTATATTATTTTAAAAAATTCAATGTATGTCATCTCACCGACATGTAAAAGGCCACTCCCTCTCCTCTAATATTCAAACTTCCAAATCCATTTTACATGAATAAAACAAAAAATATATATTCTTTAATTAAATCCCAATATCCTAGAAACATTTTTATTATTATTATATTCTCCTATAATCATTTATGTATAAACATAAAGGGGTTTTCCAAAAAAAGGTAAAATTATAAATATTTGAATTCATTTTATTTATCATTCCACCTTCATCAAACATAATTACAAGATCATAATATAGTTACACTAGTATATAATATATAGTTTTATTTTATTATGTTAATGTTATAGAAAATATTTATCTTCCCATCTATCAAATGGAAAACAAAACCATTGATACTGTGTACGATGAACTACCGCCTCACGAATGAATATAATAATTTTTCAATCACCATTGTTTGTTTTTCGATATAATTATGTGTTTACCGTGTATATTTATATGTTAAATTTATGACATCATTATACTTATGTAATTATAATATCCCATATAAATTCTGATTTACTATTTCTTGGGGGATATGATAACATCGAGCATGTGTACAATAGATTTTTGCCTCACAAAAAAATACAATTCTCTATTCACTTATGATTTACATGGAAGTTTTTACTGATAAACATAATTATGTATATTAGATATTTATTTCCTAAAAATTATTATTTAATTATAATATCATATCTAAATTTTCTCATTCAAATCCATTAGAAGACAATAGTGTCGCTTGTGTGTAATTGTGGGCTACCACATCCATGTAGAAATGAAAAATGTTTTTAATTTCATTTTACATGGTTTGTAATAAGGATGAATTATATATATATATATATATTATATAACACAATAATAATTATTTAATGGTTATTTATTATTTATTTTCCTTTTTACCATACATCAAGAAGATGAAGACAACGTTCATGCAATCATACGACCAACTGTATCCCTGAAAAATGTAATGAATTTTCTATCATTAAATTTTATAGATTTATCTAAATGAAAACATAATAAATATATATGATATTCATATCAATTTTATATTTTGAATAAAATTTAACCATAATAAATGTCAGTCATCTGGATTTATCCAACGAAAAAAATATATGATAAATGTACAAATTATAACCTGAAACAATGATTTTAATAAATAATTATTAATAAATGGGTTATAAAAGAATATAATTAAATAATATATGTTATTAAATACATGATTTTGTTTTGTTAATATATATTTAATAAATATATTTTTTTATATAGGAGTTGTTTAAACATACGAATTAAATCATTTTTGAGTTCAGGGATTCAAGTCTCACTTTTATTTCACTATGACATATGCCTTATTCAAAACTGTATTCTTTTTTTGTGTGAATATAATACCCCTTTAAAAATTAATATGATTAATAATTTTATATTCATGTTATTTAATGTTTTATTTAATGTTATTTCTTTCTTGGGTATTATGATTTAGATGATACCAAATCAGAAATGGTTAATGTTACAATCTAATTATTTATTAGCATTGGACAAGAATATGTTTCTAATGATTAATATTATGAATTTTATTTAAATAAAATCATGGATTTAATTATCCATTGGTTAATTTTAATGAATATACATCTTCATCGAATTTTTTCTCTTTAATAACAATATAGATTGTAATAACATTTTTAATGAAAACTGATTTCATTTCTCTCTTGGGTCAAAAACCCTTTTTCTTACATATCCATGTATTATAAAAATGTTTCAAAAATTATATAACATTATTAAAAGAATTTATTAAAGGAATTTTAAATAATTATTGAATTATTATAAAAAGTACTTATTTATACCAGCCATTTTGGAATGGTGAAATTTTTAACCTTTTTATAACAATGTAAATGGATTGTTTTTAACATATATAGAGTGTACGAAATTAAACACTATTATGAAAAATAATTACATAAAATCATACATTACATGTTTTGAAAAAAAAAATTTAAAAAATATTATTCTTGGAATTTTTTAATTGAAAATTTTAATTTTCTAGTAAAAGATATTTTCTTTAAGAATTATTTTCATGGAAATTTAGTTAATTTTAATTTGTAATTGAAAACCCCTTAATTCATTGATTCTCCTTTATAAATATGTCATAATAATACAATCCTTATTATTTAATGGAGTGTTTTATTATTAGTTTGATTGAGGATATTCTATTTTTAAACCATTATCTATATTATTCTGAATGATTCATGATTATGTTTATTGATTGGGGTAATTATTAACATTTTATATGTTATTTTTAAATAAAAATGTTTATTTTGATTCAGTTTTACCCTCTTTTATATGAATAATTAATTTGATATATAATGTTATAGGAAGGGCCCACAATAGCCACTCGATGCCTTGATAGGTTCCACGAAACAAATATGATTGATTTTTTAGTCATGGCCTTACAAATTTATATCGTTTGTCTTAAAAAATGGCCTTGATATATGGTTATATTTTTCTGAAATTTTAATTTTCTCATTATGAAATTAGCTATTGATTTCCATGTGATTATTTTATTATTTATAATATCCATGGATAATTTTAAAGCCTGAAATTCATATAAAATTATTGAATCATTATTTTTACATTCAATATTATTATTCATATTCATGTTATTAATTAAATGAAATGTGTTTTTATTAATTTATCTTTAAATATTTATTATGAAATATTTATTCATGATATCTTCCACTGAATGCTTATAATTACTAAGCATCTATGATCATTAATTTACTGTTTTTTATTTTCAAGGGTTTCCATTAAGTTTTCTATAACTGATATGTATGGATATTATAAGGGGAACAATGGGATTCTCAATGAAAACAAATTTTGTATACTATGTTTTAAAATGTATTTTGAATTTAATGTATTTATCTTGTTTACCAATTCTAATAAACTATTTTTCCTTGGGTATTATTTCACTTGTATATAGTTCAAATTAAATAAAGTAACCATTAGATATAGTATACTTGGGTTGGGGTCTTTACATTCATTTACTTTCCTCACAATTTAGTGCAAAATATTATTTTTTAATGTTATTTTTTATTTGAAATTTATCCATGATAATGTTTTATTTGATGATTATAAAATAACACTTCCTAACATATTGGAAATTTTTCTTATACGGAGAGTTTATCTAACTCCTCTATTATGTATCCATTACCCAAGTTATAATGGTAGTTATAACTTATGATAATTTTAATTCGGGGTCTAGAATTGTTCTATTAAAAATAAATGTTCATATGTTTTTTAAAATGATTTTTCTATGTGGCTATTATTCAAATAAACTAATCAAAAAGGTTATAAAATATATGTGACATTATAGGTTGATGTTATGTATAAAATTTGGTAATTATTTATAATATATATACTCTCTAATAGTAATGTATGTCTTATGAATATGATTAGTGTGACCTAATACGTCTCCAATACATTGGGACTATTTTTTCTTATGATATACCACATATAGGGAATGAGAGATTATCTTATGAAATTATGTTAAGTTACCTTGTTAGTAAAACATGACATATGCTTATAGTATATAAGTGGTTAGCCTTAGTGTACTATGTTATGATGTTTTATTAGCATGCCTTAATTTATGTTTATGATGCCATGGTCTATATTATTTCTAAATATTTATGATTCCTTGACCTTATGATATCATTTTATTAATACATGTTTTAATAATTACCCCTCATTATTATATTATATAACATGACTTTTATTTTGAGATTTTATGCCCTTAATTTACTATTTATAGACAACTCGTAATTTTTTGTTCTTTTTAATAAGAAACTTCTCCCTACTCATATTTTATAACATGATTGTGATCATTCATATGATGTCATGTTGACATTTTTTCCAATACTATGTATTTTATATCACCCCTTTTTATGGTTAACTTCCATATGTTATGAAGATAAGTATGATATATGGGAATTTTAAAAGGGTGGTCTAAAAGTGTTAGATTTTGAAAAATTGTTCACATGATTTTCAAAATAAGTTTTATATCTAAGTGGTCCTCAATATCACTAAATTTAAAGGTTCTCTAGGTGGTGTGAGGTTATTGTGAGATATAATTTTTTAAAATTATTAATGATATACAATAAGGATATTCCTATACTGGGTCTATATAGATGGAATTAAATAAGGAATTTTATATTTTCCAAGATTAATGTAGTTGTTTTTTTGGATTAGTATAAAAGAACCTTAGTAAAAACCCTTGGAATAAGTCCATGTAAAAGATAAAATCCTAATGTGTTGTTAAACTGTTGAGTATATGGTTTCCTAGAAATTAAATATATATCTACATATAGGAAAGTGGATTCGGCTGTGGAACCAATCCACCGTGGGGTAATCCCTATGAAAAATGATTGTTGATTATCAACTCTATATTCACCCAATGTAAGATGAATGGGCACGAGACTGTATATCTGGATTGACACACATAGGGGAAATTCCTTGGTTTATCAAATTATCTTTATGAGTTATTATGAATGATTTTATTTTGTTTTGTAGTCAGGTTAAGGAGTATGAGAGAACCCAACCTAAAGAAACCTACATTAAACCAGAAGTGATTATGGTTAAACTAAAAGTTATGTGATGGTTTTAAATAGTATGAAATTTTGAGGTAGTGTTTTCCATGATATAATTTTAGATAATTCTCTTACGATTTAATTTTATAATAACCCATAGAAACCAATTCTTATTTTATTAATAGATAAATCCAAAAGTTACCAAATTAAAGATGGGTTTTATGGAGAAAGTGAATATTATCATAGTAAACAACCAAATGGGATAAGAGTTAGAGTGAAAAATATTTTTATTATAGAAAAAAAATATAAATAGATATAATTAACAACCAAATCATATTCATATTCTAAATCATAGCAAATAAGTTAATGATAGAGTCTCATGAATTTTGAGGTGATTAAGATGATGAAGGATAATTGTTTCATTTTATTTCATGTAAAAATGTTGTAAGAAGTACCTAGAGGAATTTCTCAAAGAAACTAGAATATCTCTTATATATGTTAACAGAGGGTAGAAATTTTACTGAGGAATATTTAATAGCTAAGTGGAAATGGTGAAAAGAAAATTTTATCTCCTATAAATACCACTAACAGTTCAATGTATTATATGTGGGGAATTTGATAATTATCCAAGGAAGCTCCCTATTCTTAGGGTTAAAATAAAGATAGGCATTAGTAACATCTAATTCCAAAATTAAAATTGAAATATTATGCATGAAAAACTACTAATGTAGGATATGAATATGATGTTGAGATAGGAACACAGATCATCCACTCTAGAACTGTAAGTGTGGTGTTTTTATCTTATTTAACACACTTCTTTGTCCCTAAAATGTTTTCTAATAGAATAAAATTTTACATTTATGTCTATATGTTGAATTATTAATAAATATTCCCTTGGTAAAACTATTGTATCCAAAATTTAGTTTTATAATAACGTGATTTGGGAAAATCATATTATCCATCCTTTAAATAAATTTAATTTTCTTATTGAAATTTCTTGTTCTCTCCACATATATAAAAATGATTTGGAATAATGGGATCCAATTTTATATCAATCGATGATGGTATATCTATTTTAAGATGATTATAAACACTCTTTATAAAGAAATTATGTAATTTGGGTCTTCCTATTGAATAATGATAAACTATTAGGTAAAATGGTTGGAGAAAAACATAATATTATGTATAATGTTATTCCGAGGAAAATAACATGTTTACAAGTTTCTAAAGATTGTATCCCTCTATAAATTATATCATTTTCCATGTATGTTTTATAGATACCATTATTTATTTCCATTTTTCTGTTATAATTAAAATTTATAGGATGTAATTTTTTAAAGGGGGAGAATGTAGAGTCAGAAAATTTTAATGTATTATTCTTTAAAAACCTAATGAGAAAACTAGCGGGTTTCACACATAACAAAAATATTAAAAATGGAGAAAATTTAAAATAAAATAATTAAATATTAATATTATAATATCCTAGATAAATTATCATGTATAAAAATAAGAATCCATGTTATGATATCTACACAGTAAAAGGAAAGTGCTTGTCAGAGTGGATAGCTTAACAATTGGGTGAATTGAGTTTATAATATAAAGTTTTTAATTAAAATAAATACCATAGTTTTTAAAAACATCCTAATTATATAAAATATTATAAATATATAATTTAATGTTTTCAAAAATTTTATTAAATACTCTATCACAAATCAATAAAAATAATTTCAAAATTACATTAACTTTTAAAATAAATCTAATCACTTTAAACAAAATATTTAAATAATTATTTAAAGTTAAATATAATATTATTGTTTTCCTATATAGCTCTTGAAAACTAAAAGAATTTATTTTGAAACCCAATAATAAAAAAATAAGATCATTCATCGGACTAGGATAAGAGGTTCAGTCGGAAACCGTGACACAATACCCTAAACATCGTAATTAGTTACAACTAAGAAATTTATTAAAAATTAAAATTGATCCACCACCTATATTTTTTTAATGAATACAATACTCAATTTAATCTTCAATACACATATCCTATAATATATTTGTATTTGTGATAATAGGTTTAAAATAATAGGAGAAGGAGTGTACAATAATTATAAATATAGTGCAAGATCATGTCTTAATGAGTATACATGGTAAATAAAATAATGATCAAATTGTAATCTAAAAATAGATATTGAAAATTGTGGGAAGAGAGAAAGTATGAAGTATCTCAATATGATCATATTTTTTTGGTCAATTTTCATCAGATTATTCATTGAAAGAGATTCAACATAGTGTCACACTAAGAGTCAAGAAAAAAGAGTCTTGTGGAATAGTACAGTGAAGAATTATGAAAGAGTAAGTCCTCAACATATCAGTGTCACTATATATATATATATATCTTAATTAGTTTTACATGACTGTACTTCTTCTAAAATAGATAATCTTTTCTAATTAATCGCTAGTGGATATTCATAATTTATTCCTCATACTCATATGTCTAATCTGAAGAACATAAATTGTATGACTCCTTAGTTAATGCTACAAAATACAGCCTTTGAAGATTTAAATATTCCTGGATACTTATGTTAGAAATAGTCACATATTTTTTACTTATGTATTTCCACTTTCAATAGTCACATGACATGGTCACATTCCACGGTCACTTGGACTGCTCACATGGCCCGGCCACTGGGCATAGTCATGCCCCTTCTTCATCTGGTCACATTATTTATCAATAAAGTAACTTAATTTATTCTTAATGTCACATTATTTATACACATGGTAGGTTTAATCCTTTTATTGGCCACATATATTTTAACATATGTCACTTCTATAATGTCTCATGGCATTTACAACTTTTTGTACACCTTCATATAGTATCATAACATGGTCGCTTCAAGACCCTACCATTTTCATAATTATTTCAAAAAAAATTGTACTATCATAAAACATAAAAGTCATTAACACAAAAAATAAATATTATTTTTAGTTATTAAAATTAGTTGTTATTTTGGAATAATCCAACAATCATCCATTTTTAAGTTTACAAGTCATAATAGATATAGGAAATAACTTGAAATTTTCAACCCTTTTAGAATTATATAAATTATTCTATAGGGAAAGAAAAATAAAATAGTGTAAAGATTAAATATACTAGTCATGAGTATAAAAAATAAATTTTTATTTTAATTAAAAAGGGATTATAAAAGGGAACACCATTAGTAAATCTATTCAAAATCAAAATCAATTGTTGTATCCCAGTTTTCATAAGAAAGAATTTGATCATTTCCTTTTGTTTAAGTGGACATTGTACAAGGGTTATGTTTTGGGGGAGAGGTTTAAGAAGGATCTTCAATAACATAACTCATAGGAATAGGGTGAATATGTTTAACTACATGTATTAGAGAAAATCCACAAGGGTTATTATAATAGGAGACAGAACAAGTATTTGAGAAATTGGTAATTGAGGGGGAGAAAATATATAATTATTTTATGTGTAAATATAATGATTGATAAATCTTGTGAAATCCTTCATAGCTCTAGAGGCATGAGCCATGTCCTGAAAGTAATCTTCATTAATTTTCAAAAGGATTCCAGAACTGGAGTAATCACCTTTATCTTCCCCACATGAAATTTGATGGCCTTAGTCAAGTGAGGAATTATGAGATCATTTCTTAATTAAATTAAAATGGTATTTATATAAAATTCAGTAAATATACACATTAATATAACAAATATATGGCCCTTTAGATTGTGTATATATCTTTTCCATATCGCTTAACATAATTTCTAGCCATCTCCAAGGACTTTTCGAAATGTGATTGAAAAACCACAAACACAATATCCAAAGTTTTCATAAAATTATCAAAGATGAATTATAAATAATATTTATAACATGATTCACATGGTATTAACTAGATACTATTTTTAGATGAGAATTAGTTAGAACCTAAGAATATTTAGGAGGAGGAGCTAATGTAGATGAGGGGAAATCTATATTCCAAAATCTTGTATCTAACTTCAACATCACATCCATTAGATCTACCTAAGGGGAACCATCATGATCTCTTAAATAGTTAGTATTATTATTAAAATAATCCATTTTGATGTTAAGGTTAGAATGAAATGAGAAATAACTATAGTGATAATCCGGGAGATGTCATCATCTCTAACTGGTCCCACTAAGTTTCTTAAAATAATAAATAAATACTTCAAAACAAACATCAAATATAACAAAGACTCATTTAAATATTATATATTTATAAAGGATATAAGTTTATAATAAGGTATAAGAGTTAATGGATCCGAGAAAGATTACCTACCATACATCTCCTGTTAAATATCCACTACTTGTGGTCTCATGGACTATACATATTGTTCATCATTGTCCTACTAATAGATTTCAAGTATATATATATGGATATATCCAATAGGGGTGGTCACATTAATATATATTGTTTAATCAATATATTTGATATGATTTGGGTAAAACATTTTAACCATCACTTGGAAACTTATTGACTAAGATGAGATTCTTCTAGTATTTCTTGATAATTAATCTCAATAATCAGAAATCATTAAAGTACTCATAGAGTATAATAAATGTCAAATACACCTTGAAATGGTGAACTATATTCATGTTTATCATTTTCATATTCCCATACAAAAGGGGTTTCTTCTCTCACTATAATCCTTGATCTTCTTCTAATGATAGTATTTCGATTAGAAGATCATTCATAACTTTATTCACTTTCTTTCGACTCACTTATATAACTGTCTACCCATCGATTTTCTTCAAAAAACAGTCACTAATAGATATGTATTATCAAGGACTTCATCTTCTAACTCTTATTCTAAAGAGGTTTTAGTTAAGGGATAATTCAATGATTCAAATGAAACAACAGGAGATGGATCCCTAGCATCATCAAATATTTCCATAACTTCCCCAACACATTTAGCTATATCTATTTCTTCTTAATAGTCTTCCAATGAATCATCATTCCAATAAAAATATTATTGATATACATAATCAAGATCAAGGCTAGGATCCAATTGGTATATTTGTATGAGAGGATTCTTATCATGTATAAAAGTTTAGTAAATCATATCATTATAATCTACCAATTAATTTTTACAATGGTTTATGTTCACTTTAATATACCTATAAATATTCCAATTTAGGAAAAAACCATAAGTTGAAATTACATTTTCCTTTTAGTGAAGAACTTATCACTAAAAACAATAGAGTTGAGATTAAATTATGGTATGTAATGGAATTCAACATTGAATGCAACAATTATAGTTTATATATATTCCTTATGAAAAATATAAATAAGAAAATATAAATTTCATTCCTCATAAAATTAATAATGAAAAAAACATGATGACATAAAATATTTTAGTTCCATTTCCTATGATTAATTATATATAGAATAATCCTCAATATAAATCTATATAATTCACTTAGTTCCATGGAAGTTAGTCTCTTGGAAGTGTGGTTTTCTATTAATTTATCAACGGAATTTAGAAACTTATAATGATCATGATTTATAAGAAATGGGATTTGATAATCATTGCACGCTCTTCTATGGGGAACTCATATGAATATTTCATATATATTTTAAAATATGGATATAATTTCCATATTTACTAAATTTTGATTTTTTTCCATCGAATCACCCAAAAAAAATTCTATATTAGAATAAAAATCCTTAACCCATTGTGGATAATATAGATGACCATTATCCATTAACTAGTAACTCCACAATTTCTTTTTAATCAATATCCAAACTAATGACTTGTTGGAATTTAACCATTCAAAATCCTCTTCCTTTTACATACAAATAGGTCAACACAGATTATGAGGATTTAGAGGCTTGACCATAGAACTATTTTAAACAATTTCATTTTTATAAATAATTTAATTAGGTGGTCCATAAGTAGATAATCACATGTTATTTTCATCATAACCATCCTTAGAGTGAAATTTGAAACTCTCTAGGTTTGGGTTTGATTTTGAGAGATAGAAAATGAAAGTTATATATATTTGAGAGATATAAAAACTAAGAAATAAAAAATGATAATATTTCTTAAGGATGGAAAGATAATTTTAAAATTATAATTTGATATTTATTCCCTCATTTATGTTATATTGTATCAATAATCTAAATAAAATCTAAAAAAACACCAAAACAATTTTTAAAAATATATATTGTCAATGCAGGTTAATTGATTGTGTGTTTGTGGTAACTTAAAGGTCTCATAGTGGGTTAACTTGCGATACGACCAATTGGTCACAATTACATAACTTGAAATAAGAAAATGTCTCATAGTTTCAAAATTGACCATGAAATATGTTTCATGCTTAATAATATATTATTAAATTTATATTAAGATAAAGCACTATTAAATTTTTTTAATAAATAATAATATAATCACTGAAAATAATTATAAAAATACAATGGATAAAAACTAAAGGAATAATTATGAGGAATAATTTATCATTCTTATATATTGTCTAAAATAATTTAAATTTATATATTTGGAGGATTGTGAAAATATCATCAATCAGATGTCAAGTGCTAATGAACACGATATTAAAATCTGCCTTTTAAAAATTTTATCTTAAAATGTGATGTCTTATATCCTAAGCTTTGTCCTAGAGTGAAAAATAGGTTTTTTTAAAAATTAATAGTTCTTTTGTTATCAAAATTTATATGTACATGTTTTAATTGATTGCCACAGTCTATAAAAGTGTGTTTTATTTATAGAATTTTGCACAAAACTGCTTGTGGCTATGTACATAGCTTCAACAGTAGATAATGAAATAGAACATTTCTTCTTTATATTATATAAATCTAGATTATTTCTCAAATGAAGTCATTTTTTAGAGTTTATTTTTCTATCTAACTTATACCATTTATTGTTGTAATCAAAATAACTAACTAGTTTGAATCAATGTGCTCTAGTGTAGAATAGTCTAAAATTGGTTGTATTTTTGAGGTGTTAGTAAATCATTTTAACAACATTAAAATTAGGTTTCTTTAAATTTTAATAAAAATAATCATACATACACACACAAAACATAATATGAAGTTTACTATTAGATATATATATTAATCTTCCAATCATGCATCTATAAGTAGTATAGTGAAATGTCATTGCAGTTTAATCTAAATCTCTTATATAGCTATTTCTCATGAGTGTATCAATATCTTTGGTGTTATCTATAAGAAAAAATATTAAATGATACATTTTTATTTTATATTATTTAATTTAATTCAATCTTTATGTTAAATAAATATAAATTCAAATATAATTATTTTATTTCACCAATCAAACATATTCTAATTATTTTTTCATTAATTTGGAAAATTTAGCACATAAATAATGATTAGATGATATGAAAATATTACTAGCAATATATATTTCAAATAGTAAAACATCATTTGAAATTATTTCTAAAAATATTTTAGGTTAAATACCACATTTTATATTAAAATTTGAAATAATAAAAAATTTCGTGTATATCATTCCTTGTCCTATGATCTTTTTGTAAACAATAAAAACATTATGTTAATTTAAAAAACATATTTGTAATACGGGGATTCTAAAATCCAGGTGGTTTCACTAAAAAACAACCTCTATAATTTATACATTTAGTAACAAGCTCTTTATATCCATTTGAAGAAGTTTTAAAATAATATCTTCTATAGAATAAATAATTATTCTAATGGCTCCAAGGATAGCCGTTAGTGAAAATTTTTCTTCATAGAAAATAAACTATTAATAAATATACACTTATATAATGAGTCTTTCATTGTTTCTAATTATTATTAAAAAAACATATTCTTATATACCCACTTGGTGTTAATAGTACGATAGTCCTTACATGTGTCTATTAATTCTGATGCATAATTTTCTTCATACTGATTCATGAATTATTTTAAAATTATTATCAAATTATTCTCATTGATTTCATCTTTGATGTTCCTCGGTTAATGTTTTGGTGTAAATAATTGATGTTAAACCTAGTTTTTAAATCAACCTTGAGTTTGAGATCGTTTATCTAGGTCCACTACAACAATATACAGGGGAGATTTTTAGGTTTCAAATAGGTAAAGGGGTAGAAAAACATACCACTTTCAAGTCTTCTTCTAAGATAGGTGTAACGCCACAAGAATTTAAAAATAAATTTAATATATCTTATTCTACACACAACACTATGTATCTATAAAAAAACTATGTTATTATAATTATTTACACAAGATAGTAATAACCTAGCCATGAAACATAATTTTTGTGCTTATGTGAATTTGATTACGAAAAATGGATATACACAGTTACGTTCAGTAGGATATTCAGAGTCTAATAGGATCAACATAAATTTTGATTAATAGTAAACATACAATTATGAATAATAATATACTATTATGAATATTAATTTTACCCTTACGAATAGAAACCTCACCTATGTCAGTATATATAACATTAAAGAACCTTATAAATGAGAGTGAATATTTTTGAAAAATATTATTAATTGTGTAAGTTTTATGAGTAAAAAATATTTAATTAATATTTTAAATAAATATATATATTTAAAATAAAATTCATTTTCATTATATATATTTCTAAATAAATATTTTTTTCCAACGATTTTAAGAAATTTTATAAGACCTTTGTTAATTTTTGAATGTATTATAAATTATGCCTTAAATTTGAAATAGGTACTAATCATCTAAATAATGGTTTTATATAAAAATAAAAGTTCCCATATTTATAATATTAATCTGACAAAATTGAATAAATATTTTAATTATACACCTTGAAAAATTGTTAGTGTAAATTTTTAATATTTTTCTAAAAAACATCATTTTTAGGGAATAGTAAAATACAGTAATTAATGATAAGTGACAAATACATGATTGGTTGAGTCTTAGGTGATGCATGGATGATGTAAAATAATTAGGTATGAAATTAAATTAACTTAGTAATTTTTTTGTCATAATAATCAAAACTATTTATTTTCTTAAGATAAATAATCAAATGAATAAGATATTAAAAAATCACCCCTCTCCTCCACATTAGAAACCAACCCTCACTCCCTATTCTCCTAACTCCTCTAAATATTGAATCCTATCAATGTTCTTTCTAAATACACTTCCTTAGTCACTGACCAGGTCGATGAGGTCTTGTTCACTCCAAAAAGACCAAAACCCCTTCCCTTAAGGAGATTCTCAAGGAGGTGTATTAAAGACATAAAATCAACTCCATTTTTCTTTTAGTTTCATTTTGAGTTTTTTTATTTTATTACCCTCTATTAAACCTATCTATCAAAATTATCATGATAAAAGAAAAATAATATTTATAAAATAATTATATCATGTTAATGGATGAACCATCATAAATATATTTACTCTCTCTCACTCTCTTATTTAAAAAAATATCATCTTCTGGGATGTGATGATTTACAACCTTCATGGATGATGAACATTAGTTAATCTATTTTTTATCAAGGATTTTTATAAATTAATATTCATTATTGAACTAGATTCTAAATGTATATTATATATTATATAATTATTCTAGAACCATTATATTTACATGATACTAAATAATAGATCAAAACATGTTTGTTGTGATTGAAAAACTGCCATAAAATTCAAAATGATTAACTTTAAATAATGTATATTATGATTCATTCTCACATCATTTAAAGAAATTAGATATATATAATCCTTTATACTTTTGTATGTTCATTAATAAATTATAAATTCAATTTTAGAAAATTACAAATGTCATACCCCAAACATTAAAAATATTTTAATTTATTATTTCTCGTCTTTGGGTATTCTTGTTGAGGTACAGGTTGAGTCATGGTTAAATTTTTTTGATGTTTGATAATATTTCTGGGTCTTTGGGAAGACATAATGGCACTGCCCGATTAGCAGTAACCATGTTGTCGGTGAATGTTATCATTTTGTTGCCAATTTGTTTAAAAATAAGAATAATTTTTTGAAAACAAAATTTAAAGAGTTTCTTAATAATAATAACAATAATTATATTATTATTATTATTAAGTTATTTTTAGAATTGTTATTATGTAATTATTATTATTAATCATAATATTAATATAAATTTTATTAAAATTTTTTGCTATTATTATTTTATTTATATTAAAACTGTAATTGTTAATATATTTTTTTACTATATTTTTTTGAAGACCCCTATTACCCTTACCCTTTCCTTCCAACTTCCATGGAACACCATCCCACCTCTCTAACCTTGTAAATTGCACACCATTAACCCTTTTATACTCCCATCATCACTAGTTCCCTCCTCTTCCCCCTCTCCTCAGATTGATGTTATCACATTGGCCGCACCCCCTCTCTCCAACACTACCAATCTAACAAGTACCCATGTCTTTTGAAACCCCATATTTGGTGTGACCCCATGTTTTTCTCGACTCCTTTTTCGGCATGAACCTCTATCTGGTGTGATCCCATATCTGGCTCGACCCCATGTCCAGCACAACTCACTTGTCTGACGCTACACCTATCTGGTGCGACCCTCATTGGCGTGACCTCTCTCTGCTGTGACCCACATCTCCAGTGATTTTTTCATTTATTTTTGTGTTTTATTACCCTAGACAATACCTTGATATTATGGGTTATTTTTAACTCATATTTTATTGATTTTATGCTGTATGAAGGGTTTGAGAGGTCTTATTCTCCCTTATTTTGAAGTGCGGTTGAATTCTCACTCCTATGAGGTAGGAATTTCCTTCACGTATCGTTCTAATTGAATGAATGTTATACTTGAATGTTTTAAATAAAATTTTAAACATGATTCATATCTTGTTAATGAACTTTGTTACATGGCTGCAGTGTTTTTTATATGATTACACTTGTTAAAAATATGTTTTTTGGTGATTCCTTTATTATTTCTATGTGAGGGTTTGATTGGGATATTTAAAATAATTCTATTATCAGGGTAGTATTAAGGGAGTCTCTAGACCAATTGGTTTGTTTTCAAGTAAAAAATGACGAAGGTGAGGTGGTTCAGGTCGAATCTCTATATCGCTGTCATTTTGGGGGAGTTGGGATAGGTTTCTAAGGCATGCACTCATATTCCCATGTATGGATATATATATATATAAATACATATATATTTTGTTCCCATTCCCTTATGTTTCAGAGAACAAAGGTATCAATTTAAGGATTTACACACACACACACACATAAATGTGTGCATCCAATTGGGCTACTGGTTGAGTTAGAAAGCTTTGTCTTGTCCATCCTTTAATGTATATTTTCCCACACATTGGGGTTTTAAATTTATGAACCATTAGTTTTATTCTATTCACACATTTTTAATTTATATATATTGATTTATAATCCTTGGTTTAAAAATTTGGTGTGTAAAGTAGTATTTTATGGAATGATTTTTGATAAATATAACTGTGGTTCCACATAATGAACACCTTGTGTTCAATTAAATGCTCAGTTAGACATTGTGAGTAAATTTTTATATAAAGTTCCTAGTTTGGATTTGTAAACATGTTTTTATAACTCCAAATGATGTATTGTGTACATTGTATAGGGCTCCGATGTGATTTTGGGTTTTATAAAGGAATTAGTATCAAATTTTAACTATTTTGATGTGTGTTGCCGATGAATGGAACATTTGGTGTTTTTTATGAAATGAGGTCTTTTTAAAGTGTAATGGAAATGTTTCAATGAAATAATGTAATTTATTTTGGATTATAAAATTATGTATTTACACCTCTTTTTGAAATATTTATTGTATGTTTCATAAATTTTAGTTATGGAAAATGTTTAAAATCCCGTTTAGAATAAATGTGAAATTGATAAAAATCACTAGTATAAATACCTCAATTATATGTTTCAAATTATTTGTCTATAAATAATGGATTAGATTTCAACATTATGGAATAATCATGATCTATTATCAGAGTTCCTAAGTGGGAACTCATTGAGTCACAATTATTTTATGGAACAAGATTACTAAATGGGGAGACTCAGGGTGAGGCCTATTGTGAACTATTTTTATTATACATATTTGTGATTTAATGAACAGTTGGGCCCAGTTGGGCCACCCCCATTATATAAACGAGACATGAGAACCTATAATATTGATATAATTATCTAAGAATATTTTCCACCCTGGTAGTTCATGTACTAACCAATGTCACATGGTAGGGGGTATATTTGGGTTTATTGCTATATGATTAGGCCCCTCAGACATTCCTAAGTTGCGGTGGCCTGGACTTTGGGCGTTTTTGCTTTCATCAAAATGGGGCATGCTACTAGGGATGGGGTCTCTTGTATTGGTATGTTTTGATTGTTCTTGACCTTTTCTGATCACATATGACTCTTAGCGTAAGTTTCTTGTAGTGATGAATGTTGTACTTTTCGGTATATTTTCATTGAACATATTATATGAATATTGCAGTTCCTATTTGTGTAGGGTCTTCTTGAAAGTGATGTGTTGGTTTTTAAAAGTTTGTAAAAATGATTTATAGTCAACCTATTCTATAATATTTAGTTCATTCCAAAATTAAAAAGCATCACATCCCTTTCAAAACATTTAACATCACACAAATATTATGAACATGGTTTTTGAAAAGGTTAATGGAAATTACTTTCACTTTGTTTTTAGTAGAAATATAGAAAATCATAATTTTATATACTGTAGTTTAAACACGAACATTTATGATTCTTTTATTTTTAATGTAATTACATTAGGAATAGATTATCCAGCTATCGAAATCTGCTTTATACTCACACATATAGATTTATCATTTTTTAGCTTTAGATGTTGCGTCTTGTTTAGATTATATCATAGTAGCATGACATCAGTTTGAGGTCAGTGGTGACCCACATGATCACATGGTTGTATGTACAGTTTTCATTTCATTCAACTACTAGTTTTCATTATTATTTTTCATTTTATGTATTTTATTTATCATTTATTTATTTGCCAAATCATTTCAACCTTCTTACTTTCGATGCCCGACTGTAGTTGCCCGCCCGAGGGGATCGAGAATGACCTTTGGGCCATGTTTCAGACTGACGTGGGTGACAGGTTCAAGGTGGAACTAGGTTTCTTGGAGGAAACTGTTATTAAAGGGTTCCCTTGTTATTTGGGGTATTCGTTAGATGAAGATTATGACTGTCGGGACATAGGATGTAGGTACGGGAAGGACCTAATGAACTTTTTATTATTCCAAACCTCCAGTTGCTAGCAGTAGTTTGTAAATTGTGTCTTTTATCATTTTTTGGATTAAGAGACAACAATGGAGGTGATATGGTGCCATGTTGTGATCCCACATGGATTAGAGATCCATGTTGATTCTAAGTGCATAGTTCACCTGCCTCTTATCATTATGAACTGCATGGTGCATGGTACACTATAATGTTTCTAGGTTAGGAATAAACTCTAGCCCCTTCTTCCGGATGTTCGGTGTTGGTTGTGCTTTGTCTCGATTTTTTCTTGTGTATGTGATATTTTTAAGTTTAAAATGATTTTGAAATGGATATTTATCTTCCTAAGCTATTAAAATTCATAAAGTGGGTTTTAAAATTGAATGTGGTTAGGTTTTAAAATTTGGTTCTTGTTTGGAATGGGTATGTTAATGGAATGGGGTGATCAATGACGTTCTTTGTGGCCATTTTCTCCTATTGGGGATATGTGTGTGGGATGTGTGTTTTGGCACATGTTGAATGAATTGGAGGGACACACATTTTACTGTTCATGGGATGTTACGAGTGTCTATTTGAAACCAAAGGCTTGGCCTTGTTTTTATAAAAGTGAATTTAGAAAGGGGAAATGATTTATTAAATTGAAATTTGGTTTAAAAATGGGTTATAGAATTTTAAAAGGTGTCATTAAAAGAATTGAGTTTATAAATTTGAATAATAATGGTGTCTTTTGAAATATATTTTTTGTCATGTTTTTATTTGTTTGGGTGTTGAACCGGTCATTTAGCATAGATAGTTTCTTTTGATTTTACTTCAATTTCATATTGTGTTTCATTTGAGTTTTTTATGCTATTCATAAAAAGATTCCCAGAAAGGTTTCTATGATTTCTAACGACACATGACAAGCTTATAATTGTTCCCTAATGTTACTTGTCTTTTATATTGATCGAGGTCCATTAGAGGCAATGAGGTGTCTTAATGAGGTCGAGTGTGTATTATGTGCACTGAAAAATCCAAAAAATGTCAATGTGCCTGATGTATTTGGTATCTTTGAATGACCAGATTTTGATAAATGAGAGATTTTTTCCTCTCTATTATGGTAACTTAGGATGAACATGGATGTTTTTATGTTTGTATTCACCCGATGATTCATACATGAGGAGGTGAAGATGATGAAAAGGGATGAGATTGTGGGTATTCATTAATGATAGAAGATGGTGATGGTATATGTTGTTCATTCCAAAGAGCCTATTTCACTTTATATGAAGAAAATATCATAGAATTTCATGAAGACTCTTATATTAATTGGGGGTATTCATATATAGACCAAGTAGTGGGTCCTGTCTTCTAAGGACCATCATTTAGAGAAATTGGTAGTTGAATTGTTCCAAGCTATGTTGGTATCTAGAGTGCATGTGGTTTGAAATCAGGCATCTCTTGATACTCATGATGGTTCCCCATTTGGTGAGAATTATATGTTAGAGGAACCTTCTTCTAATGAGTCTCCTTAATTGGTTCTGGTTTCTGGTTTGTCAGATCATCATTGTGTGTGCCTCCAGTGTGGCATTTTCAGGTACTTGAAGATGTAATGTAGCATCCCTCCAAATATATACAACTGTTGTGGTAGTCTGGGCCATCTATAGATGTTAGTTCCACTAGGCTGGATACCCTAAAGGGGGGGGGGGGGTGAATCAGGGTATGACAGATTAAAATGACTTCCCCTTTTGATCTTGTTTTTCTGTTAGAAAAAAAACCCTCTACTCTCTCCTTCCTAATGCAGGGTATGAACAAAACATAAAGCATGCACATGCCACATTGATTTTTTCTTGGTTCACCCTCACTAGTCTATATCCAAGGACCATACACTGGCAGTGTGCCAATGTACCAATTCCACTATAAGAACACTACTGTTTAAATGTTCTAAGCAGACTCACTGTCCCTCATGGTTGACAACCACTCACAAATTGATAACTCGCTACTCTCTCAACTAGAGTGAGCTCACTGCCTCTTCAGAAGATCCAATCCCAGTTTACATACTTATAGGTATCTTCATTACCACTAATGAATACATCCTTCACTATTTATAAATGATCTATTGAAATTCAATGTTGACCCACTGATGTACTCCCCTTTTCCCCTGAACACCAATCAACTCTCTTAGGAAACACCTTCGCAAAGCACCCCACATAGCGAGGCACCCAATTTCGCAAAGCTCAAACAAGCCTTCGTGAAGAACCTGACATTTCGCTAAGCACTCTCGCAAAGATAATGTCATTGAAGAGAGACGTCCCTCGCGATGCTCACTGATCCAAAGAGGGGCTCGAAACATTCGTGGAGCTACATTAGCCGCTGCGATGCTCTTCTTTCGCGAAGTACACTACCTTCGCGAACCCCCTTCGTGAGCTAAGAGGAAAATATTTTCTTCGAAAGCTTTCTACTTCTCCCATGGGAGTCGAGGACAATTTATAGGCAGTTCCACCAACCCTCGAACCTTCCGCGTGAAGTCAACACCACGTCAGCTAAAATCGTGATGCTCCGAAATTCCCATCGAAATTGTCACAAAATCGTGATGCACCAGAAAAATTTTATGATCACGGGGCTAGTTGTAATCGTGGAGCATCCTATCAGTTACTTAGCACCACCACCATGAAGATCCCACGCAATTCCCTTAATCATCTCCAT
Organism: Viscum album; assembly: GCA_963277665.1. Taxonomy (NCBI): domain Eukaryota; kingdom Viridiplantae; phylum Streptophyta; class Magnoliopsida; order Santalales; family Viscaceae; genus Viscum; species Viscum album. The sequence continues at coordinate 1,659,789,926 of OY728150.1, forward strand.
TTGCGGTGCTCGTCGTAATTGCAAAGAGTCACCATCAACATTCTTCTAGTCTTCACGAAATCCAAACCATGAGGCATATCTTCGTGAAACTCCTACCTTTTCCATATTTAAACTATATCTTCAAGGAAATCCAATTTTCGTGATGCTCACCAAACTAAAAATGTTGGACACCAAAAAATCAGAAAACACTTGAAAATGGAACCCCCTTGTGTCTATTCTTTTATACCAAACCTAGATTTTCCAGTCCTTTGTTATGGTTCTTTGTCGACATGGATTGACAACAATATCTTTGCAACTTGACAATTCACCATGTAAAGCTTCTTTTTAAACAAACACAATCAAACCCAAAAATGATACAATGTTACCTTGAGAGATTTTTTCCCAACAAAAGATGTTTTATAGAATGAATCACCTGATAAAGATGTTATGATCAGACAATTCTGTTGCTTAACGATGAAATAAGAGATGCTTTATCCATCAGATTCCAAACCACAAGTCTTAGTTTGAAGCTCCCACACAGTTAATAGTTTTTGAGGATATGACCTTCATTCCAGTTTTTCTGTTGGGTGTTGGTCTTGGAAAATTAAATTTCTTCCAGATATTTTTTCTACTGTTTAAGTTTTTCCATTATTATAAATTCATTTTGATTGGTAAGATTATGGTGTACATGTTCTAGAATGATTCTATAAGTTATGCCTATTTGGATGTGAATCTTGGAAGTATTTTTTCCCTATTAACTGTGTTTAAGCCTTATATCCATTGGTTTTGGGTTGGGTGTTCCCGTGTTGTCCCCCCTCCCTTGGGTGGTATGTTTTGGTGTTAATTTCAGAGCATGTAAAATCCTTAGGATGGGGACAACCCTCTCACGTTCTCCCCATGTGTTGGTTTGTGGTTTTATCTATATCAGTTTCATGTGACTTGTGGAATAAATAGTCACCGAAAAATTCCTTTTTTCTTCTGATTATGTTCAAGCTTGGACTCAATTTATGTTTAACATTAACCTTGATGACATTATAGGGGAAGAATTCTTTTTTGTGGGAATAATTTTAACACCCCATCCATTAAAATTTTATTTTTTATTATTTCAGGACTTTGTGTATTTTAATAGAGGTTCAAGATCATTGATGGATTAAAATTATTGTTTTTTTGATTATTTTGGTGGTTTTTTCATCAGTACATAGGCACAACACGGTTACCTATAACCATGCAATTGGCCTAGGTGACCATCCAATTTCAAAATTTTATTTAAAATAAATAAAATTTAATTAAATAAAATTCAAATAATGTATTAATAATATTAAAAATCATGTTAAAAATCATATTATAATGTTTTAATTATTATATTATTATTATTTTATTATTAATAATATTAATTTATCTATTATTAAAATTATGTGACTATTATTATTGTTTTATTATTAAAAAAATTATTTTTTATAGTAATTATATTATTATTATTATTAAAACGTTTTTTAAAGAACAATATTCCCTTCCCTTCCTTTCAACCTTTCACTGCCCACCATCCCCCATTTCACCCCTATGCAGTGTGCCTAGACCACCCTTGAGCACTCCCACCCTTTCCAGTTCCCTCCTATCCTGCCTCTCATATTGTTGGTGCTCTGCCTTCGACCTCACCCACTCTCTCTAGCACATCCTGCCCAGTGTGACCCCCAAACTGGTGTGACCCCATGTCCAACGTAAACCTCTCCAGTGTGACCTCTCTCTGGTGAGACCCCTCTCTCTAGTGTATTTTTCCTTGATTTTGGAATTATATTCCTTTAGGAAAACACCAGATGTTATGGGATTTTTGTAACTCAATTTTATATAATTTTAGGGTGTGTGAAGGGTCTGCGAGGTCTTATTCTATCTTCTATTGATGCATGGTTTCATTATCACACCTCTGAAGTAGGGGTTTCCATCCATAGTCTTTTATATTCATTCCATGTTATGATCAAGTGTTTTAAATAAATGTTTAAACTTGATTCTCATCTCGTTAGCACATTTAATTAAATTATTGTGGGGTTTTTTTGATGATTTGATTTGTTAAAAATATGTTTTCTCATGATTCATTGCTTATTTCTAGGTGAGGGTTTAATTCATTTTTTCATGATTCTTCCATTTTTTATGGTTTTTGGTTGGGTGTCTCAAGATTTATTGTTTGGTGATACATCAACTACCGTGGATATCAAGGACGTACGGTTTTATTTGCTCCGCCTCCATCATTTTGGGGAAGTTTTGATCAGTTTTGAAGGCATGCATGCATATTTCGAGGTATTGATATATATATTTAAATATAAATATATATATTATATGTGATACTTACCTCATGGAATGGGGAACACATGAATTGGTTTAAATATATATATATATATATATAAGTGAATCTGTGTGAGCGGGCAGCTGCGTGAGTTAGAAAGATTTGTCTTGGCTAACCTTTGAGGTTGGTTTGGCCAAGGCACATTCATTTTAAATTTAAGAACTTCTAGTTTCATGTTATTTAATACCATGTTTTATTTATAAATATTGATGTATTATCCTTCTTTTATTTATTTTTTGTGCCAAGTATTATTTTATTTCTTGATTTATGATCAATAGAATTGTTCTGTTAGATAACACACACCTTATGCTCGATTAAATGCCCGATTGATTTTTGTGAGTAACTTATGATATAAAGTGACTGGATTGGAATTTTAAAACTCTTAGTATTATATGAAATGATGTATTGGGTTCCTTGTATAGGGTTACCATGTGATTTGATGTTTTATGATGGAATTCATTTCAGTTTTAGATGTTTTGATGTCGGTCGCTGATGAATGTCATGTTTGGAAATTTATTATAAAATGGGACGTTTTAAAGTTGTAATAAAAATGATTTAAGGAAATGGAGTAAATGGTTCTAAAATGGATATTTTTGTTTTTACACCACATTTTTAAAGATTGATTGTAATCTTGGTAATTGTTAGTTTTGTGAAATACTTAAAATCCCATTTGGAAACATTATAAAATTGATAAGAGTATTCAGTATGAAAACCTCCATTAGATGATTCTATGGACTTTTCTATAAAAAATGTATTGGATTTTATCTCATGGAATCATTGTAATTAATTTTAATTGTTTACCTGATGGGAACTCTTTGTTTTCTAATTATTTTATATGACGAGATTAGTCCTTTAGTAGAGTTAGGGTGAGACCTATTGAAATCTATTATTATATATATATTTATGGTCGGATGCCCAGTTGGAATCGGTTGGACCACACCATATGTGTGGCATGCTACCTGGGATGGGTTCTCATGTATTTATGTTTTGTATTGTTCTTGATATCATGGGTTTACCAATTTCCATTATCTCCATGATTGATTCATTGAAGAATGTCATACATTTATGTATATTTTCATTACCCATGTAATGTGAATAATATAGTGCCTACATGTGTAGGATCTACTCCGTAGTGATGTGTTGGTTTTTAAAAACATGTAATTTTTTTAATTCAACATGTTTTATAATCATTCGCATAATAAAAAATTAAAATCATAACTTCCCATTGAAAAATGATAGTGGCACACTAATAGAATTTAATTGGTTTTGGAAACGATTGAGGGAAATGAGTTGAACTTTTTTCTAAGTAGACATATATAAAATAATACATTAATATATTTTAGTTCGAACATAAACATTTTTGTTGGATTTTTATTAATGTAACTTAATTGGAAATAGAGTATTTGGATAGCCAACTGTGTTTTAGTACTCACACATATAGTTTTATCTTTGTTTTTATCTTCGAGTACTGCGTCTTGATTGGATTCGGTCATAGTAGTGTTATGTTGGATTGAGGTCAGTGGTGACCCGCATGGTCACATAGAGTTATGTGTAGTTTTATTTTCATTCTGATGTTATGTTTCATTTTTATAAATCAGTTTATAATTATTTACATACCTTTTATTAATGTGCCAAATTTTTTCCATGTGTTTAATTTTGATACCTGACACTTGATTCCATCCCATGGGGATCGAGAACACCTTTTGGGCCACACTGTGGGCTGATATAGGGGACTGGTTCAGGGTCGAATCTGGGTTGGTTCATGATAATATCTATTATTAATGAACATATATACTCATAAACTGGAATTTAAGTCATAAAAACCAAAGAAACAAATTCTTCTTAGTGATAAATTTGTATCATATAACTCATATAAAAGGACATAAATTAACTTACAAAAATTTTACTAAATAAAATACATGTAGATATGGAAATAAGTTATTAAATTAATTTATTTAATTTGATTATCCATTAAATTATGGTCTTGTATAGAACATGTTCAGACATAAGGTATTTATTTCATAACCTCACCTCCATTTTTGTGAGAATTCCATTATTCGCCACTTATCTATTGTATGTGGTGTATGTATACTATAATTTGTTATATAATATCATGTATCTATTTATATTCATTATATTAAATTATTCAATTGATAATTATTATTTTCTGTTTATACTATTTGAATGATTATAATGTGGTAAGTAGTTTCTCTTCTCACTTTAACTTTAGAGATATTTCTGTTATTTACTACTATGTCATGTGTTTGGATTAAGTATACAAAACATTGTTGTATCATAAAATTAATATAAATAGATTCATAGTATTAAATGTATAATTTCATGCTTCTAAATTTTTGGGCATATGATTCAATTTATTACAAACTGGTAAGAGATTCTACCTGAACTCCCATTTTTTTTGGGTTACGAATTCTCTACCTCAACTAAACTCTAATGCTTCATTATTTTTTATATTTATTATAAATTATGTATATGTGTTAAAAAATCATATATAAGATCTTATCACCATTCTTCCATTAGGATATACATATTTTAAAATGGTTCCTTCTCAAATATTTCCTATAAACATGCCCGATTCATGGGAACTTCTCCAGTTCATACCAATTTTAATGTACACTTTATTATCTCTTTTAATCCATAACTATTTCTATAAAATATAAAATTTTATCATGAAAATATATTTATATTATTTTAGGTTTTATTAAAAAAACATGCCTTTATGCCTTAAAATATCATTAATATTTTCCTTAAACCACACTAAAATGGTTTATTTCTAATGTTAATTAAATACTCTTTATAAATGTTTTCACATTAATTGGACATAATTTATGACTGTAACATTTTTTTTCTAAGACATGAATTATTACAATATTATTTTATGAAAAATACAAAGAATTATACAAAAGAACTCTTCTTTCTAATTTAAATAATTATTTCCTTCATCTCACTTTTATATATGTGAGATATTTGACTTTAAAACCACATATTCCATACATGTGGTGTATTTACTAACATTTTATATATCATATAATGATCTTCCTTATTAACATTACATTCTATGTGATTATGATTTGAATATTTCAATGTGGTATAAGAACATTAGAATGTTTAAATAATATTTCATAATGAAATTTTCAATGGCCACATTTAAAAGTATATTTATCTATTTCAAAATTCATTATTGAATCATGTACATGAATTTTTATCTTTTATTATATTATCTAAAATATGTTGTTTAATGTTTTATGATCATTTTTACAATGTATGTGTTAATTCAATACAATTAATGGGTTATAGTTAATGTAAGCATATATCATATGCCAGTTTTTGTATACTAATGTTTATGTCTTCTAAGTATCACCCTTTTCATATGAGTAATGTATTATTCTTATTTTGTGATTAGTGGGGCCCACTATATCCCGTAGATGCCTCAGTAGGTCTTATGAGGCCAACTATTTTGTGGGTTTACCTATTAATTTATAGTCGTAGCATGAGACTTTGGTGTTATGATTATGATGTCTTGAATTATATATTATCACATTATGAATCTAGTATTTCATAGTTCAGGTGATTATTCGTGCAGTATAATATCTATTATCCTGCTTTATTATGGAATTATTTATTTTTATTTTATTCCTTCTATATTATTCTCATGTTTATTTTTAATCGAATGCATACTTTCAGATATTCATCATGCCTTATTATTTATACCTCTTATGTATTATTTATCCTTATTATGCATCAATGCTCACGCCTTTCTTATGATTCTTTTACCAAGGTTATAAAGGATAAAATTTTAAATAAGATTTTAAGAATTAATTTTATTTCAATTTATATTCTATGTGGTTTTATTTTTTTCTAATGTATTACGGGTATCATGAAGGTAATATGGTTTTCCAAAGCTACTTAACTAATCAGTCCTTTGGGATTGGATTCTTTGTAATCATGAAAATTTCATTAATTAATGAAACTTCTCTAGGTTTTTTGTGTTAGGAAATTACCTTTGGTATCAAAGGAATCTTAACAAAATCCATAGAAAGTATATTTAAAAAAATAGATTAGAGAACATATCCCTAAGATAGACTCTGGAGGTAAGCATACAAGAACACCCTAGAATGTTGGAAAGATATAGACTACGTGGATATTTCTAGAAAATAAATACTTTTTTAGTTACTATAAGTGGTTTTGGTTATGGAATAAATTTACCTTGGAGTAATAATTGTGATATGTTATTCATGGCTTGACTTAGGGTAACCGAGTACACAACAACATGCCATACTGTGCACATGGTTTAACACTCCCGAGCAATATTTTTAGGATAATTTATATTTTTATTAAAACCCATTATTATGGATATGAATATATAATTATAATTAATATAATAGTTTAAACCTAAAGTGTTTTAGGTTGAAAATAATTTTTCATGATATTATATTAAAGATTATATGTTTTTCTCACTATTGCTATTTTAACACATGGTATTCTCTCTAGTTTTAGTCAATGGTTGGAATCCAAAAGAGTAATGTTCACCTTGAACATGGTGTAAAAGGTGGTTGTGATGAGAGGAAAAATTACATTTTTTAGGAGAAAAATATATCATGTCCATGCCTAATCAGTCTTCCTAAAATATTATTAACAATATATACCTTAACCAACATCTGATCCCCACAATGAAGTGAAAAAGGGAGTTTTCTATGAGCTCAATTAGTGGATATTGTGGATAATATAATGGTTTATTTACATCATTCATGAAATATTGAAGGAGATACCCAATAAATTGTTTCAAAAAATAGCGAAATTCTTTATGTATGGGAAATAAGTCCATAATGAAATGAATTTCTTAGGAAAATAACGATTATAATGGAAGGAAATAAAATTGATCCTAAGAATCAATTTGAAGTTATTTTCATTAAATGTAAGGCACCTGTGCATTACCTAATTCAATTAATTATTCTATAGGATATCTCCTAGACCATGGAAGGCCCTATAAGGAAATAAATGTATGAGCTAGTTATATAATGATGTTTTATGAAAAAATCATAGTTAAAAAAAAATTTAGTGATTGAATTTAATTAAAAAAAATTCTAGCTTATTTATTTAAGATGATATAAATTATTATAGAAAGTAAAAACTGCATATCGAGTGATTAATCGTTTCATTTGGAAATGCTGAATATTTTGAACCCACAACCAAAGGGATAAAGGCGTGCAATGCCGACTAGTAGCAAACATGAAGTCCTGATTATCATGAATACATTTATTATTAAAATACCAAATGGATAAATGCTAAATTGATTATAGGGATCTTTTCTATCAAATAGATAACATTGAGAATTGAAAATAACTTTTTCTGTTAAGTGATTAGTGTTTTTTTAGATGACGTTCACAATTCTTGGATGTTGTACCTCTCGTACCCCTCGTGGTTTAATTTTCATGATCACAATCACTCTCTTATTTATATAATATTGTTTTAAGTGTTTTTGGTTGATAGGAATAATTTCAGATTGCCAAGGAATTGGGGAAAGAAGGTTGAAAGCAGAAGTGGACTGGTTTTCAGTCCACCGGCCAACCGGTGGCCTCACCACCGGCCAGCCGATGGAGCCTGGACAGAAGGCATCCTTCTGTCCAGACCACCGGCCAACCGGTGTCCCACCACCGGCCAGCCGGTGGTGTCTGAGCCCGAAGGCCTCTCCTTTTTGCAAGCACCGGCCAACCGATGGCACTGCACCGGTCAGCCGGTGGAGCCAGTCAAACTAGCCGTTGGTCCTTTGACCAGACCTGTCCACTTGCCTCCCAACGGCTCCGAAGCCTTTTCCAATGGCTCTGAAGACCTCCAAAGGCCATATGAGGGTTCCCCCTCTATAAATAAAGGACTAGGAAGCCCCGGAAACTAACGGAAGCCCACGGACACATTTTTGATCATTTGGCGAACCTCCGGCGCATTCATCCAAGGAACCCTCAACTTGCTCCAACTCACATCCACATCCAAGGAGCACCACCATAGAAGCTTGGGAGCGCTCTTCATCAACTCCATCAATCCTTTGGCGCCCAAGGCTTCTCCCATTACGGTTTTTATTGTTTTATCTATTTTGAGCATCAATTTGGGTTTGTGCCTACAAACCCACAACTCTTTCTCTCATCCTTTCATTTGGGTTTTCACACCACCTTCAAGGTGTGAATAGGTTGGTCAAGCCTTTCCTTTAAAAGGCTTGAGACAAAGGTGAGCTAGCCTTCACCTGTAAGAAGGCTAGTGGGTTCTTGCTCAACCATTGAAAGCAAGTGGGTTCTTTCATAACCATTAAAAGCAAGTTGTAATAGGTTCTAGACTAACCTTAATGTCTAGTGGGTTTCTTGCTAAAACCATTAAAAAGCAAGCGGTAGTAAATCTCTCAACAGTTGAGTTGGGAGCGGAGACGTAGGCTTTGGTTTAAGCCGAACTCCGTTATCAAGTTGTGTGTTTTGCCTCTTTTATTTCCGCTGCACTTTCACTTTGTTTTTAATTTGTTAATTAATTTTTTAAAAGGCAATTCACCCCCCCTCTTGCCATCACTTTCTTTTCTTTTCCGCCCAACAATTGGTATCAAAGGCAAAATTTGAGTAATACCCTAACCGGTTTCAAATTCAAGATCCATTGTGATGGCTTCAACCTCTTTCGCCCCCGAAGGCTATTCTTTGGGTCGTGCTCCATTTTTTGATGGAACCGACTACACCTATTGGAAAACCCGCATGACCACTTTTCTTAGAAGCATTGGTTATCCCATATATAAAATTGTCCTGCATGGTTATTCTCTTTCTTCTCCTGATGAATCCAAATGAACTCAAGTCGATATTAAAAATTTCGAGCTTGATGGAAAAGCCATGAACGCCCTTCATTGCGGCCTTGATCGTAATGAGTTCAATCGAGTTTCCACATGCACCTCATCACATGAAATCTGGAAACTATTGGAGGTTACCCATGAGGGGACCAACAAAGTCAAGGATACTCGATTGGACATGTACCGTCAAGATTTTGAGTCTTTTACCATGCATCCATCCAAATCTATTACTGAAATGTTTACACGTTTTACTGATGTTTGCAATGGGAGAAAGTCCCTGGGTGATGATGTTTCTGCAGAGATGATGGTTAAGAAGATCCTTTGGATCTTACCAAGCTCATGGGCTCCAAAGGTAACGGCAATCCAAGAAGCAAAAGATATCAAGAACATGTCGGTAGAAGAGCTCATCGGATCTCTCATGACCTACGAGATCACCAAGAGGAGGCAAGCTGAAAAGGAAGGCAAACCGATCAAAACTCCAAAGAACATCACCTTCAAAGTTCAAAAAGAAGAAAGCTCCTCCTCCTCATCGTCTTCCTCTTCAAGCGGCGATTCCGAAATGGAGAACCTTGCCCGCAAAATGCACAAGTTCATGAAGAAGCACAAGAAGAAGAAATCCCGCAAGGCTCGAATGGAAAAACATGACGAAAAATCCGAGCCCGAGGTAACATGCTATGGGTGTGGCAAGAAAGGCCATTACAAGCCCGATTGTCCACTCAACAAAAAAAAAGGCCAAGCAAAAGGAAAAGAAGAAGGCTTTCAAGGACACATGGAGTGATAGCTCCACATACTCCTCCTCCTCCTCCTCAAGTGACAACAGTAACAAATGCCTAATGGCATTTCATGAGGTAACATCTTCCGACTCCTCATTCTTTAGTTCTTCAAATTCTTTTAATCATTTATCATATGAGGATCTCCAACATGCAAGAGATCAATTGGAGGAAGGTTTTCACGAACTTTCTTCCAAATTTGTTTCTTTAAAAAATAATTTCAAAAAACTCTCTTCCGAAAAGGAACAACTTCTCAAAGAAAAGGAGGATTTGTCCCTCAAAATCCAAAACCTTCCCGATGTTGATTCCATGGAATCAACCATCAAGGATTTAAGGGAATCCTTAGCTAAGTTCACCCAAGGGGAACAAAATTTGACCAAAATCCTTGGTTCCCAACGCATATCTAGAACCACCGAAGGGCTTGGCTATTCCAAGCAAGCTTCCTCTTCCCATCCTCCAACTATTTTTGTAAGGGGGATCTCTCAATTTAAATTTTGTAATTATTGTAAAAAACTCGGGCACTTAATCTATGAGTGCAATTGCAAAAATGCCCGGTATGGAAGGCCCAAAACTATTTCTTTTAATGATGAATTTTTTAGGAGAAGACCCGCCACTAGACAAGTATGGATTGAAAAATCCCTTCTAGCGAGTCTCACAGGACCAAAATTTGTCTTGGTTCCAAAAACCTCTCCTCGGTGATTTGTTGTTTTTATTTAGGGGGAGTTAGGATCGTTTAAGCTTTTTTCAAAACATTCAATTCAAAATTCTCAATTCAAAATTTTCAATTCAAAACTTTCAATTCAAAATTCTCAATTCAAAATTTTCAATTCAAAACTTTCAATTCAAATCTCAAAAATTTCAATTGGTTTAAAATCTCTAACTCGATTTCCCTCAATCAAGTTTTATGCCCCGTGCCATTTTGATAATCACAAAGGGGGAGAAATTCTTGGTTGATTGGGGGAAAAATCCTTTAAAGCATTCCTTTCATTTCATTTTTACATTGCTTGTATTGGTGATTGTGATCATCAAAATAGGGGGAGATTGTTGTACCTCTCGTACCCCTCGTGGTTTAATTTTCATGATCACAATCACTCTCTTATTTATCTAATATTGTTTTAAGTGTTTTTGGTTGATAGGCATAATTTCAGATTGCCAAGGAATTGGGGCAAGAAGGCTGAAAGTAGAAGTGGACTGGTTTTCAGTCCACCGGCCAACCGGTGGCCTCACCATCGGCCAGCCGATGGAGCCTGGACAGAAGGCATCCTTCTGTCCAGACCACCGGCCAACCGGTGTCCCACCACCGGCCAGCCGGTGGCACCCAGACAGAACAGTATTTGCTACTGCCTCAGCACCGGCCAACCGGTGGCCTCCTCACCGGCCAGCCGGTGGTGTCTGAGCCCGAAAGCCTCTCCTTTTTGCAAGCACCGACCAACTGGTGGCACTGCACCGGTCAGCCGGTGGAGCCAGTCAAACTAGCCGTTGGGCCTTTGACCAGACCTGTCCACTTGCCTCCCAATGGCTCCGAAGCCTTTTCCAACGGCTCTGAAGACCTCCAAAGGCCATATGAGGGTTCCCCCTCTATAAATAAAGGACTAGGAAGCCCCGGAAACTAACGGAAGCCCACAGACACATTTTTGATCATTTGGCGAACCTCCGGGGCATTCCTCCAAGGAACCCTCAACTTGCTCCAACTCACTTCCACATCCAAGGAGCACCACCATAAAAGCTTGGGAGCACTCTTCATCAACTCCATCAATCCTTTGGTGCCCAAGGCTTCTCCCATTACGGTTTTTATTGTTTTATCTATTTTGAGCATCAATTTGGGTTTGTGCCTACAAACCCCCAACTCTTTCTCTCATCCTTTCATTTGGGTTTTCACACCACCTTCAAGGTGTGAAGAGGTTGGTCAAGCCTTTCCTTTAAAAGGGTTGAGACAAAGGTGAGCTAGCCTTCACCTGTAAGAAGGCTAGTGGGTTCTTGGTCAACCATTGAAAGCAAGTGGGTTCTTGCATAACCATTAAAAGCAAGCTGTAATAGGTTCTAGACTAACCTTAAAGTCTAGTGGGTTTCTTGCTAAAACCATTAAAAAGCAAGCGGTAGTAAATCTCTCAACGGTTGAGTTGGGAGCGGAGACGTAGGCTTTGGTTTAAGTCGAACTCTGTTATCAAGTTGTGTGTTTTGCCTCTTTTATTTCTGCTGCACTTTCACTTTGTTTTTAATTTTTTAATTAATTTTTTAAAAGGAAATTCACCCCCCTCTTGCCATCACTTCATTTTCTTTTCCGCCCAACATTGGAATCCTCTAAGACATTGGTCAATAGATAATTTTGAGGAATAAATATTGAAAAGTAATTTGAAGTAAAATATTATTTTATTATTGACATATGGAGATCAAGGTTATTTTTGGAAATGGATAGAATATATTTTTGATTATGTGATAGGGGAAATTAAATTTTTGGTAGAAGATATTATGAGTTATTGAAGTCATTTGGGAGACTATATGAACAAATACTTCTAATTTTGGGATCACTGTTTTGAATTATTTTGAATAATGATAGTAATTTTTAAAATTATCTATGTTGACCATTGACCTTTAAATTTTAATTTTGGAGATTAATGTAGTTTTTCATCGTATAATGGTTTAATATTTTTGGTGGAATATCTTATATTATTCTAACTATTTTGAATTCGGTTGATCTATATTGAAAATAAGAATAGATAATTATATTCTCGGGGGATATGTGATCTGTATAAGTTAATTCAAATTCTTCATGCATGAAGAAATCTTCTTGAGAATTCATTTCCAGGTATATGGAATGAAGTGAACAAGGATAAAAGAACAACCAAATGATTATATTATTGTTATGAAATGGAAATTAATCATGTCTGTTTAATTTTTCATGTTTTTCTCTAAATATTAATAGAATCCCTACATTCTATGAAAAATATTTTATAACAAAAACATTACCCCTGTAGTATTTTTTCTAAGGAATCAATGTTCATTTAACTGATCCAAAATGTGTTTTATTATTTCAAGAGACTATGTTTTCTATCACACTCCATTACAACATGATGGTTAGATTACACTTAAATATCCATGTTTTCACTTTTCAATAATGTTATACCATTCGAATGCATAGATTTGTGGAAAACTATGAATTTTCCTTCCCCTCTAATTCAAAGGATATTTTATTAACCTTATTTATTGAATTACGGGAAAATGTGACACCCCAATAAATTAAAAATAAATTTAATATATCCTATATTGCACACAACACTGATTCTATGTGAAAAATATATTTTTTTTTTCTATAATTATATAACCAATATATTTATATACTTTCTTTAAAAAATAATTTTTCCACTTATTTTATCTGAATTTCCAAAAAAAATTGATATACACTGTAACATTTAGTAAGATATTTAGAGTCTAATTGGATGAACATAATATTTAGTGAATAGTAACATGAACCTTATGAATATTAATGTACCGTTATGAATTTTAATATTACCCTTATAAATATTATCCTCACATATGTAAGTATAAATAAAATTTAGGCACCTTATAAATGAGGGTGATTATTTTAAAAGTTAATAATTAAGTGTTTGTATGGTTATGGATAATCAATATTTAACTAAAATTTTCAATTAATAAATTTATTTAAAATACCATTACCTTTCAAAAAATATACTTCTAAATAAATATTTTGTTTTCCTTTAATTTTAGAATAATTTAACGAGACCATAGTCAATTTTTGAATGTATTATAAAATCATTTTTAAATATGAAATATGTTTTATCAAGTAAATTAATATTCTATTTAAAAATAAAATTTCACATATTTTTAAATTATTTTTATAAAATTTATTCCTTTTTTTAATTCTACACTTCATTAAACCTTTAGGGTGAATTTTTTGGATTTCTCTAAAATACATGATTTTTTTGGATTTTTCTAAAATGCATGAATTTTTAGTGAATAGTAAAAAATGCTAATTAATGATAAATTCTAAATACATGATTTATTGAGTGATATGTGATTTATGGATGATGTAATCACACATGGTTTTAACTAAAATGAATTTATTACTATTTTTGGTCACAAGAATCAACTGTATTTATTTTCTTAAGGAAAATAATAAAATAATGAATAAGATATTCAAAAATCACCCCTCTCCTCCACTATAAAAACCACCCATCACAACCAATTATCCCCACTCCTAAATGCATTGAAGCTTATTTTATTTCTTCACATATACTCTTTCCTAGTAACAAAAACATCTAGGACAAACTTTTCTTGCCAAAAATAAGAAAACCCCTTCCCTTAAGATGATTCTCAATTAGGAGTAGTCAAGAGGTAAAATCCACTTCTTTTTAAATGGATTGTAATAAAGTATATTAGTATAACATATCCATTAAATTATAGGATATAAATTATTTTAAATAAATTATGAATATTATAATTTTTAGAAATTTAAATTCAACGTATTTGGTTATCTATTAGTTAAAAATAAAATAATAATCATTTTAAAGAATAAGAATTTTTTTTGAAAAAATCTAATTTTATAAATGGAAGTTTCATTATACTTTTCCCACATATTTAAAAAATATTTTTTACCAATATAATAATAAAATTAAAAAAACAAAATTATTCTTCATATCTACATATAAAAATTATCATAGGGTATATTTTTGGGATATTTATGAAATATTTTATTTTTTGTGAATAGTGAAAAGAATAATTATTTTAATTTAAAACTATATTTTCATATAAATTAATTAAGAATATAAATTTTATTATAAATTGGTTATAAAGTAAAATTAGTTTAATAAAATTTCAATTTATCTAATTGTGGTAATTTTATTTTATTTTATGTATAATTTTAGTATTACAACATTTTATACTTATGAGAATACACTCTTCATATACCCTCTTTTTATCACGTTTAATGGTATAATTTTATTTGAATTAAACAAATTTAGGGAATATAATTTTATATAATTGGTAGGATATTTTTAATTAGTGTAATATGTATTATCTATTAATTTATACTAAATTTTTTTATTAGGAATAATAAATGCAGTAAGAATTAATTACCATGGTTAAAGTAAAAATTGTTTTTCTAGATGTTAAACTAAAAAAGAAATGGATAAACATTATCTAGAAACATGATAAAAGAAAATTTTATGCACATATTTAGACCTTGAACACTTTAAGGGTCATTAATGACCCATTTTTAGTCTTTTGGAATGATAAAAAGTTGTTTAGATTAATTATATTAAAAAAGTCCATGTGTGTGCTCTCCCTGACCATTAAAAGGTCACCCACTCTTTACTCATATTCACAAATTAAAATAAATTTGTATTAGATTATATAAGAAAAAATAACTTCATTAATCCAATAAAAATATCCTAGATTAACTTTTTTATCATAAAGCTAGCCTAGTGATTCGTTTAGTGCCAAGCTACCTTTTTTTGAAGAAGAGGTAATGTACTTGAATGAGCATTTTTATATTTTTTTCAAATTCAATATCCATAAAATGTTGAAATATATATATATATATAAATAATACCGTAAGTATATTATATACCGTGAAATTTTATTATTTTAAGGTAATGTCATATATCCATCTCATCTTCCATTAAATGGGATACACAATTGTCGATCGTGTGTACAACAGATGATCGCCTCATGAACCGATGTAAATCATCTTCCATGACTACCTCTAAATGACATATATAATGATGTATTTAAAATATATTATATGATATTATTATAATTATTTAATTTTAATTTCACATATACCTTCTGACATACCATTATCTATAAAATAATAAAATGCAAGTATTGTGTACGGTAGACTACCATGTCACAAAGTGATGTTATTCGTTCTCCAAAAATTTATTATAGGAAGGTTATAGGGATAATTAATTGAATAGATATGATATATATGTAATTATATTTATTATTTAATATAAATAATTATATATATCACCCACTTTCTTACCCTTTCACTGAATATGGAAACAACAAAATCACTCGTCTGTACGTACACCGCACTATCTCCTCGAACAGATCTTATTTAATCTCAATTTTCATATTTAAATAGTGATTCAGAAAATAAATATAATTAAAAAATATAATTTATAAAATTAATATAATTATGGATATGATTTAATTATTTAATGTGTTCAATAACTTTAAAATCAATAAAAAGTCACAAATGATAAAACAAGTCAATTCACACATGAAACAATGAAAAAAATGAAATATTATTAACAAATAGATTGTATTTTGTTATAAAATAATTGAAAAATAATTTCTAAAAATGAATATGGATCTGGAATAAATTAATAAAATCTTTCAAACCTTTATATAAGAGGTTAAATCATCTGTAACAAAAAATTAATTATGATGCAATGGATTTTTTTCTCAATTTCATTTCATCATGGAAAATTATATTATCATGAACCTAATTTTAAGTTTATGGTGTATATAATGACCTATTTTTAGGTAATGTCATGATTCTATAATATTTCATGGTGTTTAATGATTCAATTTGAATTATGTAATTGAATGGGATTTCAATTGAATGTTACTATGTGGTAAATAATTTGATAACTCAATTTCATTTTGTTGGGTTATATTACATAATTACTGTATTTAATATTCTATGATTATTTACATAATGATTATTTATCTTAAAATTTATTTACAAATTTTTTATGTCTATTTACACATGATACACATATTCTATTTAATGATTAATTCTCACATCAATGTCATGATACTAGTAATGGTTTATTTTACAATCTTATTTTAATTAGCATTGTATATGCATGAAGTTACATTTAAGTAAATATTGTGATTTTTTACTAATAAAATAGTTTAATTTTAATCTCCCATGGTTAATCATGAAATTTTCCAAAAAATAGTACCATTTTTCACTCTTTGGTACATAAAATAATTGAAAAAAATGATTTTTAATAAAATCTGATTTCTTTACTCTCTTAGGCCAAAAATCCATTTCTTCCAAAACTGTGTTTTCTAAAAAAATTAAAATTTTTGAAATTTTTTAATATATTATTTTTTAATAATATAATATTTTTTTTAAAAATGGAAATGGATATTCATTTTATTTTCCAAACATGTTAAATTTCGGTTTTACCAAAAATATAAAAAGAATATACCCTTGAACATATAAGCAATTTACTTACCTTTTAACTATCCTGACCCATCATTTTTTTAATTATCCATTACATGTTTCTTGTTAGTTTAAAAAAATATTCTCCAAATATTTTGTGATGATTTAGTTAAAAAAATGATGTGAAAATGTTATTTTCATGAAGAATGTCTTTAATGAAATTTTTATTGTATTTATATTCATCAATGACATATACACTTTGTTATAATTATATAAACTGTGGATATGTTGTATTGATAGAATACTTATTATTTATCTGGATGTCTTACGATAAGTTTGACAGTGGAAATTACTGATATTCTCTTTCTTGTTTAATTTTTAATTATTATCCTTCCCATGAAATACTCAATTTCTTATTATCATCGGAAATTAAATTTCGTCTAAATATATATATTTTTATCATGGATATAATTATCACATAACTAGTATATAATTTCAATATGTATTATTAATCATTAAATTTTATAACATTGATTGGGAAAATTATTATGAATCTGTATTAATTAAATAATTCTGAAATTTATTGATAAACATATTGTTGATAAATTAAATTGAACGTTCTATATATGATGAATTTATTGTACAAGAAGATATAGGTGATCCAAAATATATATAGACTCTCAATGAATTTGTGGGTTCTTGATTCAAATCAGATGTCTTCCCTTAGTTACAATGGTGTTTGGGATATACCTACCCATCAGTTTTAAAAAATCATAAAAAAATGTTGGCAATTAAGGTATCCAGACTCCAGAGATCATGAAATAAAATAATCAATCATTTCCTTCATTAATAACTTAGTTATTATTATCCATTTTATTTTTTTAATGATATTATCTATGGATGCATTTCATTCATAGTTTATTGATTAAATGGAATGTGTTTTTAGTTATTTACCTTTCCTCTTTTATTATTCCTTATATAATCATTATTATATTGTTATTGACAAAATAGAATGTGTGTTTAGATATTTATCTTTACATATTGATTATGCCTTCACAAATCATCACTATAATGTTATTAATTAAATGTCATGTCTTTTTAGATATCTACCATGCCATATTGATTATTCTATACTGATTATGCATTATTTATTCCTGATAGCTTCTGATTTTTGTTACACTTACTGAGGATTTGAGATCACATTCCCTTTCCTGGGAATCTATTATGTTTACATTATTAATAAAAAAAGTATATTATATAATGAATAATGAAATTATAGAAAACCATTATTTTGGATTTTTTGTATTCAACTGTAGTATGGGAATAATTTGTGTTTCTTGTTTTCTAAGACTACTAAACAGTCATAGTTTTTGGGATGTGATCTATTTTATGTTATTACAATGTAGTAAACCAGCCTCCAGTTCTAGGATACTAGGTTGTGTTTTAGTAAAGGTTGTATCAAGGTAATTTTAATATAAACCATGTGACTAGATTTGGAAAATAAATATTCAAGAACATAACCCAATGATTAACAATTATTATATGTATAAAAGAAAACCTTAAATTTATTTTAAATTACATATTCTGTGTTATTTCATATAGATAAATCATTGTAGGGATATTAATAGTGGATGTGGTGCATTCATTGATGTACCTAGGGGTAATAAGACCCAAAAATGCATGTAGATCTGGGCTCGAGAATAACCTAGTACATGACCATGGGCCTTACTATGCACTTAGTTTGAAATTACTAGGGGAAATGATTTGGATAATTCATATATTCATTACACGCAATTTTAATGTATTTGAATAGATGATGAAATTACATTAACTAGGATAAACCTATTATTTCTTAGATTGGAAGGAAGTTGTCATGATTTAGACATCCAACAAATGATAATATGGATTTCCCACTACAGCTATTATTGTTCAAATCATGCCTTTTGTTTTTAGTCAATGGATGGAACCCAAAGTAATTGTGTTAACATTGAATATATAGTGAAATATTGTGACAATTAGAAACCAAATGGGATGATGAAATGAGGGAATGATATTGTGATTATTCCTAACCAGTGAACAAAAAAATGATTAAAAACCTATGTGATAACTGTAACGACCCATAATTGAGTTAATGAAATATCCCATCACATAATTATACGTTATATTATAAGTCACATAAAATAACATATATAACTAAATAGAAATATTATAATGAATATTTAATGAAATAATTGGACTTTCTAAAGTTAAGAAACCCATACTAATGGAACAGATAACCAAAACTTTGAAATAGTAATGTAACCATTATAAATAGAAAACCAGTCAAATGAATAGTATCCTCCCATATGAAATTTTATATAAAACATAGGTATAATATAAATTTAAATATGATATATATATATATATATATTGGAATATGTAAATAAGTGTTTTAGAAATGAAAAATTATGTATTGGAATTTTTGTATGTCATAAACATTACATTACAATTTTATAATAGATATAATCATTTAAAAGAATTTTTTTTCCATAAAATATATTCATAAATTATTTATTTGTTTTATTCTCATTATAGGATAATTTTATGAGACCATAATTAATTTTTTACTGTGTTTCAAAATCAGTTATTATTTTAAAATTGTTATTTTCAAATAAATGATTGATTTATTTAATGTTAAATTTATAATATTTTGAAAAAAAATTATAAATTGTGTTCATTTTTTAATTCTAAACGTTAAAAAATGTATAGGGTTAATTTTTGCATATTTTATAAAATATTTTGATTTTTGTGAATAGTGAAATACAGTAATTTACAGAATTTAACACAAACATAAATTATTGAGTCATATATGATCCATGGAGGATATAACACCAAAGTTTAAAAATATAATTCTCTTTTTACTGTATTTATTCATGGGAATAAAAACTACTCAAATTCTTGATCCAAAATAATAAAATAATTAATAAAATAAACAAACCCCACCCTTATTTTCAAATATAAATACCACTCATCACCACCAATTCTACCCACTCCACATAATCCTTGAATCGATTTTAAATTATACCTAATACCCTAACTAATTATATTTCCCATTATAATGTGACTTTTCCTCTAATAAAATACAAAACTCAAGTGCATCAAAGAGGTTCTCCAGGAGGAGAAATCAGGATGTTGAAACTTATTTCATTTTTTTAAAATTTAGTTCAATTTATTTTATTTTATTATTGTATCCTCACATCCCCTTATTGATATGATAATATAAATTTTGTATCGTTAATATAAAATAATTTTTTTTGGGTCAATGTAACAACCCATCATCATTTCTCTTCCGCTCTCCTTATATTCTAAAACTGAAAACATTATTCTTGATGTTTTGATTTAACACACTCATGGAGGATGTTTTTTTTATTCAATTATGCATTCATGTATAGTAATAAAACCATGTTTTTTGTAAAAATAGATTATAATATCTTTATTATATATTATATCTTGTTTTATAACGATTATATATATATATATACAAGTAATTAATAAAACAAAATTAGTTCGTAGTAACCAAAAAAATTCCAAAATAAAATGACTTTCATCATTAACATTTAGTATGAGGATTCATCCTCACACTAGATAAAAATTTAATTATATAAGAATATAATAATTTTTATCTACATTAATAACATATAATTTTAGTTTTGGAAAACTATTCTCATTTTACATGATTATCTAAATAATAGAACTGATCTTGAAAAAATAGAAATAAACACTCAGGAATGATAAAATTATTTCTTATAACTCCACAAAAATACCATAAATTAAAATAATAAAATTAATATAAATCAAATACATGTATTTATGTTTCTAAATTAAATAAATATTGGATTTAATTTGATATTACATGACATTAAGATCTAGTGCATAACACATTCTAACAGAAGGTAATGGATTATTTCCGAACAACCTTATTTCCCTTTAGGTTATGATTTATATATCTTTATAAAAATATGATTATAAATTATAATTTTGTAATCCTCCTAAATTATTATTTTTTTGTTAGAAAAATTTTTTTTAACCCCTATAATTATTTCTTTTATAGTAATTACATATTTGATAAGGTTCCATTCTCATTTCCAGTCGATATGAAATCCTGATTAAGGGGAACTTATCAAATACTTACTCATTTTTATGTACAATACTTTATTCATATTATTCCACCATTATTTTTATAAAATTACTCAATTTTTTAAGAAATAAACTATTGTTTAATTTTTGGTTTTATCAAATCAATTATGACTTTTCGGTTTTATAAAAATTATTTTCCCTTAAAACACACAAATGCATATCATTTTTAATTATTCCGTGACATGGTATAAAAAATTTAACACATAATTTAAACATAATTAATAATTCTATATGCATATTTTCATTTATTAATGTCGATTTATGATTGAAATCCATGATTTCATGAACTCTTTTAATGTATTTTCTTTGGTTATGCCTTATGACATGTTAGTGATACCAAGTGTTTTCCTTGGGTAACCCTTATACTTATACACCATGATTGATTCTTATTGTCAAACACATATTAATGAACATGTTAATATGGTGGTGTGAAGATAGTGATCTAATTCATTTGGTAATTTTTAGTCTCATGAGACATCATATTGGAATATGGAGTGAACTTGTTTCCTTTAAGGGAATTTTTCCGGTATGTCCAATGGTATTAGAATTTATCCTTGACCCATGCTTATTTCATGTTGTGTGTGGTTTAAAAATTTCTATGATTCTAGAATTACATTTCCCCATGGTCTATATGTTATGATTTCTTATGTTTATTCATGCTCTATACCTTTTTATGTCATCTTCCTATTCCTTATAGTCCATGTTCTTTGCATTATTTTTATGTTTATACACTTGTTGGTCATTTTATGTTATACCATTTGTTCATGTACTTCATAAGTTATACTATGTAGATGTAGGTGATTAATGAAAGTTATGATATCATTATAGATGATTAAAATAAATATTTATTATTCTAATTTCAATTTTTTTGATTTATGTTCCAAATCTTCCAAATAAAATTGAATTTACATTCCATTACTTGTATTTGATGGTTAATTATGTTTAAAATCGTGTAATAATATGGGAAAAATGATAGGGTTTCTCTAGTTGGTTTTATAGAAATTTTGAGTTATTTTGGGTGATATGGACTAGAAAACTTCAGTATGATCCCTTGGGATAATTATATTTCCATGGATAACCAAGCATGAAACATTGGGACTCATATGTAATGATATTATTTTTATTTTAAAGTTTGACCCAATTTTTTCTATGTTTCCATTTGTTATTATTATTTTCTATGCACTCAAACCCCCTAAATTTTATTCCATTTTCTTATTCAATGTATATAACTAGATTAACAATTTCCAACAATCAATTTCAATTTTTTTTACTATTTACATAATGAAATGAAAAATATGACGGAAATAGGAGCTCAAAACATTATTACCATTCCTGATCAACTGGATCAAGTAATGAATAATAACTGGAATCGGGCAGGATGAACTCCTTATTCTATGAAAGACCATCTTGTGGAAAAATCCTTTATGTAGCAAATTCCTCCCTTGTTTACTAGATCTTATGGTCCCCTTCATACCAAAAAATTGATTAACTCTATTGGGAAGTTAATCTATGTCTTCCATTACCCCGAATAAGAAAAAGTTGTGATGGTGGTCTAGCATTTTTAGAGTAAAGATGATCAGTGGTGGACACTAATCAAGAACACGAAATCTAAGGAGTAAATTTATTCCATATAATGGGAATATTTCATGAAATTTTTTTCAATTTTTTTTCCAAACACTCCTTATTAAGGTGGAAAGGTAATTCTTTGTACTGATGTAAATGGAAGATTAGTCTTTTGGGGAATAAGACGAAAAGACTACAAGGCATGCATGATACACCTCTTAATCATTCATGATTTCTAAAATAAAGGTGGATCTATTATTTTGCAGACTGAATCTATGTATATGAAATGTGTTGTTGATTTGAGACATCCACAGTTATAGGGATATTGTCGATAGTAATCATAAGGTTGATGTGGTGATCGGAGACTCTCAGTGGTCTCATGGGACTGATGATAAAATGGGGACAATGATGTTTAATTTGGAACGATTAATAGATAAATATAATTATGGAAAGAATATCCAACATCACATTTGTTAAAAGTGTGTTAAAAAGCATCCTAGAAACTATTTAATGGATTCCAAGAGATTCTTAAAATGTGGAAGAGATGGGCATATATCCAATAACTGCCGAAGGGATATGAAAATTCCCACTAATGCAGAGGAAAATATGAAGTTTTAGTTCAACACTCATCCTTTAGTGTAGTCTTTCAACTACAAGAATCAAGGGAATTATGAAATACATTTCCCTAAGGTAAGTGTTGTTGGATTAAATCAACAACAATAACCTCCAAGGTAATAATGAATGTAATATTCTATCACTACTAATAATGTCGATCACAATAATGATGTGGTGACAGGTACAATAGATAATCATTAATGAATTACAAACATATTATTTGATTCTGGTTCTATGAATTGTTATATATCTTACATGTTTTGTTGAACTATTGAAACACCACCAAAATATATGGAGGATGAGTTATCTGTGAAAATTGTAAATGGGAAAATTATTGCATCAAATGTTAAAAAATACTCCATGGTTAATTTTTGTTTATTGATCAGCCTTAAAAATATTATCATACTTCTTGTGGTAGAGTATGATGATATATTGGTTATGGATTGGATATATTTATACAAACGCAAAATCAAATTTCATCCAGAGGTATCCTCTGATTCTGTAAAATTGTAAGGAGGTGGATGAATTTACATTAGAATAATCATCTCATATGTTGATATTATTTCTTTACGAGAAATCATTACTAGATTAAATCATTGGGAGAATGGATAAAATCATGCTCTAATACATTCCCCTTGTGAGTGAATTCACTAATGTGTTCCTTGAAGAGTTTTCTTGTATTCCTATAGATTTAGAGGTTGAGTTCTCAATTTAACTTATTCTTGGGTCTCTACCTATATTAATGAAACCATATAAAATGACCACTATTAAACTAGAATTACTAAAGAAACAATTTCTCGAGATTCTAGAAATGGGTTTTATATTCCCATGTTCTTCACCATAGTGGACACCAATTATCTTTGTCATGAATAATGATATATTAACGAGCCTCTACATTGATTATCATTAGATCAATAAAATCATGATAATGGGAAATTACCCCTTCCACTAGAATATTACATGTTTGATCAACTATATGGGTCCATGTGTTCTCCTAAGGTGGACCATCAGTGAGGTTATCACCAATTAAAGATGAGGAAGGAAGATATTCCCAATACCGCCTTTCCGATGTGTTAATGTCACTATGAATTCATAGTGATTCCCATCAGACTAACTAATGGTCTAAGAATATCTATGGATTTAAATAATAGAGTCTTTAGATATTACCATAAAAAATATATTGTATTATTTATTGATGATATCCTGATATACTCTATGATAATGGGGGGACATGAGGATCATTTGAATACTATAATAAATACAATTTGAAGGTAGAAACATTATGAAAATTACAATAAGTTTGAGTTCTATAAGGGGGAAGTATTATTCTTAAGGCATGTTATCACCAGAAAAGGAATATATTTAGACCATTCCAATACAAGGACAATTTATGAGTGTCCAATGACAATATTGTAGTGGGAGATCCTTAGTTTACTTTGTCTAGCTCTGTATTACTAATAATTCTTGAATAACTTCTCGTGATTTAAATACCCATTAACCGAGATGAATTGTAATGGAGTGATGTTTTTCAGGACCTGTGAATGAGAATACTAATCAAAGAGTTGAAAATATGATTATATCTACATCAGTGCTCATACATCGAATAATTGGTGAAATATATTTTGTATATAACAATTATATAAAGAAGGGGTTCAGATGTGTACTGATGAAAAATGATAATGTGATATCCTACGCATCAATTTAGTAGAAAATTTATGAGTAAAACTATCCCATATATGATCTAGAGTTTGCAGCTATGATCATCATGTTGAAAATCATGATGCACTATATGTTTGGGGATAATTGTGCAATATATACTGACCATAAAAGCCTCAATTACATATTGGAACATTAAGGGATTAATATGTGCCAATGAATATGGTTATATTTCATCATGTATTATGATTGATCAATCCAATAAAATCTTGGTATGTCAAATTAAAAGGTGGATTCTCTAAGTTGAATGGATTCTACAACACTATCAATGATGAGAATCAGTAAGGATCATATCTTTTTATTTTTGAAAAGGATTTACATGGGAATCATTAAGGGAGAAATATCACCAATATTTTCTCAAATTATTTCTCAACCATCCATTGTGTATAAAATAAATTATTCTCAAATAAATTTTTTAAAAATTCAAAAATAGTTTTAGGATATTAGAAATAGGAAATCATCAGAGTTCAAAATGGGTTAAGAAGGAGTCATGACTTTTTGAACAATCCAATCCATAGATAAAGAAATAGAATCTAAATAACACACATAGCTCAACATTATCATTTCACTAGGTATCATAATGAGTTATAATGATCTCTAAAAGTGCTTCTAGGGGGTCAATATGAAAATGGGGATCATTAAATATACATCAATGTTCAAGGAATGTCCGAAAATGAAGAATTGAAGGAAAAAAGCCTCAGGGGGTGATGAAACAATTACGCATACCAATATAGATGTGGGAAAACAACACCATGGACTTTGATAGAATTTTTTTTTGAAATATAGAGGAACAATTATATATGGGTTGTTGTGGATAATCATAAAAATATATATCACTTTATCATAATTAAAGAGGACTTCCTAGTGGATCAACTAGAACATATATACATCAATGAAGTGGTTAGTCTTCATGGAGTACCATTATTTATTATATCCAATAAATATAAAAAATTCACCTCCATGTTGTGGAAAAATAACCAACATGATATGAACACAGAGTTGAACTTTATTATGATCAATCATCCTCAAATTGATGACTTGTATGAGTGAACTATTCAGATTCTGGAACATCTGTTGAGAGTGCATTCTATGGGCTTTAAAGGGGGATGGGACCAACATATTCCTCATGTTGATTGATCCTACAAAAACATTTTCCCCTCAAGAATCCAAAAGGATCCAAATTAATCCATTTATGAAAAAAAAATATATATAACACCAACATAATGGGATAAATTCAGTCAATGTGAGCTGTTAGGACCATAAATGGATGATAAAATGGTAGAAAAGTTAATAACCATTAAGCAGAATATCTAGGAAGTCAATAGATGATAGAATATATATGAAGATAACTATCAAATGTACCTGGAGTTTATTGTTAGAGCCATTGTATTCCTATAAATATCTCTATAGAGCAGGTTCATGATATTTTCAAATAATTGAAAGCTAATTCCCAGGAACATTGGTCCCATTGACATTCTTGATCGTATAGGAGTTGTGGCCTATCGACATGCACTTCCTCCACTCATGTCTCAATTACATGACTTATTCCATGTATTGATCTCAAGGAAGTACATACCGGATCCCTCACATGTACTAAATTCAGAGGTAGTACAATAGGAAAATTATCCCTCTTATGAGGAGAATCTGGTAAAGATCTTAGATCATAGAGATATAGTTCAATGAAAAAATAACAACATCCTTGTCCAAGTACTGTGGATGACCATATATATGAACAGTCATCATGTGAACTAGAGGAATCAGCAATGGATAAGTTCTTTCATTTTTTCCTGTAGTTTGTAAAAATATTTCAAGGGAGAAATTTTATAGGGGGGGGGGAATGTAACGTCCCAGAATACTATCAATGGAATGTCACTTTTTATAAATATTTAATATATTATAAATCACAAAAAATCACATACATAACACAATACAAACTTTATAAAGGAATAATTAATTAAATAAGATTTATTTTTAGATGTTAAGAAACTGATAACAATGGAATAGTAATTTGACATTTGGAATAGTAATGTGACCATTATGAATAATAAACTGGATAATAAAATAGTAATGTTACTGATGAGATTGTAAATAAAATTGGGATATATTAAGAATAAAAATATGATATATCAATATCTTGGAATGTACAGATACATGTCTTTGTAAACATAAATTAATTGTTGGTATTTTTAATTAATAAATATTTCATTACAAATTTATAATTAATATAACTATTTTTATAAAATTATTCTAATATTATGTATTCATAAATTAATATTTTTTTCATTATGATTAAAATATAATTTTATGAGACCTTGATTAAATCTTTAAAGTGTTATAAAATCAATTATAATTTAAAAATTTTATTTTTCAAGTAAATAAAAATTTTATTTTAAAATTATAACTATATATATAAATATTTTTCATGAAAATGAGATCATTTTTAAATTATATATATCAAAAAATGGTTTGCGTATATTTTTATGATTTTTAAAAAATAGTTGATTTTTTGTGAATTGTGAAATACGATAATATATTGTATCTGAAAAAAAAATTATAGAGTCATAGATGATGTATGGATAATGTAAGACAATAATAATGAACCCCAATTATACTTTTAATTCATTTAAATAAATATAATTAATAGTCATATGCCTAAAAAATATTCCAATGAATAAAAAACACCCCTTCTCAACCACTATAAATATGACACCTCATCGCCTCTTCTCCTCATACCACAAATTCATTAAATCTTGTCCAAATTCTACCCAATTCTCATACCAAGTCTATCACCCATGTCCCAGATAATTTTTTCTCAGTAAAAAAGAAAACTAAAGTTCCTAAAAGAAGTTCTCAAGGTGGATATTTTGAGAGGTTAAAACATATTTCTTTCCCCTTAATTTATTTTTAATATCATTTCTCATTTTATTCTCTACTCACCTCCCTTTATCCAATTGACCTGATAAATCTAGTATAATTTTTATACTAAATAGAACAACCCACAATCATTTACATTCCCCTCTACTTTTAATCTAAATATGAAAACATCGTCTGTGATGTGTAAATTTAACGCCTTCATTGATGCCAAATTTCTGTTTTTAAAATCATCCCTCACGAGTGGTCAAACAAATTTATTTTAAAAATAGATTACAATAAATTTATTATATCTTATTTAATTTTATGGAATAAGTACATATATACATAATATTAATTATAAAACAAAAGTATTTTTTATTGATAAAAAATTCACCAAAATAAACTAATGTTCACCACAAACATTTATTTAATGATTAATCCACACCCCAAATAAAAATATGAATATATAAGAAATTAATAATATTTATGATATTTAATATCATATAATTTCAATTCCAGAAGACATTTTTACATGATTTTCCATACATGTAAACTGATCTTGAAAAAGAAAGGAAACAAATGCTCCTGAATTGAAAAATTATATATTATAACTCATAAGAAAGGGAAAAATGATATTAATAAAAATACATTAAATAAAATACATGTATAAAAGGAAGAAAATTAAGGAATCTTTTCCAATCCTCCATTTTTTTCATTTTAGTTATGCTTTCTCTATCATTATCCCACTATGATTATTAATTATTCTTATGTAGTCCTCATATATTCTATTTTTATGTTTCATCCATATTTACCGACTCTTATTATTCTTTCATTGATGGTAAATTCATGTTTTATAAGGATACATTCCAATTTCATTTTGATATGCAAGCTCAGTTAAAGGGAACAACTCAAATTCATGTTCTTTTTCAAGTACCATCCTTAATCTGATTTAATATATCATTATTTTAATAAAATCACTCATTTTGTCATGAAACACAATCATGGTTCATTTATGGTTTTATGTAAACAATTATTTCTATTTGATTTTAAAATAACGTTAATGTTTCCTTTAAACAAAAATCCAGTGGATCATTTGTATTGTATCCTAAATACAATTTTTAAATGATTCTACATAATTTATAACCAATTTATCAATATCTACGTCTATTTTACTTTATTAATTATTATTTTTCATTTAAATATATTCTTTCAATAAATATTTTAGGATACGCCCATTGTTTCTAACTAATCTCATGTTTATGATACCTAATTCATTACATGGGTGACACTTATGTTTTCACCTCATGGTTGATTCATCTTATGGAAAATATAATCATGAAACTGTTATTATGGGTGTAATTAGATAGTTCTCCAATGAATTTGGTTATATCTAGTCTCATGAGATGTAAAACGCGGACATGGATTAAACCTATTTCATTTATGGGACTTTCTTAATATTTTCAATGGTCGTTGAAATTAGCCTTGAATCATGAATATGATATGTGTTATTTATAAATTCCTATGATTCCATCATTACATGTCCTATATGATCTACATGTAATGTTTTAATATGTTTATTCATATTTCATTCCTTTGTGGGTCATCTTTTTACACATTCCAACCCATGTGCTTTTATTTATTCATATATTTATACACTTAATGGGATTTTTATCTCAAAACTTTTGTCTATGTATCCCCAAGGTTATCAATGAAAAGGTAGGACCTCAATGGATGTTACAACCTATTTATAGATGATTAAAGTAAATATGATCTATTATGTTTCCACGTGTACGGTTTTATATACCTAGTCATCCAAATACACCAGACATTATGATCAGTGCCTTGTAATTGATGGTTAATTATGGTTAAAATAATGTAACCATATGCAAAAATGGATAGGGTTTCTATAATAAAAAACTCACAGACTCACCAATGTTGAAGAATATGGAGTTCTCTTGGAACTTTAGTGGTAGAGACCATGGGGGAAAGATAGATTAATTTCTTTTATGTCATAAATTTGGTAGGATACTGCAAGGAATGTTCCTCAAATGAATGGTGAAATATTTTTTTTGGGAAACATAAGGGCATAAATCAATGAATTGATATGGAAAAATGAAGTGTTGGAATGAAGAAAATAAATTTTATCATAGGGATACATTTATAGTCATTGTATTAAATTTTGGGAACCTAGGAAATATCCATGTGATCGCCCTCTTGCAAAGGTTAACCCTATAAATAAAGAAGGGCCTATATTGTTATAAAATGAATGAAGTATTTACACATTATGAAAAAAAATTAGAATTATTTTTTATTACCAATGGAATTTTTTTTATATGAACCATGAACCATATAAGGGTGGTGTAAAAAATTTGTAACAGATATGTTTATATTAACATATGATTTTTGGATACCAACATAGGTTATGAGTTTCGGATTAATGATAGGTTGAATGTCTAGATAATAAATTTTTGGAAAAAAAATTATTGTTTATATGTAATAAATACAAATATTTTTTTGAAAACAATTATTAGAATACAAAAATTTGTTTTAGTATATGGAAAATTTATTTGAGGAAAAATTTATTTATATATTTTGGACATAAGATTAATGGTAGTGGTAACCCTTAAGGTTTATCATAGATTTTTTATTATAGAAATTATGGGTCATCAAAATTTTTAAACATCATAGGAATTATATTAATACTGGTTCAGAAAAAGAAAATCATATTTCATATTGTGAAGGTCATTCGGCTTGAACCCACAACTAAATAAAGATAAATTTTTATCACCCAACACTAGCCTACGTGATATGATAGTAAAAATATATTATCTTTTTTACATAAATGATTTTATTTATAAATATTAATGTTGAACCGATTGTGTTATTGTTGTGGTTTTGAGGATAATGTATAACTTATTCTAACCATATTGGATTTGAAAAATAATTAGAAATTTGAAAAAAAAATGAAATTTTACCCTTTTATGGATCGTTGGATCCATTAAATGTAAATTTTATCACTTAATCCTTGAATATTGGTATTTTATATTTATTTTATAGAGTAAGCGATGAATTGAAAATTGATCATAGAAAATCCCAAGGTTGAAATTATTATCATGAAATAGAAACATATCATGTATATAAATTTCCGTATATTCTTATACAATAAAATAATTCCATGACAATATAAAAGGATTTTTATGAAAAAAAATTTATCTTGTTACATTCATATATAGTCAATAAAAAGTTATTTTAAATAATTATTGATTTATTGTTTCGATCACCATGACATTAAATTGATTATTCCCAATCTTTTGATTATGATCCCTATCACTCTATAATTATTTTCATTTTTCTTCCATGACTATAAATTTACTTCCCACAAAACGTTCTCGTACCTAGAAAGCTAGTAGTGTTATATTCAATATGACCATTCAAAATATTGATTCCAAATATTAATATGATTTTTTTATAAACCATTTTATGATGTTAGTTTATTCAAAAAGTAATTTTCAATCAGAAATCCATTTACTTATGAGAGAAAGTGAAAATGGCGAGGATGAAATTTATTGATGGTATAGAGAATGTAACACCCCGATATTATAAAAGAATAATGTTGGGTTTGAAATATAATATGACACAAATAAAAAATTTTATACGTAAATGTAAAACCATTATACTTTATTATATATTTATATTTAAATAAGTTCAATCTCATTGATATCTTGAGGAACATATTACCTAGAGTCTACATGAACCATAAGATAATATCTCTTTATAACCTTGTAAATAAATTGGAAGGTATGAATTGTAATAACTAAATCATTGAAAATTATTTTTATTATACATGTAAAAAATAATTTTTTATCTTTTTATTACAAATAAAATAACAATCATTTCAAATAAATTAATAAAAGTCTGAAAACTGTATTCTTAAACAATACGGTGTCGTTAGGCTATGCACACATAATATATAATTATTTTTACAAATTTTATAATTTTTATTTGAAAAAATAAACTATATTTTTTAAAACAATGCATAAAAAATTATCTTATAGATATTTTTTTGGATTTTTCTAAAAAGATTCATTTATTAATGAATATTGAAAAAATTGATTTTTATTGAAAACTACTTATTCATTTAAATTATTTAAAATGATAAATTATGTTTTGAATATTGTTTTAAAAAAAAATTGTTACATAATATTATAAATTAAATAATTTTGTTAAATATAATAAATATAATTTTTTTGAAATTAAAACTTTATTTACATATAATAATTTTCACATTGGAGACCCACTATTTCACCACGTCTATGTGAACAATTTAAAATTGGAGACATCCAATTCATTGAATTGAATTTAAAAAAATGAAATCCATATTATTACTCATAATAATTTATACTATCTACTATGTTTAACAAAAAAATTTCCCATTCTGAATAGTAGAATCATTAAAAATTAATTTCTGCAATTAAGGTCAAAAATGATTTAATAGGGGTTAAACAAAAAATACAAGGGTTAAAATGGACTGGAAACATTTACAAGACCAATTTTGAAGAAATATGTCGATATTATAACATAGATTTTTTAATAATGACCCGTTTTGGGGCTTTTAGAATGATAAAAACTTGTTTGTAATTTATTCTCTTCCAAAATTCCATGTGTGTTTTCTCCCCCACTTATCAAAGCTCACCCACACACCTCCCCTATTCACACATAAAAATAAATTTTTTATCCAATTATATACAAAATATCTTCATTACACTCCTCACAAAATTATGTATCACTTTTTTTATCATAAATCCAACCGATGGAGACTTTTGGAGAAAACCAAAAAGAAATCCAAAGAGAAGGAAATGTTATTAAATAATGATTTTCATTTTGTTTCTTCTTCCACATAAATAAAATAATATTAAACATTTATTATATAATAAAATTAGTATATTTTATATTATTATATATTATTATGTAAGGTTAATGAACCATATACTTCTCATCTTCCACCAAATTATAAATGATATTGTCGATCGTCTGTACAATGGACTCTCACATCGCGAAATGATGCAATTAATATTCAATAACCACATGTCATGGATGGATATGATGGTGGATTTAAATCAGGAATAATTCTTTATATTAATATTATTTATTAATTTTTATATCACATATAACTTTTTACATTCTATTCTGTTTAAAATATGATAGCATCACTCGTGTGAACAACAGACTACCACCTCAGGAAGTGATGTGAATCATTTTTTACAAATTTATTACATAGAATTAAATAAGGATATTTTTTTTGAATATATGTGATATATATGAAATTATATTGATTTTATAAAATTAAAATATATAAATAATAGACATCCTTATGCTTCCACCAGTTAATAGAATGATAATGTCTCTCGTGCATAGGTATGACCTGTCATCTCCACAAAATTATGTGATCTATTCTCCTTGGTGAAATTTAAATAATGATTAAAAAAATTTATCTAATGATGAAAATTGTATCTATATCATTAATATTATTCTTGATGTTATGTAACTCTATAATATGTTTAAAAACAAAAACATTCTTGTCAAAACACGCATGAGAAAACAAGGAAATTAACTTCGGAAATAATGAAATTAATGAAATATTATTAAAAATTTGTGAATAAATGTTATATAATGATTCATATATAATATTATAAAAAATTAATATGAATCTTTAATAAATTAATCACATGTGTAAAACAATTATACATTTTGTGAAATCATTTTCAATTAAATGGAATCAATAGGTAATTGATTTTGACTAAATTTACATTCATTGAGGCATATTGTATTGTTATTAACCTAATTTCCTTTATGCAGTTTATATAATTCCCCATAGACATGTAACATCATGATTCCTTAATATATAATGATATTAAAATATTTGATTTGAATTACTTCATTGAAGATGATTTTACTTGAATGTTACCATGTGGTAATGAATTTTTATACTCGATTTCATTTTATTGGGTTATATTGTTTATTCATTGTATTTGGAATTGTATGATTATATGTGAAATTAATTCCCATTATATTATTTGGTATTTACACTTTTTTTGGAATTTCATTCGATACCCATAGTCGGTAAATTGATTAATTCTCACTTCATCATTATGATCTCTATAAGGGTTAAGTTTAAAATCAAATTTTCATCAGGATTACATATGTATGAATTCCCATTAATGGAAATACTTTACTATTTTCTAATATATACATTTAATTTTATACTCCACTTTTTATTTATAAACTTTTTATTAAAGGGTATCATTTTTTATCTTTGAAACTTAAAGTGATTGAGAAAATGTTTTAAATTAAATTTGATTTCATTTCCCTATTCAGTTGATAATTAATTTAAAAAAACAATTCATTCTAAAAATGGATTCAATAATTTTTACCATTATTAAACTAATATATTGATGTGATTCTTACCCATGCATTAATTTTTTAAAAATATTTAAAATGAATCTTAATGTAATTTTCCAAACGTAGTTCTTTGGTCAATAACAAAAATATGAAGATCATATTTTTTTAACATATATAACATGTACATAATTTTCCACTATCATTATAATATAAATTTTTAATAATAATATTACATGAATCAATGTAAAATTTTAAATAAATTTGTTTTAAAAATATTTTTTAACATGTTAGTATTATAAAAATTCATTCAACGAGAAAATGTTATTTTTCCTCAAGAATGTTTTTAATGACATTTTATTGGTATTTCTATCATCCATTGACAACAACCCTTTATTTTACATGTTATCCATAGGTGATATGTTCTATTCCTACGGTCTATTCTTTATTTGGATAGTTTTTGATTATTTTGGACTGAGAATGTATTTAAATTTGTTTTCTGGATTAATAATTTTATCATTAACATTAACATAAAATATTCACTTTCTTATTATCATTTAAACATACAATTCCCCAAAATATCTATATTATTTATCATTGATATACTTATTACTTATTTAATGTATCATTTAAACATAAAATATTTTTCTTTGAAATTTTTATGGTTCAATGTGGAAATTATTATTAATCTGTATTCCTTAGTCGATACAGAAGTTTTTTTATACGGAATATTGTTTTTGAATTATATCGATCTTTTGATATATGATGAATTATTTTGATATAAGTATAAAGTGGGGATAAGTTATAGCTATGAAATTTATGCATCAGTAGTATTATGAGTAAAATTGGTTGGTTATCCTTGGATAAATGTGTTTATAATGTATACCTACCCATCACTTTTTAACTATATTTTAATCAGTCTTGGTAGTAGAGGTATCATGATACATGAGATAATGACATCCAATAATTATAAATTTCTTTTATTATGAATTTATTTATTATTATCTGTGAGATTTTTGTAGTGATATCAACTATAGATGCATTTAATTCTCAGTTTATTGATTATATAGAAGGCGTTTTAAGTTACATAACATACATTATTGATTATTTCATAACTAACCTTGATCATCATTTTAATTATTAAATTGAATTTAGGTTCATATTTTTACATTTTCATATTGATTATTCCATATCTTATTATGATAGTATAGTTATGGATTAAATCTAATACATGTTAAAATATTTATCTTGACATATTAATTATTCCTTGTTGAATATTATTCTTTTATTAATGATATATTCCACCTAACATAACTCTTACTTATAATTTTTACTCAACCATATTCTTTTTCCTTTCCTAGGAATCTAAGAAGTTTACTACCATTGATGTGAATGGATATTTTATAAGGAATAATGATATTCATGAAACCAATATGATGTTATTTCTATATTCTAATGTAAAATATGAATCATATATGTATATTGTTTACCAAGACTGCTAAACAATTCATTCATTTGAGATGATATTGCTTAAATTTTATTATTGTTTACTAATGTAGACATTGTGTAACGCCCCGACCCTAGTTTCCTAGAGTCGGTGCATTATTACATAACATTGGCATGATCACAAGAAAGATCAAATCTCGAAAGACCGATTGGTTTAGTAGCCTTGGAAACACTAGATATATTCATAAGTTTTACATTACATCATAAAATCAAAAACTACTACAACAACATAATGTTTCCACAGTCCACACTACAATCCCCTCATAATATCCCTGCAGGTCATTCATAACTTACATCTTCACTTCCTGGGAAAAATAAAACATAGAAAAGGGGTGAGCTCAAATGCCCAGTAAGGATAACAATATAGCGGAAACTTTCATCAATAAGAATAAACATTTAAGGCAATGTATAACTAAAACAAAAGCCTTTTAAACATGAACTTTCAACATGGTATGGCATAAATAAAATGAAATAATTCCATTTACTTATTCACATGGATATTCCACTAATCGAATAATCACATGCAAAAATAAATAACCACTTTCATAATGTTGGAATGCATAATGCCAGACTATCATAACCACATAGCCAAGGCCTCGTGCCAAGACTACAAATAAGATTTTGTCAAGGCCTTGTGCCAAGACACTAGTTTGTCTCATGAGACCTACCGATGCCTCGAGGAGCTATAGCGGGCTCCACCCGTCACTTATTAAGTCCAATGCATTCCCATATGAAAAGGTTTAAACATAACATAAACATTCGTATTAAAACTAGCATACGAAATGTCAATACTTTCACAATAAACTATGAATGGTATAAAAATAGCACATCCACAGTCAAACATATCACAAAACCTTCAATACAATATAGAATTTTTGTATCATAATAAATCAACTTCAAATAATCTTAAAATCCATCAAAGGATGTTGACATAGATGAAATCAAAATTCTTTTTAAAGAAATATCTCCTTTTATTTTGAAATCATTTAAGATCCATATAAAATAAAACATTTTCTTTGAAAATATTCTTATAAGCTTGTAAGGAAAGCTTTGAAGATTTTATAACGGTGTAAAATAACCGCACCCGCCGTATAAGTTAAAAAAAACATTCTTACCTCAATTCTGTCGAAAAGGTTAAAAAGGACCTTGTTTTTAAAACGACGGAAAGATTCCTTTATAAACCTCTTATAAAAAGTCAAAAAAAAGATATAAATGACTTTAACCCATATTCTTGTAAATAGTAAAAATGTTTTGAAATACATTTTTAAGAAACATGGATGTGGATGATAAAGAGATCCCAGTAGATTATTACATATAAACAACCTCGGATAATGAAGAGATTGTGAAATAACCCTTACCTTGTACTTTTCCTTGGTTGGGGTAGGTTAACCTCCTGTATAATGGTGAAATAGTTGTTATTAAATTATACAAGAATCATGTATATTAATATGATATCATATATGATCTTTTAACATTGATTTGTTAATAATATCTTAGAATTATCGTCATTTCGGGAGTTAACTTACTCATTTTATTTTATATGTTTTGTTACATAAGCCATGGTTGTTGTATCTTATTCATATCCAGAATGATATACAGTCCTTAAACATCATTTTTAAATCATCAAATGATAATTATACTTGAATGGATACGATGGAGAATGAATCTCATCGCGTTCGTGGAGACGGTAGTCCGTACGTACGCACGAGCGACAATATCATTCTTTTGATATTAAAATCATATATACAGAATCATTAACATGTTATATTTATTATTTACATGAGTTACACATCATTATTATACCCATCCAAATAATATTATATTGAATAACAATTACACCACGACGTGGAGACGGTAAGCCGTACGTACGCACGTATGGTGACATGTTATTCAAAGGGTGGATAGAATACTGAATATGATTGTACCATATTTATAATAACATCACAGTATATGTGAGATACTGGAGTTATTATTTCAGAATGGTAAGAACAAAGGAAGAAGAAGTGGAAGAAGAAATGAACTTAGAAAAGGGTGGTGAAATCATTACCTCTTCTTCGGGTTCTTCCTTTTGATTTGATCAAAAGGGCTCCTTAGGTTGGCTTTCTGATCAAACTAAGGCCTCTAGGTTGTATTGAGGGATGTTGGGAGAGTATTTGGGCAGAGTTTGGCCGAACCAAAAGGCTTTGAAGGTGTGAAGAAATGAGAAGGAGGAGTGCCCTTTTATAAGAGGGGTGAGGGGCACCTTTGGAAAAGCGAGAAATATTAATTTATAATAAATTCATATTCGGTTTCTAAAGGCTCCAAAGTTGACTATTCAAAGGATGAGGTGTGGATAGGTCGAAAACAACTCATCCAATAGAATTTAGACAGGTTTGGGTACTTATATTAACCTTATCTTTAAGTATTAACTCTAAGTTAATTAGTTTCACTTTTACAATGTCTCTTTGTATTTTTATATAATATGATTAATAAACAGACTATATACATCCAAGCGCCCCCCAAGTGGTCCATTAATGAGGAAACTATCATAATATAAGTCTCTTGGCCGAACCTTAGATTTTTAGGAATTTAATATCAATTAATAATATAATATTTGTTTTAAGAACTCTTTTATGTCAATTTTGACACTATTCAATAGTTGATTTTTGTGAAACTCCTAACAGATTGATTACTTCGAAAAAAGTCAATTAAATCAATCCTAATATATCATATTATCATAGAAAATTAGTTTAATTCATTAAAAGTTTCATATTATAATTATTTGGGTATTTATAAGATCAATTATTTTTATTTTTCACTATTTTAGTAATTACTGCATCATCATTGTGTCATAAATAAAATAAATTATATAATGTCTAAAAATTATAAATAAAATATCATTATGTAGGAAATCTTTTTAGCTTTCTAATGAATATTTATAATCGAAAATCCAACATGTATAACCCTATGTAAAAATTGTTCTTCTAAAAGATGTAAGCTTATGCCATTTTTATTTTTATTTTAACTTTATTAATATAAAGTGTCCCTACCACATACAAGTGGCTCCAAGGGGTCCCCAAATTGACCAAAGGATGCCCATGGTCGGGTATGTGTCCACCAATAAGGTTAGGACACGTTTTAGGGTAATTTTTTATTATTATAATATTATTTTTTTAACCTTTATTTACCGGATTTACCCTTTAACCATGGTAAATAAAATATTTACCACAGTAACTATTCAAAATGTCTAAAAATAAAAGTTACCTATTTACACAATTTGAACATCCTGATTCCAAATATGGAATCCATTTTCCTAAATTCAAAACACAGAAGTGGCAGAAATTAATTTAAAATTAATTCCCGCTGTCAAAACAAAAATGGTGTTTTTAAGAGATAATAACTATCAAAAGATTGACACTTGTTTATGTTCGGTTTAATTGTAAAATTATGTCCAATTATAAACATTAAATTGAATGGTCAAAATATATTCTAAATATACTTTAAAACCACTCAAATTCATAATTTATCACTATTAATTATTTTGATTAAAAAAGTTGTTTTTAATTAAAATTTAGAAATTTTCACTATTCATCAAAATATGAAAGTTATCCGAAATGTACCAAAATTTCACCCTAGGCTAATTTTGATATTCCGAATCCAAAAATGAAGTCCATTTTGAAATATAGAATATATATGATTTCAAAAAGTAGGTATTACTATTCACAACGGCTAGTTTAATTAGTTGTGGTGTGTGTTAGAACTCGAGGTTGCGTACAACACACGCTATCGCATTATTCGAAGGGAAACGTACCGTAGAAGCTTGGGGTGTTACATTCTCCCCTCCTTCAAATAATTGCGTCCTCGCAATTTCTAGGGTATTACTGCATAAAAAGACTCGGGTGGTTCTTCATCATAAGTTCCTCGGGTTCCCACGTTGCCTCTTCCATTTTATGATTTCTCCACAAAACTTTTACCAGACGCGTCGTCCGGTTTCTCAGTACTTGTTCTCTTGTATCAAGAATCCTGACGGGCTCTTCGCAATAAGATAGATCGGGTTCCAGTTCTAATTCCTCATAGGTGAGTACATGCGTTGGGTCAGGCATGTATTTTCTCAACAGAGATACGTGGAACACATCGTGAACTTTGGAGAGACTTGGCGGCATTGCCAATCGGTAAGCTACAACCCCAATTCGTTCTAGAATTTCGAAAGGTCCGATGTACCTGGGACTCAATTTTCCTTTCTTACCAAAACGTATGACTCCCTTCCACGGAGATACCTTCAGGAAAACATGATCACCGACTTGAAATTCCAAATCCTTCCTTCGATTATCGGCATAGCTCTTCTGCCTACTTTGAGCTGCTTTGATGTGATTTTGGATTACCTTCACCTTTTCCACCGTTTCCTCCACCAGTTCTGGGCCTACAAGTTTTCTTTCACCAACGTCATCCCAACAGGTTGGTGTACGACATCTCTTTCCGTATAACGCTTCATATGGTGCCATTTGTATACTCGAATGGAAGCTATTGTTATAGGAAAATTCTACCAGAGGTAAATATTGATCCCACATACCCTGAAAATCAAGTGAGCAAGATCTCAACATGTCTTCTAAGGTCTGAATAGTCCGTTCTGATTGTCCGTCTGTCTGAGGGTGGTAAGCAGTGCTCAAATGAAGTTCAGTATCCAGGGATTTCTGAAGAATTTTCCAAAATCTTGAAGTAAAACGGGGATCACGATCAGAAACAATCGATAGGGGAACTCCATGAAGTCTCACAACTTCATTGATGTATAGTCTTGCTAGACGTTCCAGGGGTAGATCTTCTCTTATAGCAAGAAAATGTGCTGACTTGGTAAGACGATCAACAATAACCCATATTGCGTCGTTCCTTCTAGGAGTCTTTGGTAGCCCCATGACAAAGTCCATCGTAATATTGTCTCATTTCCACTCCGGTATGGGAAGAGGTTGCATGACTCCTCCAGGCTGTTGCCTTCCAGCTTTGACTTGTTGACAAATCATACATCTTGACACAAAATCAGCAATCTCCCTCTTCATGTTGTCCCACCAAAAATGTTCCTTCAAATCTCTATACATTTTGGTGCTCCCAGGGTGTATAGAGAAATTGGAACTATGAGCTTCATCCAGCAATTCCCTTTTTAGATCAGGTATATTGGGAACACAAAGTCTCTTTCCAAATTTCAAAGTTCCATCTTCATACACAAAGTCTCTCAATCTCCCATCATTCACAGCTTTAATCTTCTTCTGAAATTCTTCATCATCGGTCTGAGAACTCTTAATCCTTTCTAGTAAAGATGGTTTGGCAACCATTTGAAAAAGCATTGATGTTTCACCTTCCCTGGTTATTCCCATGTCCATTTTCACTAGATCCATGAAAATTGGATCCCTTTCAATTCTCATATTGTTCAAAACTCCATGGTCTTTTCTACTCAATGCATCTGCCACCTTGTTTGCCTTCCCCGGGTGGTAGTGTATCGTACAATCATAATCCTTGAGTAATTCAAGCCATCTCCTTTGCCTCATGTTGAGTTCTTTTTGTGAGAAAATATACTTCAAACTCTTGTGATCAGTATAAATCTCACATTTTTCACCATAGAGGTAGTGCCTCCATATCTTCAAAGCAAAGATCACAGCTGCTAACTCAAGATCATGAGTAGGATAGTTTTGTGCATGAATTTTCAACTGTCGTGATGCATAGGCAATAACTCTATCATTCTGCATAAGGACACAGCCAAGTCCTTTCTTTGATGCATCACTATAAATAACGAACCCATCATTCCCCGATGGTAGAGTCAATATAGGAGCATTGACTAATCTTCTCTTCAGTTCTTCGAAACATTATTCACACTCTTTTTTCCAAACAAATTTAACCCCTTTACGTGTGAGCTTCGTTAATGGGTTAGCCAATCGGGCAAAATTCTGGACGAAACGTCGATAATAACCTGCCAAGCCAATAAAACTACGTACCTCAGTTATACTCGTAGGTGCTGGCCATTCCTGGATTGCCTTGGTCTTAGAAGGATCAACAGAGATTCCATCT
This sequence comes from Viscum album, assembly GCA_963277665.1. Lineage (NCBI taxonomy): Eukaryota > Viridiplantae > Streptophyta > Magnoliopsida > Santalales > Viscaceae > Viscum > Viscum album. The sequence goes on from OY728150.1 coordinate 1,659,831,844, forward strand.
TTAGAGACAATATGGCCAAGAAAAGAAATCTCCTGAAGCCAGAATTCACACTTGCTAAACTTTCCATATAATTCATGCCTCCTCAGAGTCTTCAAGATAATGCGCAAGTGATTTTCATGATCTTCATAGGTTTTGGAGTATACCAATATATCATCAATAATTACTACCAAAAATTCATCGAGATACTCCTTGAAAACTCTATTCATCAGATCCATGAATACAGAGGGTGCATTGGTCAATCCAAACGGCATTACAGTAAACTCGTAATGCCCGTACCTGGTTCGAAATGCTGTTTTCGGAATGTCTTCCTTCTTCACACACAACTGATGGTATCCAGATCGAAGGTCAATCTTTGAAAAGTATTGAGCTCCATGCAGTTGGTCAAATAAATCATCAATACGAGGTAGGGGATACTTGTTCTTTATCGTTATAGCATTGATCTCCCTGTAGTCGATACATAACCTCATAGATCCATCTTTCTTTTTAATAAAAAGAACAGGGGCTCCCCATGGAGAAACACTAGGGCGAATAAATCCCTTATTACTCAATTCCTCTAGTTGTTTCTTTAGTTCGACTAACTCTACAGTGGCCATTCTATAAGGGGTCTTCGATATAGGCCTTGATCCAGGAATCAAATCAATAGAAAACTCAACTTCTCGTTCTGGAGGATGTCCAGGTAAATCTTCCGGAAATACATCTACAAATTCTTTCACAACAGGTACATCCTCTATTTGAACATTCCTTTCCTCACCGACAGTTATTTCATTCTCTTCCTCCCCAATAATTGAATTAAGTTGAGCTACTGGGGGTGGATCTAAATAAGAATTAGGTGGTGACGATTCTGCTCTAAAAATAAGGTTCTCCTTATCATTATCATCAAGAATCGTAACCTCTTTCTTCTTACAATAAATCTTCGCATCATAGTCCGAAAGCCAGTCCATACCGAGGATTATATCAAACTCAATCATAGGTATGACGATGAAATCAGCAGATAAAGAAAATTTATGTGCTCTAATGGGGACTGATTCACAAAACTTTGTTGCAACGATACTTCCCTTAGGAGTTTTAACTGACAACTCCCTTATTAAATCAAATTGGAAATATCTAATTTTCTTAGCAAACTGGGAAGATATGAAACAATGCGATGATCCAGAATCAAATAATGCATTTTCTAAACTTGAGGAAACCATTAAATTACCTGCCACCACGTCTTTCGGAGCTTCTACCTCAGCAGTAGTGATAGCATAAGCCTGGCCTTGATCCCTTGGCCTTTTCTGAGGTAAGTTCTCCTGACGCTTAGGACATGCATTTGCATAATGCCCCATCTCCCTGCAATTGTAGCACTGAACGTTGGTAGCTTCCTTCTTCCCCTTGCAATCATGAGCTTGGTGGCCTTTTTCACCACACTTGTAACAGACTCCCATTCCCTTCAAGCAAGTACCAGGATGTTTCTTCCCGCATTTACCACAAGATGGATATTAAACCTTTCCCTTCTTCCCCTTATTTCCATTCCCCGATTGATCAGCAGGTCTCTTCTTCTCTTGCTTTGCTTTAAAGTCATAAGACTTAGAGAATTCCTTTTCGGTATTTATAGCACATGAGACAATGTCTTCGTACGATGAAAAGGATTGTGAGACTAATGCTCGACGGAGAAATGGTTTTAACCCATCAAAGAAACGATCAATCTTACTTCTTGGGTTGCGAATATAATCTCCAGCATACCTCGCTAACCTTGTAAAGTTAGCCTCATACTTTGTGACATTCTCATCCTCCTTTTGTCTCAGACTCAGAAATTGTCTTTCCATATCCGCTCGATGGTCGTGAGGGAAGTATTTTTCTAAAAACAGATCTTTGAATTCCCTCCATTCCATATTTGATACTTCATCATCTTCCTTCGTATTTTGAATCAATGACCACCATTGATCTGCATCTCCAGTGAGGCAGTAAACTGCCATGATAACTTTTTCCCTTTCACTGCTCCCCAAAGCCTGAAATATTTTCTCTAGGGAAAATATCCATTGCTCAGCTACTAAGGGATTTGTACTTCCATTGAACGTTGGTGGTTGTTGTCTCATGAATCGATCTAACATTGATCCTCCACGCTGCGGATCAGGGTGCTCCATACGGGTAAGGTTATTATTCATAACCGGAGTAAGTTGTCCCAGTACGGTGATTAGCTAATCAGCACCAGTTGCATCACCAGCCCCACTATAATTATCTTGAGCAGGAGGGCAATCCCTACATGGAGTGCGTGCATTGATACGGTTTCCATTTCTTCCACTAGGCGCCATTTCTAAACAATGGCATAAACTAGATCAGTTTATGAATCAAAATACATAATCCCATACTTATAAAACACTTAACATAAATTGAACTATCTATGGATATAATCCATAATCATAAATATGTTTTCTTTGAGGAAGTATATACTCATAAACCCTTCATAATGATTTGTAAAGAAAGTGAGAGTTATCCTAAGCATATCCCCCGGGAGTGTCATAACCAAGAGTGCAGCAAGGCCCGTTGTCGTGCACCAGTTCCCGTTCGAGTCTAGCTCAAAGCGGTGTTTTCGGGTTTTACTCCTAGGTACATCTGTGCCAGAGCCGCCTCTACCTGCTCGTATCCAGACAGGGATGTATTGCACGCAAAACTCACAAAGTCTCTACAATACCAAAATTCTAGGAAGTTCTTCTATACTAATCCTCAAAGTTCATCTTAGGTCTACGTGCTCTAATCAGAGTTTATCTAAATCTAGCTTCCAAGGTTTGTACTAAACTTCCTCTGATACCAACTGTAACGCCCCGACCCTAGTTTCCTAGAGTCGGTGCATTATTACATAACATTGGCATGATCACAAGAAAGATCAAATCTCGAAAGACCGATTGGTTTAGTAGCCTTGGAAACACTAGATATATTCATAAGTTTTACATTACATCATAAAATCAAAAACTACTACAACAACATAATGTTTCCACAGTCCACACTACAATCCCCTCATAATATCCCTGCAGGTCATTCATAACTTACATCTTCACTTCCTGGGAAAAATAAAACATAGAAAAGGGGTGAGCTCAAATGCCCAGTAAGGATAACAATATAGCGGAAACTTTCATCAATAAGAATAAACATTTAAGGCAATGTATAACTAAAACAAAAGCCTTTTAAACATGAACTTTCAACATGGTATGGCATAAATAAAATGAAATAATTCCATTTACTTATTCACATGGATATTCCACTAATCGAATAATCACATGCAAAAATAAATAACCACTTTCATAATGTTGGAATGCATAATGCCAGACTATCATAACCACATAGCCAAGGCCTCGTGCCAAGACTACAAATAAGATTTTGTCAAGGCCTTGTGCCAAGACACTAGTTTGTCTCATGAGACCTACCGATGCATCGAGGAGCTATAGCGGGCTCCACCCTTCACTTATTAAGTCCAATGCATTCCCATATGAAAAGGTTTAAACATAACATAAACATTCGTATTAAAACTAGCATACGAAATGTCAATACTTTCACAATAAACTATGAATGGTATAAAAATAGCACATCCACAGTCAAACATATCACAAAACCTTCAATACAATATAGAAGTTCTGTATCATAATAAATCAACTTCAAATAATCTTAAAATCCATCAAAGGATGTTGACATAGATGAAATCAAAATTCTTTTTAAAGAAATATATCCTTTTATTTTGAAATCATTTAAGATCCATATAAAATAAAACATTTTCTTTGAAAATATTCTTATAAGCTTGTAAGGAAAGCTTTGAAGTTTTTATAACGGCGTAAAATAACCGCACCCGCCGTATAAGTTAAAAAAAACATTCTTACCTCAATTCTGTCGAAAAGGTTAAAAAGGACCTTGTTTTGAAAACGACGGAAAGATTCCTTTATAAACCTCTTATAAAAAGTCAAAAAAAAAAAGATATAAATGACTTTAACCCATATTCTTGTAAATAGTAAAAATGTTTTGAAATACATTTTTAAGAAACATGGATGTGGATGATAAAGAGATCCCAGTAGATTATTACATATAAACAACCTCGGATAATGAAGAGATTGTGAAATAACCCTTACCTTGTACTTTTCCTTGGTTGGGGTAGGTTAACCTCCTGTATAATGGTGAAATAGTTGTTATTAAATTATACAAGAATCATATATATTAATATGATATCATATATGATCTTTTAACATTGATTTGTTAATAATATCTTAGAATTATCGTCGTTTCGGGAGTTAACTTACTCATTTTCTTTTATATGTTTTGTTACATAAGCCATGGTTGTTGTATCTTATTCATATCCAGAATGATATACAGTCCTTAAACATCATTTTTAAATCATCAAATGATAATTATACTTGAATGGATACGATGGAGAATGAATCTCATCGCGTTCGTGGAGACGGTAGTCCGTACGTACGCACGAGCGACAATATCATTCTTTTGATATTAAAATCATATATACAGAATCATTAACATGTTCTATTTATTATTTACATGAGTTACACATCATTATTATACCCATCCAAATAATATTATATTGAATAACAATTACACCACGACGTGGAGACGGTAAGCCGTACGTACGCACGTATGGTGACATGTTATTCAAAGGGTGGATAGAATACTGAATATGATTGTACCATATTTATAATAACATCACAGAATATGTGAGATACTGGAGTTATTATTTCAGAATGGTAAGAACAAAGGAAGAAGAAGTGGAAGAAGAAATGAACTTAGAAAAGGGTGGTGAAATCATTACCTCTTCTTCGGGTTCTTCCTTTTGATTTGATCAAAAGGGCTCCTTAGGTTGGCTTTCTGATCAAACTAAGGCATCTAGGTTGTATTGAGGGATGTTGGGAGAGTATTTGGGCAGAGTTTGGCCGAACCAAAAGGCTTTGAAGGTGTGAAGAAATGAGAAGGAGGAGTGCCCTTTTATAAGAGGGGTGAGGGGCACCTTTGGAAAAGCTAGAAATATTGATTTATAATAAATTCATATTCGGTTTCTAAAGGCTCCAAAGTTTACTATTCAAAGGATGAGGTGTGGATAGGTCGAAAACAACTCATCCAATATAATTTAGACAGGTTTGGGTACTTATATTAACCTTATCTTTAAGTATTAACTCTAAGTTAATTAGTTTCACTTTTACAATGTCTCTTTGTATTTTTATATAATATGATTAATAAACTTACTATATACATTCAAGCGCCCCCCAAGTTGTCCATTAATGAGGAACCTATCATAATATAAGTCTCTTGGCCGAACCTTAGATTTTTAGGAATTTAATATCAATTAATAATATAATATTTGTTTTAAGAACTCTTTTATGTCAATTTTGACACTATTCAATAGTTGATTTTTGTGAAACTCCTAACAGATTGATTACTTCGAAAAAAGTCAATTAAATCAATCCTAATATATCATATTATCATAGAAAATTAGTTTAATTCATTAAAAGTTTCATATTATAATTATTTGGGTATTTATAAGATCAATTATTTTTATTTTTCACTATTTTAGTAATTACTGCATCATCATTGTGTCATAAATAAAATAAATTATATAATGTCTAAAAATTATAAATAAAATATCATTATGTAGGAAATCTTTTTATCTTTCTAATGAATATTTATAATCGAAAATCCAACATGTATAACCCTATGTAAAAATTGTTTTTCTAAAAGATGTAAGCTTATGCCATTTTTATTTTTATTTTAACTTTATTAATATAAAGTGTCCCTACCACATACAAGTGGCTCCAAGGGGTCCCCAAATTGACCAAAGGATGCCCATGGTCGGGTATGTGTCCACCAATAAGGTTAGGACACGTTTTAGGGTAATTTTTTATTATTGTAATATTATTTTTTTAACCTTTATTTACCGGATTTACCCTTTAACCATGGTAAATAAAATATTTACCACAGTAACTATTCAAAATGTCTAAAAATAAAAGTTACCTATTTACACAATTTGAACATCCTGATTCCAAATATGGAATCCATTTTCCTAAATTCAAAACACAGAAGTGGCAGAAATTAATTTAAAATTAATTCCCGCTGTCAAAACAAAAAGCGTGTTTTTAAGAGATAATAACTATCAAAAGATTGACACTTGTTTATGTTCGGTTTAATTGTAAAATTATGTCCAATGATAAACATTAAATTGAATGGTAAAAATATATTCTAAATATACTTTAAAACCACTCAAATTCATAATTTATCACTATTAATTATTTTCATTAAAAAAGTTGTTTTTAATTAAAATTTAGAAATTTTCACTATTCATCAAAATATGAAAGTTATCCGAAATGTACCAAAATTTCACCCTAGGATAATTTTGATATTCAGAATCCAAAAATGAAGTCCATTTTGAAATATAGAATATATATGATTTCAAAAAGTAGGTATTACTATTCACAACGGCTAGTTTAATTAGTTGTGGTGTGTGTTAGAACTCGAGGTTGCGTACAACACACGCTATCGCATTATTCGAAGGGAAACGTACCGTAGAAGCTTGGGGTGTTACACACTGGATCAAGTATACAAGTTTTAGGTTCAATACACATACCACCCAAGATCTATGAACCTCTAAAAAGAGAATATCCCTAATATTCCATTTGTAATCCCGTTGAAATCCTTGTATAATGATATGGGCCTTAAGAGAGCTCATATGAAGGTATTATGACAAATAGTTCATTACATTTTATACCCCTAAAAAGAATATCATCTCTGATAAATAAATAAAATCATAGGAATGAAATAGAGGGGGGTCCAGAAAACCACTTTGTGGGATACTTCTCAGGAACATTTCTATGAACGAAACACAACCACTGCATTAGAAGAACAAGGAACAAATAAATGAAACATCCAATCCCAACAGAATACTATTAAAATAGATTAAACTAAAAACTTATAATTTAATGAATAAATAACATCATCAAGGATGATAAAAAAACATCATAAATTAGTATTAATATGATCACACATCAAAAAATAATCTCAACATAACAGAATTATGAAACAAAAAATTTAGGTATTGAACATCCATTTGTGACTCATGATATTAATTAATCTCTTATATGCCACTATTCCATCATATTAGACATACTAAAAGAATACCACAAAAATAAAACACCTTCTACTAATGATTTAGAATCTTGGTTGAACATTCCTTGAATATCGCATCATTATCCACTTCTAAATCTCACTTGTAGATGATGTGAGAGTCTTCATGAAGGTATTGGTGAAGTTGTGAGACATGTAAGGAATCTATAATCCAATTCATTTAGGGGAAAGATAAAATTGATATTTTATATATCCGATATACTTTAACACCTTGATTGGTCCAAAAAAATTAGGAGAAAGATTACTCCCATGGTCGAGCCTCTATTTCCCACAATGAAGTGACACCATAAAGATCACATGATAGAAAATTTTAAAATATATCGGTATCAACTAATGAAAATTTTACGAATTTTTGATATCCTACACTATCTTCCTTCACTTATGGTCACCTATATCTTCACTATCATTATCTAAACTATCTCTAATCTATGAATAACAAAAATTTGATCCTTATTCCAAAAAAAGACATCATAATGTATTTACATAAAATGATTTGAAAGTATTTATAATGTGGTAGAGTGATAACTGTTTTCATAACAAAACCCCATAAACTGTAGGTCCCCCACAAATTAAGAAATATATATTTCATATAATCTCTATATTACCTAATGTCGGGATAGTCTATTTTATCTTACCATACATTTAAAAATGAAAAGTGGTTTTATGATATACCTACGATAAAAAAATAATGAAAAGGACCTATCCATACTATGGTGGTCAATCATTTGTCATAATTAGAGATAACCATCTTTGGAACCCCATTAAACCTCACCACCTCCTCCAAATAATGTCTCGACAAAAAATTCATTGATGAAAAATTTTTAATCACTAGTAAGAGATATGTATTCATCCTGATTTCCAGGATCACTGATATAACATCACATATTAAATAATATTTAAGAAGATAAATGATATTGTCCATCATGATATCCTCCCACTTCCACATGTGATTATTAATGGGATGAATCCATCTACCTAGAACATAATACTAAAGCATCTCATTTTTGTAGACTGTTAACTGGCTTACAAATATTGAAACAAATTTTTCATGAAAAGCCACAAGAAATATCCTCTTAGAGCATGTTAAAACAAAAAAACATGAAAATTACCACAAAAGGTGAACTGTGGAACTCATGGAAAATAACTTTTTAATCATTAAATGAAAAAAGAGAATCCTCAAAAATAAAAACCAATAATAAGTATAAATAAACCACCCATCAGGGGAACCATCATAGATAACTTGGTCATTCTAAATCTCTACCTTAGAATCCCTTAGATGTAAATTATCTACCCAATACACTAAATATGAATGCATATTCATCTGATAAATACAGTTCATGACATAAAATTATCATATTCCAAGGTTCAATGATGAAAGATCCTATATCACCCATAATGATTATACATGTTATTGATGAACTTCCCCATGGATTCTTTTACTCAACATATCAATAACAACTTTCCCTTTCCACAATGTACAGAAAATATTGATGTAATAATTATAAAAACATTTCACCCACCACTGGAGATGAAAATTAAAATAACATTAATAGATATTGTATGTCATGTTATTGTAATCTATGAAAAAAAATTAATTTATTAGGTAATGAAACCATAAAATTGAAGAAAAAATGACAAAATAATATTCAGATCATAGGTTTCATATTTATATTTTTTAGGCCATAATTTCTGAAATGTGTAGGAGATTATTACACATTACTAAAGAAAAAATAAACTAATTCCAAGATGTGTAGAATCACAATAACCCTTTAAGACAACACCCAAATTTAGAAAATTAAGAACACGAGAACTACCCATCTAATCCTTCCAATTGTCAAATTCATCCTAACACTGCAAAGATCACATGAAATTATGATCTTTTTTTGCAAGGATATATGTAATGTCATTGTACAAGAGAATTTAAGCACAAAACTCCTATAATAAAGAGAAAAACCAAGGAAACATTTAACCCCTACAATAATTTTAGAGACTACCCAAGAAACAGGTACATAAATCTTTAAAGGATCCAAAAATCTATTCACATTAAAATAAAACATACCATAGGAAATTAACATCACATGCAGAAATTGAAACATTTATATATTTAAAAATATTATATTATGTGAAAAAAATTAAAATCTCTCATAGATAGTCTTTATTCTCCTATGTTAACCAAAAATAACCAAATAGTTCATTAGAAAACATCAACACAAAATGATCTAGTTACACAAGGATTAAAAACATCCCTAGTACCATGATGTTGACCGATGTGTTAGTAACATAAAGGACATTATAATGAGCTCCAAATTCACATAAAGGCATTTGAAATTTTTATTTGAAATATATTAACCCAACCATAATATATGATATCCTCATATAAAATTAACCATTGATAACATTCAATATAGATTCAAATAATTAATGTGATCATTAGTATATGAGGGGGATAACAATTCACTAATATCTTCATATTCTAGAGATGATAATTGATTAAAAAACCACGGATGCCATTTTCCTTAATCAAAAACATAACTTGTGCACAAAAAAGTGAAACTCCGGTTTTAATAAAACCCCAAAAAAAAGTTTATCAAATTTTATATGTATCCCCTACAACTTATAAGGATAAACCTAATAAGGGACATTAATATTGAAGTAATAAATCTATATAATTTCATCCCAATATTAATCTCATGTAGAGGGGGTACGGTCCCAGACTTGTCTATAATTATATTTGGGTATTTTTACTTAACCCTTGAAAACATTAATTTCTAACCCTCCACTAAACTCAAGATAATATATTCTATCATAGATCATATGGACTCAACATTCTTCCAATGAATATGAGGGTCTCAATTTCCTAAATCATGACATGATCTCCATCATCAAAAAAGGATATAACATGCCTTTTAAAGTAATAAAAAAATACTTTAATCAATATAACTATTCCATGTATAGGTTGATCATGTTTGGATATATCCACAAATATAGAAAATATCTCATAGAGTGATGTTGCCTTAACATCAACTCACAATATATGTGCTGATCTAATAAACTATCTCATCCCGTAACTGGAATAACCAATGACAATGGAACTGTAATTCAATCCACCTCAATTACTAAAGAATATAATAGGGAGGGCGAAATATAGTAATGTGTACCATTTAAATCAAATAATGTATAATTCTTGGTATAAAATTAGTATATGGTACCTCATAAAATGTCTGAATCTCCTAGATTCAAAAACACCAATGGGTGGATCCAACCATCTATTGATCCATGACCTATATGGACTTTATTTTTTCCACCACTCTAGATGTTTTGTTCTGATGAACATGACCTTCAAATGAAAACAAAACAATGAATAATTATATAATAGGGGTGTGAGAGATGTGAGAACTAGTGAAATTGGATGAATATGGTTGTAATCAACTCCCTTATATCTAAATATTCATCTTTTAACATGGAAACAGATATATTTTACCAACAAATTAGCTTCATGAAGAGACCTAGTTATTCCCTACTGGAGTTGGTGGCTTATAACCAACTACATTGTACTTTATATATTAATAAAAACATTATCACATCTTGATTTTTTTCTACATGAAAATGAATGTTATAATTTCATAAGGATAAATGTTGCAATGAATGGTCATAGCAGATCCCTGCTATGGTGAGAACCCAAAAGTTCCATAACACTTTTCATGAATATATGTTCTATGTCCCGATGATGATATTTGAGGGACAAAAATAATACATGGAATTAGGGGAGGGGACTCATTCAACTTTGAGGAACCTTCTCATGTTGTGAGCCCTTGGTAATATACAAGATGATATTATGAGAACGATACCCACCATTTGGAAATCAACATTTCATTTTGTCATTGGATGCTCCTATCTGTGGACACGTGTATTGGTCCTTAGACATTAAAGTTATTATTAGTGGTTATTATAACTCTCACACATAGATGTATTGATAAAAACTGTGATGAATCAATTTCCACATCAAGGTAGGATATGTTGTGTTTGTCCAAATTAATACCACAGTAATAGATAATGAATGAAAGGATTTTTCCATTCTGTTTCATAAGGGTAGTATATGTTTTAGGACCTTTTATGGAATTGATATAGCCTAAATAAATCCATGTCCATGGTAAATAATGAGAATATTTTGTTTCTGGATGTCAAAGAAAGAATAATCGATCACATGGGATGATGGAACCATCATTTAAGCCGTATGATTCATGATATCGAGACAATGTAATTACTTTACATTAGAAGAATTCATAGGAGGTGACACGTCATTGCAGTGTTAACATTTTTCTCGATGGGTGCCTTGGCATGTTGCTAGAATCTATCCTTGGACAATAGGTATGCTCAGCCAAATTCCACTGATAAATATTCCTAGAGGGTCACACACTATGTGTTTTCAAGTATCTTAGTTAAATAATCATATTAAAAGTTGAATAAAGATTACTCTTGAATGTGGGTTAATAACTATTCTAGGATTCCTAATTTCATGAATTGGGACACTAGTTATTAGAGAGAATATATTGTGGGAGAAATAATATATTTTGTAGTGATTATTGCACTAATATTTATTTAAAAAATAAGTAGTCATTATTCAAGGTCTAATAAGTGTAGTGGAGGAAAAAATGGGAAAAAAGTACATGCCATGTATATTAATATACACACTGTGTAGTTTTTAGGCGATTTTTGAGAAATAATATTATTTATTTCATTAAATAACATTCAATGTAATTCACTTAGAACATTTCAAGTAATAATAATTGTCAAATGTTATTATTATTCATAAGGTATTACTATGAATTAAATGAAATAAAAAAATGCTTTCAATTAATTAATTCTTTTTAATATTTTATGTAATTCTAATCCAAATTATATTTCACTCATTAACCTAGCTATTCATTGTGGTTATGTACAATAGATCTAGAATATTTCTCAAGACAAGAGATAATTATTTTCTTCTAACAAAAGTCTCATGATATGACAGAGATCCTCCTCCAATAGATCAAAGGTATCACATTAGAAGAAAATCTCAAGGTGATCGAAAAAAGACATTACAAGAGAAGGTGCTTCCGCGATAGCACCCAGGGATCCCTTCGACGACATCCAATGATACGTGGAGCATGTGTAGATTATCTCTAGAGGAATCCTACAATTGGATTCTATGATAAAATGAATGATCACATCGGACTGTGACTGGAAACATCAATGGAGAGATAATTCCATCAAGGAAATTCGTGTCTATTAATTAAATTAATTATAACAAATATAAGCTGAACCTATCTATGTTTCTGGGACTCCCTTCCTTTATTTACTTCTTCTATCAATTCCAATGATCTGGTATTTTATTATCGTGATGGATCTTAGGTATATCATTGTTAATAGAAAATTTAATGTTGGGTACACCCTCTAATGCATTTCTACTATGCCCGTAACCTACATGTGGTATCCAAGAAGCCATATCATTGATTATAAATATTCAGTTTTTTGTTGGTGATTTGTGCATTTAATAATTTAGTTTTTTCAATTCATTTTATTCATTTAATAAATCCAAATCTCGATATCCATTCCTCCTCTTTCATTTATTATTGACCTTTTAGATACAATTTTTTCTTTTTATTTTGATTAAAATAAAATAGAGGATCTCATCTGGTGGTACCAAAGCTTCCTAGTCGTACAACACCAAAAAACACTGCATGTATTCAGTATTACATGATGTATAGTATAGGTTCTATGAATTGGGATGGTCCACCAAACCATGACATGTAATTGGATTTTATCAAAGTCTTTAAGACTCCATGTGTTGACAAGGAACTGATGGCACACGATTTCCAAATTACAGGCACTATGGCCCACTGAACATGGTGCGTAGTCCCTTCGAGTTTGGAGTAGGCTATTTACCATGTACATAGCATTCCTTTCTGGAAACCATGTTACACGGATACTACACAGTGTGTGTCCAACTAGACATGCCATGTAATATAATTATTTCTGAAGTACATCTACACGCAATGTTCTAATGTGTTTACTTTGGATGGACAATGTAAAAAACTACACATAGTGTAATACGAACTACACTCTGTGTATTGAACCAAATTACATATATTTATTAAATTTATTATTTTATTAAAAAAACCATTAGGATGTGTACCCTAGTACAGACCTAAATACGAGGCACAAAACGTGATAGATGTTTTATATATGTGTGTTTAATTTAGCATCTGTGTAATGTTCATTTCTACTCATTAGTTAGTTATGAATGGAAATTCCCCCAGTTTCCTCTAAGTTACAAGTTACGTACCCCGGAAATTTTAAATTAATTATTTTTTTATTAATTATGATGGATGATAATCTCATGGATATTAAAAAAGTGTTTAAGATAAAAAGATTTATTTATTAAAGTTAATTAACTTATTCAAGTGAGATTTATCATAATGAAGAATTATTACAGAATTGAATGCTAGTTTTATTTATCGGTAAATATCATTGCAAGTATGGACGATCATGAGCTAGAACATGATCTGTGTTGGTGAATGTTTTATTTTTTATATTATTTATTTAATTTAATTTTTTGGAATTCGAGCCTTCTCATCATCAATATGTATGGCCTATGTGACAATGTTTTAATTTATGTAAAACCCAATTTTACCACTCATATGTGAGTGAGATAAAATCATATATAATGGATGGAGCTCCTAGGAAAGTGGAGGCGGTACAAGTTAGGATCCAAGGTGAAACCAATCCATGGAGAGACAAAGGTGACATGTGGAAAGCTGTAAACATGAACCCAAATGGTACAAGGTCATTCTACCATAAGTTTTGGGTTATTTTATCAACATATAGATAATATAAATAATGGTACCAGATCATGATCATACTATTTATTTTATTTATGTCAGTTTCATGGTTTATTTATTACAGTTGTGTTGTCACGACAACACAATTAATGAATTAAAATAGCCTACAAGATGTAACTAAAATAAGACCGACTTATGAATAATATTATCATAGACATGATTAATAATATAAGTATATCCCACATAATAATACAAGAATTTAATCAAATATTAAAATATAAAAATTTAAAAATTTGGATAAAATCACTCAACGAAATATTATGTCTGTATAGCCATCCATAATATTGGTTAGAATCGACCCATACTTGAATGTGCTTGACCAATAATAGTTGGCGTGCTTTCAATTATCAGGGAATTCTAATTTAATGTTATGGGATAACATGACATGGTTCATGTAATGGGATGACTTCCATAATAGTAATTGGTGTGACCAAGTGTCAAATGCTGAGGAAATATAATATAAAAGGATTTTAGTATTGGAGATTCCACTCAGTGAATCAAGGAGCTACTTGTTAATGCAGTTGGAATTTGGAATTCCTACCAAAATACCTTCATGTTACTCAACCAACCCTAGTTGGGGTAATTCAAATGAAAATATGGATAATTTATTATACAATATCCATGAAATAGAATTTTACAATGTCAATGGTTAGGGATATTGTATTTTGATCAAATAATTGGAGACTAATAAGTATTAGATTATTTATTTGTATATGTTTTATTATGATAAATTACTAACCCATTTGTTAGCATAATTTGGATAAATTAAAAGAAAAATGACTCTAAATATATCATTGTAATCCTTACTCGGGAAGGAAAACCATCTCACTAGAACCTATTCCAAGGAATGGGAGAGGTGTTTCCACGTCATCCTTCACCAAGAGAGGAAATTGTATTTGCTGAAAGATCCTATTATAGTTGTGCCTATAAAAGAGGAAAGTGATGAGGAAATATCTATCTATATGAAACATATATATGACTCCACTTATTTCTAATGTTTTCTGGCATCAGCCTTGTCTAATGAGCTCCTGATGCAAAATGAAAACATAGACACGTATAGCATGATGTCTCACCTAAATGACCTCTATCAAGAGAAGGTGATATAGGAGAGATATGGGATATCCACCATGTTTTTTAAAACTATGATTGGAGAGTCTGTGTCATATGGGCCTCATGTAGTCAATCTTATTGACTATATTGAATAGCTGGACATTGTAGGGATTAAGTTACTAGATGATTTTCAGACATATCTCATCCTTTCGTCACTTCCAAAGACCCTCTCAATCTTTATTATCTACTACAACATGAGAAACACAAGAAGAGTCTATTGGATCTCCTAAATTTAATTCTCCAGGTAGATAAAGACATGGGGCGTGACAAACCATCAGTCTTATGGTGAATAAAAAATGGAAGGACATAGAAAATGGGCCAAGGAATCATAAATGATGTGAAACCCCTGAGTACCATTCGTCCAAGAAGGGGATGATCTAGATACTGGACAAGGAATGAGAGGAATTATGATGTTCATGTGGAAATCCAGGCCACTATATATGTAGTTGCACCCAGATGTGTGGGGATTCTAAAGGCGTGTTCATTATGGATTGTAATCTTTCAATTTCTAAACATGGGGTAATAGATATATCTTGTCTGGGACACATCTGTATTTAAATACAGGAACCATATAGATTTAGAAAGATTACCATTGAATATGTGGATCATCCATCTTCCAATGGAGCGAGGCAGGCTGCATTGGTCATTAGAAATTACAATCTCTCATTTCCAACTTAAATTCATTTGGTTTTATGGAACTGTTAATATGGTCCTAGTGTTCCAAGAACATAATCTTTGTATCTTATTCTAATATGGATGGATTTATTTTCAATTTTGGATATAAGGTTTCTTTCAAATATAAGAACACCATAAGTTATGGTATGGAAAATTTAAATAATATTTGTATGTATTAAATTACAAAAAACAAGTATGGGAAATATATAATGAAAAAAAATCAAATGAGTCATACAACACCCAGTTGTTGCATCACCGTCTAGGTCATGTAAATGATAGGTTCTTGAAAAAGCTCTTAAAGGATGGGTTTATAAACTCTACAGATCTAAATACACATTATAGGTGTCACACTTGTTTATATGGTAAAATGACCAAGCCTTCTTTCGTTGGATAGGGTGAAAGGGGTACATAGCTTCTAGGATTGGTGCACACAGATGTGTGAGGACCATTTCATGTAGAATCTAGGGGTGTATATTTTTACATCATTAGTTTTACTGATTATTTGAGTAGATGTGGATATATCTAATTAATGAGGTATAAGTTAGAAACCTTATAGAAATTTAAGGAATTCAATAATGACGTAGTGAATTGGCATGGTATGTAGATAATGAAGCTTCGATTGGATAATGATGTAGAATGTTTGAACCACGAGTTCATCGATATTTTACGGGAGTCTAGGATTATATCTTAGCTCACTATTCCTTATACACCATAGTGGAATGTTTTTTTTGAATGGAGGAACCACACCTTATTGGACATGGTGAAGTTGATGATGTGTCATGCATATAATCCATTATCATTTTCGTGATATGAATTACAAAATGAAGCATTCACATTATACTGAGTACCAAATTGGGCATAAATTATAATTTTCTCTGAGTTATGTAATGGAAGGAAACCCATTTTTTCACACACACGTGTATGGGGACGCGAGTCATTTGTTAAGGCATTCATAGGAAACTAATATCACCCTGGGGCACGAGGTGTATCGTTATAGGATATATTATGGGAAAAAATATATAATCAATATAACCATTCAAAAAAATAATGTGACTATCTCTAGGCAATCCTTCTTTGTTTGGAGTGATCACATCCTAAAAAATGATACTGGGAGTAAGATTGGCTTCGATGAAGTTGATGCTCAATATACACAAGATTTCGTATAGTAACAGGTTCCCTATATCCAAGTGGAAGTACTTCCATATTCACAAACACAATGTAGGAGCTCAAGTGAGGTAAGGGAACCAAGGAGATTTGGTTTCCTCGTCATGGGGGATGCTGAATCATTATTGTTTGCCAATAATGAGACTATATCCTACAAGGATTTAGTAGAAATCTCATATGCAGCATGATGTCTTAATGATATGAATTATGAGATGGATTCCATGTATCAGAACCATGTCTAGGTTCTGGTCAATGAGATAGTTTATGTAAAGCACGTTGGATGCAAATGGGTAGTCAAGATAAATATGTACATGGAATGTCATGTTAGAACCTATAAAACGAGGCTACTGGTTATGGATTTAGACAAAATCATGGAATTTACTATGATGAAACCCTATCTCCAGTTTCCATGTTTAAATACATAAAAACAATACTTTTCTTAGCTGCTTACCATGACAAAGGGATTTGGAAAATGTATTGAAAAAAAACCTTCCATAACAAGAACATTCAGTAAAATGACTATATTACACAACCAGAAGGGGTTGTGACACCAATGAAGCCCAACGGGTTTTCAAGATGCGGAAATCCATTTTTGGAGTAATGAAAGCATCCAGTTCATGGATCATTCGATTTTTTGATGCCATAAAAGATTTTTTTTTCAGTAACAATGAATTTAATCCATGGGTTTATAAGTAATTTAATGGGAATGCCGTTGTCATCCTATTAGTATATATTTATGACATATTGGTTATTGTAAATGTTGTATTCGTCTTTTAGTTAGTTATGTAAAGGTTGAACAAGTGTTTATCTGTGGAGAAAATGGGTTTAGCATCCAACATTATCGGGATCAGGATCATTCATGATTGATTCAATAGGTTACTTAGACTAAGTCATCCTACATACATCAACTAGATTATAAAGATATTTAGTATAGAACAATCTATAAGGGGATTAGTTCCAGTGTCACATGGCCTATATCTTTCTATGAAAATGTGTCCTCAAAAAATAAAAGAAAGATATAATGAGTAAGTTTTCAAACGCTTATTCTATAGAATCCATCGTGTATGCCATGTTCTATACCAGGATGGATGTTGCATATGCACTGAGCATGGTAGGCAGATATCATGCAGATCCAGGAGAAAAACATTGGACTATTGTTAATTCTATCATTAAGTATCTCAGAAGAACTAAGGATATGATCCAAGTGAATGGAGGTGATGTGGAGCTTGTTATAAGAAGGTATGGTAATTCTAGTAATCAGATTGATCTGAATGATCTGAATCACCAATCTAGGTTTTTATTATGTCTCAATGGATTATTTTGTAGCTGGAAGAGTTCAAAGTAACCAGTTGTTGCCGATTCACAGCAAAGTCGGCATATATAGCGGCTTCTGATGATTCCAAGGAAGACGTCTTGATTTATAGATTTTTCTAGGAGATTTTTTTGATCCTATTAGTAAAGATCTTATTACATAGTATTGTGATAATACTATAGTTGTGGTACATTAAAAAGAACCAAGGACACATCAACTGAAAAAGCACATACTCTAGAAGTATCACCTCCTGAGGTATTTCTATTATAGGGGTGATGTTGTAGTGATTAAAGTGTCTACAAAAGATAAATTGGCAGACCCCATGACTAAAGGCCTATCTCAGAATTAGCATTAATATCATGTGATATCTAGAGGGTTAAAAGTTGTTAGTAGTTGGCTATAGTCCAAGTGGGAGTCTGCTAATGTTGGTGGACTAGAACCAACTACATTGTACGTTAGTCATTAGTAAATACATAATCACATGTTGATTTTTCTTATGTATGCTAATGCATGTGATAATGTCATATGGATTGTTATTTCATTAGAGGTTCATAAAGGATCCATGCATTTGTGAGAACCCAGATGTGCCATAAAACTATTCTTTAATATATTTTCTTTACCCGGAGGATGTTATTTGAGGGACAAAAAAAATACATGCCATTAGGGGTGAGCACTCATAAATATTTCAGTCACCTTCTCATGGTGTGCTTCCTTGGTAATATCCATGGTGATATTATGAGAATGAGTCCTTCCAGTAGGAAATCCACATTTCATAGTGTTATTGGATTTTCCTATCTGGAGATGTGTGTATTCGTTCGTAGACATTAACATTATTATTAATGGGTACTAAAACTCATGCCCTTAGATGCATTGATGAAAACGGTGATGAAACACTATTCATAGTGAGGTAGGATATGTTCGGTGCATCACGAGTAATACTGCATTAATATATAATGTGAGAAAGGATTTGTTCCTTATGTTCCATAATGGAATTATATGTATCAGTCCTTTTGATGGAATTGATATAGGCTAAATAAATCATTTTCCATGGTATGGAATGTTCAAGCTCAATTCCGGGATTTCAAAGAAAGAATAATTGAGCACATGGGGTGATATAACTGGAATAAAACACGCTTGATTTGAGACATCGAGACAAAGGGATTACATTACATAGTAATAGATCGTTGTAGGTGACACATCATTGTGGCCTTAACATCTTTCTCTATGGGTGCCTTGGCATGTTTCTAGATGCTATCCTTGGAATTAGATAGGATCAACCTAATTCCATTGAGAAATAGACCTAGACGATCACACACTAAGTGTGTCTAAGTATCATAGTTAAATAATCATTTAACATGTTGAATAATGATTACTCCTGACTATTGTTCAATAATTATTCAAGAATACCTAATAAAATTTACATCAACACTAGTTATTTGAGAGAATATATTTTGGGTGAAATAATATAATTTTTAGTGAGCAATGTATTGATATTTATATAAGAAATAAATAGTTTTTATTCAAGGCCGAATAAATGTGGTGGAGGAAATAAAGAAAAACGAAAAAACAAAAGTACACACCATGTATTTTGTTTGGGGTTTGTGAGAAATAATATAATTTATTTCATTAAATAATATTTGGTGTAATTCGATGGGAACATATCAAGTAATAATAAAATCCAATTTTTATTATTATACATGGGGTATTACTAATAATTAAATTAAATGAATAAATGATTTCGGGTAATTAAATAATTTTATTATTCTATGTAATCAAAATCAAAATTAGGTTAGACTCATTAAACAAGCCATTATTTGTAATTGTGCACAACATATTTAGAAAAATCTCTCAAGATATGATGGATTTAATTTCATCAAAAAACTCTCTCAAGCTACGAGGGAGATCCTCCTCCACTGGATCAAAGAGAGCACATTGCAAGCGGCTCTCATGACAATCCAAGGAAGACGACGCAAGCGAAGGAACTTCTGTGATAGCTCCTAGAGATACCTTCACCGATGTCTAGAGATACATAGAGCATGTTTGGATCACTTCTAGAGGAACCATACACATAGATTCTATGACACAACAAAGTATCACATCAAATCGTGACCGAAAATATCAAACGAGAGAGAATTCCATCAGGGTAATTCTTGTATTTTAATTAAAATAAATCTAAAAAATAAATGATGATCCTATATATAGTATTGGGACTCCCTTATATTATTTTGTTCATTGTTATTTTCCAAATTTTTGGCATTTTATTATCGTGACAGTTCTCAATTTGATCATTATTAAATGGAAAAAATTAAACTTGGGTAAACCCACCAATGTGTTTCTGCTGTGCTCGGAACCTACACTCCCTTCTTATGAAAACATAGTTGTATAAATTGTTCACATAAAAACTGATGCCTTGTCGAGTACCTCAAGGTACATAGGAAATATATATGGGGTGACCTGAAACTATATTAGTTTACACAATTCCTCCTTTAAATTACTAACCATAGTTGTCTCATCCGGTAGAAGTTCCCATGAATAATGAGATAAGTACCTATAATGAATATAAGACTCCCACATACTAGACCTCCCTTGATGAAGTATAAAAAATTTTACTCAATATATTAAATCATGGTTAGTGAAGTTAAATTGGCCTAAAAAAATCATGTATAATCTCCCATGAGTTGAATAACTCATCATAATAACCCCAAATAAAGTCATTCACATTCAAGATTCTATATACATCAAAATAACCACCAATAGAATCCAATTATATATCCATTAATGAAGAAGACATAAATAAATCTCAATTTCCATTATACAATCCTTATTATCCAAATCATAATTTTTTCCTCATATTTTTGTATCCTCTTGTGATAATACTCTCCGAGAATCATTCTGTAAGAATAATCGTTGATATCAACTATTAAATGTATGGGTGGAACATCTTCATGGAAATATTTTGCATGTACCTGATATGGAATTACTCAATGATTCATACCTATAAAATAAAAAATATTTTTTGATTTCTCATCCTGAATATGGAATATTTATGGATAATTATTTTAAATTCATCAAAATCCTCATAGGATACCCCTTTCAAACATAGGTGAAGACCATGATGATGCATAATGCTTATCTAGGTGTCTAAACTAAAATAATCATCACATCACATATTAAATTTTATAAAAATTGTGTCCTTACATGGGATCATATATGGATATAAAATCATTTTCCCTAGATTATGTCCCTTGTAGAAGTGACACACTACGATTATCTAATATTGTCACTCTACCAACCCTTGTAATCCTCACATGCTTCTATATTCAACACTAAGGAGGTCAATATTTGCATAATATTATTCTCATTTTATTATTATACCTTTATAACCCATTTAATTATTTAATGTGTGGATATATCTTTATCATTATCTCCTTTGTTTGGAATGCTGATATAAAAAATAAATGTACACAAGACAACATCATGATTTATTGAAGAATTTATCCTCCCTAAGTATGACAACATCACTGATGTATCATGGTTATTATACTATGTAAACCAATTCCTCATTATTTTTAAAATAATTATATGAAAGGTGATGACCATGTAAAAATAATATTGGCACCAAACATGTATAATTAAATTATGTACTTTATAATCTTTTACCCAATATAGAATAAAGTAGTAGGTATGCACTATGTGAAAAAGTTCAAAAATGGAACTCTTGTTTCAATTGTAGACAATATGGATTATATACTTCCTAAAATGATGTAATCAAAACATTCAACCCCAAACTAAATTAAAAATATATTATTATGTGATCTATATGTAGAATCACTCATCTTTTCGGCTAAAATATTTCTATCAGAAGACAAAACAGATTGTTCTTTCTCTTTAAATTATTATTCTTCATTGCACAAAAATAAAATTGGAATATATTTCTCCATATACATATTAAAAGGTATATATGAACACATATTCATGTCACTTATACTTTTTTGATACATAGGTCAGAAAATAGGTTTGTGTATTGGGTAACCTCATCTACCACAATTTCATTACATATGGAAACCATATAGAATGAATTGTAGGCTTACTCACACATTGTTCTAACTCATTACAACTCAAATAAATATCACATTTTGATTTCTACTTAAATATATGTTTTCTATTCATTATTATTCTATTATTATCATATCTTTCTTATTTTCTTCCTTGATGAATTTAAATTAGGTTTCTATTATTTTGATTATTTGAATTCCCAGAACACATGGTCTTTAATGATCTTATAATATTTGTATTAATAAATTATTATTATCTTGGTCATATAACTCTTTTATATTTTTATGACATTCAAATGTAATAATAACTTTTTAATAAAATAAATTATTGCATCAACAGTTTAATTCATAGTTCATTTTTTGGAGAAAACTGTACCCCACTCTTTGAGAATAAATAAAAAATTTATATTGATATAGTTGATTATCCCTATTAATCACATGTTGTTTTGGATATCAATATTAAATTAATTGTTACATGGTATCCCCAAAATCAATTTTTCAGATTCTATGACTTCATTGAACCTCATATAATATCATCGAGAAACCCCATTGGTGAAACATGCACCACAGTGGCCTGGTCTCTATTTTTTTACCAATTTTAAAACATGATATTTAATATTCTTGGTATGATAGCTGGAATATCAATTAATAAACATCATTTCTTTTGAATCATTATTTTATCTTATTAATTAAATCACCCTCTGAAATTAATCCCTGACATGGTATCATATGATCCTCTTATTCAAAAATCATCTAGGATCACAAAATATTTATGATAATCATGATGATTCATAATTTAAATGAAAAACATAGAAATAATCATGATTTTTGTAATTATAATATTTCAATTATCATCGAAAAAATTCATCCATATTATAAAAAATATCCAAAAACATCATTGTGAGTTCTACTAATTCTCAAATCACCACATATAATGAATTGTCAAACTATAAAACCATAATCATGGATTAAAACATTATAGTGCATTCTCAGTTTATTCATAAATTATTTATACCAATTCCAATATTGAATAGTGATCTTAGGTGTGACATGGTATCTTTTATATTAACGTATTGAAATTCTATTAGGTATATTTTTGAAGTCATAATGATTACGAAATGAACTTAAGGGATTCAATTGAGGTTGAAGATGAAGTATCAATCTTATATTAAATGGAGAACACATTAAAATGAATGAAATGTCTATAATAAATCCTTTTGCATTGGACATTATATTGGGAGGGAACATTTGTATTAATCATGACACTCTAACAGTGGATTGGTGATGTTTTATGGGATATGGTTCTCTTCTACAACCAGCCGTACCAACCCAAAGGTGTGGCTTGTAGGTAAGCTTTACCAACCTATTAGTGTATACCCATGCACTAGCCCCAACACCATGAAATAGAGATATACACAAATTAATTCCATTGATGTCTGAATCATAACACTAATATTAGTTTCCTACAATTATTATATAATCTATTTTGTTTGTTAAGATGGTTAATAATGGGCCAATTTTCTTATCTGACTTATGAAATGAATTATTATGAAATAAACTCATCATCAATTCCAAAAGTTATATGAAATTGTCATTTCAAAACCTAAAAAACCCATAAGTAATGTGAAATTCCATTTAATGTAATAGAAAACATAACTGTGTTTGTCTTATGACATAGAATGAACTCAATCCATCCTTACAAAACTTATCAATATCATCCTATATATAATTTTCTAAGATGTGGGTGAAATGATGGAATTAAAAGTCTTCAACCAAATTTTTAATCCCATATATATAAACAAATATCCCAGTTATTCCATGAAATGAACATCCCCATTTTTCATATAAATAATGGAAATAATCAATAAATGTCAACTTTTATCAAATTTATTCGAATCATTATTATCATAATAAAAATGATGTTCTCATTGGATCTTCAACTTCTTATTTGGGATCTATAACAAAACTAGAATAATCCTCTAGTTTTTCTTAAAAATATTAACATCAACCAATAATGATTCTTATTTTGAATTGGAAAAAAATATAGGACAAAAACAATGTGGGTAAGCAGTCTACTAAATTTAAAGAAAGGTGAAAAATTCATGATGTAATATCCTCACAAAAGTCTATACCCAACAAGCATCATCTATTTAGTTTGTATATTTAGTAAACTAAATTTTCTCATGTTTGATGATTGGGTAACCTAAAGTCTCATTTCTTAGCTAGTCTCCATTGTGAACATCACACACTATGTTCAGTTGATATCATCTCCTAAGCAATACATAAATTCCTCACCAAAGGGCATATCCAGTCTCTTTCCTATTACTCAACAAAAAGAATTGATACTACTTTATCATGATCCCAGCACCACTAGAAACCCACATGGCATGGTATTAAATAGAGGAGTGAAACTAAATTCCTAACTCCAATAGGAAATATGTTATCATCTATCTCTACGAGTATAATATAAAAAATTGGAATAATTATACTTAACAATAAATCTTAGATAAGAAATAAAGGACAACACCATCATTTATGTGGTTAAATATTTTATTTAAAAACCCTAAAAACTATTAGTATTATTGTAAGTAGGTGGAACATATAGGGAAATATTAGGTTTATTAAAAAATAGATATAAATAAATGAATCAATAACAAACAACCAATGTGATGGAGTGATGGAGGAAATTTTGATGTAGAAATGGCAGTGAATGTGAGAAAGTAGTTGTAATAGTAAAAAATAGATAGGATAAACAAACATTTGATAGATTTGGGGAAACTAGATACAATATCATTAAATTAAAAATACAATTCTTTCAAGAATAATTTACCATTGGAGTGTTGAACTTATCTAAAGTGACCATATTAATACTTATCTAACATTAGATAAACAAACACACCAACAAACTCTCATAAGTACTAATATATATATATATAATTTGATAATGATTATTTTCCATAGAGAATATAAAAAAACCATTTTTATTTATTTAATTTTATTATGTATCTTCTGAAAATAGAAATTATACACTTATCTAGACAGTAAATGAGGTAGTGTCAAAAAATGTTCATAAAGATGATAAAACGAGTAGTCTTGATGAAATGAATAACAAAATTTGATGATTTAAACTGGTATAGGAAGAAGTATATTGATATTCAATTCATAATATTCAAATTCCATAAACTATGTAATGTCTCGGACCTCTCCGGCGCTTTCCTTTGTCAAAAAGAAGGTCACGAAGTGTTCTAGAGGGTAAAATGGACTTTTTCCACACTTTCCAAGAATTTTGAAACTACACGCCGTGTAGTTTTAGTACACGCTATGTACTCCCTTTCCGGGTATACCCTGTGTTGTAGGTCGTGTCTTCACTGTGTGAAATAATGGGTGCATTCCATGTTCCCAGTTCTACACGCCATGTAGTCCTTCCCTGCGTACGCGTTACCAGTCAACGGCCGTGTACCGTGTTGGAGCCGTGTCCTTGCCATGTGCAATAAATGAGTACATGTCCTGTGTCTAAACGACATGTCGTGTAGTCCTTCCCCATGTATTCATTACCCTCGAACTATGTGTTGACCAGTCAACAGCCGTGGAGCCGTGTTGGAAGCTGCATGGAGACCATGTGAATTAACAGAGTACATGCCATGTACCATGAAGTACAAGCCGTGTACTTTTTCTTTTCATTCCTATAAAAGGAGGGGTCCCCTCCTCCTTTTCAACACACAAATATCCTCCCCTCTCCTCTGGGCAGAGCTCTCTCAAGAGACTCGAAGGCTCTTCCTTCCATAAATTCTTCGTCTGAGCTCCGATTTACGATTCGTCAGAGGCCACGGGATCGTAACGACGAGGAGGAACTTCCGACCTTGGATCCATTGTCTTTCCTTCGGCCTTTACTTTCTGAATTCCACCCTAGGAGGTTTTTCAGGGACCCAACAGAAGTGACGGACGCTGAAGGACGTCTTTTAAGGTTGATTCGGGGGAGCGTTGCGATCAAGAACCTGTTGAAATAGGTATCTTACCTTTGTCGCTCTAATTTTGTGCATCATGCGTGGTGGGTATCCTATTGTTTTCATGAGAAACGGTTGAACCATTAAAAAAAATATAATAAATGACTTATATAATGGGGTTTGGATGTTATGATTTTTTTATTGCTTTATATCCTGTGATATTATGTTGTGAATTGAATGAGCTTCTACCTACTGAAAATCACGGTCGTTGGGGGAATTTGCTTACGCAATCAAATGTTTCCCACTCCTTCTGTAATTTCTTATGGATGGAAGCTTGTGGAATTTGGAAATTGGATAATCACGTAAATTTGGCTGATTAAATGAAAATATGGAACCCTTGTGTGATCACCCCGGTTAAACAAAATGGAATAATGAACATGTGGGTGTTGGCTTGGTTAGGTGGCATGTATTGGGGGTGTTTATGTGGGTTGTTGTGGATAGTGTGAGCAGTGGGGCTGCGGTTGGCTTGGTTGTGGGTTGGTGTGAATGCTATGTTGGTGATGGACAGCGGGGCTGCAATAAATGGTATTAAAGGGATATTTATGTGCGGGTTTCGGTACGGTTGTGGTTATGGCGGTTGGCAGCAGGGCTGTAGGGTTGGGTTTTAATGTGAACAGGTTATGGTTTGTGATTAATAAATAAAAAGTGGAAGAGTTAATGAATTGTGGGTCATGGTAATAGAACATGATTAATAATCAATGGGGATGGTTGGTTGATAAGAAGGGCTTGGTTGTGTTGCTTGTGTTTTCTTAACTTGTTTTGTGGATATCAGGGATATGTTTTATGAATGATCGATGTGGTTGGTTGTGGATAGTTGCCCTGTAGCTAAGGAACTATATAAATTAATACTGCTGAAACGTGAAAACCTAAATAGGGTTGGGGTTGTTTATTATATGCATTCTTCGTGGTAGCATTGCCAAGGAATGTGCTCAATTTTATGTTTAGAAGCCATAGGTTGGGCTGTGTGTTTGGTATATATATATATATAACGCTATCTTTTGTGTTTTATCGCACCCCACCCATGTTGAGCACTTAGTTATGAACACTCCCATTTCATGGGAGAGGGGTTTTTCCCCTTAGTTACTAGCTCCTTTCTGCTCCTTCTCCCCTAGGCTGTGATGGCTTGAGGCAACCTTACACCTAAGACTCATTGGGTAGGTTTTGATTGGGGTGTGTTTAGCCTAAGACTCTTCGGGCAGGTTCTACTGTTTCCCAAGAATCTTCTAGATGAGGCCCAGGTGTGTGCGGGCGGGATACGTGGTTGTGAGGCCCAGGTGTGTGCAGGTGGGATACGTGGTTGTGAGACCCAGGGGTGTGCGGGCGGGCAGAGTGTGGCAGCATCAGGACATTCGTCGTTAGGAAGAGCAGCTACTGCTGGGAAATGGTGCGGGGTACCCAATACTCTTGTTTCTTATATACTACTACATGTTGTGCAAGTGTTTTGGTGAGTGTGGTTGGTGAGGTTGGGTGGATAGAATTCCATGCTAGGGTTCTTCTGTTGTTCTCACGGGACATTAGGATGTCTCCCCACTTGTGCACGAGAGCTTTAGGTTTCCCTACTGAGTATACTTGTATGCTAACCCTACATTTACTTTCAGGTTTCTAGGAGGACTACTAGGGATGTGCGACACCCTACTAGTCGGACAGTTGGAGTTTTTTCTGTTGTTTTACCGTGTTTTCTTTTGGTATTGTACTTTGAGCTTTCTTTTACATGTACCTTGTTATAAAATTATTTGAACATTCATGTGGGCTTGGTTTGGGTTTATTTATATACACTTGTTCTTTTTCTTTTTTAGTGGTTGACTTGTCCTATTTCCCAATCCTAAATATATAAAAAGGGTAATGCCTCCCATATTTGTGAAAAATCATACCCTTGGTGCTAGTCGCCACCCCGAGGCCTACTGGAGGTGGGACTCAGGGGTCATTATCTCCCTTTCACCTTTTCCAGCTCAGGAGGGGCATCTTTGTTGGGAGGGGGTCGTGATAGAATGGTATCAAAGGTGATGTTGCTAGATAGGATGGAGTCTGGAGTTAGGCACAGTGAGGATCGCATGGGATGGTAGGGTGAAATGTTAGTCAATCTAGGTGCGTGACATAGGCCAGGGAAGACCAGCTAGAACACGGGATTTTAGGGCCCCCCGTGATCCAATGCAAGGACTCTGAGCCTACCAAATGACCAAGTGAATCTACATTGATTGCACGGTAGAGACCCTAGGTAAGGTAGATGCATCATCATGATTGTGTTTTACTTGATTTGGGTGTTTTGGGAAATAAATTGAAATAAAATGATAAAATAAAACCATGAGTTGTATTTACTACTTGGGCTTAGGCGATCCTAGTTTAC
Source organism: Viscum album (assembly GCA_963277665.1). NCBI lineage: Eukaryota > Viridiplantae > Streptophyta > Magnoliopsida > Santalales > Viscaceae > Viscum > Viscum album. Next base: position 1,659,860,535 of record OY728150.1, read on the forward strand.
CGTAAAACTATGGCACCTGGACGTCGTCCCCATGTGGCTCAGATGGCCGAGGCCCAGCAGATTCAGGCGGTCGATCAGTTGAGGATTGACCGAGAGGAAGAAGATAGCCATTGGCAGAAGACTCTGTTATTTCCATCGGCAGTCCCTCAAGAAGTACGAGGGTAGTATTTCGGATATGGAGATGTAGGGGTGGCTTGAAGAGCTAGTGATCGCTTTTACCTTGATCTGTGCTCCGAGGGAGTACTGGGTTCCCCTAGCAGTCAGTCACCTGAGAGGTGCAGTGCGATAGTGGTGGACACTCTACCTTGGAGAGATGGTAGATGCAGAGGTTCCTTGGGCTGACTTTGAGAAGGAATTCTGAGAGGAATTCCTTTCTTTCATGATCAAGGCGGAGAAGCAGCATGAGTTACTCTCCCTCTAGCAGGGGAGTATGTCGGTACGAGAGTTGGGGATCATGTTCAAGGATCTCCTGCACTTTGCTCCGGATATTTTTCCGGATGAGGAGTCTCGGGCGAGACGTTTAGAGGAGGTGCTTCGTCCTTCGATCCAGTATGTTGTCACCCCCTTCACCCTTTCGACGTACTTGGCAGTACAGAAGAAGGCAGAGGTTGTAGAGAGGATTCACTCACTGGGAGGTGCACCCCAAGAGGGGATCCATCTAGTTTCGTCGAAGGGGAAGGCAGCCAGCAGTAGGTCTCCTATGACGGGACCTTCCAGGTTTAGGCCAGTGGGGAGCTGGCCCCAGCAGTTCCAGTTCAGATCTTCGGGTCCTCATCCTTTTTTCCCGAGCCCAGGATCAAATTTTTTTTCTTGTGGAGGTTTCGGTCACATTCAGAGTCGGTGCCTGACCCGAGCTCAGTACGGTGGAGGTGGGTAGGTTCAGTGCCCGCCTCAGTAGCACCAGTTGCCGGTGAGGCCCCTGCAGCAGCAGCAGGACCATACTCCTCCGAGGGCAGACTTTGCCGGAGGAGGCCGACCTCATGGTTCTCCTCAGGGACCTAGACTAAGGCATGGTCAGGGAAGTGGAGGACATCAGAGAGGTAGAGGAGCTGGGAGTGGACAGTTGCACGCAGCAGAGTTGGCAGTTCCGGCAGGACCAGAGGTGGTGTGAGGTACGATTTGGTTGTTCACCACTCTTGTTTCTGCTTTGTTCAATTCAGGATCCTCTCACACCTTTGTTGCACCTAGTCTAGCCCATGCTTTGGGACTAGACGTAGAGAGACTTTCTGTACCACTGGTGCTGAGTACACCAGTTGGAGGCCATACCAGCATATCTTGTGTTTTTCGGGGATGTGGGCTGAAGTTGGGACCACATCGAACTAGTGGGGACCTTTTTCTGTTATAGATGCAGCCATACGATGTCATCCTATGCATCGACTGGTTGTTTTCTGTTAGTGTCATTATCGACTGCTTCCGTAGAAGAGTCGTGTTCTCCGATGTGGAAGGGAAGCGCGTATGTTTTTTTGGCGAGAGGAGCTATCAGTAGGGAAGCCGGTGTGTGGAGCCTCTCCTTTCCTTGTTTGGCGTGTTATCAGTGGTTCCAGATGATACAGAGATGATGGATGTCCCAGAGGTTTTTGGGGAGTTCCTCGATGTTTTTCCTGAGAAGTTTGTGACTCTACCCCCCCCCCCCCCCCCGACGTGACGTTGAGTTCGGGATAGACTTACATCCTGGTGCCCATTCTATTTCGATCGCCCCTTATCGGATGGGACCTTCGGAGTTGCGGGAGTTGCGGTTTCAGATTGATGAACTGACGGAGAAGGGTTTTGTTCGACCCAGCGTGTTGCCATGGGGTGATCCAGTTTTTTTTGTGAAGAAGGAAGATGGTGGTCTCAGGCTATGCATAGACTACCGAAGGTTGAACCAGGTAACAGTCAAGAAACATTACCCCCTTCCAAGGATAGATGATCTATTCGACCAACTAAGGGGAGCAGGTTAGTTTTCCATGATTGATCTACGATCTAGATATCATCAGATGAGGGTAAAGGATAGTGACATCTCAAAGATGGCTTTTAGGTGCAGGTATGGGCACTTCGAGTTTGTGGAAATGCCGTTTTGAGTTACGAATGCACCGACTGTGTTCATGGGACTTATGAACTTTTTCTTCCGGGAGTTTCTGGACCGGTTTGTCATTGTGTTTATCAATGACATCCTGATCTACTCAATGTCAGAGGAGGATCACATTGAGTATCTTAGGGAAGTCCTGGAAGTCCTTCGACACAACCAACTTTACGGAAAATTGTCGAAGTGTATGTTATTGATGCAAGAAGTACACTTCCTTTTCACGTGGTGTCTCAGCATGGAGTGTCAGTGGACCCGTCAGTGGTGGAGGCAGTTGTTTCTTGGGAAGCACCCAAGAGCATAGCAGAATTTTGTAGTTTCCTAGGGTTAGTTGGCTACTATCGGAGGTTCGTTTCGGACTTCTCTCGAGTTTCTGCTCCATTGAAAGCTTTGACTAGGAAGAACCAGGTCTTCCTATGGAGCGGGCAGTTCCAGAAAGCTTTTGACTACCTGAAGGAGAAGTTGGTCAGTGCTCTCGTACTCAGGTCGCTAGATGAAGGGTTGCTGTATGATGTGTTTTGTGATGCTTCTAGCCTTGGTCTGGGGTGTGTGATAATGCAGAAGAAGGGAGTGATCTATTATGGGTCAAGGTAGTTACGCCCTCACGAGCGTAACTATGCCACCCATGACCTAGAGCTTGCAGCAGTAGTGTTCGCACTGATGTGGTGGCGACATTACCACTTTAGGGAGAACTTTGTGGTATTCTCAATTCACAAGAGCCTACGTTATATCTTCACTCAGTGTGTCCTGAACTTACGGCAATAGAGATGGGTCGAATTTCTCCAAGACTACGACTTTGAGATCTATTACACTGAAGGTAAGGGCAATGTTGTGGCTGATGCCCTGAGTAGGAAGTCACATCAGCAGGTGGTTCGAGAGTCCACTGATGCTTGGAAGGCGATGGGAGAGTTGCCTTCCTTACACTTGGTTGCCAGTGTAGAAGGTGTTAGAGGCTGTTTGTTTTAGATGACGGTGCAGTCCTCCTTGTTGCAGCAGGTGGAAGAGTCTCAGTGGGGGGACTCCGAGGCGGAAGTGATGCGGGACCGTGTCGATCAGGGGAACGCTCCAGAAGGATGGTCAGAGGACAGCCGACATCAGATGATTTTCCATGGAAGGTTGTTTGTTTCGGAGACAATGCGTGAGGGAGTTCTCCGTGAGTTCTATAGCTCAGCCTTGGCAGTACATCCAGGAGTTTAAAAAATTTACCATGGCCTGAGGGAATATTTTTGGTGGCCCGGGGTGAAACGGGCAGTGGCAGAGTTTGTGGCTAAATTCCTAGTGTGTCAGCAAGTGAAGGCTGAACCCCGTGTTCCCAGTGGTCTGTTTCATCCTTTAGATGTCCCTGAGTGGAAGTGGGATGAAATCTCAATGGACTTCGTCATAGGACTACCCAGAGCTCAGGGTGGTTATGATGAAATCTGGGTAGTGGTGGATCGTCTGACGAAATCAGCTCACTTTTTAGCAATTAAGGAGTCGGGGCCTATGAGTACTTTAGCACATAGGTACATAGACGAGGTTTTACGGTTGCATGGAGTCCCAAAGACTATCGTCTCAGATCGGGATACTCGGTTTACCTCACGAGTCTGGAGGGGGATACAACATGCTTTTGGCACCCAGCTATGCCTTAGAACTGCTTTCCACCCCCAGACCGATGGGCAGACGGAGCGGACTATCTAGACGTTAGAGGACATGCTGTGAGCATGCATTCTGGATTTCAGAGGATCATGGGTACGACACATGCCTTTAGTAGAGTTTGCCTACAATAATATCTTCCACTCTACTATTGGAATGGCACCGTTTGAGGCTTTCTATGAAAGGACATGTCGTTCACCCATTTGTTGGGTAGAGGTTGGTGAGACAGGTGCTCTTGGGCCAGAGGTAGTGTGGAGCACCACAGAGAAAGTCCAGCTTGTACGTGAGAAGATAAAAGCAGCTCTGGACCGACATAAGTCTTATGCTGATCGTCGTCAGAGGACCATGGAGTTCGAGGTGGGGGATCATGTGTTCTTAACGGTTTCCCCTCGACGGGGGCAGCAGAGGTTTGGGATGGGGAGAAAGATCTCACCTAGGTTCATCGGACCTTTTTAGGTGTTGAGGAGAGTTGGTGAGGTGGCTTATCAGCAAGCCATTCCACCTCAGTTAGAGAAGGTTCGCGATGTCTTCTACATCTCCCAGCTTCGTCGGTACTTACACGATGACTCCCACATTATTGACTGGGGAGAGTTAGATATGGGAGGCGAAGCGACCTTCGAGGAACGACCAGTCAGAATCGAAGATCGTAAAGAGAAGGTGCTCCGTGTACAAACCATTCCCTTGGTTCGTGTGTTGTGGAGGCATGGAGGCCTCGAGGAGAGCACTTGGGAGCAGAAGACCCAGATGCACGCTCAGTACCCAGAGTTGTTTTGACTTCTGCTTTCCCTTATTCTTCTGATCTTGTGTTGATGTTGTACTCTGTACCGTTGTTATATGGAATGCTTGGCTTGTCAGTTGTGAGACCTTTTGTTCCTTATTCCCTGGTAATGTGTAACATGTCCAGATGTGTGGGAAAGGGAAAAACCTGACCCTTAATCGAGACGCATTAATGCAGATGAGATTGAACCCGTGTGGGCGAGTCAGTGCTGCCTAAAGTGGATAATATCTCGACATAGGTAAAAGAATTTCCCAAACCCACGAGTTTAGGTAGTGTGTAGGTTGTGCGGTGTTGGGGCAGTGTGAGTTGAAAAATCCTAATGTCTGGAAGTTGGAAGACCCAATTCTTAATCAAGAAGCAGTAATGAGGATGCGATTAAACCCGTGCAGGCGAGTCAGTGCCGCCTAATGCGGATAATATCTCGACATAGGGGAAGGAATTACTAACACATATGATTAGGGTTGTTGGTTGGGTTCCTGTTATAACGTGAACCCTAAGAGGTTTCTTTTCGGGTTCCTCTGGGTTGGTTTTTGAATTCTCAGGGATGAGAATGTTTTAAGAGGTATCTTATGTAATGGCCCGGACCTCTCCGACCCTTTCCATTGTCAAAAAGGTCACGAAGTGTTCTGGAGGGTAAAATGGAATTTTCCCACACTATCCAGAATTTTGAAACTACACGCCGTGTAGTTTGAGTACACTCCATGTACTCCCTTTCCGGGTATACCCCGTGTTGCAGGCCATGTATTCGCTGTGTGAAATAATGGGTGCACGCCATGTTCCTAGTTCTACACGCCTTGTAGTCCTTCCCCGCATATGCGTTACCAGTAAACGACTGTGTACTGTGTTGGAGAAGTTTCCTTGCCGTGTAAAATAAATTAGTACACATCGTATGTCTTAACAACACGTCATGTAGTCCTTCCATGCCTATGCATTACCCTCAAACCGTGTGTTGACCGGTCAACGACCGCAGAGTCGTGTTGGAAGCCGCGTGGAGACCGTGTGGATTAACCGAGTACATGCCATGTACCATGAAGTAAATGCCGTGTACTTTTGCATTTCACACCTATAAAAGGAGGGGTCCCCTCCTCCTATTCAGGACACGCCTCTCCTCCCCTCTCCTCTGAGCAGAGCTCTCTCAAGAGACTCTAAGGCTCTTCCTTTCATAACTTCTTCGTCTAAGCTCCAATTTACAATCCATCAGCGTCCACGGGATCGTAACAACGAGGCGGAACCTCCGATCTTGGATCTGTTGTCTTTCCTTCGGCCTTTCCTTTCCGACTTCCACCCAAGGAGGTTTTTCCGGGACCCGACAGAAGTGACGGATGCCGACGGACGTCTTCTAAGGTTGATCTGGGGGAGCATTTCGATCAGGAACCTGTTGAGGTAGGGATCTTGACATTGTCTCTCTAATTTTGTGCATCATGAGGGGTGGGTATCCTATTGTTTTCATGAGAAATGGTTGAACCATTAAATAAAGATAATAAATGACTTATATAATGGTGTTGGAATGTTGTGATTTTTGATGTTGCTTTATATCCTATGATATTATATTGTGAATTTAATGAGCTTATAACTACTGAAAATCATGGTCGTTGGGGGACTTTGCTTACGCAATTAAATGTTTCCCTCTACTTCAATAATTTCTTATGGATGGAAGTTTGTGGAATGTGGAAATTGGATAATAACATAAAGTTGGCTGATTAAATGAAAATATGGAACACTTTTGTGATCACCCCGGTTAAAAAATATGAAATAATGAACATGTGGGTGTTGGCTTAGTTACATGGCATGTGTTGGGGGTGTTTTTGTGGGTTGTTGTGGATAGTGTGAGCAGCGGGGCTGCAGTTGGCTTGGTTGTGGGTTGGTGTGAATTCTATGTTGGTGATGGACAGCGGGGCTGCAATAAATGGTATTAAAGGGATATTGATGTACAGGTTTTGGTGCGGTTGTGGTTATGGCGGTTGGAAGCGGGGCTGTAGGGTTGGGTTTTAATGTGAACGGGTTATGGGTTGTGATTAATAAATAAAAAGTGGAAGAGATAATGAATGGTGATTAATGGTAATAGAACGTGATTAATAATCAATGGGGCTAGTTGGTTGATTAGAAGGGCTTGGTTGTGTTGCTTGTGTTTTCCTAACTTGTTTTTTAGATTGCAGGGATATGTTTTACGAACTATCTATGTGGTTGGTTGTTGATAGTTTCCCGGTAGCTACGGAACAATATAAATTATTTCTGCAGAAACGTGAAAACCTAAATGGGGTTGGGGTTGTTTATTGTATGCATGCTTCGTGGTAGTAGTGCCAAGGCATGTGCTCAGTTTTCTATTTAGAAGCCATAAGCTGGGCTATGTGTTTGGACTATATATATATATATATATATATATATATGTATCTTTTCTGTTTTATCGCACCCCACCCATGTTGAGCACTTAGTACCGAACACTCCCATTTCATGGGAGAGGGTGTTTTTCCCTTAGTTACTAGCTCATTACTGCTCCTTCTCCCCTGGGCTGTGATGGCTTGAGGCGAACATACACCTAAGACTCTTCGGGTCGGTTTCGATTGGGTGGCTTTATCCTAAGACTCTTTGGGAAGGTTCTACTGTTTTCCAAGAATCTTCGGGATGAGGCCCATGTGTGTGTGGGCGGGATACGTGGTTGTGAGGCCTAGGTGTGTGCGGTAGGGATATATGGTTGTGAGGCCCATGTGTGTGCGGGCGGGATACGTGGTTGTGAGGCCCAGGTGTGTGCGGGCGGGATACGTGGTTGTGCGGCCCAGGTGTGTGCGGGCGGGGAGAGTGTGGCATCATCAGGACGTTCGCCGTTAGGAAGAGCATCTAACTACTGGGAAATGGTGCGGGGAACCCAATAATATTGTTTCATATATACTACTACTTGTTTTTCATGTGTTTTGGTGAGTGTGGCTGGTGAGGTTGGGTGGATAGAATTCCTTGCTAGGGTTCTTCTGTTGTTCCCACGGTATATTAGGATGTCTCCCCACTTGTGCACGGGAGCTTTAGGTTTCGCTACTGAGTATACTTGTATGCTCACCCTGCGTTTACTTTCTGGTTTCCTGGAGGACTACAAGGGCCGTGCGGGACCCTAATAGTCGGACAATTGGAGTTGTTGTTGTTGATGTACCTTTTTTTCTTTTGGTATTGTACTTTGAGATTTCTTGTACTTGTACCTTGTTATAAAATTATTTGAACATGCATGTGGGCTTGGTTTGGGTTTATTTATATACACTTGTTATTTTCCTTTGTTGGTGGTTGACTTGTCCTATTTCCCGATCCTAAATAAATAAAAAGGGTAATGCCTCCCATATTTGTGAAAACTCATACCCTTGGTACTAGTCACCACCCCGGGGCCTACTGGATGCGGGACTCAGGGGTCATTATCTCCCTTTCACCTTTTCTAGCTCAGGAGGGGAATATTTGGTGGGAGGGGGTCGTGACAAACTAATATGTAAAAAAAGAAATAATATTGACAAAAAATATGTTAAATATAAACATTTGGATATATAAATTCTATAAGTGGAGATAAGAGAAGGGGAAGATTAATTGTTAAGACCACCTCCTTCCTCTAGCTTTAGATCCCAGGCCACAATGTTGAGTGTTCTTCCTTTGGTCCAGCTCTATCTCAATTTTGTGCTTACCCACTCAAACAAAAAGAAACCCCCAGTCATAAGACTCATATCCTCTATGGAATCCTTCCATGATTTGATCACAAGTCCACCACAATTAAATCCTGAAACAACATCAACATCAAAATAATCATTATATATATCAACCGAAATAATTTTCTTAATAACCACGACATGGTAAGCCTTGGTGTTCTTCCCCATCCCCACAAGTGACTCAAAAAAAACCACTCTATCTATATTTTATCTCTCATTGGAAACTATATACAACTATAACACACTCCTATTTTTATGAAACATATTTTAAATATTTTTATTTCTTTGATATGTTTCATTTCTCTCTAATAATAATTTTAGATGAATTGTAAAATATTATTAAAATATTATATCCCCTTTATAAAATATGTTTTGAATTGGAGTCAATTAAGAGTAATTACTATTTTGGGAAATAAATACAATGTTTACGCTTAAAATGAATGTATTTTTACGTTCTTAGAAAATAATCAAGACTTTTCAGTAAAGTCCTTTTATTATTCAAAAATATATTTTCATAAAAAATGAGTATTTCTTATTTTATAATTTAATACTAATTTATATATTTTATAGAAAATATTTTTGACAATGTGAATGTCAGGATTTTATTCATCATCTCAAAATTTTCATTTTTTTTGAAATTTTATGAAAACATTTATTATCATGGAATAAAGGAAGATACTAATTTTTTTTGAAAAGTGCATTTTCTACTTAAAAGGTAAAATTATGTTTATTATTTCTCTTGAATTTTAATTACATAATTTTTATTTAAAATAATCTAAATAAGGTTTTTTTATAATATTTTATACATGAATTTTTTATATAATCTTTTTATATTTAAAAAGGTGTTTTTTTCAAACAAAACTAATTTTTATTATGTTTTCAAGGTTTTTAAAAAATTAAATTCATGAAACATATATGATTTTAATTTTAAAATATAGATAAAATTTTAATAATCAATGGGTTAAAAATTTCGTAAAAATATCCCATATTTATTTAGTTATTATAAATCAATACATTGATAATAATTATTACCTCAGAAAAGGATAAAATGGGTTAACATGGATTTAAAATATGTGATAAGCCTATGAATATTAATCCTATTTCTTATTGGATGAATTAAATTGACCCAAAAAAATTAGGCTATAAATTTAGTTCATTAAAAGTAACTTTTAATGAAAATGATTTATATATTATTCAAATTCAATAAGGTCACAAAATGTCACGATCTTAGTCTTAAATAAATATTATGTGTCAACATTTGAAAAAATTACGTTATTAATGAATACAAGTTTCCATTTTTAACTTAATAAAATTATAATCATATTATAAAAAATTAATGACTTTCAGGTCTTTTATGAAGAGATTATAACCTTAATAATCATTTATTTAATTAATAATAAAAGATGCAACATTCTTGTTTTTAATCACTATATCACCCTTAATATTGGAATTTCTAAAAGTTATTTTCAAATATAAGTATTATTTTTAAAAATAATATCATTATATAAATCTATAAAATTAATTTTCAATTTTTAGAGATGATATAATTACCATAAATAGTTATATAATGATGATGTAGTTATTATTCAATTATTAAGTAAAATAAAATAAATGATATTAATCATATTTGAAGAAAATTATTTTTGTTATTTCAGTTACTAAAATAATTTAATTATTTTTATTCGATGTTTATTTTTTAGTAAATGATTTTATTTTAATTTATTTTATTGCCTTGATTTTATAAACTTCAATGTAATGAATAGTGTCAAAATTGAGAAAAATGATATTTTATGAAAATAATATTTCATTTAATTATTTATTAACTATTAAATACCTAAATAATAAAAGATTGTATTTTATCAAATTGAAAATTTAATAAATTTCCAATTTATAGGTCTATATAAGAGTTATAATTAAATATTAGAACCATCTAAAATTGAAAATTTTCTTATTTCTGTCAAATTTAGAATATGCTAACTAAGGTTTAGTCAAAATTGTATTGTTTAAAATTCACCAAAAACATTAAAAAATTATTTTTAGATTGAATTATAAACAATGAAAAACTGTTATTTTAATACATTTCAATTTAGTGGTATTTTTTAATATTGAATTTATTATAAATTTAACTTTTGAGAAATTCCAAAAGTTCTTGTCACGTCTATTATAAAGGAAAAAATTGTCCATCACTTAATTCCACCACATATATTCTAATATATAGACCAATATATGAAATACTTTCTTATAAACAGCCCTAGAAACATTCAAGAGTTGTTGGTATTCCTAAAAGGCCAACCCGATATTCCTTTATAGATGATCTGAAAGATTCATTTCAAAGAAGTGGTAATCAATATAACAGATCACATTATTTTTATACACATATATAAATCAAATAAATTTATTATATCTATCCAATTATGTATAATAAACATTCTTAAATATTATTATCGTTGGGAATATAAGATTTTACAACCCCATTCTGATCATAAGAGAAGTGAATGTATCGCCCATGTGTATGCAAGACTTCACGTCTCCACAATGTGATACAATAAATTTTCATCATTATCATTCGTGGATGGGTATTATTATGTTATAAGTGATTATATATGATATTTATAATATAATTATTCTTTTGTAATGATAATATCATGTCTACCTACATATAATCTTATATATTTTTAAACGGTAATGTCGCTCATGCGTACATATGGACTACCATCTCCATGATGTGATTTGATTATATTGTCTTCTTATATTAAACATGGATAGTAATATGTTTTTATTTTATAAATATATTTTAAATATATAACATAATAATGTTTTTTTAATGTGTAATATTATTTATATTACTTTTATTTTATTAGTCGAAAAAATGGAAACAATGTTTATACCATATCCATTAATAGTGTAATTCAATTTTATATTTGTAATTTTTATGATTCATAATAAATATATATTTAATATATATGATTATTATAACATGAATAAAATTCTAGATTGTTGTTACCCTGATCAATGTATAAGGATCAATAATTCATAATTGAATAATGTGTCGAAGATATAGAATAACACAAAACATTATTTTAAAAGAAAGTTATTATTAAACAGGTGATAATATGTTATAAATAAATAATAAATGTTATTATAGATATATTTTTAAGTAATTAGATTATATTAAAAATCTAATTATTATAAATTATATTTGAATATGAACAATAAAAATATAGGCTTGAGGTAAGGGATTTATTTACTCAATTTCCATTCAATAGGTTAAGCTTCCACTTCATTTAAAATGTCATTCTAATATTATGTGAGAAATTTAAATTTTATTTTAAATATTATGTGGATTTATAATGGATAAAAATAATAAACTCATTTTATTAATGATCATTTCAATGATATGATCTCTGTAAGGTATTTTTGTCTCACTTTTATTTATGTTGGACACATTCATTATACACTAATGTATTCTTATGTGTGGATTATATACATACCATGAATTAATTTTTTGATTATAACCTGAATATTATGGAATTTACATATCAATATAAGATTATTTCTTTTATGGGGCATGTGATTCAATTTATTATAAAGTGTTCAAGGTTTATATCACAATCCCAATATTATTTGATATTGTGTATGTTTATGTATCCATAAGGGAATATTTATATTATATGTCCATGTTTCTAAAAAATTAGAAAAAGTTTTCTTACTATTTTTATATTAATGGTTTTAATCTATTTTTACCCATGTTTTCCTTTTTACAAAACCATTTGAAGGGAATATTTTTATAATTTTACCAATAATGTACTTTCGGAATTTTACTACAAAAATATGAAAGGAATGTTTTTAAACCTATACTACATGAGATTAATTTCATAATTTCATGAAGCCTTATAAATTTTAATATTTATATAAAATAATATATGTTTTGTTAAAAAAAATTCCTCTGTATTTCCATTACATAAAAAATCATTTCCAAAATAAAATAGATAATTTTCTCAGGAATTATTTTTAGAGATCTTTCAAATAAATTTTCCAGCAAAGATACAATATTTTGATGTTAGTAAATATTTATTAATGATTTTATCCAGGGATAACATATTTATTATTTTTCTATATGGTTTATGTTTATGAAGACATGATATTGATTTAACTTGTTCCCTTTTTTACACAAGTTATAATTTGATGAATTTAATTTATTTTCATATGTTATAAGAAGATGCATATTTTATAATCTTTTGGAACATGAATATAGGCATTACATTATGTGATGGGCGGGAACTATATCTCCCTACAATGGATTGGGAAAATATTGATAACTCATGAGAAAAACTGATATGTGTGAACCTAGTTAATTGTTCAAAGATGTTATGTATGAACTCGACTACATGTTCACAATATTATACTAGAACATGATTAAATGTTCATAGTGTTATTCATAGACATTATTTGATGTACATAAGATTATATATAGGCCCAGTTTCACGTTAATTCATTAATGAGAAGTCCAAATTTCATTTCCTTCAGTTAATGAGTGTGCACTTTTATATTTATACATATTCACTATTTTAAATGATTATTTGTAAGACATTATTCCATGTGTTATGTTGATGTTATGATCTCATAGATTATATTATATTATTATTTTATTATTAGGGCCTTTTGAACTGACATTATTTATTCTATGAATCAATAATTTGAATCAATGATATGTATCGTATATATTTCCAAATGATAAGATCATGTTTCTACACCATTATTCTCATGTTATACTTATTTGATACATTATATCTCTCTTGTTTACCCTTACTTAGAATCTAAGTTCACCCTTTATTTTTTTTGCTTCCCCTAATTTATGAAGACATGTTTTTATAATTATGTATCTTATAATAGTGATAATTATGAATATCTAGGTGGGAGATTATATAGATCATTTATGAATGATTTTTTTCTGACTCTTTTTCCAAAGACACTAGACATCTATGATTCTAGTGTGAATAATATTATTAAATAATGATATCTCATATACTTATTTTTAATAACAATATATGAAAATATTTAGGGTTTATAATTGGTATAATATAAATAGATTAGTTAACTATTGTAAAATCAGAAGAGAAAATGTTAGAGTGATCCCTAAGGATATGTCTTGGTATATATCTATGGATTTCTCGATGGATAAGTATACATATGATTCAATGTGTTAAACATATTCTTGAAATTTCTGATAATCGATAAAAAAATGTTGTTTACCTAAAATTACATATCTATTTTCATATTATAAGTGGATGCGGAACTTGAAAAATGGTATATAGGGTAAAAAATTCTAAAAAACGTGCCTTGAGCTAGACTCGATCATCACCTGTTTCATGAAAATGGGTATTTCTACAAAACTTGTTTGAAACACCCATGGGATATTACTTAGAAATTAATAAACTGTTTATGAACCCTTAAGAAGAGATTGTAACACCCCAAGATTTCATAGTGTGTTATTTCTTCAAAATAATACAATAACATGCACTACATGCAACACCGAGTTCAAGGACACCAGGACTTACCAAATAAGCCATTCAAAAGAGGTTATGAATAGTATTAAATAAAATTTAAACTTTATATAATCCTTATAATTTTAGAATCCATATTATGAGTTCTTAGACATAATGTAAGAACAAATTCATTTTCAGTATTGCACATTTACCAACTTTTAATAGTGAAACCTTTTTAAATACAATATTTTAAACTTTTTGACTAAATGGGGAAATCAAAAAAATTAAAATGAAACATCCCAAGCTTCCACGGTACGCTTTCCTTTGAATAATACAGTAGCATGTGTTGTACGCAACTTCGAGTTCTAACACACACCACAACCAATCAAACTAGCCGTTATGAATAGTAATACCTACTTTTTGAAATTATATATATTTTATATTTTAAAATGGACTTCATTTTTGGATTCTTAATATTGAATTTAGCCTAAGGTGAAATTTTGGTACTTTTCGGATAACTTTAATATTTTGATGAATAGTGAAAATTACTAAATTTTAATTAAAAACATCTTTTTTAATCAAAATAATTAATAGTGATAAATTATGAATTTGAGTGGTTTTAAAGTATATTTAGAATATATTTTTACCATTTAATATAATTTTAGTCATTGGACATAATTTTATAATTAAACCGAACATAAACAAGTGTCAATCTTTTGATAGTTATTATCTCTTAAAAACACGATTTTTGTTTTGACAGCGGGAATTAATTTTAAATTAATTTCTGGCACTTCTGTGTTTTGAATTTAGAAAAATGGATTCCATATTTTGAATCAGGATGTTCAAATTGTGTAAATAGGTAACTTTTATTTTTAGCCATTTTGAATAATTACAGCGGTAAATATTTTATTTACCATGTTTAACGGTAAATCCGGTAAATTAGGGTTAAAAAAAATATGATAATAATACTAAATTACCCTAAAACGTGTCCTATCCTTATTGGTTGATACATGTTCTACCATAGGCATCTTTGGGTCCATTTTGAGACCCCATGGTGCCACTTGTAGGTGATAGGGACACTTTATTTTAATTAAGTTAAAATGAATACAAAAATGACACAAGCATATAACTTTTAAAAAAACAATTTTTACATATGGTTATATATGTTGGATTTTTAACTATAAATATTCATTAGAAAGATAAAAACTTTTCCTACATAATTATATTTAATTTATTATTTTTAGAGAATAAATAATTTATTTTATGTATGACACAATGATGATGCAGTAATTACCATAATAGTGAAAAATTAAAATAATTGATATTATAAATACCCAAATAAATACAATTTGAGACTTTTAATGAATTACAATAATTTTATAGGATAATATGACATATTATTATTGATTTAATTAAATTTTTTCGAAGTAATCATTCTGCTATGAGTTTCACAAAAATCAACTATTGAATAGTTTCAAAATTGACATAAAAGAGTTTTTAAAACAAATATTATATTATTAATTGATATTAAATTCCTAAAAATCTAAGGTTCGGCCAAGAGACATATATCATGATATTTTCATCATTAATGGACCACTTGGGTGTCTCTTGGATGTATATGGTAAGTTTATTAACCATATAATATAAAAATACAAAGAGACATTGTAAAAGTGAAACTAATTAACTTAGAGTTAATACATAAAGATAAGGTTAATATAAGTACCCAAACCTGTCTAAATTCAATTTGTTTAGTGGTTTTCGACCTATACCCACCTTAACCTTTGAATAATCAACTTTGGAGCTATTATAAAACGAATATAAATTTATTATAAATTAATATTTCTAGCTTTTCCGAAGGTGCCCCTCACCCCTCTTATAAAAGGGCACTCCTCATTCTCATTTCATCACACCTTCAAAGCCTTTTGGTTTGGCCAAAATCTGCCCAAATACTCTCCCAACATTCCTAAATAAAAAAAATAGGCCTTAGGTTCATTAGAAAGCCAACTTAAGGAGCCGTTTTGATCAAATAAAAAGAAAGAACCCGAAGAAGATGTAATGTTTTCACCACCCCTTTTCAAGTTCCTTTCTTCTTCCACTTCTTCTTTCTTTGATATTACCATTCCAAAATAATAAATCCAATATCTTATATATACTGTGATTTTATTATAAATATGGCACAACCATATTCAGTATTCTATCCACACTTTGAATAACATGTCACCATACGTGCATACGTACGACTTACCGTCTCCACGTCGTGGTGTAATTGTTATTCAATATATTATTACCATCTCCACGTCGTGGTGTAATTGTTTTCAAAGAAAATGTTTTATTTTATAAATATATGACTCTTAAATGATTTCAAAAATAGAAAGAGATATTTCTCTAAAAAGATTTTTGATTTCATCTATGTCAACATCATTTGATGGATTTTACGCTTATTTGAAGTTGATTCATTATGATATAAAACTTATATATTGTATTGAAGGTTTTGTGATATGTTTGACTGTGTATGTTCTATTTTTATACCATTCATAGTTTATGATGAAAGTATTGACATTTTTTATGCTATTTTTAATACTAATGTTTATGTTATGTTTAAACCTTTTCATAGGGGAATTCATTGGACTTAATATGTGACGGGTGGAGCCCGCTATAGCTCCTCGATACATCAGTAGGTCTCATGATACAAACTAGTGTCTTGGCACAAGGCCATGACAAAATCTTATTTGTATTCTTGGTAAGAGGCCTTGGCTATGTGGTTATGATAGTCTGGCATTATGCATTCCATCATTATGATAGTGGTTATTGATATTTAATGTGATTATTCGATTAGTAGAATATCCATGTGAATAAGTAAATGGAATTATTTCATTTTACTTTTTCCATTATATGTTGATTTTCATGTTTAAAAGGCTTTTGTTTTAGTTATACATTGCCTTAAATGTTTAATCTTATTTATGAATGTTTCTGCTACATTGTTATCCTTACTGGGCATTTGAGCTCACCCCTTTTCTATGTTTTATTTTTTCCCAGGAAGTGAAGAAATAAATTATGAATGACCTGCAGGGATATTATGTGGGTATATGAGTGTGGAATATGGAGACAATATGTTGTTGTAGTAGTTTTTCACTTTATGATGTAATGTAAGACTTATGAATATATCTAGTGTTTCCAAGGCCACTAAACCAATTTGTCTTTCGAGATTTGATCTTTCTGGTGATCATGCCAATGTTATGTAATAATGCACCAACTCTAGGTAACTGGGGTCGGGGTGTTATAGTTGGTATCAGAGGAAGTTTAGTACAAACCTTGGAAGCCAGATTTAGATAAACTCTGATTAGAGCACGTAGACCTAAGATGAACTTTGAGGATTAGTATAGAAGAACTTCATAGAATTTTGGTATTGTAGAGATTTTGTGTGTTTTCCGAGAAATACATCCCTGTCTGGATACGAGAAGGTAGAGGCAGCTCTGGAACAGATATACCTAGGGGTAAAACCCGAAAACACCGCTTTGAGCTAGACTCGAACGGGAACTGGTGGACGACAACGGGCCTTGCTGCACTCTTGGTTATGACACTCTAGGGGGATATGCTTAGGATAATTCTCATTTTCTTTACAAACCATTATGAAGGGTTTATGTGGATTTACTTCCTCAAAGGAGAAATTTATATGATTATGGATTATATCCAAAAACTATTTAATTTAGGTTATGTTTCTTACATGTTTTGGATTAGGTATTTTTATTCATAAATTAATCTAGTGTATTCCATTGTTTAGAAATGGTGCCCAGTAGAAGGAATGGGAACTCCAGCAATGCCCATGATCCAAAGAGAAAGAAGGGTCATATCTTTCATGGTCTTAAGCCAGAATTTATAAGATAAATAGTCTCCCATGTATTATCATCATATGAAGAAATAATATCATGTGTTGATATGATAAGTAATGATTTTACTGAGTCCTATGGCTTTGAAGGGAAGCAAGAGATGAAAAGGATGGAAGAGAGAACGATGGATAAAGGGAGGAGGGAAAATAAGAATTTTCCCATATGTGATAACTGTGGGAAGAAACACCCTGTAACTTGTCTGAATGGAATGGGAGTTTGTTATAAGTGTGGAGGAAAAGGGCACAAAGTACGTGACTGCAAGGGTAAGAAAATAGTTTCAAATGTATAATGCTTCATTTGCAAGGAGTTTGGACACTACGCGAACCTATGTCCCAGTCATCAGACTATCCCGCAAATGATTCTATTGGATAATAATCAAGTTATGATACTACCACAGATGAAGAGGAATGATTAGAGATCTTATGTTGATTATGTCATTTGAGTGTTGTATCAACAATGTACTTGTTATAATAATTATGGAGTATATAAGGATTGTACTGAAGTACTATTTCATTAAGGACTTGAGATTGTGTGGAACAAAGAAAAGTGACTCAATGGCAGGTTAAATTTTTGGAAAATATATGGTTGAGAGAAAGATAAACCATAATATGGTTCTGATACCGAGGTAGTGATTTTTAAATATTACATGATTGATTTGTATAAATTATATTGGATATTCTTGACTACCTTGAAGCTGATTAATGATTTTTATATTCCATCATTATTGGGTTTTAAAACATTTTTAGATTGATTAAGTATATCCAGCATTCTATATGGAATAAGGGATCATGAATGTAATCAATAAGTATTATGGTAATTCAGGATGTTTCAATGTATTAAAAGAATACATGATGAAGGTATTCATATACTATTAAGGGGTATAAAGGATCTATATTAAGTTTACCTTCATTATAAATATTGGACTATGAGTTTGGATAGAAGTATTTTGGATAAATTATTGTTTGAGATTAATTTTTGTTTGCTATAAAAGGACAACCCAGAGGTCGGGCGGCAACCCGTCACGACCGGCAAGGCTGCGAGACTTGAACCCACAACTGAAGGGCGACAAGGGTGTATCACCTACCACTAGCGCACGAGATGTCCTGGATTAAATAATGTAGTTTTTTAATAAGATTTGGTAGATGAATTATAAATCCATTTATTTTAGAACCCTGTACGAATAGTATAAATAGAATTTTTTTTACGATTGAAAGATGAGTTTGTGGTAGAAATTTGTTAATGGATAAAACTATAATTATAAAGTAAGTGTATCTCCTTATGATGTTACCCAATCTCATAAATAAATTCCTCAACATTAATAAAAGGAACTTAGAATAAAAATGTTGTCCTAGATGGTACCTTAAATCATCACTAATTTATGGCTTTGGGATTGTTGGCCTTTTCATAGCCATGTTCTCTACCACTCTCCATCAGATAATTTATGGTTATATTTCTCTTCTATATCCATATTTTCCAACATGGAACCCTAGTATGTGTTATTTTCAGTAATCTTCATACTTTCCACTCTTTATTTTAAATAGAGGCCTCATTAAATCATTTTTTGATGTGGGATTTCAACTAAGATATTTTGAAACATCAAAAATGTTTTATCCTAATACCTTATGTTTTGTTGAATCGATGGTATTTTAAATCATCGTAGATTGATGAATTTAAAGACCTCAATTTTAAACTTGTTTGTGATTGATGAACTCAATCACTACCTATAAATATTTACGTTTTTCCTCCAATTATATGTCTCTAATTGCCACCAATGTTCTCCTAATCGAGATCATAATTTGGTGGTGACCCTTTCATTTCTCTTTTCCTCATATTAAGACTAAATTTTAGTAACCCAATTTCGGATGTGGGTTTTCCCACAAAGATAATTTTTATTTTCAACCATTTATTTTCGAAAAACAATTTCAAATTGCGAGGACGTAATTTATTGAAGGATGGGAGAATGTAACACCCCATGATTTTATAGTGTGTTATTTCTTCAAAATAATACAATAACTTTCACTACACGCAACACCGAGTTCAAGCACACCATGACTTACCAAACAAGCCGTTCAAAAGAGGTTATGAATAGTAATAAATAAATTTTAATCTTTATATAATCCTTATAAATTTAGAATCCATATTATGAGTTTCTTAGACATAATGTAAGAACAAATTCATTTTCAGTATTTCACTTTTACCAACTTTTAATAGTGAAACCTTTTTATATACAATATTTTAAACATTTTGACTAAATGGGGACATAAAAAAATTTAAAATGAAACAACCCAAGCTTCCACGGTACACTTTTCTTTGAATAATACAGTAGCGTGTGTTGTACGCAACTTCGAGTTCTAACACACACCACAACCAATCAAACTAGCCGTTATGAATAGTAATACCTACTTTTTAAAATTATATATATATTATATTTTAAAATGGACTTCATTTTTGGATTCGGAATATCAAATTTATCCTAAGGTGAAATTTTGGTACTTTTCGGATAACATTCATATTTTGATGAATAGTGAAAATTACTAAATTTTAATTAAAAACAACTTTTTTAATCAAAATAATTACTAGTGATAAATTATGAATTTGTGTGGTTTTAAAGTATATTTTGAATATATTTTTACCATTTAATATAATTTTGGTCATTGGACATAATTTTACAATTAAACCGAACATAAACAAGTGTCAATCTTTTGATAGTTATTATCTCTTAAAAACACGCTTTTTGTTTTGACAGCGGGAATTAATTTTAAATTAATTTCTGCCACTTCTGTGTTTTGAATTTAGAAAAATGGATTCCATATTTTGAATCAGGATGTTCAAATTGTGTAAATAGGTAACTTTTATTTTTAGACATTTTGAATAATTATTGCGGTAAATATTTTATTTACCATGGTTAAGGGTAAATCCGGTAAATAAGGGTTAAAAAATAATATTATAATAATACTAAATTACCCTAAAACGTGTCCTAGCATTATTGGTTGATACATGTTCGACCATAGGTATCTTTGGGTCGATTTTGGGACCCCATTGTGCCACTTGTAGGTGATAGGGACACTTTATTTCAATTATGTTAAAATGAATACAAAAATGACACAGGCATATATCTTTTAGAAAAACAATTTTTACATAGGGTTATATATGTTGGATTTTCAACTATAGATATTAATTATAAATATAAATATATTTCCTACATAATTATATTTAATTTATAATTTTTATAGATTTTATAATTTAATTTATTTATGACACAATGATGATGCAGTAATTACCATAATGGTGAAAAATTAAAATAATTGATATTATAAATACCCAAATAAATATTATTTTAGACTTTTAATGAATTAAAATTATTTTCTAGGATAATATGACATATTAGGATTGATTTAATTAAATTCTTTCGAAGTAATCATTCTGTTATGAGTTTCAAAAAACTCAACTATTGAATAGTTTCAAAATTGACATAAAAGAGTTTTTAAAACAAATATTATATTATTAATGAATATTAAATTCATAAAAATCTATGGTTCGGCCAAGAGACATATATAATGATAGTTTCATCATTAATGGACCACTTGGGTGTCTCATGGATTTATATGGTATGTTTATTAACCATATAATATAAAAATACAAAGAGACATTGTAAAAGTGAAACTAATTAACTTAGAGTTAATACTTAAAGATAAGGTTAATATAAGTACCGAAACCTGTCTAAATTCTATTGTTAGAGTGTTTTTTGACCTATACCCACCTTAAACTTTGAATAATCAACTTTTGAACCATTATAAACCGAATCTGAATTTATTATAAATTAATATTTCTAGCTTTTCCAAAGGTTCCCCTCAACCCTCTTATAAAAGGGCACTCCTCCTTCTCAATTCTTCACACCTTAAAAGCCTTTTGGTTCAGCCAAACTCTGCCCAAATACTCTCCCAACTTCCCTCAATACAACCTAGAGGCCTTATTTTGATCAGAAAGCCAACTTAAGGAGAACTTTTTATCAAATCAAAAGGAAGAACCCGAAGAAGAGGTAATGTTTTCACCACACCTTTTCCAGTTCCTTTCTTATTCCACTTATTCTTTATTTGTTATTACCATTCTAAAATAATAACTCCAGTATCTTATATATACAGTGATTTTATTATAAATATGGTACAACCATATTCAGTATTCTATCCACCATTTGAATAACATGTCACCATACGTGCGTACGTACGGCTTACCATCTCCACGTCGTGGTGTAATTGTTATTCAATATATTATTATTTGGATGGGTATAATAATGTTGTGAAACTCATGTAAATAATAAATATAACATGTTAATGATTCTGTATATTTGATATACCATCCATTGATATATTATTTTAATATCAAAAGAATGATATTGTCGCTCGTGCGTACGTACGGACTACCGTCTCCACGAACGCGATGAGATTCATTCTCCATCGTATCCATTAAAGTATAATTATCATTTGATGATTTAAAAATGATGTTTAAGGACTTGATATCATTCTGGATATGAATAAGATACAACCTATCCAAAACAAACACAGCTTATGTAACAAAACATATAAAAGAAAATGAGTATGTTAACACCCGAAACGACGATAATTCAAAGATATTATTAACAAATAAATGTTAAAAGATAATATATGATATCATATTAATATATATGATTATTCTATAATTTATTAAAAAGTATTTCACCATTATACAGGAGGTTAACCTACCCCAACCAAGGAAATGTACAAGGTAAGGGTTATTTCACAATCTCTTCATTATCCGAGGTTGTTTATACGTAATAATCTAATGGGATCTCTTTATCATCCACATCCATGTTTCTTAAAAATGTATTTCAAAACATTTTTACTATTTACAAGAATATGGGTTAAAGTCATTTATAACCTTGTTTGACTTTTTATAAGAGGTTTATAAAGGAATCATTCCGTTTTTTTCCAAACAAGGTGATTTTTAACCTTTTCGACAATATTAAGGTAAGAACGTTTTTTAACTTATACGGTGGGTGCGGCTATTTTCCGCCGTTATAAAATCGTCGAAGCTTCCCTTACAAGCTTATAAGAATATTTTCAAAGAAAAAGTTTTATTTTATAAATATATGACTCATAAATGATTTCAAAAATAGAAAGAGATATTTCTCTAAAAAGAGTTTTGATTTCATCTATGTCAACATCCTTTGATGGATTTTAAGATTATTTGAAGTTGATTTATTATGATACAAAACTTCTATATTGTGTTGAAGGTTTTGTGATATGTTTGACTATGGATGCGCTATTTTAATACCATTCATAGTTTATGATGAAAGTATTTCCATTTCGTATGCTAGTTTTAATACGAATGTTTATGTTATGTTTAATCCTTTTCATATGGGAATGCATTGGACGTAATATGTGATGGGTGGAGCCCACTATAGCTCCTCGATGCATCGGTAGGTCTCATGAGACAAACTAGTGTCTTGGCACAAGGCCTTGACAAAATCTTATTTGTAGTCTTGGCACAAGGCCTTGGCTATGTGGTTATGATAGTCTGGCATTATGCATTCCATTATTATGAAAGTGGTTATTGATATTACATGTGAGTATTCAATTAGTAGAATATCCATGTGAATAAGTAAATGGCATTATTTCATTTTACTTTTTCTATACTATGTTTAAGTTCAAGTTTAAAAGGATTTTGTTTTAGTTATACATTGCCTTAAATGTTTATTCTTATTTATGAAAGTTTTCGCTATATTGTTATCCTTACTGAGCATTTGAACTCACCCCTTTTCTATGTTTTATTTTTTCCCAGGAAGTGAAGAAGTAAATTATGAATGACCTGCCGGGATATTATGTCGGGATATGAGTGTGGAATATGGAGACAATATGTTGTTGTAGTAGTTTTTCACTATATGATGTAATGTAAGACTTATGAATATATCAAGTGTTTCCAAGGCTACTAAACCAATCGGTCTTTCGAGATTTGATCTTTCTTGTGATCATTCCAATGTTATGTAATAATGCACTGACTCTAGGTAACTGGGGTTGGGGCGTTACAGAGATGATAACGATAAATTCCCTAGTATAACCATAAGGTGTTATATATTAAAAATAAGGTTTCATTGTTTATTCATCGTATAATTTATATTGATTATTTTGTTATCCACTATGATTAGTGTTTCTCACAATAATATTTTGGTTTTAGTAGATGTATGAAACAAGAATGAATCATGTTATAATTGAATCTGATATAAAAATGCTTTACTTTGAGAAACCTAATTGTGTGATGACTAGAGAGAAAGATATTGTGATTTATCTTCATAAATAATTTCAATATAATACTAACATTGTGATATTTTTTCTAATTGATAACAAATATAATAACATTAATCTTTAACATTATAAAAGGTAGGGTGGTTATGAACATATTGGAAATAATATTTATAATCCTACATGCTAAAAATGTGGAAATAATAAACTTGAGGAATACCTCTAATATAGGGGGTGATGTTATATTGGTGGAATAGAATGTTATAGAGTGTAAAATTATTTAGGAGTTCAATGTTTTATGTGTTGGTAATATAAGAATTATCAAAATGAATGCCTTGATCAATGAATTAACATGTAGATACAAGATGTATTAATTCTATTCAAATCGTAGAAATAAAATTAGTCATGTATTTATAAATTTAGATTCAATAATTATGTTTTATAAGTATTTACCATTTGAATTTTTAAGCATATATATATATATCAAAATATTTTGAAACATCTAATAATTTCTAATCATATATGTCTCCAAGTAAGATTATCATAGGTCTTATAAATACCCCCACTAATTTATTGGTTTAAACATGATTACAAGTTAATATTTTTTGACACTAGTTTTTTGGTTATATCTAATTGTATTTTCTAAATATTAAGTATATTTTGAGGGAAATTTATGTAAATCAAACCCTTTGGTTTTTTATATATTGAAAAATTTATTTTAAGAGAAATTACATTAAACTTTTTGAAAATATGAATAATAGAATTGGTAACATTTAGTGTTTATATTGCATTTTATGTTGATATAATTGAGAGTTACATTCGATCACATCATGAGATCATAATACGTCATTGATATCATAGATAATTTATCGTGAATTTTATTTCCTTAATATACATTAAATAATAGGTACGCTTTTATATAATTCTACATTCAATTTAATTTTATCAAAATAAATAGTTTACCTCAATGATTTGTAAAATTATTCAAAAATATATTAAAGTGGGGTTGATTTTCAACAGTTCATATCATACATAGAAAGATATTCGGTTTTAGGGAATAATTCAACCTTTTGAGGATATGTTATGATCTTGTTTTATGAATTTGAAAAGTGGTTGGGATCCACACCTTCCTGAAGATGATTTTTCTAAAAAAATAACATTAACTAATGAAATAATATGTATTATAATGAAATAACTTATTTAATGATCTGTAGAACTCCAGCATACAAGGATAATGTTATTGAGATAAGGATAATTGGACTTAATAATGTTTATTAGATAGAAATGAACCTCAAATTTATTTATTAACATGTAAGGAATGAAAACTACTGGAAATAAATGTTATGGTAATAGTCAACGACATGATATATAATTTTAATTTTGTGAGAAGGTACTTCTATGAGTTTATATGTGGTATATATAAGTAAAAACAATGTCTTAGTTATATGGGACCCTTTTAAATTCTTGATCATATGAGGATGGTATCCCATCGATTGGAAATTCCATCGAACCTCTCTCAAGTAAAAAATGTATTCCAGGTTTCCCTCAAGAGTAAGTACATATCTATTCCATCAAATATACTAAACAAAGAGGTAATTACAATAGATAATAACATTCCTTATGAGAATGGTCCAGTTGTTTTTTTTGTATCGAGTATAGAATTTTCTATGATATAGGACCTCTAACCTGTTCAATGTTTTGTGGATAACCCAAAAATTTGAGGGTGCTACATTGGAAACTAGGGCTGAAATTACCTGTTAATATCATTATTTTCCTATACCAATGTGATAAATTTCAATGGATAAATTAACATTCGGGAGGTATAATTTAACACCCAATATTTTTAAGAAATAGTTTTTATAATAGTTCAATTTCTTCTATAGCATACATTGCACGAGACACCATGTTTACATGAGACAGAAAATATTATTTAAATATTATTATTTTTAATTATAATTTAGCCATTAAATTAGTGATAATTAATAGAAATAACTATTTTTTTAAATAAAAATAATATTTCAACTCACTATGAATATATTGTTAAGTGATTGAAAATAATAACACAATATTTAGTAAAGTTATTTTATTGTTCAAATTTATGATTACTCCATAGATGAGTTTCTCTTATTTTTAGGACAGAATATTAAATTATATAAGTTATTTAAAATATATTTCGAAAAATTAATTTCATTTTTGAGTTCCTCGTTTCATAATTATCGAAAAAATCATTTTTTATAATTTTAGTAAAATAAGTATTTTTTAAAAAATATTAATAAATGATGATTTTTATTGAGATGTGTATTTTATTTTGATAATGTAAATTTATTTATTTTTATTTGTTTTAATTTTTAATTAGTTCATTTTAATTTTAAATGATATAAATTTGGGTTTTAAGTAGAATTTATACATTAATTTAGTATGAAAACATTTTATATCTAACAAGGAATTTTTTTAAAAAATATCTTTCATTGTGCTTTGATGATTTTTATTTAAATTTAATTTATAAAACAATTTTTTTCAAATTTATAGAAATCGATTCCATAATATAAATCATTTGGACCAAATTTTGTGAATAGTGTCCCTTTATGTTTACCTAATATGAATAGATAACTATTGTAAAAAGTATTTTCTTTGGAAAGTGTAAAACATGTTAATATGGATTAAAAATATGTGATAAGGCTAGAATTTATCATACTAGTATTTATTGGATGAATTTAATTATAAAAATAATACATGTGGTTATAAATTTATTTTTTATTGGAAACTATTCGATGAATATGACTTATACTTTATTTAAATAAACACAAGTCCCAAAATGTCACTTTATTTGTCTTAAATACATCTTATGTAACCACAAAGAGAAAAAATTAGTTATTAAACTAATCCATGTGGCCATTGTGAACATAATAAACTTATTTTCTTGATATTAATTTATTTATAACTTTGGGTCCATCTGGATGATATTATGAACTTGGTGATATTGTATTTAATGAAAAAACAATAATGTCACATTAATGTTTATAATAACTAAAACATTTTTAATAAAGGGTTTTCAAAGGATATTTTAGATGATATATATTTTTTGAAATATATATTATTTATATATATCAATAAAAAATAATTTGAATTTTTATTTATGAAATAATTACCTTAAATATTAAAATAATGATGATGTAGTAATTATCCAATTAAAAAAATAAAATAAATGATATTCAAAATATTATAATAAATATAATATGAATTAATTACTGTGATATAAGATTTTATATAAACTCTTATGAAAAATTTGGGGTGAATTAAATAATTTTTCTAAATGATTTTGTTGTGTTAATTTTCTTAATGTCTAGGTAATGAATAATGTCAAAAATGACACTAACGATATTTTATGAAAGTAATATTTAATTAAATTATTTTCAAATCATAAAAATCATAAATAAATAAAGAAGAGATAATTCATTGTCTAAATGTTATAAATTCTACATTTATAGTTCAATATATACATTGTATCTAAAAATTAAAACAATTTAATATTGAAAATGTTATTACCACAATTAAATTTAAAATAGATTAATTATGGGTTATTCAAAATGATAAGGTTTAAAATTACACAAAAAGTGGTAAAAAAATGTTCGTTGAAGTTATTAAAACTCAAATAACAACTTATCTCTTAATAAATTTCAGTTTGTCGGTATTTGTATTGATATTGAATGTAGAGACCCAGAGCTTGACGTACAAGGAAATTAAATTAATTTTGCGGAATAGATAATACATAATAACAACCAACACTCAATGACCGTAATAGTTTAGTGTCTTTGGAAACATGGAATATAAACTTCTAATCATGTTGAAGGATCTTCAACAACTCCCATAACGATCTTCCTCTTTTTGTTTCCTTACCTAAAACATTTCTTTATTTCCTGGGGAAAATAAAACATAAAAATGGTGAGCTCAAATGCTCAGTAAGGTAAAACAAAGAGAACATAAATCAATCCATAAAATTTGAATGCAAATACTTGAACATGAAATTTAAACATCAAAATCATGAGAAAAGACATATATCATGGATGTACATAAAGCATAGATCATAAAGAAACATTAATCATGATAAACTAGCATGGGAATAAAACATGTGATTGTGGAAACCATTCAGCACTTGTTATGATTTCCATAGTAGCCAAGGCATTACTGCCAAGACCATCTTAGTGGACAAAGACCCTTTCTGAATCGAGTTCACTCCTCATTTCAGTCCTATAACACAGAACCATATTAACATACATTTCTAGCCATGTCTATCTCATGAGATAAGAATCTTTACCCAATGCATTGGAGGGAGATATAGGTCCCACCCATCTCATAATGATATCATTCTTATTTGTGCCACAAAATAAACATACGTCATTCATAATATCCCAATAAAAAAATGGGTTTCATAAACATCATCCTATCATCACATAATCCATATAAAAGAAATGGATATCATTTCATAATAAGAAAAGTGAAACTATATAAATCATAGAGACATGATACATGAAACATAAATATATGAAATAATGTCATCTTAGATGAAAAATGGTTTCGATAAAACACTTGAAAAGAATTCATGAGAAAAATATCCTTTCTTCTTCAAAATCATTCTCTTTTCACAAAATTTCATGAAATTTTAAAAGAAAATGATTTCTTTTTGAAAATAGTCATGAAATCTTTTGAATGAAAGTTCATGAAAATAATGATTTATAAAACAGTAAAAATTCGTTTGTGTCGTATAAGTTAAAAAAACATTTTTCTCGTACTTTTGCCGGAAAAGTCGAAAAGTACCTCGTAAAAGAAAATTTTCATACATACCATATAGTAAATGTCAAAAATGGGTAAAAAAGAAATTAAACATACATGAAAACATTTTTAGAAAACAAGGATATGGATGATAAATATAACCCCAGTAAATTCTTACGAATAAACAATCTCGGAGAAATACGAGATTAGAAAAGTAATACATTACCTTAGGTCTGATATGCTTCATACGTATCCAAACATCCTGTATAATGATTTAAATAATGTCATTGACTTATTACATAATCATATTTATTTATATCATATATGGTTCACTTATGACTTTATATTATCAGTTATTTTGTAAATTCATGTTAAGTAGCGTTTTGGGTAAAATTGTTTCATTTGTCATCTGTGTTTTACCTTCTAATTACTCATATGATTACATATATAATAATTACTTACATCAAGAATTTAAAACATGATTTATATATAATATATATTCATAATATAAATATACATAATAGATCGATAAATGGATAGAAATACACCGTTCATGGAGATGGTAGCCCTTACCTACGGATGAACGTTGTTTTCGTTTCCTTATTGAATTCAATGGAATTAAGTAGATAAAGTACATATATATATATACATAAATCTAGTAGCATTATTATGTCATATATTTCATTATTAATTATTATATATACTTTATAATAAGTCTTGAATGGTTAACATGGAGAGTGAATCTCATCGCGTCGTGGAGACGGTTGTCCGTACGTACACACGAGTGATGATTTCGTTCCCATAATTATTGAATAGAATTAGAGTGGATGTTATAATACATCAGAATCAGTATGATGTTATAATAACCATATATAGTCATTATTTACACCATTATACCCATCTATGTAAGGTGTTGATGGAAAAACAGATTACACCACGGCGTGGAGACGGTATTCCGTACGTACGCACGCGCAGTGATTTCATTTCCCATAGAATGGATAGAAGGTGAAATGGGGTTTTTTTATAATAACATATCAGTATATTATTTATATTGATGTTATTAGAATATAATTAAACAACTAAATAATAAGAAGTTGAACAATAAATAAGATTGAATGAATCGGTAACAGATATTACTTCTTCTTTAACACCCCTCTTTGAAACCTCCTCTTAGGATACTAAAATCGGTCTTTGAAGAAGACCAGGACCTCTATAATGTTTCTAGGTAAGATTATAAGGGAAATGGGTAGGGTTTGTCTGAGCTTCAAGGATCCAAATTGTGTGAGGAGAAGAGGGATGAGATCTCTTTTATAAGGGAGGAGAGGGGCACCTTTGGAAATATAAGAAATAGTAGTTTATATTAAATCCCAACCCCCCTTAAAATATTTAAAAATGACTCATATCCGATGATTAGATGAGATAGGTTTGTAATAACATCAGAAAATAAAATTTATAAATGTTAGGAATTTATTTTAAACATTATCAACTTGATTTATCCTTATTTAATCAATTTAATATTATTTGTGGTAATAATATTCTAAATGTTAAATTATAACAAATAATTACTTATTTGTGGTTAATTGTCTATAATTGTATACTTTATAACATATTAGACCATATAAATTTAAATTCATAATTTTTAAATATTTTTGTGATTTTTAAACAATTTTATAATATGTTATTTTTATAAAATAACAATAGTGTTAATTTTGACACTATTCATTTATTTGAATTTAAATAACATATATATAGAAGATATGTTCGAACTAAAATCTTTAATAGATTCATAAAAGGTCATATGTATCTATAAAATTAGCGGAGAACATTAAATAGTTTATATAATATTTATTTTATTATTTTTAAAACCATTTATTTGGTTTATCTCTTAATAAAATAATTACTACAACATTTTTGTATAAATAATTAATATACTTATTTGTTGTATAAAATTTAGAAATAAAATCCTATGATGAAGATAAATCTATTAAATTTTACAAAAATACTTTTAATCGAATTTATCATCTTAAAATCACAATATTTAAATTGTTGTATTTAATAAATTATGAAGCTGACAACTTTGGCATCATTTAAAATAAAAAAATATAAGTGTCATAATCGCTTTTATAAGGCTCCAAATGGTCAAATATTCTACCATTGGATTATTATTGTTTAAATTTACATGAAAAATAAGTTTTGGTCATGGTTTTGTGCCTTTTATGGTCACTATTAGTTTAATAAAAACTATATTTTTGATTTTTTACTAGATAAACAATTTCTGCATCACTACTGTGTCACAATTAATGATAATTATTTAATCCCTAACAATTATAAATAAATTTATATAACGTAGATAATTTTATTATATTTCTGGAGACTATTCCTGTTTGAAGTTTCATTATTTTTATCACTAAATTAAAATTAATATACTTATAATATTTAAGAGAGTGACATGTTGTCACATTCTTTGGTTTTAATAATAATTAAATTATTTTTATTGTAAAAAGTCCATAAAATTAATCTAATCCAACCCTTATGTGATATGAGTCGACTTTTAGTGATCCAATAGAATTTTGGCAGGTGTTAGGGTAATTTTATAATCATATATTTACCCTTAATTTCCCGATTTACCCTTAACTATGGTAAATAAAATTTACCGTAGTTACTATTCATAATGCCAAAAAATAAAAAGTAGCTTATTACCATAATTTGTACCCAGTGATTCCAAATATGGAATCAATTTTTCCAAATTCAATACACAAAAGTTGCAGAAATTAAATTAAAATTAATCCCATTGTCGAAAGAAAACGAGTTTTTGTTTATAATATTGCAAAAGATTGAAATGATTTAACATACAAATTCAAGGTAAAATCAATTCTAATGACATACATTATATTAAATTGTAAAAATATATTATATTTATACTTTAAAACCATTCTATATTATAATTTAACCATATAAATTATTATGATGAAAAAAGTGGTTTTTAATTAAAATATATCGTGTTTTTACTATTCATTAAAATATGAATGTTGGTAGAAAAATATCAAAAAATTATCCAGATTAAATTTGTATATCCTAGATCCAAGAAAGAATTTTATTTTTTAAAATTTAACTTATAAACATTTCAAAACCTAGATTTAATGTGGGTGCGCCATCAAAAGGCGGCAAAACTACATTTTTTGAAAAATACTTATTTTACCCGAAAAACTTATTTTGTTCTCATACCATGTTCTAGAAAATATGTAAGATTAATAATAATGTTATAAAATTCAAAATGTAGTTAATATTATTCATAACAGGTAGTCCATAAGAATATTATAACAATATATCATTGTTTTGTGAAACCTGATATTGCTTACAACACACGCTATCAAGGAAGGTCGAGTTGCGTGTAATTCAAGCCGAGTCAGGGTTGCATGTTATGCAAGACTCCTTTGATGTTTCGTTATAACAGAATCCAGCCATTTTTCATTTATACATTGAATATATATATATACACTCAATGTTGTGTTGAATGACTATTATCAAACGAACATGAAATTGTGTGTAGAACAATCTAAGAATAGTGTTGCGTATATTGAAAGCTAATACGATGTTGCGTATAGCACATGATAACCTTGTTGTAGCATAAAACACATGACATAAAAAAATTAAAAAGAATACTTATCATAATATATCAGGTTGTTACATTCTACCCCCCTTAAAATGAATTTTTCCTCGAAATTCGTCGTGGTTATACATGGTTTTCTACTTGAAAGTTTCTTTAATTGAAACCCACAACGTAAAATGAAATACCAAAACATAACATTAAAAACTAAACTATGAAATGTAATGGTTACCCAAATTTACTAATCACTGGGTTTCCACATAAGAGAATATAGGTGAAAATATAGATATGGAAGAGAAATCTAACCATCATGTTATGATGGAGAGTGGTAGAGAACATGGCTATGAAAAAACCAACAATCACAAAGCCATAGATTTGTAATGATCTAAGGTACCATCTTATTCTTCGGATATAAGGGCACTAGGACATCATTTTTGGTTTTCAAGATCATTTCCATAATTTTGATGAATTAAAAGAAATACTTACATGATTTTGGTACAATGTCAGTGTTGTTCATGAATTGAACAATTTACACTTCATCTCTTAAATAAATTAAGTAGAATTTGTTATTTGTGAAGCGTTAGCAGATCATGTGATAGAATGATGGGTAATTCTATCTGTTTCAAAAAAAAGGTTAGCAAAAGTTTTAAGTCCATCTTATGGTGAGATTAATCGTATATGGTTCCAAAAAATGGACTTATACTTTATTTATCATACCCTTAATAAAATAAAACTACTTTCCACTAAACAGGGACTTCCTGTAGGCCAGTGGTAGGCAATAAAGGCCAGTCACACTTCGGTTGTGGGTTCGATTCCCACAGCCTTGTCCAACGCGATGGGTTGTCACCCGTCCTGCAGGTTCTCCTTTTTCTAAAAATACATTACTATATCATCAAATCAATAACATCGAGAAAAGTTCTATACTTAAACAATACTAACTTATGTCCAACATAATCCATTCCAATCTTAAGGCTTATCTAAAATACTTCAGTTCGAGATGATAGTTTAAAGAAAATGATTTCTTCAAATGTCACATAACAATCACGTGAATGCCATCATTTATCCCCAATATATCATAAGATATATCTTGTTGGCCAAATTACAAACATTTGAATACCTTAATCATGTATTATCTTGAAGAATGAATACCCATTTCACCTTAGTGAAAACATGAATGTTGTAAAATTTTAACACTTTCCACATACCAAAACCCCAAAAATTTTATATACTCAAACCATAATATCACTTAGTCCTTATATCAGTCATGAGCTCATAAATATAATCAAACATCTAATTATCTTCTTATCCCTTCATTATGTGCATATCATCTACTTCTCAAAACTATCTGAATAACCATTCATGGTTACCAGTACCATATACTTTGAAATACTTTAGGAAAAACAATAGTGTAACAATCCTTAGATGATTCTTTATTCCACAGTACCATTAACTATAAAACAAAACTCTTGATAATCATACAATCATTCCACTACCTTCTTAAACCATTGACCGAGCTTCAACAATTATTTTATCACACATATCATTTGTAGTCTCTTCATCCTCATAAATATAAACACTACCCATACGGCCATGATGATTCTTTTCATGAGACATTCCCTTAGGTCATTGGTTTCCATAATGCCCGTACATTCCACATTTAAAACATTTAACCATTGTTGATGTCTTAGAATTACCATTATCTTTGTCCATGATGTTAACTAAACCTTTTCCTTTGTAATTACTAGCTTTGTGTCCTTCTTTCTCACACCCAATGCATCTTCCAGTTCCTTTGAAACATTCCCCGTGATGCCTCTTCCCACATGACTTACATAAGGGGAAATGAACTTTCTTTCCTCTATGATCATCATAAAACTCCATCTTTCTCTTATTAGCTGAGTCAGGAAACATACCAAATATGATATTTTTGTTCATATTATGAAATTGTTGGTTAGGGATAATAATGATTCTTGGACTTCCAAATCCCGTTTTATTTGGTTACTCATTAAGAATATCATTCCATTGTCCATCATATCCTCCATTATCGTGAATCTTCCTGTTTCCAGACATTTTCTAAACCCCAAAAATAATATTGTGAGAGGAAAAAATCATGCTAGGAAAACAGCATAATAAAGGGGGAGTCCCTTCAATATCTAACATCTAAGGTTTAATTCTAATATCTTTTTCGTAATTATATAATTTTAACCTATAATTATACTTAACCTTAGAGACATCCGTATAAATACCTTAGAAATATCTCTACAGATCTCACTAAAGTTCCCGCATCCTAGTTTCCAAAGGTTAACTAAACCATTCCTCTGATACCAACTGTAGAGACCTGGAGCTTGATGTACATGGATATTACATTATGTTTGTGAAATACTTAATACATAATAAGAACCAAGACTCAAGGACCGTAATAGTTTTGTGTCTTTGAAAACATGGAATATAAACTTCTAATCATGTTGAAAGATCTTTAACAACTCCCATAACAATATTACCCTTTTTTTCCTTACTTAAAACCTTTCTTTATTTTCTAGGTAAAATAAAACATAAAAAGGGTGAGCTCAAATGCTCAGTAAGGGCAAACATAGAGTACATAAAACAATCAATAAACATTTGAAAGAAAAAACTTGAACATGAAATTTAAACATCAAAATCTTGAGCAAAGACATAAATCATGGAAGTACATAAATCATAGATCATAAAGGAACATTAATCATGATAAAATAGCATGGGAATAAAACATGTAATTGTGGAAACCATTCAGCACTTGTTAGGATTTCCATCGTATCCAAGGCATTGCTTCCAAGACCATCTTAGTGGACAAAGTCCCTTTCTGAATCGAGTTCACTCCTCATTTCAGTCCTGTAACACTGAACCAGATTAACATACCATTCTAGCCATGTCTATCTAATGAGATATAAATATTTACCCAATGAATTGGAGGGAGATATCGGTCCCACCCATCTCATAATGAAATCATTCTTACATGTGCCACAAAATAAACATACATCATTCATAATAACCCAATAAATATAATGGGTTTCATAAACATCATCCCATCATCACATAATACATATAAAATAAATGGATATCATTTAATAATAAGAAAAGTGAAAATATTTAAATCATAGAGACATGATACTTGAAACATATACATATGAAATAATGTCCTCTTAGATGAAAACTGTTTTTGATAAAACACTTGAAATGAATTCTTGAGGAAAATATCCTTTCTTCTTAGAAATCTTTCTCTGTTCACACAATGTCATGCAATTTTAAAAGAAAAGGATTTTGTTGAAAATAGGAATGAAATTCTTTTAAGGAATCTTCATGAAAATAAGGCTTTATAAAACTGTAAAAATCTGTTCGTGCCGTATAAGTTAAAAAAACATTCTTCTCGTACATTTGTCGGAAAAGCCAAAAATTACCTCGTAAAAGAAAGATTTCATAAATACCATGTAGTAAAAGTCAAAAATGGGTAAAAAGGACATGAAACATACATGAAAACATTTTTAGAAAACAAGGACACGAATGATAAATATATCACCAGTATATTCTAACGAATAAATAATCTGGGATAAAAACGAGATTGGAAAAGTTATCCCTTACCATAGGTCTGATATGCTTCGTACGTATCCAAACCTTCTGTATAATGATTTAAATAATTTCATTGACTTATTACAGAATCATATTCATTTATATCATATATGGTTCACTTATTAATTTATATTAGCTGTTATTCTGGTAATTCATGTTAAAGTAGCCTTTTGGGTAAAATACTTTCATTTGTCGTTCGGGTTTTAACTTCTAATTATTCATATGATTACTTAGATCATGATTACTAAAATCCATAATGTCAAACATGATTTATATATAATATATATTCAGAATATACATATATATAATAGATCGATAGATGGAAAGAAATACACCGTTCATGGAGACGGTAGGCCCTACGTACGCATGAACGCTGTTTTCGTTTTCTTATTGAATTGAATGGAATTAAGTAGATGACATATATATATATATATATATAAATCCCATAGAATTATTATGTCATATATTTCATTATTACTTATTATATATACTTTATAATCATTCTTTAATTTTTAACATGGAGAGTGAATCTCATTTCGTCGTGGGATGGTAGTCCGTACGTACGCACGAGTGATGATATCATTTCAATAATTATTGAATAGAATTTGAGTGGATGTTATAATACATCAGAATCAGTATTATGTTATAATAACTATATATAGTTATTCTTTACACCATTATACCCATCCTTGTATGGTGTTGATGGAAAAACAGATTACACCACGGCGTGGAGATGATATTCCGTAAGTACGTACGTGCGCTGATTTCATTTTCCGCACAATGGATTGATGGTGAAATGGGGTTGTTTTCTAATAACATATGATTATATTATTGATACTGATATTATTACAATATAATTAAACTACTATAGAAGAAGACGTTGAAGAAGAAATAAAATTGAAAGAATCAGTAACGGATATTACCTCTTCTTTGACACGCCTCTTTGGAACCTCCTCTTAGGGTACTAAAATTGGTCTTTGAAGAATTCCAGGACCTCTATAATGTTTCTAGGGATGTATATAAGGGAAATGAGCAGGGTTTTTCCGAGCAACAAGGATCCAAATTGTGTGAGGAGAAGAGGGAGGAGATTCCCTTTTATAAGGGAGGAGAGGGGCACCTTTGGAAATATAAGAAATATTAGTTTATATTAAATCCCAACCCCACATAAAATCTTCAAAAATAACTCATATATGATGTTTATATGAGATAGGGTTGTAATACCATTAATCAATAAAATTTATACATGTTAGGAATTTATTTTAAACATTATCAACTTGATTTATCCTTATTTAATCAATTTTATTTTATTTGTGGTAATAACATTCTAAATAATAAATTATAACAAATAATTACTTATTTGTAGTGAATTGTCCATAATTGTATACGTTATAATAATTTAGACCATATAAATTTAAATTAATAATTTTTAAATATTTTTGTGATTTTTAAACAAGTTTATAACATGTTATTTTTATAAAATAAGAATAGTGTCAATTTTGAAACTATCCATTTATTTGAATTTATATAAAATATATACATAATATATGTTCGAACTAAAAGCATTAATAGATTCATGAAAGTTAATATGTATCTATAAATTTAGTGGAGCACTATATATAGTTCATATAATATTTATTTTATTATTTTTAATACCATTTATTTGGTTTATCTCTTAATAAAATAATTACTACAACATTTTAGTATAATTATTTAATATACTTATTTGTTGCATAACAATTAAAAATAAAATCCTATGATGAAGATAATCCTATTAACCTTCAAAATAATAATTTTACTTGAATTTATAATCTAAAAATCACAATAGTTAAATTTTTATATTTATTAAATTATGAAGGTGACAACTTTGGCATCATTTAAAATAAAAAACATATAAGTGTCATAATCGCTTTTATGAGGCTCAAAATGATCAAATAATCGACCATTGGACGATTATTGTTTATAGGTGCATGAAAAATAAGTTTTGGTTAGGGTTTTCTGCCTTTAATGGTCACTATTAGTTTAATAAAAATTATATTCTTGATTTTTCACTAGATAAACAATTTCTGTATCACTATTGTGTCACAATTAATGATAATTATTTAATCCCTAAAAATTATAAATAAATTCCTATGATGTATATAATTTTATTATCATTCTGTAGAATATTCATGTTCGAATTTTCATGAAGTTTATCACTAAATTAAAATTAATATACTTATAATATTTAATAGAGTGACATGTTGTCACTTTCTTTGGTTTTAATAATAATTAAATTATATTTATTTTCAAAACTCCATAAAATGAATCTAATCCGACCCTTAGGTGATATGGGTTGACTTTTAGTGATCCAATAGAATTTTTTCAGGTGTTAGGGTAATTTTATAATCTTATATTTACCATTAATTACCCGATTTACCTTTAACAATAGTACATAAAATTTACCGTAGTTACTATTCTTAATGCCCAAAAATAAAAAGTAGCTTATTAACAAAATTTGGACCCACTGATTCCAAATATGGAATCAATTTTTCCAAATTCAATACAAAAAAGTTGCATAAATTAAATTAAAAATAATCCTGTTGTCGAAAGAAAACAGTTTTTTGTTTGAACTATTGCAAAAGATTGAATTGATTTAACCTACGAATTCAAGGTAAAATCAATGCTAATGACTTAAATTATATTAAACGGTAAAAATTTATTCTATTTATACTTTAAAACCATTAAATATTATAATTTAACCATATAATCTAATCCGATGACAAATGTTGTTTTTAATTAAAATATACCGTGTTTTTACTATTCATTAAAATATGAAAGTTATCAGAAAAATATCAAAAATTTA
This sequence comes from Viscum album, assembly GCA_963277665.1. Lineage (NCBI taxonomy): Eukaryota > Viridiplantae > Streptophyta > Magnoliopsida > Santalales > Viscaceae > Viscum > Viscum album. The sequence goes on from OY728150.1 coordinate 1,659,899,148, forward strand.
TCCAAATTAAATTTTTATATCCTGAATCCAAGGAAGAATATTATTTTGTCAAATTTAACTTATAAACATATCAAAAACTAGATCTAATGTGGGTGCACCATCAAAAGGCGGCAAAACTGCATTTTTTGAAAAATACTTATTTTACCCGAAAAAATTATTTTGTTCCCATACCATGTTCTAGAAAATATGTAAGATGAATAATAATGTTATAAAATTCAAAATTTAGTTAATAATATTCATAATGTCTAGTCCATAATAATATTATAACAATATATCGTTGTTTTGTGAAACCTGGTATTGCGTACAACACACGTTATCGAGGAAGGTCGCGATTGCGTATAATGCGAGCCAAGTCAGGGTTGTGTGTTGTGAAAGACTCATTTGATGTTTCTTTATAACAGAATCCAACCATTTTTCATTTATACATCGAATATATATATATATATATACTCAATGTTGCGTATAATGACTATTATCAAACGAACTTGAAATTGTGTGTAACACAATCAAAGAATAGTGTTGCGTATACTGCCAGATAATACGGTGTTGCATATAGCACAAGATAATCATGTTGTAGCATAAAACACAAGACATAAAATAAATTAAAAAGTATACTTATCATAAAATATTGGGTTGTTACATTGAATATATTATAAATTAATCATTTGAGAAATTTCAAATGCCCCCCTCACACCCATTATAAAAGGACACCTCATTCATTTCATGATTTCACCACCTATAATCTTCTTTCTTGTCCAAAATCTGAACCAATGTATTTAAAACATACGTATACACAGTATATAGATTTCAGTATTTCAGAAATACCAACCCTAGATCCATTTAGACAGGATCTAAAGGATTCATTTTGAAGAATAGGTTATCAGTCATACTGATCACTTTTGTTTTTATACTCTACTTTAACATCTATAAACCTATGATATCTATCATATAGTAATAAATTAACAATAATAAATATTTTTTAATTTTATTATGATTATTAACACACCATTATACACCCCCTTTCCCATCAAACAAGAAGTGAAGGTATCACTCATGTGTACGTAGGACTTATCGTCTCCACAAAAAAATAAAATTCATTTTTCATCGCCATAAATTTTGAACATTATTTATTATGGGATTAATGCTTATATATTATATATATATTATAATTATAATTATTGAATGATAATATCATGTCTACATTGTTACCATATAATCTTTTGGGAAACAACAACATCACTCATGCATACGTATGGACTGCAGTCTTCAGGATTCGATGTGACTAGTTTTGATTCTATAATTCAATGGAATTTAATAAGGATTTATTTTTTAAATATAAATTATATATTTATAAACAAAATAATAAAAATTAAATAATTTTTTTTGTTATCTATCATTCTTTTAATAAAATAGTGGGAAAATTGAAACAACGTTCCAGTATACGTGTGACCTACTGTCTCCATGAACGATTTAATTAATTTTTCTTGTCTATAGTTTATATGATTGAATATAAATTTATACATTGAATATATATGATTTTTATACTATTATTAATGTTATAGAAACTATGGGACTGTGATCAAAGTATATGTATGATGTCTAGAGAGCCTAAACATGATAGAAAAATGATGAACATATCACTAAGAATAATAAATTTAATATAAAATTATTAATAAATTGATTATAAGAAATTCAGAAATAATTAATACATGGTATTATAGATATAATTTTACCTAATAAATTTATAATAATTCCATATTTATTACTTATTATTTTTTACCACGAATAATGAAAAGGGAGACATAATGTATGTGATTTCATAACTCAATTTTCATTTTTTTGAGTTAAACATCTAATTCATTGATATTTCGATGATATTATTATAAGTGGATTGAATTTTATTTTATTATGTTGTATTTAAAAATTTATTATGTTTATATACATTTAATACACATAATTTTTTCATCTGATTAATTCTCACTTCAATGATATTCTCTTTGAAATCGATTTTTGTCTTAGATTTATTTTTGTGGGATATATGCCTTACACGATACTTGGTTCTTTCATGTGGTGTATATACTACCTATAAATTTAATTTATGAATGTTATCTGAAAAATAATGAGATTTACATATCCCTTTATGTTTTTTTTCTTTCATGTGCAATATTATTCGACTAATTACAATGTGGTATGTGTTTATTAAAAAATACCAATATTATTTGAGATTGTTTATATTTAAGTTTCAACTAGGGAATATTTCTCTTCCATGTTAATGTTTTATAAAAATGTTTTCTGAAATTTCTTACTATTATCCTATAAATTATTAATTCCCTTTTTACCCTTGTTTGAATTTTTCCAAAAAATTGAAAGGAATATTTCTTTTCATTTTCCAAATAAGCTACTTTTAGAATTTTTCTGACAAATAATATGGAATGAATGTTTTTTAAAATATTTACAGTTAGTATAATTTCACATCATAATTATGTATTAATGAATTGGATCTTTCTATACAATCTTATAATGTTATTTTCCTTAACAATATGTTACTTTGTAATTTTTCAACTTTAAGAAATATTTTCACAATGAGAAGGATATTTTCCTCAAGAGATTCATCATGTAATCATTCAAAATAATTTTCCATATAAGGTTGAATTATTTGATGTTAACTATGATTTAATGGGGATATTATCTAGGGATTATATACTTACTCTTTTTTTGGATGGTTTCTGTTTATGATAAAAAGATATTGATGAAACCAATTCCCTTTTTCCATGGGTTATACATTGAATAAATTCTCATCTTTTAATTAGTAATAAGATGAATAATGTTTTATTTTATTGTGGAACATGTATATATGATTTTATATATGTTATAGGTGGGAACTATATTTCCCTCTAATGCTTTAGGGAAATATAAATAACTTATATAAAAATATTATGGGTAAACCATATTATATGTTCATGAATTTTATGTGTGAACATAATTACATGTTCACAATGTTATATGTGAACTTGATGACAAGTTCATAGTGTTTTGAATGGTATAATATTTCATTATTATAGGATTACATGTGGATCTGGCTTCATGTACATAAGGTTATGTGATGTCTTTACATAATTATTGTACCTGTTTCTATTTATACATGTCCATAATGTTATAAGATTATCTGTATGCCATAATTTATTATTTGAAATCAATGTTAAACTCTAATGAATTATTATATGTAATTATTTAATGATTCATGTCTTATTAATAATCATTATTTATTCAAGAAACAATATTATGATTCTATAATATGTAGGTTATCTATTTTAAAATGTTATTTCATATTCTCACAACTATATGGTCATTTAATGGTTATGTGATTATTGATATCCTTCTTGTTTACCCTTCCATAGAATGTGATATATCCCTTTACTACGATTCTTTTCCCCATGATTTGAATAATAATTTTTGAAATAAAGTTTTTGGAAGGGTTCTAGTTCTAAAGAGCATTTTGGGAGACGATATAGATCATTTGTGAACAAAATATTTGTGTGTTTAAGTTTACAATGTAACTAGACCTATATGGTTCTAGCATGGATTATATTTTTATAAAAGGAATGTTAACCAAATTTATGTAATAACAATGAATAGATATATTTGGTACTTATAGTTAGTATCACATATATATTTTTGGTAACCTTTTCTAACTAGGATGAGAAAACAATAGTGAGATCCCTATTGATATTTCTAATGAAATGACTAGGTATGTCTCTAAGGATACATCTAATGATTATTCAATGTATAAAAAAATGTCATGGAATTTTAGTAAAGGATAAAGAATGTGGTTTCTATGAAATTACATCCCTATTTGGATATTATATATGTATGGGGATCAAGAACGTTGTTACATAGAAGTAATAACTCTAAAAATGGGTGCATTGAGATGGACTCAATCATCACCGACTTCATAAAAATGATCCTTGATAATAAACTAGTCTAAAACTCCAAGGGTATAGGTATTTCAAATTAACAAACACTTTAATAAAAATTATGAAGAGATTATGACTATGAATAACCTCTTATAAAAGAAAGGTCTTATATTTCAAAAAGGTGTTATAATGTAGACATCATATAAGTTATTTTTATTATGTGGTTTTCCAATATGATAATTGTTTCCCACATTATTCTTTCTGTTTTAGTCAATGGATGAAAGTAGAAAGAATCAGGTCAAAATTTAATCTAATGTACAATTATGTGATTAAGGGAAACAAAAATAGGTGATGACTGTAGATATGGATATTGTGATTACTCTTAACCTTCTGTCATGACATGTGATTAACATCATGAATATTGGTTAGATTAATAACTTATAGAATAAGAGAAATATGATCATTTATGACTATTAATGTGGTCATAAATATAAAAGAAAGAATATTTTATTTTCTACATCCCATGATGGTGGGAAGTAGAACCTAGAGGAATACCTCAAATGGAGGGGTTGAAGTTATCTGCGCAGAAAATACAGTCATGATGTGATGAAAATTATATTATCTCAATGTATTATGTATGGGAAAATGGGAATTATCCATATAAATTCCCTAAAACCTTAATAAACATATAGAAAATGGAAGGGTATATTTAATGTCAATCATTGAAGTGTAAGGATTAATGTTTATATATATTTTGATTCAATAATCATGATGTAGATGTATTTTAACAATGCTATTTGGAAACATATATATATATCCATGTATTTTGAAAATCCAACGAATTTAAAAGAATATATAGATCCATTTAATATTAACATAATATATATTAATTCCAATACAAATTTATTAGTTTATGGTAGGCCATAAGTTTAATGTATTTGAATCTCATTTTATGGTTTTATGTGTTTGTATTTTTTAAAAAATTAAGATATTTTGAGAGACATTTATGGAAATACAACACATTGGTCATGTATATAATGACAATGTTTTTTTGAATGTAAATTCCATTAAACATTTGAACATATGAATAATGTTATATGTATCCTTTAGGGATTATATTAACGTTATAGTTATGAAAACTATGAGTCACATTGGATGAATTTATGAATTCAAAACACTAATTTTCTACCATAGATATTTTCCCTTAGAGTTTATTTCCATAATATGCATCAATGATGTGGAACATTTTCATAGAATAAAAATTCAATTGTATTTTTATAGAATATATATTTTTCCAGTATGTTTGGGAAAATTATTCATGAAGATATTTATACATATTTTAGTTCAACATTACATATCATCCTCAGATGAATGGTTAGTTTGAGAGAATAATTCAAACTACATAGGTTTTGTTATGGGCTTGTTCTATGGATTTCAATGTTGGTTGAGATCAAAAACACGGTGAAATTTATTTTTCATGAAACAATACCATTCTGGTAATAATTTATTTGTCTACTTATGAAACTCATTAAGGAACGAAGTTTATAACAAAAACATTTTAGAATAATGTTGTAGAAAGAAGTCAATTGGGACCTGAGCATGCTGATTAGATATAAGATAGGGTTAAATCTATTCACAAAACATGTAGGTACTTCACAACATGGACAATAATGTTTTTCTTATAATGATTAACATGATCGAGAATTTAAATATGCTGAGAATATACTTATATGAATTTCCCCATTGAATAAATAAGGTAAAACTACACCTAATATAGATCAGTCACTTGGAAATTCTTGGTCGTATTGGTATGGTATCCTATCAAGTGGACATTCCACTAAACTACTCTCACATTCATGATGTTTTCAATTTATATCTACAGAATAATTATATAACAAATCAATCACATGTAATAATCTATAGGGTTACACCATTGGATTATAATATCCCTTATGAGGAACAACTGGTATATTTTATGGATCAAATAGAGAAGGGTATATGAAATGGGATCACTCACTAGGTCAATGTTTTAAAAAGAAACCACCAATTTAAGGGAGCTATATGGGGACCCGAGGATGTAATATTGTAGAAAAATCTCCAATTACTGACATAATTGTTATAAATTTCAAGGGATAAAATAATTTTATTGGGATTTAATGTAACACCATGTTATATTTGTGAAGTATATTTTTAAGAATTTGATTTCCATGATAGACATGTTACACTCAATAAAAAGTTCGAGTGAAGAATTCTTTTTATTTAGAATTAATATTTTATGAAATAAATTTAAATTATCAAATCAATATTAATTTATTTTTAAGTACATAGAAATTTTTTAGTAAATCCATCTTATTCTTAAAAAATATGACTTATTATAAAAATGGGGTTTTCTTATTTTTATGAGTGAATATTTATTCCTAGAATTTATGTACAAAGTATTTGAAAAACATATATTCATTTTTGAATTCCTATTTTATGATTTATTTAAAATATTTTGAGAATGTTCTGAAAACATTTATATTTCATGGAATAATGAAAAAATACCTATTTTTATTGAAAACATTACTTTCTTTTTATAATGTAAAATCAGGTTTTAGAAATGTTTTAATATTAAATTGTGAATTTTTATTTAAAATAATTCAATTATGTGTTTTTCATGGATTTTATAATTCACATTATTATATAAAATTTTATGTTTAAAAAATTTTGTTTTTGAAAAAATATTTTTTGAGTTTCTTTTTCCGGTTTTTACATTAAATTAAATTATACCACTTCTAATTCATTAATTTTTAAAAATTGACTCTATATTTTGATTTAGTGTGTCGAAATTTAGTAAAAATCTCCATTTTATTTTTTGTTATTACGAATAGTTTCTTTGGTAAAAGTTATCACCTCACTAAAGGGTAAATAAGTTAATATGGATGAAAAATAAAAAATAAGTGTGTATTTTTTCCACTTATAAGAAATAATGATTTTGATTTTGAGTTCTTGATTATATTTTTGTCACTTTCTTAAAAATTTGATTTAATTATTATTTCATTGATCCTTGTTGGTTATTTTGATTTATTATGAATTTTGAATGAAACGAGGGTCTATTTTGTTGTCTATGGTGATCTCACATGGATTGGAAACCCCTTTTGATCCAAATTACATGGTTCTATGTAACTATCGGTGATGGTTGTGTGGTTGATTCATGATCCACCAATCAATTCATAAAATTATTCTGTGGTAACTTGTAACTTTAAGATTGGTTTTATATATTGTGTCAACTGATAATTTTTTTGTTATGTTTTTATAAAATTTATTTGGACATTAAAATACTTTTAAAGTAAATTTTTAATATTTTAAAAGTTAAGAAGTCATTTCAATGTTAGTTTAAAAATAAAATATGTTTTTATGTGGATAAAATTGGATTTTAACTTATTCAAAAATTGTATGATGGGATGATTTTTTTAAAAATGATTTTGATGGTTATATATCAAAAACCGTATTTTAGGGGAATGAAACTAGGGTTGGAAAAATTTATAAATAAGGATTATAGAATAATTTAAAAACAAATGGGGTTTTCCTAATGTGTAAAATGGATTTATCAATAAATTAGTGATTTAAAAATATGTCATTTAATGAAATTAAACTATTTTAAAAATTCATTGTAGGATGATTTAAAAAAATTAATGTATAATGATGCTTACAAAGTGGGATTTGAAAATTAAAAAATATTTAATTTCATTTAAAGAGATTTTTAAAAAATTATTTGAAATAAATTTTTTTTGTATTTCAAAGGGGTTTTGTATGATTTCAATGTCTGTATTTCAATTGGTTGGATGTACGATGTAGAAACCCTTTTTGACGCAGGTTGGATCATACCAAATGGTTGATTTTTGGGGTTTTGGTATATTTTTACAATCAATAACATCAGGGCAGTTTCACTCTTGATGAAAAAACCCAATGGTTCCCTCATTCATAACTAGGTATAGACCTATATTCCCATGGAAGGTGGTCATGTGAGGATTTAGACCCCATGACTCTAAGGGACTATAATTGGTTGAGAGGATGGGAGGTCGGGCTCATTGCACCCTTTTGAGGGTAAATATTGCCTATTAGTGGACTCACATATTGATTAAATATATGACTACAAATATCATCATAATTTCAATACAAGGTGAGTTACCCTAACAAAATGATTATTGATTAATTATCCTTTTATTCCAAAAAAGGAATATCATTGATGAACAAGGGAAAATGGGGTCTCATCAGTGAATCCAGTTGTAAGTATATTAGGTTCTTCATCCGTCTATGATATGATGAAGTTGTATAACCATATGCGTTGGAATATCCTGCCACATTAGGAGGTGGTTTTAATATTCCAAGGTAGGGATTGTTATACTTTGTGGAATCCTGTGTATCCAGGATATTGCATCAATAAAAACTCACAGAGTTCTATAATCACATGCAGTTTGACTTCATTTGGATAAGACCTATATGTGTGTGATGAAAAACCAAATATCAGAGCTCCAATCATAATGAGACAGCCTACAAACCATGGTTATGGTAGGAATTGGAGTTATCATAGTTCAATTGTTTCCTTGGTACTAGACCCATTATATATTCCATTATATGAGTGATTTTCATATCATACCACTCATTATAAATTACGTATTGGGATATCCCAATATGGTAGATATTTATGATGCCAAATAGGTGTTCATTATTACTCCATAAGAAGATGTGTATCATTCTCGATGTAAAAATCTATGGAAAATAGTTGATGATCATCAGGATATATATATGTGGGCGTTTTATACTAGGACAATCCTATGAATTTGTAATATAGATCTCATACCTCATATATGAATCCTACATATCCTAGTTTTAGAAGGAATCTGAGTCACCATATTTCAATTTATCGGGGATTACACACTAAGGATTCATTTTCCACTATGGATATACATAATAAAATTGATATGATTATTTCAACTCCCTAAGCCGAGTTGAGCTATGATCGGTGTGGAAAATAAGGGAAATAAAATGATCAATGTCATTTCTTATGGGTGAGGGACTTAATTATTAATACATATATATGTAGATTTGATATGGACCTCATGCCTCAGGGAGGTTTCCTAGATGTCATAGTTATTGAAGGAATTAGATCCATAATAGTTCAATTGATTGGGGATTACTCTATAAGGACACCATTTGGTTTTTATTGGGGATTACACACCGAGGGTGGAAAAAGTAACTAAGCCATTGGATTCTCTATAGTCTAGAATACTCTCAGGTCTAACACGAATTGATTTTCTAGTTGATATTCCGTGGTTATCTACCTTACATGTTAGAGAATGTATTCCTAACATGTAAAAAGGTGAAACATATGATCTGTTGGACTTGTCCATAGATATTATTGTATTGTGGATGGCATTAATGTGAGTTTCCATATGATTAATAATGCCTATGCTATATCATATCATGGGATCTAGTTGACATGGCATGGTGTCATCTCATGAGATGGATGACACAAATGGAGTGTGTCATGAAAGTCAATGTGAAATGTCTCAGAGGGTGTTCCATAACTTGGCCAACATGTCTATAGGGATTCACAAGAAATGTCTTACACTACTAGGGGATGTCATGAGAGCTAGTTAACATGAATTAATGATACTATGAGAATTTTTTGACGTGTTTTGGTGCTGTTATATGAGTCAGGTGATGAATCCAAAGGAAATTGCAAGGCATTGGAGAAAAGTCCATGGGGACTTCACGAGAATAAGTTATTGTGCCTAAGAGGACCATTTGAATTTTTCGGACATTTCCAATGGATTTCATATAACCCAAATCGCATGTTGAAGTACCATCATGAGATCTACAAGGCATGTCCTTATGCTAATGCTTGTCTTGGGAAGTGCACAAAATGAATATAGTGGTCAATAAACATGTTTTTTGTTTAATTATTCCACCTTATGTCTTCATTGTATCTCTTATACATCAAATTTCATAGATTTATTTACTATAAATCATTTTTATATGTTATGTTATTTAGTAGACATGTTGGATGTTGTTCACTTGTCTTGTCAAAGATACATCATCTAATCAATGAGTGTTCATGTGAAATTTATATGTTCATCCCCTTATAGCTCCACCCATTCTCTAGTCTATTAAAAAATGGAAGACATTTAAGTCATGTGATGATTTTCATAGAGAAGCATTCTCTGGTTATTTGGAAATTTATTCTCAAGGTTTTCTCTCATGTAGTATTTTATCATTATTCATGGTTGTGTGGAGAATTCATATGCCTCACCACCATAGTTGTTTACTAGTCTGTATGTCGTATCTACCATGGATCTAGGATGCATTTGGTGAAACAGGATCAAAACCATGATTCTCCATAAATATCTGTCATGGAACAATCCTGATAGTTTCATCTAATATTTAGAAGCCATAAGTCCCTCCAATCAATGCTTACTTTATTAGATAATTTCCAATTAATAGGGATTTTGTTGACTCATGTGATATTACTGAAGGACTTCAATTTTTTCATATTAACATGTCCAAGGGCCTTCCTGAGATCACAGATACTGTAGAAATGTGTTTGTGACATTCTTTATGCCTTTCCAAATACATTATAAGAGGAATGGGTGGATTTTCTGGGGGTACCACGAGGTTGTGTTGCATACATCCTTAGCATCTCTCAAGTGTTTTACGAGCATTAGACCTATCACCAACATTCTTTTCATCCCCTTTGTTTTATTTTTTAAATTTCATGGATTTTTATAGTTTTCATGAGCAATGTCAAATATAACTTCTCTATATCATTAGGATGTTCCACATGGCCAATATGGGACATATGGTGTGCAACATTGTTTCATGAAAAAACCCATTAGTTTTTTCTTCTGAAGCCAATAGAGTTACACATAGATTCCTAAACATACCTGATGATATTTATTGAAGACAAGTGTCATGTCAATGGGGCATCCAGAGATGAGGTGGACATTCTCCATTGACTCGTGGTGTCATTTAGGTTTCCAAGGGCGTGTCTGAAGTATTTCAGTGACCACAACTATCTTCCACCTCCTCCCCTTTTATTTCATTTTTTATTGTAAAAACGCTCATGGGTCACATGATTGGTCATGGATGTTGTCAATGAAAATTATCCTTCCTATAGTTGATGTGTCACTTGATCATTACAACTGTTAGGGGACTCTGCCGTTAGACATATTATACCCAATTCTATGGGGTTTCTATTTATTTTTCAGAATCTGTCTAGATAAAATACATGTGGCATGAAAATGAATATTTGCGTACCACTACATGCTCACTAGTTATCTAGAGAGTCTCCTTAAGAGAAGGAAAATTTATTGCTGGGGGTTCTACGAGGTCTACCATAGGTTATACTCGACATTCGGAGACTTCACATGAAATTATGATGGTTGCGTGATCGTGGGTCCCTTGGAGGCTCACATGGTCTGCATTTCTCATCCACCTTCTTTTTTCCCATAGATTTTATAGAGAATATAATACCCATATTCCAATATTCCTTCATTTTTGATTATTTATAATCATTTTGTGGCTTCCAATAAATTCACCCTTAGGAATGATGTTCAGGGGGACAAGGGATTAGTATTAAATAAAGAAAATTCCCACCCGATTCATTAATTGTGTGATGAATCAGTGTCTTGGGTGGTGGATGATCTTCTAGGTGATGTTTGTTATTCCAAAAAAATATCTATATATATGGGGAAGATGGTGGATCACTTCACCTGCTACAACCTCTCCATAGAACACTTTATTTTTCCTCCATTTAGTAAATCCATCATAAGACCATTTCGTGATCCCCGATCCTGATCCCTATTCGGGAGCCATATCTTCAAGTCCATTTCAAATGATCCATTTTTCAAGACAGTTTCCATTTTAAATTTTTGTTGAAACTAACCAAAAATTGTACATAGGTAATTTTGGGAATTTTTGGCTATGAGGAATGAGAATTTATTTGAATGTTTACACGATTTTACAGCTCGATCATATGATCTATGCGATTCATGTTACCATGTTTTTCCCACATTATTATGAGTCTCTAAAAGAATAATCTGATAACCTATGGAGGATATGTGACCGATGAATTTTATGGTGGTTAGGAAATTTTTTAACACCTTTTTACAGTTTGAAAATACATTTTTGATCCATGTGGTTTACATGATGATGCTATTTTATTATGTCCTTTATATATTAAAATATTTGACATTAAAATTTTGACTATATTCCACTTATTTTTTTCAGTTGGAATTTGGATCTCGTCAATTTTATTTTGTGTTCAATCAAAGTGAAATTATCGCTAAGAATCATACTGCTAACCCACAAAACCACGTGGATTTATATTACAATATTTTTATTAAATTCCTCTTGTCTAAACTATTGGATTATCCCCTATCAAACTAACTGCCTCTATATGGGTTTGTTTTGATAGACGATGCAATAATTCCTCCTTAAAAATTTAATTTTTCATCATGATGGATATTAGATTCTCTTGACTAGGTCCAAATGACAATTGTGGTGAATGGTTATCTAGTTATATCTTGACCCCATTGCTTATCCAATCTGTTGGAGAACTCCCCTAGATTTAGATGGTCGTGACTTCTCTTTGAATCCTATAACTAAGAATTATTCATGTATATTTTCTTCTTTTCAGAATAATCTAAGTGGTTGATATTACTAGAAATAGAATCACCATCTCAAAAAAAATGATTCAGACGAATGGGAATGTTCATCCTAGGTAAGGATAAATCTATTTGGCATTTTATAATGTTCCATATGGGGTTCACCATTATAGAGATATGTGGATATCTCAATTTATCATTTCCCGGAAGCCTGCTATTAATAAGGATATAATTAGATACTGGGGACATAAGACCGACACATTTTACATTCTCCATAGTGAGGTGGGTATCAACTTATGGGATATCCATCAACTGGGTTGTATCCCCCCTCTAAGAGAGATATATGTTGAATTAATTCATAGTTTTTATGTCTGGGATGGCCCCTTATAGTCCCCAGTTTTGGAGAGGGAGATACTTTTTATCGTGAAGGATAAATTGAAGAAAGATATGATGATGTTCTTGATGATTTTTTTCATGGAGTGGGTTTCTATATTTCCTTTTAGTAGTAGGGTCTGGCCATCTATCATAAACCCTCATTGATGTACCTATTAAAAAGGACATGATAGTGCTGGATAATATTTAGACATTCTAAAAGGTTGGGATTGTACCTCATTCACCAACCAGGTAAACACATAGGTATATTATAAACATAGGATGTCATGATTTCTACAAATGTTTATGATTGGGTGGATTTTTCTGGATTGGGTTACACACTCATGGATTTATGTTAGCACATTGGTAATGTTAGTGTGACTTGTGGAATAGTGGAACATCAACATGGTAGTACCATTACTTGAGTGACTATACTAAATGTTGGGATATATTCAAAAGTTATCACCCCTTATAGAATCATTGGTCTCCTACAGTTCTTGTTTTTTTGGATATGGTAACATTTACATTGATATAAATACTATAATTATACTTGGATCCTAGCCGACCTATAACTTCCTATATTTCATAACATATCTGTGTTTGGGGATATGTATATAATCACTTCTGAGGTTAAATATGTGCTATACCAACATTATATCATCACGTTTACCACCATTTGTGCACATGCTCAGACGATTATTGATTATGAAAGTAATTCCCATGATGAGAGGTCATATACGATCTCTCTCCACGATGAGGTTATTATAGATAGAGTGGATGATCTAGTTATAAGTGAATCGTATACACCTTATTAATTCTCTAATTAGTTTGGTTGTTTTTAAAGATTCTCCTCTCTTATATTTGTTGATGTTTTAGGGGAATGACATCCTAGATCCATTCACTAATCATAGAAGATAATGTCACATGAAGAAACTAATGATGAAATCATAATTTTCTAACTCATGCTTCCATATTCCTTAACCACCATTTATCCCAGGCTTGGGTAGTAGCTTATTTAGGTTGTGTTCTAGTATAGTTGATCCATCATGTGGATAGATCATTCACATGACCAACACCTTTTTCTATGTTGGCAATGGAATTGATTGCAGCTATTGGAAGACATCAAGGAATCTACCTCGTTCTTGTGGTAATTTACCTACTATAGGACCAGACTTAATTGAATAGATCTCTCCTTTATTACATCATACAGATGATATTCTTGTTGAGAGAAGGGCTTGCATGGCTTATTCCCCCATTTTAACATTTTTTAGCTAGTTTTTCCTCTTCCTGCCATGCCTACTCTATTGGTCACAAAGTATCAAGGGAAACATAAAATGGTCTGGAAACAAATTCATGACTTGATCATTGATTCCCCCTTGGAAGTATATTGTCACCTTGTGGAACACATTCACCAATTATTTCATGACTTGGGAGAAGATGGTTTAGACCAACAACTTCTATATGAAATAATGGAGCATATTATTTTACTCAGCATGATCGAGATGCAAGTGAATGAGATCTGGATAACCTTGTGGATGAGTCAACCCTTTATAAGGAAATGAGTAAGGCATAAAAGGCACAAGATCATGGTCATCAGTTGATATCTAAACTTTTGTATTATATGGATTCATTTACCATATAAATATGGATATGTTAGGAGATCATTTCTTATTTGAGATCTGATAAATCATGTCGACAGACTTGTCTAATTTTTCCTAGAGGATAACTTATGGTTTGATTACATTGGTCGAGACTCTTCATGCTAGAGAAGAAGTGGAAGAGGCAGTAAAAGCGACACTCTAGCACTCTATCAGTGCATCTCATTAGCCACATTCTGATGTTTTTGATGTATCTGATCGACTTTTATCATAACTTGAACTTCATAATGCATTTCATTTTTTATGAGACTTTGGAGAGTCTCAAAAATGTGGACATTTTACCCTCATTTTTCACAGTGTATGTGGATTTTAAAAACATTAAACTTTATATTCCATATTCTATTTATCCATGATAATCATAGCATTCAATTTTTCCTATATTATATGAATTTCCAATGATACTCATTCTTTGTGTGATATCAACCTGACCTGAATGTCTGTATTCTAAGATTTTTTTTTGGAAGAACTCATGAATTCCCACTAACATGATGTTCATTACTAATCTATTTTACACTATATATTTAGATCACATAACATAATGAATAATAAATTTGGTAGAATAAATGTCCCAGAGGGAGATTTATCTTTTGATTTTCTAATAAAAATATGCTTGTTTATAGTGGATTGATTTTTGGGGCCATATGATGGACCTTACAAGATTTTGTAGACTAAATCATTACTCTAGAGTAGTTTATGGTATTTTATCTTAGACATTCTATTTCTTCTGTTTAGACTCTTTTCGTTCAGACCATATATCACATTAATTTATATTCCTTTATATTAGACTTTATATATCTATAGTCTGGGGTATTTTATCTTAGACCTTACACTATTTTTGTTTATGGAATTTTATCTTAGACCTAATATCACTATATTTTAGGGTCTCTTAACTCATCCTTATATTTTGTTAGATTATTGACTTTTACCTCATAATTGATATTACATTAGTTTAGGTTCTTTAATCTTAGACTTTATATCTCTTTAGATTAGGTTCTTTTAGCTCATACATTATATTACTTTAGTTTAGGATTTTTCATCTCGAATGTGATATTTATTTAGTTTATGGCCTTTTATATACGGCATGCTATCTCATTAGTTTAGGGTACATTAGCTCAAACATGATATTTCTTTATTTCAGGGACTTTTAGCTCAAACCCAATACTGCATTATTTTAGTGTCTTTTAGCTCGTAGTTAATATTTCATTATTTTAGGGTCTTTTACTCAGACCTAATATCAATTTAGTTCAGTGTATTTTAGCATTGACATAATATATATTTAGTTTAGGTTCATTTATCCCAGACCTGATATCTCATCAGTTTAGGTACTTTTATCTTGGATATGATTTTTATTGTTTTAGATTGTTTTATCTCAGAACTGATATTTATTTATATTAGGGTCTTTTATCTCATCCCTCATATTTCATTAGATTAGTGTCATTTAACCTGAACCTCAAATTTATTCACATTAAGATATTTATATTAGACCTTATATTTCTTTAGTTTAGGGTGATTTATCTCAGACCTGATATTTATTTAGAATAGGGTCTTATATCTCGAAACTCATATGTATATAGTTTAGGGTGTTTTAACTTAGACCTTATATCAATTTAGTTTAGGGTCTTTAAACTCGCACCACATATAACTTTAGTTTGAGGATTTATTTCTTGGACCTAATCAATGATCACGGGATGTGGTGCATACATGCCGTGAATGACCCAAAACACCATGGGGTGTTGTGTGATTCTGTGGTGTTTCATGGGATTAAAAGGGTCATAAAACCCTTTTGGTTGAGTGAAGCATTTTGTTAATGGCCATTGGTGCAAATAGATAATCCATGGACATGTATTTTTATTCATGAAAAGGTTCCTTGAATCTAGATATCCTTTACAAGGGATATGGAATAATTTATGGAGGTAATATCAGTTGGAGGTTGAAAAACATGGGATTTTTGGCCTACCAAGATATTTGGAATATGGGTGATGTAAATCATAACCCAAATGATAGAGTTCAAGAATATGAGATGGTGTAGACATGTCGATTATGTCTGATGACATAGTGAGCTTCGAGGATCCACTGTGGTGTATCTAGGGATAACAAGGATTGATCATCCTTTATGGCAATGAAAATATGACTTTATTTAGGAGGTCAAGGACCTTATTCATCAATATAAATCCTCAAAAATGATTCTCTACACTCCTCTCTAAGGGACATAGATTTTTTTAAGACAAAAATATTCCGATGATTAATTTGGGTATTGAAGAAGTCAATTCTGGGAAGGTTCAGGCACCCTAGGGAAGTTATCTCTTAAATAATGATGCTCGAGTCCTAATCCTCATGGTTTAAAATCATGATGTGTGGGCCACCTATGGCGACGGAATGAAGCATAATAGTACGCCCTTATGAAATTGTATGAAAAATTATGATGTATTGTCGAGTATAACAAATCAACATGGATAGTTTGGTGCAGATATTTTATGTCAAAATACAAAGTGCTTGAGTAGGAAGAATGATATCGGACACTCATATTGTTATGAGTTTAGATCATGCTGAGGTGTTGAGTTCTTCCACGGTGGTGTTAGGGATAACAAGTATTGGTAGGATATTTTTTAGAGTGATGTATTTGGTTGAAAACCATAGGTGAATATGCAGGAGCTGTAGACATGTATTAGTAGTCATGAAATGGGTCCTTGATGATGGATATCCTTTTATAAGGACATGTAAGGTCATGGTGACAAAAAACACCCCAAATCATGAAGTGTGATCTGTTGAATGTTTAATATCCAAGAAGGGTTTGAGGACCCTAATTTTTGTTGCACCTCCTAATGAACATATTCTCATGGAGTGGATATGTGGAAAACCACTACACTAATTTTTCCATAAAGTACAGGACATGTGAGAATATCATGGAATTTAGTAGGGATTCCACATAAACCCAACAATCATTATGCCTAATTTTCCCCCCTAATTTTTCCAAAACCCTGAAATTGTAGATTTTAGTGAGTGAAGACTTCACTTTTTCATAGGCTTCCCTTTGTAAGTTTTCAACCTGACTAGATTTGTGTATCATTCACTATCATTTTATATTCTTATAATTTTTACCATTATATTCTAGAAATTAAAGCCGTACAATTTTTACCAAAGGGAGATAATTTTAAATTTGGGAAATCCAAGAACCTATAAGAGTATGATACATAAGATCCCAGTTACAATAACCTGGGTCAAGAGTACCACATTGTCCTTATGAGTGGGGGATGGAAAGTTCATAATCCTGAAATGAGGTTCTCGGGTCCTGAGTAAAGATATGGGATAATCATACAGGGAGAGGTTAGATAACAATTGGTTATTGAGTTCTTCTATAGCGGTGTCAGAGATCACAAAGATTAGAATTTATTTTGTATAGAGTGAAATATTTGTTTGAAGTCATTAGGTGCTTATGAAAGATCCATGGGCATGTATGAATAGTTATATATAGGTTTGTTAAAGCCAAATATCCTCTCCAGTGTCTATGAATGGTTGAGGTAACATGATGTTCTCAAGACATGAATTACGGGTTATGAATTGAGGTTGTTTAAAAAAATAATGGATTTACCTCGTATTCTGGTTAGACAGAGTATGATTATGGTGGTCCTTTGATAAGAAATTAAATATTGGAGTTGGTCTGCAAATTTTATCATCATATAATGAAGATGTATATTCTTATGTGAAGTATAATCATCTTATGGTAAAGGTATGATTCATGCAGTATATTTTTACGAGGAATGGGAATTTTCAATGATGTGTAGAATCATTTCATGTAGACATGTTTCATGCACTTTTAACATCATGTTAGGAGTATTTTGGTGCTGTGACATGAAATTTTGGTATTGTGGTTTTCCCCATGATTGAAATTATAGGAATCCATATAAATCCCATGGTGATCAGAATAAACCCATATGTAGTTCTTAAAGAAGTATCCAACATAGGTCTATCACATATATAGATAGGGGGAATGTTTATATTTACCTATTGTGACTGGGACCTGAGTTGGAGATTCATGCCATACTATGCATACTATGAGGTAAGGAATAAAGTTACAAATAGTTCTTGAATTGGAAATACTCTATACATGTATGACTCATATATTGTGTTGTGAATTATCTATTTCAACAGTTGTAGATAGGCCTGGGATAGGATGTCGAGGAGTCACTATGGATCATGTGATGAATGGAATCATGTTACACATAGTTATAGAAAAATAATACTCTATATAGGTCTGAACCATACGTTTAGGTTGAAATTATTTCAATTGAATGATGTACTCGGTCACAGGATTATTGATTTGGGAATAACTATTTATCCTTTGAAGATAATAATAAATTCACGCATAGTTCTTGGAGAATCTATAATGTTCTTAGATAATGTGTGATGGTCCAAAATTGACCATCCTAAATGATTTGGTGGTGTTACATATGGTTCCAAGGGTGAATATATGGTAATCACTGCATAACTCATGAGGAAGAAAATCAAGCCACATGTTGTTTTGGTGGAACCATGCAATTTATCATCATGCAGTGAGGACTGATGGTTTGCCTTTTATGGTCATTCATTAATGATAGAGGTAACCCTGTCAATATCTCTTGTGTCTAGTATTTGTTTAGGAAACCCCTAAAATAAATTCTATGACCACATGATCTATGCTCGGAGTGATAAAAACGAATTGACAGGGTTTTTTCCAACCATGCAGAGGCACTTAAGAGAAGAAAAATAAAAATTTGTATCATTTGGTGGCTAGAACATGATATAGAATCGAGATGTCTCTATATATCCCACTGAAAATTAAAATCAATCCATACATAGTTATATAAATATCTTATTGTTTAGAACAATTTGTAAAGGACATGCGTGACTTTACATAATAGAGGAAGGATATTTTGGATATTTTCTATTTTACATCATTCAATAAGGATAAGGATCACCATGTATGAAGGATCATTGTGGTTAGTCTCAAAACTAAAATTTTGGTCTTCACTACATATCCTATAGTGGAAGGATTCAAGGCATATGTAGTTCTTGAGAGCCTATTCTATTTAATGTAATGTGGTAAGGACATCTGTTGTTCTATTTAACAACATGTTGTAATAATTAACATGTATATTTTAGCATCATGTATCTATAATGAATGATGGGACATACATTGAAGTGGAAAATCTTATTCTAATAGCTCTGAAAAGTATTTCATGAGGAACTATGAATTGGTGATAAGTGTGTCACACTCCCCATCCATTTAGGCCAATGATTAAGAACCATTATGATATACATTATGTAAGATGTAAGGTCCCTCTTCCTTGGGATATAGCTTCATGGGCTTCTTTCCTAGTTTCATAGGGGTTCCTAAAACCAGCACCAAATCCCCTTTGATGAATGTGTAGAGGAAAAACATTTTATTGAAGGCTTGTGCCATCCAATTTCATTGGACCTCATGGGATTTCAATGTGTAATAACATTTCTCATCATTCCACTCTAATTCATCAATTTTTATTTGTGATTTCTCTTCATCTAATAGTTTTCTATAAATATATATTTAGAGTGAGGGAGGCTGGAATTATATGGGCAACAATGCCTTGTTCCCACGAACTTGTGAGTTTGGTTTTTCTTGTGTAGTAGTATCTATGGTGGTACAGTAGGCCCAAAAAGAATGAAGAAGTTTCTCTCGCCAATATCAATTATCATTATTTTCCATCATTCAGAGTATATTTGAAATATTTTTATTTTATGCCTCTATCAATCAAGTTGTTACTTCATGATAGCGAGATGTGTGATTGGACTCGATGTTGTACTCTTAGTATCATTTTTTCAATTCTATAGAACGAAATTTGGTGCCACATTCCATCAATATTGTGTGAGGGACCTCCAACATGGTTATGATATGGGAATATATGAAGTTGATGATGTTATTCGTTTTTAATTCCTTGAGGGTATCATTTCATCCTATACAGAAAATAATGCGGTAGTAGTAACAGTATACTTGAGCTACATAGCTATGGATAGGAGATATGGCCCCACGATATCCATAACTGAAATGGAAAATGACCATGAATATTTTGTCTCAAGTTGAAATTCCTAGGGTTGATGGATGATGTTTTCACGTATTTTTATTGCATGATATTTCATGGGGAATTTCATACAGTCCTCAATCATCATTTTCCAATAATTTCCCAACCTCATGCTTTTGTGAGAGAGCCTTATCCTAGATTGATGGGTGCCAAAAGATCCAGCATGGACTTCTTGTGTGATGGGAAAACATCTCCTTCTACAATTAATCTATGAATCATTATGTCAACTCTAACCTTATAAGGATTCATCTTCGCATTTGGTCCATCATGCACAGTAATGTTCAATGCATGATTCCAAATCTATTAGATTTCATATTTATCTATTGGGAGTACCCCATTTTGAATATAGCTGATTATGGGCTCCATCCATCAATGAGTGGGAATGAAATCATCATGCTCTGGGGTGGTATTGACATGATTGATCTCTTCCATATCACTTATGAAAATCCTAGATCCCATTATTCATTGTGTGATACAATATATTGATTCTTCATGATTAGAGTCAGCTAGTATAGTGTATAAATTTGCCAATGCGTTAATGTGATAATTTTGTGATCATGGAACATGATTTAATGTGGGAAATAAAGGAAACTCTAACACCAATCCCCTAATGTATCTTGTTAGAGGGCGTATTTATTCATTTTTAATTGAATATTATCCATTTATTTTCATTATCAATATCTCTAAATACCCTTTGATGTTTAGGTAGGAGATTTTCAACTATAGGTCTAGTTCCATGAGAGCAATATGGGGCTGTTATTCTACCACATTATTTGTGTAGCCTTCGGATAGTGATATGGTTTTGGGAAAACAAATTTATTAGTATAGAAAAATAGGACCCCTAAGTTAACCATATTATGATTTAGGTTTTCCAACCATGTAATGATATGAATACGGGAGGTTCCATCAAAATACATATCACATGTCCAAGGAGTTTTATGGGAATATAATACTACCTCATCTATAAGCTCTGTGTATTCTATTGTATTTTTCAGGGCATGATGTGCTTTAAGGTAGTCATCTAGGTATTTTCCTTTCACTAATTTCTATGATATGAACTGATTGTTGTATTTACAAATAAGTATTTCCCATTGGGCCAAGCACATAGTCAACATTGGACAACCAAGGATGTACATGAGTGGATCAATATAAGAGACCATTAACATCTAGGTGCTATAAGTAATGCCTCAGCTATTTTATTGTGAATATGCATGCAAGACCATTCTTCTCCACATCAGAGTATTGGGTCTTAATACCAATCATAGTCCAAATGAGTTAATAGAGACCATACTCACTCCCCACATCATTATTTTGGGTGATTAGGGTTCCCAATGAGCATTCTATGAAGCCACTTAGAATATTTGAGGCCTTACTTCCACTGGAGGAATCATGACGGATGGGTGTGGGATGTAATACATGAGTCTTTCAAATTCTTCATGGGATTCATATTCCCATTGATAAGAGATTCCCTTCTTTATTATCCTAATGGTATGGAGAGATTTATTGTTCAGGTTGGAAATGAATCGCTAAATGTAGGTGGAGTGTCCATGGAGACCCCTCAGTATTTTGAGATTCTTTCTAGTGACATTGCAAATATAGAACTAGTATTCTCTACATTGATGTAATTGTCGCAGTGGCATAAAAAATCTTAGTAACTTCCATATGTCTCCCATAAGGTTCATTTTATTGGATTAAACATCATAATGTTTTTTGCAGTTTTTTGATGACTATTTGAATGTATATAAATTGATAACATCGGTGTAAGGATTTGAACAGTAGATCATTGACATAAAATTTGTATTTAATTCCAATGAATGAATTAATGATATGATGGCTTGTGTGATAATATGTAGAACTAACATTCTTCAAGCCAAATGGAATGAAAGGATAGAAAAAGATCCCCTGAGGTGCTATTAAGTAAGAGGATAATTCATATTTAGGGTCCATCTTTATTTGATGGTATATTTAGTAAAAACCCATAAAATAATGGTATTGGAAGCTAAAAGTTTCATATATTATGATTTAAATGAAATTCAATGAGAAATAATCATTTGGGAAATGCCGATTAAGGTATCTAATGTCAATGCAGACCTAGATCATCCAATTATTATTAACATGGATGTTGTTGGATAACCAATCTTGTGAACTTCACTTGTCAATAAATGTTGGATTCAATTGACATCTCAACATCCATCTATATATTGGAGTCATGAGAGTAGTGTATCCTCCTAGATGCATACATGAAACCTTGATGTTCATCTGATAGTCCAAGGTGGTGTGTAGGCACATCTGGATTTTGTAAAAGAATATATTTATAGTTCCAAGAAAACACATATCGGTGATACTTAAGAAATGTGATGTACATATAATTCATTTCGAGTGGAATGGAGGAACTAATTAATGTAGGCCATGGGTCTTCATCTATTCAAAGATTTATTAGCCTCAGTTCATTGATGGTGGTGGAGACACCTTCCTCGAATGCTAGAGGGGCGTTCCTATGATCATCCTCATATTCATCCAACTCAGATTCTATGGAGACATTTTCAAAAGAATAATGAAATTTGGGGGATTATACATCACTGTCGATGTGATGGATGTTCTGAGAAGAAACAATATCATCTTTTATTTACATAGTAACATTAGGGACATTACAGATCTAATTTATAATTATACTGTCACTTGGGACATAACATGATTGGACCTCCAGGACTTGGTTTCTGACATGAAAAATATTTTTTGGAGTACATAATATATGTTAATAATACTCCATGAAAACAAAGGGGATGACACTAAAACTTTATGATATGGAACAAGTATTTCAACATCAACTACCGATTACTTTCCTCTATTTTTATAGCAATATTCTTCAGAATTTGTGGCTCCACCTGTCTCAAAATGGGCACTATCACCATGTATTGTACTGAAATCACAATTAATGGTGTACTTCAAACACTAATGGAATGATGAAGTTATTTCAATGTGGATATGAATCCAAGGCCTTCCAAGAACGACATTTTATGTGGTGTATTGTTGGATAACCATAAACACTGAATCTTACATGGGATCCCTAAATTGGGCGTTGAGCTGGATCTTCCCAAGAGGTCATTGATCATGCGTATCATACTATTGAATGGATTTATTAGTGGGAGTCAAACACACTTCATCATATCCAAAAGTATGTAGGGTTTGGACTAGGATATGATTGATCCCAGAACCATTATCAATCAGATCCCATTGAAAGTTGACATTATAGAGTCTATCTGAGATATATAGGGGCATGATGTTCCCATGAATGATCTATTCTTGATCATGGTCAATGAATGAAATAAAAACATGAAATTTTGATTAAATTGGTACAACATGATAGACCATAGAAACATCAACTTCTTTCATAAATTCTAAGGGTCTCTGGAGGGCATTAATGAGTTCCTCCCCAAGTACATTTCAATGGAGTTCATCGAGGATAAATACATTGGGTGGGACTATCACCAGCTATTTTAAGTCATCATAATTTTGCTCCAAATGTTCTTTATTCATGATATGGTGTTTCTCTTGGAACATGTGTCTTAGGATCTGAGAAATTTTATGTGGATGGGATCAATGTTTTTATAAAGGTCGCGGGAGAATCTTCTTCTAGTAGTGATGGTCACGATATTTTTCCCTTTTTTCTGGGTTGATTAGATGATTGAACCCCCAATAGGTTTCAATGAAAGATAATTGGTCGTGATTAAATATTTGATGGTTTTGAGAAACCACCTTGTCTCCTTTGTTCCCACTAATGTACTTTTTGATAGTTCTCAGTTGCATAGACTTTCATTATGGGGGATATAATCAGAATATTTTTTCCCACCACATCATCATTTTCCAATGTATCCTTGGTTACTATAACTAAGACCTCTCCTTCCATAGGTATGAATGGTAAAATCATACACTGTGATATGTTCATCATCAGAGAAGGGGTCTTGAAAGTGTATCACAATGACATAACAAGATATGAGCTCATCATAGGACGTGGATTCATTTTTGTGGGGGAAAATACTATTTTGGGGATTTTACAGGGAAGAAGTCTACAAGAGTTAAATCAAACATTATATAGGATTATAATTTCTCCTATTATATTCTTTAGTTCATTTGGGGGTCATTACCAACTTTTGTATTTTTATTTTGTGCATCCTCTTTGGTTGGTAGAGCTATTGTGGGTCCATGTATCAATGATCTTAGGGTGGTAGGAGATCGTTAACTATTTTTTTAATATAATAGTTTTCAAACATTTGAGAACACCTAGCCAAGTTCTTCTTCCAATAACCCACTTCATCAAATAAAAAAATGATTATAATAAACACTTTATTTGGGTAGTTATCTAACACTACATATCTGGAATTGAACATTTATTAAATGATGCTTTTTAAGATGAAATATTCCTAGATATTATGAACAAAACTTCTATGAAAAGGAATATAGTTAGGATGGTCAGTGAGGTTGACCACATCAGGTCTCCTAGACTTTTTAAATGTTAGAAGGTTGATATCTATAATGGATAAGAAATAACTTGTGACTTGTTCATTCCTAAATAAGTATTTCTTGTTCATAACATCCAAAAATGCTAGGTGACCCGAATTTATCTTCACATATGAAGGAGGGAGATTATGTGTTTTTTTCTATTATATAAGATGTTATAGTCGGTTGGGGTCTGACTTGGTTGCTTGGACAGGCACTGCTAGGGGATTGATGGTGATAGTTGCAGCCTCTATTTTGTATGGATTTTTTTTCTATGTTTGGGGAAAAAGTCAAATTTCTGATTAGGCTCAGTTAATGGATTATACTATAAATTTTTCCATTTCTATGAACTCACAAAATCAATATAGATATTTCAATGGAATTATATGCATTTTTAACTCGTCCATGATGTTTTCATCACAAAGTTCCAACAGTTTCTCTTGTGAGAGAGGGATGTTGAGTGAGTAGGTTAAAACATTACACCTTACTATGATGTTTGAATACCTATCATTTTCGTATTTTAGGAAATTTTAAGGTTTAAATTCATAGACCTCATCAATGTAGAGCTGAATTAACAAACGAATTTATGATTATTTTCATGACGTCCAATAAAAAATATTTGTAGTAGACTGCAATACCAAACAATGGTTGGCCCTATCATTGTTTTTACAAAACATATCATATTTATTTCATCACATTGAACTAGTGGGCCAATCATTATCATGCATTAGGATAAAATGTGTGTGAGATGTGGATCTAGGTCTCATACAAAATCAAAATTATATAAGGTATAATTTATGAAATTAGGTGGTGGCACAATTTCATCCACGTATTAAGGATATTGATTACTCTTAGTCTCCACAGGTCTTATTAAGATCTCAATGGCATCAATTTGAGTGTCTGGGGACTTGATGA
Source organism: Viscum album (assembly GCA_963277665.1). NCBI lineage: Eukaryota > Viridiplantae > Streptophyta > Magnoliopsida > Santalales > Viscaceae > Viscum > Viscum album. Next base: position 1,659,925,244 of record OY728150.1, read on the forward strand.
AATTAAGAACATATAGGGGGACTTATGTGTGATCCATCTTCCTTGAATATAGGGTGGGTTGTAGAAAATGTGGTGGCCCAACTTTTATCACTAGCTATTTACCAATTCATCCCAAGATTTAATGATGGTCCTGATATGGGATAGTTTGTCAACAAAATGGAGGGAGGTAAAAGTAATTTTAAACATATTTATTTAGGTAGAATTAATTCCTCGATTTGGAGCCCTTCTAGTGCTTACATACCGCTCTTATATTTGTATCGGCTATAGGGGAGGTTATTAATCCTTGCTGGAAGAAGATACACAAATAGAATATTTCCCCAGTGAAAATTTGCATTGATCTATCTAAGAGCATGTGTCTCACTGTCATATTGTTATATTTGTTCTTATGGGGAAATAACCTTATCTATTTTGGTTGGAAACTGAGATATACTCAAGCCATTACCCTTTTCTATGGAAATGTTTTGCCGTGTATGTCATAACTTGGTAATCAAAGGTTCTAGGTTCTGGATTCCTTTTTGGTTCAGGGAGTGTTTAGCCTCATTTGTATTATCAAAATAATGTTCCTCCTGGGGTAGATGTTTTGTGTTTTTTTCTTCTTCATTTGTTCCTTAACACACATAATTTTTCATATTGATACTGATGACATTCACAGATGCATATCAAGCAATGGTGGTAATGACATTAATTTCAATGAAACATAATTATTCTTCCCAATCTACCTTAGGGTCATTACTCAAACCCTAGTCTATATTGGAACATTTTAATTATTACCCTGATAGGGTATTATTTACATCATTATACATTCCTTCTATTTTGTTCTATGAACAATGACTATGAGGGAGTTTTTGGTTTTGTGGACATGTTGGCCCTGACCAGTAGTGGTTTCTCTAATAATGGGTTGAATAAGTGGGATACTAAACATTATTTATTTCCACCAAACATGGGGAGATTTATTTTCTCTATGGTTATAATGATGATGAAAATGAAACTATCCATGTTGTGTAGATGTTATTCGGGGTCACAAATGGCATTTACAAGTCATGTTGTTGATGTCCAAATGATTCTAGTTAGGGATTTGATGATTCTTGGGATGAACATGAAGATATGAATTCTCTTATTCCAATAGGGTGACATTGATCTGGAATCACAAATTGTGTATTTATGGTCCTTTTAGGGGATGATGAACCAGGTGATAGTGATTGATATATAAATTTCCCAATCCGAATGGGGTGGGGATTATTCGCAACTATATTTTATATATCCCAAATCATCTCAAGTATTGAATATATGAGAGTTAGCGGTGGTTTTTATATTACTAGGGCCCAATGGGATATGGATGCTCATAGATGGCTGATATTGCAGCTACTATTAATGCTCATTTGATGTGGTTTAATTGTTATATTGTAGGAGCTGGGAGTGATGGAAAACCCTAATGAGATCCATTTTTTTATGAAATAGTATGAGTGATTTCATCATTAGTATCCATGTCTAGAATTTATTTTCATTTACTTTAGATGCCCAGTTTGGAGTCTGGTTGGATATCCCCTATCGCCATTCACGATTTTCAACACTATTGAATCATATGTATTCTATTGTAGTGACCCACTAGCCTAAGTGTTACCTAGTACCTTGATATTATCAGAGGATTTAACATTTCAGTGGGTTGTATAATACGGTTTCTATTATTCCAATGGAAATTCAATGTTTAAATCACCATAATTTTCCCATCCTTAAATACATATTCATGATGTGGACTCAAAAGACCATCTACTGAATTGTTGTGATGCACTGGTGGCACGTTTTTTGCCTATTTGTGTTGTGATTTTCTGATTTTGGACCCTAGTCTCTTTCTGTAGTAGCCATATCATGATTAAAAAAAATTATTTTGATGGTTTGAAGGTGAACATCAGAAACTGGTAAATGGTTGTGTCTAAACAATACATACTGATGAGTAGACCAAATATTTTGCCATACATATGTAATGAACTCATTTTCTAGATTATTTGGGATCAAATACCTTGATGTGTCGAGGGGGAAACCTGATGGGGATGTTATTTCAGGATAACACTCCCCATATTTTGATGTTGGACTCCTCTTCAATGTACATACATGACTCCATCTAGTAATACCATAGAAGATGATTCTGTAGGACACCTACTGAATGGAATGGATGTAACACCCCGACCCCTCTAGGATAGAGCCGATGAATTAATTTTGATATGGTCATGGTTAAAAGTAATGAAAAATCGTGAATGAATGATCAGTTTAGTAGTCTTGAAGAAATTAGATACTTATTTGTAACACAAATTAAATTGAAAAAGGTTAAAAGATACCACAAACCTAAAAACTGCAACCACATGCACACAATAAATGTCATTCTCTTCATCACATGTTAAAGGTAAACATTGAAAGGGGTGAGCTCAAATGCTCAGTAAGGGTTAAAAATTGGGGAATCATGAGTACAATAATATGTTAATCCTAATAAATCAGACATAATCAATATGTCATGGTGAATAAATGAAATACTATATCCATTAATAAACTGAGAATGAAACTGCATCCGTAGATGTGGTCATAGTGAAAACCTCATGGAAAATAATAATAAATAATAATGAATAAAGACAATGATTATTAATTTCACCTCAGGAATCTATCACAAATAACCATAATATCGAAAAAATGGGTTAATTCTATGGGTAGAAACCCGTCTGTTTTTTAGAAACAAACTCGAAGGGTTTGTCACCAACTGATTTGTCTCATGAGACCTACCACTGCATCAAGGTGATATAGAGATCCCGACCCTCCACTACATGTCCAAATCATTCTTTTTACATTTATTCAATAAATGATCAATATTCCTCTTCAATATCTATATAGATTAGAGTATACTGATTTATCAATATCTCTATTATTAAAATAACTTTCAAAATAAACACCGTATGTAAAATGGTATACAATTTAGACAAGAAAAATATCCATCATATGATATTATGAATATTTAATATATAAATAATTTCAAATGAAAATTGATCTCAAATGGGCAGTAGGTACACCACATAAGGATTATTAGGTGCACAATACAAAGTTTGTCACGATGAAATATAGTTGAGACAATGTATCTTACCAAAATGTAATCGGTTGAATCATATGAACAGAACTTAATAACACTAAACTTAATCATTAAATAACATTAATATAGAAATAATTATTTTATTATATATCAAATGGTAGTAAAAATATACCACATACAATAAATAAGTGGTGAACAATGAAAAACTCACAGAAATGAATGAGATATGAGAAACACCTTACAAACATTTCGGCATGGTCACAAGTGTTATTTGTATGTCTTAATGAGAGGTAAAGGGGAATTCACTTATTTATATATCACAAGGGTAGTATGGGAGAGGTGAAAAAAATATCCCATAATTAGGAATTAAAATTAAAAGGGCACAATATAGGGGGGATTCTTGAACAAATGTGAGAGAGAGGATCCCTTAACTTACACTCGAAGGTGTTCTTGTTTGTTCATAACAACGTAAATAATCGAATTTAGCATCATTAATTAATAATTAAAGAACCTTATAAACATTTATATGATACAGTATAGCCTTATTATGTTCATTAATGAATTTTTATGGGTTTAATAGATTCAATTGTTTTGTTTTGGAAGCATTTTCTTACTTGGATTCATGATTTGATTACTAATATTCATTATTGGAAGTTCATTTGTAATGTGGTGAAACATCCACAATTGTTAATATACATTATTAGTTAGATTAAATAGATATAAATGATCTTATAATTATTCTGGATATATACCTTGAGGATGACTCATTCGATGAGTTAAAATAAACGCTTGGATTTGGCTTGCGCTTTTGTGCACAATAAACTTGTTTTGTATTATTATTCAATATTATGAACGCTTAAAGATTCCAGAACATTAATCAAGATCAAATACCTATATTATGACCTTTTTGAACCATTTAAATGGCTACATGGACATTATTGAATATAGTAATTTAAATTAAAAACCCATCTTCCTTGAGTGTTATAAATTTACACATCTCAGACGGTGTTTGCATTTATTATATAAATGGATGGGGGAAAGAGATATTATGATAAAATATTCCATTAGAAAAATTAAAACCTCGTACATGTAAGGTACTGGAATTATCATGGCATTTGGATGAGGGGAGGTTGTATGGGGGATCAAAAGAATGGAACATTCCAAAAGAAAATGAAAGAAAAGAGAAGGAAGTTTCACCTGTTGAGTACTCCTCCTTGAGAATCTTTTTAAGGCCCTTGGTTTTGGCCTTTTTGTGAGACCAGAAGGTCATGGAAGTGGGGATAGGACTTCAGAAGTGTATTTTGAAGAATTTAGGAATGTATTTAAGCTTGAGTGGTGTGGGAGGAAGAGGAGGAGAGGGGAGGTTTATATAGTGGAGGGGAGAAGAGTTTTCTTAATATTTTAATCATTAATTTATTATTACCTCTCAAGACAACCAATAGTGAGTATTACATGACCATGAACAATAATATATGCATGTGACTTCGAACCAATATGAATTAAATTAGCAGGTCATCATTAATGGCTCAATTAATTCATTACTAAGCATTTATTGTGATTTATCAGATTTTACTATTCATCAAAAATTAAAGTACTTCCGAAAAAACCCAAAATTTTAAACTAACAATATTTCGACGTATAGAATCCAAAAATAAATTCCATTTTTAAAAAATAATTTCTTAAATATGATTAATTAAATATTTAATTGAAATATTATTTAATTGAATAATATAAACACCTAAAATTTTCATATTCATTTTAAGGTGCCTAAATTCATTTAGACACTCAGTGGAATGGATACCATTCACAAGAGATGTATTAATATTCATAAGGTAAGTTACTATTCATAAGGGTAGGCTACTATTCATAAGAGTATGTTACTATTCACTAAATATTGATTTTCCCGTATCTGACTCCAAATAACATACTGATCGAAACCATGTATGTCAGATTTTTGATATTCACATCCCAGAAGTGAAAAAATTAGTATTACATGGCTAGGTTATGTATATATCTTATATGTATCCATGTCTAGTTCCATATAGGCTCAGGGATTCCTAAAATATAGGCTATAACTAGAATCTATTTAAGAGAAAGATGGTATGAAGTGTTTGGGGTGCTACATTATTCCCCCATTCAGTAATTTGTTCCTCTAAATATTATGTATGAAGCTCACCAAAAAGATATTGGTGATTATTTTTCATAACATCCTCAGGTTCCCATGTCTCTTCCTCCATATTCTGGTTTTTCCCAATAACCTTTACTATTTGAGTTTTTCTATTTCTCAATACATTTTCCCTTGTGTCAACAATCCCGATAGGCTTTTCACAGTATGAAAAATCAGTTTCCAGTTCTATTTCTTCATATGTGAGAACATGTGTTAGGTCTGGCATGTATTTCACTAACAATGACACGTGGAACACATCATGAACTCTGTAGAGACCTGGAGGTATTTCAAAATAGTAAGCTACATCGCCGATTCTTTCCTATGTTTCAAATAGTCCGATGTACCTGGGGGTTAATTTCAATTTCTTACCGAACCTTATAAAACCCCTCAATGGTGATACATTCAGAAATAAATGATCCCTCACTTGCAATTACATGACTATTCACTAGTTGTCAACATAACTCTTCTTCCTACATTGTGCTGCTTTAATATGGGCTTGTTTATTCATCACCTTTGTCGTGGTCTCTTCAATGAGTTCTAGGCCTATAAGTTTCATCTCACAAAAATCATCCTAACAAGTTGGAGTTCCACATCTCTTTGGAAATAATGCTTAATATGGATCCATTTGAATACTAGAGTGGAAACTATTATTGGTGGGAAATTCCACCAAAGAGATGTATTGATCCCACATAACTTGGAAGTCAAGAGAGCATGAGAGAAGCATGTCTTCTAGAATTTGAATATTCCTTTCTGATTGTCCATTAGTTTGGGGGTGATAAGTAGTACTCATATGAAGCTCAATATTCATATCCATCTGGAGATTGTTCAAAAATAATGATGTAAACTGGGGATCATGATCAGACACAATCGATATAGGTGCACCTTGAAGTATTAAAACTTCATTAATATAAAGTCTTTCCAAGCTCTCAACTGGAAAATATTCTCTTATAGGAAGGAAATGTGCGGATTTTTTGAGCCAATCAAAAATTACCCATATTTCATCGTTCCTACTAGTTTTCCTTGGTAGTAAAATGACAAAATCAATTGTAATGTTATCCCACATTCACATAGGAATAGGTATAGGTTGCATCACTCCTTTGGAATTCTGTCTCTCTCCCTTCACATGATGTCAAACTAGAAATCTTGACACGTAGTCATCAATTTCTCACATCATATTATCCCCCCAAAAATATTCCTTCTGATCTCTATACATCTTTGTGCTACCCAGGTGTATAGAGATTTTTGAGTTATGTGCATCTCTTATAGTTCCTTTTTTTTTGCTCAGGTACTGATTGAATGCATAACCTCTTCCCAAATTTCAAAAATCCTTCGTCATACACGATGTCAGCCAGTATCCCATCCATAACTGCATTAATTTTCCTGTGAAGATTCTCATAATCAGATTGAAGGATTTTCATCTTCTCTAGTAAATATGGTTTAGTGATCATTTGAAAGAGGAGAGATGATTCCCCTTAATAAAAATTTTCATATCCATGTTTAATTGACCCATGAATATAGGATCTCTTTCAATCCTCATTGGAGTTAGAAGGCCATGATCTTAATTGATTAATGCATCTGCCAACTAATTCACCTTTCCAGGGAGGTATTGTATTGAACAATCATAATCATTGAGTAACTTGAGCCATCTTCTTTGCCTCATGTGGAGTTCTTTTTGTGTGAAAATGTTTTTCAAACTCTTGTGGTCTATATAAATCTCACATCTATCTCTGTAGATATAATGCCTCCATATTTTCAGATAAAATATTACAGCTGATTAATCAAGATCTTGATTTGGATAATTTTTTTCATGTGTCTTCAATTGTATAAATTCCTATGAAATGACTTTATAATTTTTCACAAGGACACTACCCATTCCATTCTTTTATGCATCACTATATATTGAAAATCCATCACTTCCCGATAGAAGAGTCAAAATTGGAGCATTGACCAATATTATTTTCAATTCTTCTACGAATTCTGTACATTATTTTGTCCACAAAAACCTAACTCATTTATGTGTGATCTTGGTTAGTGGGTTAGACGGTTGGGGAAAATTATAAACAAAATGCCAATAGAAACCTGCTAAGCCAATAAAACTACATATGTCGGTTAGGTTTGTTGGCATGGACCAATCTTGGATTGCCTTTGTCTTCAGAGGATAAACTAGGACTCCATCCTTAGAAACAATATGGACTAGAAAAGAAACTGATTGAAGCCATAATTCGCACTCGCTAAACATCAAAAATAATTTATTTATTCTAAGAGTTCTCATAATAACCGGAAATTAATTCTCATGGTCTTAATATATTTTTTAGTATATGAGGATATCATTGATGAATACCACAAAAATTTATCAAGATATTCCTTGAAAACACTATTCTTTTAATCAATGAAAACAGAGGGTGCATTTGTCAGTTCAAAAGGCGTCATTGTAAACATGTAATACCCATACCTCGTCCAAAATGTTGTATTAGGAATATCTTCCATCCTCACATGCAACTGATGACATTCGGATGGAAGTTCAATCATTAAAATTTATTGAGCTCCATGAATTTGATAAAATAAATCATCAATCTGAGGAATATGATACTTACTCTTTATTGTAATAGCATTGATTTCCCTGTAATCAATAAAATGCCTCATGGATCAATCTTTCTTCTTGACAAAGTGGACAGAGGCTCTCCGTGGAGAAACTCTAGGTTGAATATATCTTTTTTCACTCATATACTCTAGTTGTTTCTTTTGCTCTACTAATTCCATGGAGTCCATTCTATAGGCAGTCATTAATATAGGTGTTGCATCAGGAATCAAATTAATAGAGAACTCAACTTCTTTCTCTAGAGTATGTCCATGTTAATCCTCTGGAAATACAACAATGTACTGTTTCACTATGTGAACATCTTCAATTTGACGATTTCTTTCTTTGACCATAGATATTAGTTTATCTTCCTCTCCATGTATTGCATTCATTAGAGCTACTGGGGTTGGTTCTAGATAAGAATCAAGTGGATATGTTTCTACCCTAAAGACCAGGGATTCAACTCCATTTTCAAAAATTGTAACTTCCTTCTTCTTACAATAAATATTCACATCATAATTTGACATCCAATACATTATGAGAATTATATCAAATTTAGTCATCAGTATGATGATAATTTTAGCAACTAAAGCACGTATTGGTGTTTGGAGGGGGACGAGCCGACATGACTTTGTTGTAATGATACATCCCCCATGATTTTTGACTGACAACTACTTTATTAAATCAAATTGGATATATCTAATTTTCATGGAAAACTGGGAAGATATAAATGAATGCGAGGTCCCAGAATCAAATAATGTGTTGGCTAGGTTTGAGGAAACAATTAAAGTACCTTCCACCACGTCATTAGGAACTATAACCTTCGTGGTTGTAATAACATAGACTCTCCCTTGTTCTCTTGGATTTTTTATAGGTGTCTTTCTTTGGCGCTTAGGAGACCCATTTTCATAGTGTCCCATATCACTACAAATTTAGCATTGAATATCATTGAATTATTTTCCCCCTTGCATTCATCTGATCGATAACCCATTTCTCTGCAGTTATAGCAGACTCTCATGACTTTCAATAATTTCCTGAGATGATTCTTTCTATATTTCTCACATAATGGGAGTATATTTGTTCCCTTAATCTTATTTAGTGCCTCTCATTTTCCTTTGTTATTAGAGTAAAACTTCTTATCTTAGTTTCCTATGATAATATTTGATCTATCAAATTATTTCTCTATTGTGATGGCACTTGATACAATTTCATCATATGATGAAAATGATTGATAAGACAGTGCCCTTCTATGACAGGTCTTATGACCATCAATGAAATGATCAATCTTGTCTGATGAGTCATGTACATAATCTACAGCATACCTGGCCAGCCATGTGAAAGTATCCTCATACTCTGCAACATCGTCTTCTTCCCTTTGTTTTAAAAAAATGAATTTCCTCTTCATTTCAGTCTGTTGCTCACAAGGGAAATATTTTTCGAAAAAAATTTCCTTAAAAGTCCTCCATTCCTCATCTTCTATTTTTTATTCCTCTGTGGTATTCTGAATCAAGGACAACCCTTGATCAGCTTCGCCCATGAGAAAATATAATTCTAGTACTAAATTTTCATTTTCATTGCATATTAATTACATTAATATATTTTGAATAGACTTGATCCATTGCTCAACAACCAATGGGTTAGTAGTCCCACTAAAAGATGGGCCCATCTACTACATGATACAATCTAACATAGTTGCTGAATGGTTATTCATTACAACCTGAGTATGTTGTCCCAATATGGTCATGATCTGATCTGCTCCAACATTGGCATTGTTTAATTGCTCAATAGAGAGATCCCTACCTTTCCCATGATTATTGATTCCCCTTATTCCATTAGACTCCATTTCTAAATAATGGGATGCCCTCTATTATTTTATGAATCTCAAATATAAATGCACTCAACATAGATTTAAATTCAATGCATAGCTAATATTATAAACATGGTTTCTCAGAGGATAAATTTATATTAAACTCCTTCATAATGACTCGTAATAAAAATGTGAATTATACTAGACATATCCCTTAGGAGTTTCATAGAAAAGAGTGCACCATGGCCCGTTGTCATGCACCAGTTCCCATTCGAGTCTAGCTCAAACTGGTATTTTCTGGTTTTACCCCTAGATACATCTGTGCCAGAGCAGCTTCTACCTGCTTGTATCTAGTCAGGGATGTATTTCATAAAATATCCAAATAATCTATTCCATACCAAAATATCAGGAAATTCTTTTATGTTTATCCTCAAATACTTCCTTGGGGATTTTTTCCCTACTAAACATTTCCTACTCTAGTTCCCATGTTTTCTACTAAACTTTCTTCGATACCAACTGTAACACCCTGACTCTTCTAGGATGGAGTCGGTGAATTACTTTTGTGGTAGTGGCATAGTTGGAAGGAATGAAAAATCTCGAATGAACGATTAATTTAGTAGTCATGAAGAAACTAGATTCATATATGTAACACAAATTACATTGAAAAACGTTATAAGATATAATACATAACAAAACTAAAAACTGAAACCACATGAACTCAATAAATTTCCTTCTATTCATCACCTATTGAAGGTAAAAAATGAAAGGGGTGAGCTCAAATGCTCTGTAAGGGTTCGAAATAGCATAACCAAGAGTACAATAATAAGTGAATCATAATTAATCTGACATAATTATTATGGCATGGTGAAGAAATGAAAAACATATTCCATTAATAAACTGAGAAAGAAACTGCATCCATAGATTTGGTAATAGTGAAAACCTCATGGATAATAATAAAAACTGATAATGAATAAAGATAATGATTATTAATTGGATGTCTTGTATCTGGAACATGAATCCATAATACAATAAAAATGGTTTAATTCTATGGCTAGTAACACGTTTGATTTTTGGAAACAAACTCGATGGGTTTGTCGCCAACTAATTTCTCTCAGGAGACCTACCGATGCATACAGGGGATATAGAAGGCCCCAACCACCACATCTATCAAAATAATTATTTATACATTGATTCAATTCATGATAAATATTCCTTTTCAATATCTGTATAGAGTAGAGTATATGAATTCATCAATATTGCAATAATTAAAATAACTTTCAAAATAAAAAATGTATGTAAAATGGTATACAGTTTAGATGAAAAACATATCCATGATATGATATGACAGATATTTAATAAAAATATTATTTCAAATGAAAAGTGATCTAAAATGGGAAGTAGGTAAACCACATAAGGATTATTTGGTTCACAAGACAAAGTTATTGACAACAAAATAGTAGTTCACACAAAGACTCTTACCAAAATGAAATCGGTCGAATCGTATGACCAGAACATAATAACCCTAAAAGGAATCATTCAATAACATGAAGATAAATATAATAATGTTATTATATGTCAAATGGATGTAAAAATATACAACATACAAGAAATAAGTGGTGAAAAATGAAAATCTCACAGAAATGAATGTTAGATGAGAAACTCTTTACAAACATTTCTGCATGGTAACAAGTATTATTGCAAGGGATTAATGATTGGTAAAGGGGTATTACATTATTTATATGTTACAAGGTTAGTATGGGATAGGTGAAAAAACTACCCCATCATTATTAATTAAAAAAAGAGCATAATATAGGGGGTTTCTTATTCAAAATTGAGAGAGAGGATCCCTTACCTTACACTCGAATGAGTTCTTGTTTGTTCTTAACAACCTGAATAATAAAAAATATCATCATTAATAAAAATTACAGAACCTTATAAACATGTAATTGATATTTTATAACATTATTAAGTTTATTAATATCTTTTTAATGGGTTTAATAGATACAATTTTATTGTTTTGGAATCATTTTCTTACCTGGTTTATTGTCTTGTTTACTTGTATTCATTAATAGAAGTACATTAAAAATGTGGTTAAACATCCAGAATCGTTAATATAAACTATTAGTTACATTAAATAGATATAAATTATCTTATAATGATTCTGGTTATAAACCATGAGGATGACTCATATAAGGAGTTAAAATAACTGCTTGGATTTGGCATGGAAGTTTTGTCCACAATAAACTTGTTTAGTATTATTATTCCATATTATGAATGTTTAAGGATTATTGAACATTAATCAAGATAAAATACATATATTATGACGTGTTTCAGACATTGAAAAGGTTTCATGACCAGTACTGATGATTGTAATGAAAATTAAAAACCTGTCTTCCTTGAGTGTGATAAATTTACACATCTCGGATGGTGTTTGCATTTATTGTATAAAAGGAGGGGAAAAAGAGACATTATGTTGAAATATTCCATTAGAAAAATAAAAATCCAGTACTTGTAAGGTAATGGAATTATAATGGAATTGGGATGTGGGGATTTGATATGGGAGAACAAAATAATGGAGCATTGTAAAATAAATTGAATGAAAATAGAAGGAATGTTCTCTTCTTGAGTACTCCTCCTTGAGAATCTCCTTAAGGACTTTGTTTTTTTTCTTTTGGTGAAACCAGAAGGTCTTGGATGTGGGGAGAGGGATTGGGAAGTTTATTTCTCAGATTCAGGCAAGGCTTGAGGCTTGAGTGGTGTGGGAGGAAGAGGGGGTGAGGGTGGTTTATATAGTGGAGGGGAGAGGAGTTTTCTTAATATTATAAACATTAATTTATTATTCCCTCTAAAGGCAACCAATAGTGAGTATTCCATGACCAAGAATAGTAATATAATCATGTGACTTCGAACCAATTGGTCTTACATCATCAGATCATCATCAATGACTCAATTAATCCATTAGTTTGCATTTGTTGTGAATTATCGGATTTTACTATTCATCAAGAATTCATGTATTAAAAAAAACACTAAAATTCAACCTAACCATTTTTCAACATATAGAATCCAGAAATGAATTCCATTTTTCAATAATAATTTTCAAAAAATAAGTAATTAAATATTTAATTAAAATCATTTTTTAATAGATAAATATAAACACCTAAAATTTTCATATTCATTTTTCGGGTGCCTAAACTAATTTATACACTCGATGGTACATATACCATTCATAAAAGCCATATTAATTATAATTAGTGTAAGTTACTAATCATAAGTATAGTTTACTAGTCATAAGGGTAGGTTACTATTCATAAAGATAGGATACTATTCACCGAAAATTGATTTTTCCTTATCAGACTCCAACTAACTTACTGATCACAACCATATATGTCAGATTTTTGAAATTCACATCATAGAAGTGAAAAAATTAGGTTTACATTGCTAGGTAATGGATATCTCTTATAATTATCCATGTTTTGATCCATAGAGGCTTAGTGATTCATGAAATGTAGTCTATAACTGCAATGTATTTAAGAGAAACATACCATGAAGTGTTTGGGGTGATACAATGGAGGGTTTCTAGATGTTGATGGGGAAATGTATACTTTTGACCCCAATATTTCAATAACCTATCTATGTGAAGGTGTTAGTGTTTGACTACATCTCTATACGGAGGATTCTAGGAAGGGTGATGATTTAATGTTCCATGGAATATATCCTCATATGGAGGTTGACAATGGTGGATGTCATGAGAAGAGTCGTTATGATACATTTACACAGTACCACGATTGTGGAAATATTGGTAATGAATTTATTCTTCATCCACATTGATAGAAGAGTTGATAGACCCTTTTTGATGTTGATAATGTATCTTAAACTACCTCATAGACACTAGAAATTATCAGATGAGGAATATGGGTAACGTTTTTCATTGTTCTATGAAAATACCAACCTTCCTTTTGGCGATGTGCAGGGATATGAGCCTATTTTGTGACAAATTCTAGAACATGTACATAACTCTTAGTGTTGTGGTAGTATAATCCCACTTCTAAGAATATGTTGGGATATTCCATTAATCTTCTTGTTATTAGTAGGACTATAAGTCTGATATGAGGTGTGTTTTGTTCTCACTTGGTGAGCCTTAGTCAATATGGGAGTATGATCCTGATCTTGAGTCGTTGGATTATGCCTCTAGTCATTCATTGTACCAATATAAGCCAACCCTGAGGCATGTGTCATTATCAAGTGGTGATCCCTAGTTGAATCAGGAATATGATTCTATTCTAAATATGAATTCTATGTCAAAATATACTGACAGACATCTAGAATGGGAGCAAGGATATGAGCCTCCTTTATAATTTCCTTGGAATGATGGGGGTGCTATCATTTTTCAGAAAAAGTAGGAATATGAACCTGTCTTCTATGATCATTTTTAATATTATAGGTAGATTCCCTGATAAAAATATGATCTTGTTATAAAGATTCTTCCATTCTCACTAGGTTCTCCCAATTCAGAATGAAGATATATTCTTGATCCAATTACCTTTGTGTATGTCATTGGGCTTCTTTAGTAGGAATATGAGCACGTCCCGATCCATGTTAACATATTATGTGGTTATCCCTATCCTGGATGGGGATATGGGCCCAATCACGGGCCTTTTTAATACTACACTTGACTTCTTTGATAGGCATGTACCCCTGTCCAAAGGCATGTTCTTCCCTCACTTGTTGTGCCCCAATTTGAATGAGAATATGATCCCAGTCCGATGCCTCTTTGTTTATCTAGATATGTTGATATTCATCCTAGTTAAGAGAAAGAATGTTTTCTTACTCTCATACAGTCAATATTTTTCATTGATCATAGTGATGATCGGTCCTGGTTGTAGGGATAAGTGTATTGAAAGATACATTTATCTTCAACATTGTTGGAATATGCCAACAAAGTTCTTCAATTGTTACTAAAATATATTGAAATTTTAGTAATGTGTGTTCATTAATATAAGCCTAAAAAATTTCCCTTTCCATTATACACTAATATATTTCTTTGATTGAAGTCGGAAAATGATCCCACATCCATCCCCTTTCTGCCACCAGTATATGCTGAAGGGATTTGTGAAAGGAGGTATAAATATGAGCCTCCCCCCTAATTATTGTATGAATATTCTCACAAATATATTTTAATTGACCAAAGATATAAGTCTAAATTTTTGTTAATGTTAGAATATCCTAGTAGTTATCATCATCTGAAGTGGGGATATCATCCCTATCTTTGGTATCCAATACCTTCATCCCTCGATGACCCTTCCTTATTTCCTATTCAAGGGATTCAGAGCTGGATATGTATTTTTTGGCACCATTAATAGGAAACGGGTGGGTACTAGAGGGATAGGGCGGGAAATGAAGTATATTAGGAGCCTTCTTGGGAAGATCTTGAACTAGAAGGGAGCCATATTTAGCTTCACATTCCACCTTCATGTACTTAGGATAAGCTCCCGAAGCTATTGGATATGGCGACGAGGGTCACTGTTTTTTCAGAAGATCTTCTAAGATGATGTAAAGTCATTAGTTTTAGTTCTTTGATAATCTCATGGGAAGATTATTGATTCAAGATTGTACTGTGTCAGTGGTACTCCCAAACCATATTTTTTTCTGCCTGTCGTTTGAGTTTTTTGTAGATGAATTATCTTTCTAACCTTCATGTGTTGCAGATGTAGATGATTCACTAGAGATAGTGATATATGATGATTACATTGTCTCAAATTGGGATGTTGGGACAAGTATCTAAAATTAAACTGATGAAAAAGAACATGTTTATTGATTTTTGAAAAATCATAGGTAAAGTATGCTCAATCAGATATTCATGGATAACACAATTATTCTTTTATCCTCGATTCTTCTAGTCAACTCGTTTGGAATTGTCAAAATGATTATGGACATATGAGAACTCGGGTTATAGAGGATCATTTACAGGATAATTTCTTTCCTACTACTTTTTTTGTATATGGATTTCAAATAAAATTTTCCTATCACATGACTATCCCAATTTTATTTTATTTGAAAATTCATGTTGGGATATATTTTAGTTTTTATATTGGGAAATTGAAATAGCCCAACAGATAATAACTAATCATTTTTTATTTCAGAGATTATCATGGGGGTAAATTTTTTTTATTCAACCAGATTGATATACTATGAGGAATCCCTCATTGATGTGGTTTTGATCATATATTATGGTGGATTGTGGTCGGTTTAGCCAATTTTCACAATCATTCACATTGGTTCACCATCACCCTTGATTGAAACTCCCAATGGTTCCCTCATCTATTACTAGGTATGGACCCACATTCCAAATGAATGTGGTCGAGTGGGGTTTCATACCCAACGATTCTTAAGGACTCTCATTGGTTGATATGGTGGGAGGTTGGTATCATAATAGCCTTTTGTGGGGAATTATTTCCCCCTATGGGACTCTTTTATAGATTTAAGATATGTTCTTGAATCTCCTCCAAATATTGATACAAGTCCAGTTACCCTAAAAAAATTATTATCGGTTAATTATTATTTTATAAAAAATAAATGGAATCTCATTGATGAACAAAGAAAAAGGGGGTCTCATCACTGAATCCATCTATATATATTTGGGGTGTTTATATATCTTCAAGAATTGGGTTGATACATATATGATTAAATCATATAACCTGATGCTTCAGAATATGATACCATATTTGGAGGTGGTTTTAATATCCTGAGGAGGGGATTGAGCCATTATGACGAAACCCATGAATCATGTCTCTTGCAAGAATCTAAATTAAAATATTTCATTAGTATCATTCAGTTTAACATCATGAAGATTGGAAATATATATGTGAACTAACACACGAAATATTAGATCTCAAGTCATAAAGAGATGTCATGCATATCGTGGTTATGGAATGTATCAGAGTTATCTTAGTTTATTCAAATCCTTGGGACTAGCCCCAAGGTAGATTCCTCTATATGAGGGGTGTTTATATCACTCCACACATAGGGGCATACATAGTAGGATTTCCCTAGATGGTGCAGATTTCTGATTCCACGGAGGTGTTGATTGTGACTCTCAAATCCCAAATGACCCATTCTCAATGTGTGAAATTATGGATAATATTTTATCATCATCATGATATATAGATGTGGGATTGTGTATTGGATAATTCCTTGGGATTTTATAATATAGAGATCAATCCATGGAGAGGCATCCTACATATACAAGTTATATAAGGAATCCGAGTCATTGTAGTTAAAATCATTATGGCTTACACCCTGAGGATACCCTTTCCTCCATGGATGCCTATAATGAAAATTATATAACTATTGGAAATATCTATGTTGACATTCAATATATTTTTTGTGGGAAACAATGGATGGAAAATGATCAATTTCAATGCTTATGGTTACAAGACATACATGTTAGGATGAAATTATAGAGATTTGATATGGAGGTTAGGCCTATGTGAGGTTTTCTACATATCCTGGTTATTGCAGGAATGTGTGGCATCGTAGATTCCATGAATGGGTCTTACACTCTATGTATACCCTTTGGTTGTGATCACGGCATACACACTGAAGGTGGAAAAAGATATCAAGCATTGAGATGCCCTGTGGTCTAGCCTGCTTTCCTGGTTGACCTGTGATGATTTTCAACTTGACATGCCTTGGTTAACTTCCTATCATTTTGGAGAATGTTTTCTTGAAATATAAAAACGGGAACCATATGATACAGTTGACTTGTCCATAGGTCTGGTAATATCCTTAATTAAATGTCTAATGGTTGCCAAATGATTAGGGTTGGATTGTGTTAAGGATGTAGCATGATCTTGCTAACCTACCCTAGTGTCATCACAAGAGCTGGCTGGCACATATAGAGGGTGTCATGAGAGACAATGTGACATGTCTTAGAGGGTATCACATGTACTAGAAAACATGTTTTGAAGGATTCATGAGACCTGTATAACAAGTCTAGAGGGTGTCAGGAGAGCTAGTTGACATGCCCAGGTGCTACAGTGAGACTTGGCTGACCTGATCGAGAACCATTATATGAGTAAGGTGATGTATCAAAAACATAACAAGTCATGGGAGGCAAGTGATAGGGAGTTTGGTAGACCAAGGTGGTGCTCCCATGAGGACCATACAACTTGTGGTGACATGTCCAAAATATTTTGTATGAACCAAATTGCATATTAAAGGAGCATCACGATATCATGATGACTTCTCTAGGTGATACCTCTTGTCTTGGATAGTGCATGCAAATCAAATGGGGATCAACGAACTTGACTTTAGATTAAGTATTCCACATGTAGAATTGTTTTTCTCTTGTACATATAATTCATTGGATTTATTCAGTGTAAGTTAAATTTATGACTCATGTGATTCAGTAGACATGTAGGATGTTCTTGGTATGTATTTAAAGATATACTTCTTGTGATCTTTGAGTGATCACATGATGTGTTTATTCACATCACATGATAGATCCATCCATTCCTTGGTGTATTACCTGATGAAAGCATTTCTTATCATGAGATCAATAGCTTTGAGAAGTCAAATCTAGTGATTGGGACCATTACGTTGTTGGTAATTTGTTGTGTAGTAGTTGTGACTTTTTCATTTTATGTTAAGAAAATTATAGGCCTCCCCACACTAGTTTTTGGCCAGTTTTTTTGGCGTATCTATCACATATCTACAAAAGATTATGAAAAAAGGGTTTGGTTCCACATTTTATCACAAATATCTATTGTGGATCATGCCCAAGAGGGACTCTTAATCATCGGTGACTACGAGTACCACTAGTCAATGCTTCAATTATTTGATTATTTAAAATTAATTTGCATTTTGTCGTATCATGTAACTATGCAGAAGGACATAAATTTTGACATATTGACCTACAACGGGATTTCCCGAGATCATGTCACCTATATAAATTTACCCATTAGATGTGTGATGCCTTGACATGGACATTTCAATAGGTAAGGTTGGCTGTCCAGGGATCTCATGAGACCATGTTGTGAACATCCTTAGTGCATCACAAGTGTTTTATGACTGTGAGAGCTCCTGGATCCTTTATTTTTGTCCCCTTTGTTTTATTTTATAATGTTAAAGGATTATGTAAGTTTTCATGAGTAACGTAAATGAAAATTAGTCTATTTATTGATGATGCAGCATGTGACCAATATAGTCCATATGGGTTGTGAATGTATTTCATGAAAAAATCTATCAATTTTTACTTTAGAAGACAAAGGGGTTAAATTTCATTTATTTGACATACCTGAGTCTCTTTATGTGATGCGAGTGTCATTTTGATGGTCATTCATGAGGTGGGTAAGACATGTTACCATGGAATCAGGGTGTCTTTCGAGTTTCCAGGGTTGTGTAACATGTCTTTTAGTGACAATGATTAGATCCTACCACATCCTATTTTATATTCTTCATTTTATTTTACGAGGAATTGGGTGAATCATGAGATGTCTTGTATTATTTCAAGGACAATTATCCTTCATATTGGTGATGTGTCACATTATTGTTAAAACATATAGGGCCCCCACATATAGATATAGTCCCCCCATTGTGAAAGATTTTTTATTGGTTTATGAGGTGGTTGATGGTGAAAAACCATGTCGCCTAAGGGAGTATATCTATCTACAATTACATTCTCACTGGTTGACTAGAGAGTATCCATAAGAGAAAAAATATTTATTGATGGGGGTTCTCCATGGTCCATTAAATCTTATGAACTACTTTTTGAGACCTTACATAACTTTATGATGTTTAAACAATCACAAGTCCCTTAGTCACTCATAGATCCACATTTTCAGCCACATTCTTCATCTTTTGTTTTTTCAGAGAAATTAAAAGCAATTTTTTAGTTATTCCTTCCTTTCTGATTTTGCTGATTCTCACTCAAAGGGCATCAATAGTGTGTTTCTGAAAATATGTTATGATCTATTTAATTTAATGATAGGGATTTTAAAATGGAAAATAGATTTTGAATATTTTTTTTAATTTGGGTGAATTTTTATTTTATTTTAGTTTGTCATTTATGATTATACCACTATATTTTAATTTTAGAAGCATGAATCAACTGAATCATATTTTTTGTTATCTGACTATTCCTAATAAAATTCATGATATAAGTGGATGTTTTTTCATTATGATATTTTTTCTTGTTTTTTAGTTTTTATTATGTTTTTGGAATCATTGGTGGTTATTTATCACTAGTATTGTTCTTTTGAGATAAATTATATTAGAATCCAGGAAGAAATGTTAAATCAAGGCTAATTTGACTACCCCCAATATTATTCCTTATAGAGTGTGGATTGTTTTAGTGATTATCCATTTTTATGTAGCACATTAATCAATATATTTATCATGATGTTTGAAAAGGGAGTTATAGGTTATTGGCTATTATTTTTTCAGATGGTTACTCTCCCTTTTTATTGGTTGGGTTCACCGAGATCAGTGTTTTGAGAGAAATTCCCATTTTTCCTCCATAGACAAAAGACTCAGTCTCATATTTTTCATATTGAGGATTTTTTATAAAAAATTATTTGTTTTATCTTTACATTAAATCCTAATTAGTTTACTTTAGTTTTTTTATTTAAATATTTTAGTTCATTTGAGATATTGGTTATGGAATGTGTTTATGGTTGTTTAGGAGATGCCTTGTTTAATGTCTCTGGAATCGTTAGTGATAGTTTTGTGGATTTATGGGTATTGATGAATCCTCTTTAAATCCTTTAGAAATATTAATCAATTTTAGTAGATTTTATTCTTTTTGGTGTTGTATCGGATTTGACCATTGGGTTAGATGCCCTCATGTACAATAATTGAGAGAATTATGCCACCATTATGGAATTGTGGAGTGTTATGTTTCTTGATCAGTGTTGGGTTTTTTATTTTTTGAGGGTGAAATTGATATTTTTTATTGTATTGTGGATATATATTCATTTTATCTTCCATGAAAAGTTGATAATATATATGTGGTTGGGAGAAAAATTAAGATTCTTGTATTGGATTTCTCCCATTCAAATTGTTTCTCTTGGTTTCCTTCTATGATACGTTGTTTATCTGGCTATGGATTGGGCCATGATCATTTTCTATTGGATGTTTTTTAAAATCTATAAACACACACAATTATCTTATTTCATTTTGAAATATTCAACATTCACTATACTATGATGAATTAATGGGTGTAAAAAGGGTTATAGATGGGAGAATTGGCACACCCCAACCCCTAAAATTTTATTTATTGAATAATTAATAATTTTCTTATTTTTTAGAGTATTAGTTTTTTCCATGAAACTCTACACATATATGATTTTTAAAATAAAATAAATAAAAAAATTTATATTTAACCAATAGTACAATAAAATAATTGAAATATGGTAGAAATATTTTAATTCATGGTAATATTAGCATAGGATATATATTCTGTTAATTAATTTTCCCTTTTGTGTTATAAAATTTATTAATAATTTATGAGGATTTATTTTAATATCTAGTAATCACCCTCTTCCTTAAAAAATCAATGGCAGGAAAAAAAATACTTTCACCACCTTTGGGATAATAAAAAATGAATAAATAACATAATGATTTTTATTCATGAATGTCTACACTACTGATGATAAAAGTCTATATAACCACTATGAAATTCACATTGGTATATAAATAAAAATGTTAAATTTTAATTATTCTTTGGAGATTTGATTATCATAGAATCAATGGTACGCAATATTTTAATTTTATATTTCAATGATCTTTTTATCTCCAAAATATCATGTATTGATCTTATAATATATTCTCCCAATTATATAAAATTTATTATCTATGAATTCTTATCTACATGAATCTTTATGTCATTATAAATCTCATTGGTGTAGCTAATTTCCTTATTCATGTTTTTGAACTGGGATTTTCATTCATTCTAACACTTAAACACATCACCATTTTCTCCCACTTGTATATAAGAAATATATTTCTCCTGCCATAAAATTTGGAATTCCATTATTTGTTTATGTATATAGTGAAGTTTGGATTTCATTTCTAATAGTAGTCAAGCATGTATAATAAGATTCGGAACTATTTATATAAAAAATGTATTTTTCATATATATTCTCTATGATTTAGTTGTATTTTCAATAGCATTGAATTCAAAAAAATATTCAATAGTCCTCATAAATAGATTTCTGTAAAATGAATTTTATATTTTTGAGTAATATTTTTACAATCAATTGGATTTACTAACTGATCAAAATTGTTTACTAACCTAGTCTTAATAATTTGGATCACCTAATATAGTATGAACATTAATATATTTATTAAATTATAATGATTCTATTTTCTATGTACTATTGGATAAATAAGAATCTCATTTTCAATGATTTATTATGTTGATATATATTTTTGTTCATCATCATTAGATGATCATGTTGGATATAGTGAACTAAATTTAGAAGATAATGGAACTCCAAAATTTGTTTTCATAGATTCACTTGTCTTATATAGTTTGGTTTTATCTAGTATATCATCAATTTAAATATTGGATTTACCTATAGCTAAAAAACATCCCCATGAGGTTGATCTAAATAAGTTTTCGATGAATCACATACCTCTACATCAATTTCAGTCATATCACCTATTCTTGTGTCTTATTATGGGATAAAATCTTTCTCTTGAACATGGGAGGTAGGATTAATTTAATATTTAATTGATATGAGTTGTACAGTGGATTGATACTATATAATATTTGGCTAAATATAAATTTTAAAAAATCTCTAGCATCTCAATTAGAACATATTATCTTGATGAATAAACTAGTTCTTTATTAGTCTAAAAATTTACTTTAGGGGATACTAGTCATATAAATTCTAATATAATTTCAGTTCATCCATTTCCCTATTTCACCATACTTTTTAAATAATCACTTATATATTTTATAAAAAAAAATTATTAGGATTATTTTTGTGATGATTCTTCATTACTAACCAAATAATAATTTATTCTATTTCCTTTTTATTTTCCATATTAATAGATGATTTTTTCGTTTCCTTATTCTTAGATTCACCCATTTTAGGTTCATTATATTATTTGTATTAACTATATTTATTTTTCTTTGATAATTTTTTAATATAATTTTCTACTAAAAAAATTACAGATAAATAAAAATATTATTTTCTTTTATGATATTATTTTTTATTGATTGGAATTTATTTTTTTCCTTCCACTATCCAAATGTATTTCATATTATTATATCTTAGGGTCATTATAAAAAATGTATTTAATAATCTAGATTATCGAAGAACCTTAAATTTAGGTATAGTACATCAATATAATCTCAATTTATTTTAAAAACGTTGAACTTCATCATCTTTCAGAAAAAAATTATGAAAATAAATGTCATGAATTTTAATGGTGTCATCATTTCCATTCTTTGGTAACATAAATACTTGATTCCATTGGAAAACTTATCAGGAATATAGGTTTAGGTAATTCATATTACAAACCCCTTATTTAACAACAAAGTTGGTCACCATTTTATTGGATTAAATATAATTTATATATGTTTCAATGTTTTTGTTATAAAAAGCACAGAATCACATTCAAGTGGTAATGTGATATAATAAAAAATATTTCATTAAATTGAATATAAATTAATTCTCATGTAATATAATATAAGAAATATTCTCACCATTAAAGTAAACAGAATAAATAGTTCCATTTAACTTCTAATTGTTTTTTTTTTGATAAAGTTACACTTGATCTTAGGGAAACATGAAAATAAATTTAAATACATGAAAGTTAATATCATTTTTCATATATAATGTGTATTGATTAAACCAATTACAATCTACCATTATCTATAGAACAATATCTGAAGTGTTGATCTACTCATAAGATCAGATATTCTATTTTATGTTATTGAATAGGAAATCAAAGAAATTGGATATGAAATATGACATGAAATACTAGAAAAGTACATAGTTTTACCGTACCCTTTATATTTGTAGAATCATCCACATTGATTTATAACAATATGAATGTATAGAAAATATCCCATTATAATTCATGACAACAAATCTCTTCAAATAATTAAAATTAAAATTTCTTAAAGAAAGTATTATTATTTTATAATGAATATAATTTCACATAATATGAAATAATATAATTAACATATAGATTTAGAATAAAATAAACTTGTTTATGAAAGATTTTAAGAAATATGAATATGAATATTAAAGCATGAATTATCTCGTAAAATATATCCATCCAAATAATCTCCTATATAATATGGTTATAATGATAATTCATAAACAACTTTAAAAACTCTATTTAATAAATCACCAGTTAATAGATTTTTTCTATGAATGTTAGATAAGCAAAACAAACTCCCTCTATCAATGAATTATAAATTTAAAGGAAAACATTGTGAAAGAGAATAATTCACCAAATTATTTATCATGCATAAATAATATAATATTTTGTATCCTTTTTATAAATATAAAAAAATTTACTATGTACCAGTATTATGATTTTAACTGTTGATATAAAGTGACTTCATTGATCAAAAATTATGTTTGTGGAATCGTGACCTATATATGATTAGAGGTATTTATGTTTATAAATATTGGTGGAAAAAAATTTCATCAATTTTCTGTTCAAGATAAAAATGTTATTTGGAAATATAAAAATGATTTATTATGAGTGACTCATTATTATTTAATGATATAAGGTTATTTTAATTTCCACCATCGGAATCATTTTAAATTGAATAAAGAACTACTCATCACCCTTCTTATCTAATATATTATTTTAATTGATTAATGAATTAGTTTGAAAGTGGTACGGTTAATACTCAATTACTTATAAATATTAAATAACTTATTTAGGTGTTGATGCTATTCAAAAACTTCATTAGGATTTCCACTTCTGATTTAAGAATGAAATCATCATTTTTATCTTCCACAAAGACCCAATCTTTCAATTAATCACATAATTTAGCTTTAAAGAATTGTAATTTAATTATTCTATTTTTTATTTAAGACAAAAATAATACTTTTTTACCATATAAAATTAATTTTTATATTTTAAAAAATCACAAGTCTCTTTAACAGTCTCACCCATTAGTTTATAATATTTCTTAATGAGAATTTGAAAAACAAAATTTACATTCCACAACATAAATTTTCATTTAGTCATATTTTAAAGTATATTTTTCCCCATAATATAATTGAGACTCATCTAATAATGTAAAATAAAAATATCATCTGAAATATAAATGATATAAATCTTCTATATTCTTCTTACCATTATAGTGAACTATAATATAAAATATATTTTTCTTTATATTGTAATAAATATCATTTAATGAACAATTTGAATATGATGATTAACTCATAATTTTGTTATTATTCATGGATTTGGAAATTATTATTTTTATTCATTTTCCTAGCCATATTTTCTAGTTCACATTCAGTAGGTTCCAAAATCACATCCTCCAAAAAAACTCCAACAATTTTTTTTAGATTAAGTAGGCTTCGATGCATTTCCCCATGATCTTAAAGATCTAGAAGTTGAAGAAAATGAAACTCCATTATTCATTATTTAATTATTGTATTTTATTTTTAGTCATACATCATATTTCATGAACGTTTAAATTAGATTACCATGGTTTATCTCTATAGTATTATTGATATCATTTATCACATTATGCTTCATGTCACATTAATTAAGTAGGATAACGATAATAATTTCAAAAGTTATTATTAAAATATTCAATTATATCCAACATCTTTAATACTAACAACATTGGTTTTGAATTTTTGATGCATCTGGGTAATTTAATTGCAGTGAAAAAAAATTAAAACTCTTATATTAAAAATTTATCATAACAATTTTAGTTTGTAAAACTATACATGTTGTAAAATAAGTAAATAATTGCTTCAAAAAAATTCAACAGATGTTCTAGATTGATAAAATGTGGCTGTTTTTGTTTTCCATAATTGAAAAAACATAGTATTCCTAACATGGATGTCAAGTTGAGACTCTGCTTATTCATATCAGTTAAAATTATATGATTTTTTAATGGGATCTTGAAACATATAGGATGTATGAAAAAATGATTAACATAAATTTTTAAATCCAATGTATTTTCTTGTTCTTTATATTATTTATAATCCCCACTATTAAATAATTTTGATCATTTAGGATTTAGATTGTTAATTTATATGATTGGTATTTATGGAATGAACAAAAAACTAATATCTTCCACCATAGTTAGTGTAATGATAAATGGGAAAAGTTAAAAATAATATTATTCGAACTATATTCTAGTAAAATGGTATATAGAGTACCATTAAAACTAGGTAATGTTCTGATAAAAAATGTTGTCTTGTGAAATGAATGTGAACTACCATCAATAGAGGAGGTGAATGGAATAAAAATCATGGGTAATAAATTTACACCCACTCAATGTGTATCAATATTCAGAATTAATAACGTATGAAAAAAATCAGAGTACAAAAAAATATATTAAAAAATGAATTACAAATTAAGAAACTGAATTGATATAAAAATAATGATAATATAATCCGAAATTAAAAAATATTTCACAAAACTAATTATAAAAATAGAAATATAATAAAACAAAGGTAATAAAAATTATTATAGTATATAATAAAATTCTTACACCCCTAAGGGATATTATTAATAATATACTTATAATTCACTATAAGCCTTTTATTTTTATCCAAAATAAAAGGTTGATATGTAGACCTATTACAATGTATCTCATTTATAAAACCATAAAATCTTTTACTGTAGAACTATAAAAGAGTTTCAAGTTACTTCAGAAACTTCATTGACATCATGGTTGGAAATAGAAAGTTCTTCCCCATATATCCTCCTTGTTATGATGACTAGAAACATTTTTTATGAGGAATTCAATGATAAAACTTATTGAAGATATATTTTATGACATGGATGATCTTAAATCATGATATATTACACGAATGGATTCCTAGCCTAGGAAGATTATAGATCACCTTGGTTAGAAAATATATCTTATATAACCCCAAAGATCATTAATCACAATGTACCAGATTGACATTATAATAGAATATATAAGATATTTACACATAATTTTTACAGAATGAATACATATTGTTAAAACACATTTAAAAGTAATGTTACAATTAGAAGAGCTCTACATATTGGATGATTTAAACATCAACTTTACTGCATGAAATCTCATCATAGTTTAATATATTCTATTTGTAATATCCAAAATCCAATTTATTGAAAAAGTTATAAAAAACATCAATGGTCATATTTCATGATATTTAATTTTATTTTCAACTGAATTTAATGAAAAAATACATCATATTATTGATGTATCATCAAATTATATCATCTGACGAGCACACCAGCACAATGATATATTTATCAATGAATCTATATTGGTATAAATAATTAATAAATTATAAAATAGAATGCTCTGATTCTATATATTAAAGAGTCTAAAAATTAATAAATTCATTAAAAATTTAAATGAAATACATCTAGTTAAATCGAACACATAATGGAGTGTAATTTTTAAAAAAAATGATGTGAAAGTGGTTTTTCAACCAGTGACAAACTATTTTGTTTCTCTTCATTTTCATCTTTCCCTTAATCCTATTTGTTTTTTGTGTGGTTGAATTGGGATTAGGATTTTCTATTCCGCCAAAGTATAGTGGAATCACATAATAATGACAGGTTATTTAATGTATTGTGAATAAAGAACACTAAATACAAGAGATTGATGGTTGTTTTATTCAATTTTTTTATGATAAATTTCAAGGTTCTTTTACCTAAGGTTTTTTATATTTAAATTAACGGTTTATTTTTTTATAAAATAGGAATTCTATAGGTAACTGGATTCAGTACATATTGGGGGTTCTTAGAACCTTATTTTATGGGATTTTAGTGTTGGTAAACATCATGATGATTATTAAACATGATATATTTATTATATTATTTTAAAAGAAAATTTATATCAAATTGAATTGTGATTATTGTGATGAGATATGTTTTTATTGGAATCCAACATGGTTCATATAAGCATTGATTAAAAATGCTATTTTTAATTAAGGTTACGAGCCTTTACACATTCAGTGTTTCAACTCATTAAATTATTATATTTTATCTAATGGTTATTCTAATAATTAATATTATTAGTATAATTATAATGATCATAATTATACGAAATTATGTGATTCTATAAAAAATGGATGGACTCATGACGATGTAATAATCACCAAAGGATTGTGTAACCTTTGAAAAATATTTTTTATGGCTCTATAAATTGAATAAAAGTATATTTCTTGTTTAATAGATTACATGTAAGAGTGAGTTAATGAATAAAATAGTTTTTTTAAATTAAATTACCTTCACATTGAAATTGATTTTATATTTAAATGGATTATAAAATTACATTTTGAAATAAGAAAGATATTTAATGTGGTTAGTTTTGAAATGAATTATCTTTGGGGAAGTGATTGATTTACCCATGGGGTTTTGAATAGATTTTTTATAACATTTTGTTGAATAGAATGGGATGGATATACTATTTTAAACTGTTTTAATAGTTCTTTTTACTAGATAAGTAAATCAAGTGAACCCAAATCAAGAAAACAATTATTTTATGAAACTCATGTGGGTTGGAAATTATTTTATTAGATTTTGTGATTGTTTATTATATCTTTATTAATCACTTTAATATATAATTTCTATAGTTTCATGATGATTCATGATATATTTTGAATTTGTGTTGTTGACACCTCCTTGAATAGAAAATATTTTACATGTATTACTATAATGATCACAAACCAGGATTCATTTATTACTAATGTTTTAAATGTTAAATGATATAATTTTATATGAACATATTACTTATATAAACATTATGTTAACCCATCTGGAAAGGCACAATCGGATGTGAGACACCATTACTGCCAGAATAAAGTCACCATTACTGCCAGGATGAGATACTTCTAAACAAAATTAAACATTACCGCCATCATAATATACCACAAAACCCAAGTCACTATTACCACTAGGATGAGCAACTGCCAAGCACAAGTGACCATTAATACTAGGATGAGTTATTTCTCGATGCGACTCACTGATTCCACATAATGTTGAGTACCAACCAGCAATCTTATTATCATTTTTTTGAGATCTTCGGTAATAATTGTTAAATGGAACATTATATTCCTCGATGGTTTGACCAAGTCTTTAATAATATATGAAAGACGTATCGGGTAAATTTGATCTCCATCAACAAGAACACCTATGTAATCATGAAGGATCTATCCCTCAATATCAAAAGAGAATGTTGACCACTCAGATCCAACATTTTACTATCGACTATGAAAATTGTGTGATCAAATTTATGAATTCAATTGAACTTTTTAATTCACATTTTATGACGATCAACAACATAGAGGCACATATCCCAATACCAATATTGGTTGAGAAAGGAGACATATACCATCTAAATAATTCCTATAGATTTCTATAGTCCTCTATCAGGTTTCAATATTTCAAATCAAAACACAGACTCCTCTCCATTACTGATATTTGTATTACAAGAATACAAAAGACATCAGACTAATCCTTTTCTATTAGTTATGTCTTATTTAATTTCGAGCATTCTTATTTTTTCATAAAACCAACACCCACTATGTCCTGTATATTCGTGGAGAATACTCATTATTCCCTTCTGCCCCTATATTTTTTCTACTTTGCTTGTGTAATAGGTCTATATGTGAGTTACATTTTTATTTCATCCCACATATAACTGTGGAAGATGATTTTTAGCATAAGAAGACTATTTTTTTTGAATTTATAACTAATCCAGTTTGCGTATTTTTTATTATATATATAATATTTTTTTTCAGAAGGTGATTTCCAAGTGGAGGGGATTAGGTCTCACCTTGAGACTAATCGTTTTGTTTATTCCAATATGCCGCTATGTTATTTGTTATGTTTTTGTATATAATTCAAGATAAAATTTCAATAAAAATCATAATTTATTTGATAAGAAATCTAAAATAATTTTTATATGTCCTCCTATGTAAGTAAATTGATCTCAAAATTTATGTTATTTCTAAACAATATTTTAACTAAGACCCAATTACTCTTTGAAAACACTTTTAAAAGGACAGATCTTATATCAATCCATTTCATTGATTAATTGGATAGTTTATTTTATTTTGGGGATTTAATGTTAATATATGTATTTACCAAAAAAAATTATTGGGAACACAATTGGAAACCTCTGGAGTTACTCTCTCTGGCCAACATTGTGAATCATGTGAGTGTTTAAAATTTAACTCTTTTTACTATGATTTATATTTTATTATAATGATCACAAATTTATATCATTTCTAAATATTAGTTCATTATGGATAATAGAAAAGAAGCATCTTCTACCAAAAATTTACCTTATTTTAATGGCAATATCTAAGTTCAATAGAAAATAAAATGAGAATGCATTTATAAATTATTGGTTTTGGAATATTTTCTTTAATAGATTATTAATATATAATACTACAATCTCTTAGAAGTGAATGGTGAAATGATACAAATATTCATATAATAATAATAATACAGTTATGAATGAATTTTTATGTGCTTTGAGAGATGATGAATTCAATATAATATATTCGTTCAAATATTTACATGAAATATGGGATAACTTATCTATCTCACATTTAAGAACATAAAATTTCAATGAAATGAGACTGAATACATATACAATCAAGTATGATACTTTTATGATTAAATATGATGAACCTATTTCTGATATGTATATGAAGATCAATGAAATAGTTTACACTATAAACTCACTTAGAAAGCTTGTGACAGACAAAGATCATGTAATGAGACTGATTAGATGATTACAATATAGAAAGAGAGGGACATCATAATCAATCAAAGAGTCATGTGATGTGTGTAAACTACCTCTCATGGAACTGATTGTAAAACTCGTGAAGTATGAAGAAGATATTAATGTAAAATAAGAGATTGATAAAGAATACCAAAAAATGAAAATTAGTAGCATTCAAATATAATACCTACAAACAGAAATAAAAAGTACAATTCATAAATTCTAGTGAAGAAGGATCTCCTAATGACAATGATGAAGAAATGTTTTACATGGCCATACGAATCAAGAAATTCAACAAGAAAAACAAGTTCATAAAAAATAATATTTCAGAGAAGTTTATGATATAAAATAAAAGTAGAAAAAGGATTGGAAAAAGAAATGGGAAAAATATGATACTCAAAATGAAGTTACCAATTAAAAATACATAAGGGAAAAAAAATTAAAATTGACTATCCCAAATTAAAATATAAAAATAAGTATGAGGATAAGAAGAAGATATACCAAAAGGCCATGGATGCAACATGGAATGACTATGATGATGGTTAATGTGAATTATACACTATTCATGATTATATGTCTGACAAATATAATATGTGCTTTACTATAAGAACATTATAGGTACAAAATTCAATTCATGTTTCTCCTAATAATGCTTCATACATATTTTAAAATAAAGAATGTACTTATAATAAGGAAAATAAGAATAGAAATGACATGTATGATTACTGTAACATGTTGGAAGAAACTTCTCAGGAACTGAAATATAAATATAAGTTTCTCAAAAAATAGTATGCATTAATAGTAAATATTAAAAAAATCCAACTTTTGAAAGAGAGATAAATTTTCAACTATTGAAAGAAAATAAGCAATTAAAATTTTCAAATGAGAAATTAAATAAAGACATAGAAAATTATACCAATGGTATGAAAAACATTAATTCAAATACTAGGAAAAATTACCCCCATGTATATAATGGTAATATGTTACCATTCAGGATAAAGGAAAATAAAAAAAACATTATTTAAATAATGTTCCAGTGATAATAGTTCATATACTACAAAAACCTTCTCAAAAATACCAAATAAGCAGTTTACATCTAGAAATATTCAATCATTTTAAAAGATTCCTTTTATAAAAATTCAGATTCCAAACTCTATTTTTTTTTAAACAATATAGATCCCATAAAAATTTGGTACAAAAATAATTTTTGGCATAAATATTGTATTGTAGGAAACCTGTTTGAAATCCTCCAACAATATCTTATAGTATATAGATAGTGGATATTGGAGACACATGGCTGTTGAGTATTCAAACATCCATAATTCTATTAAATTAGATGGTAGAAATGTCCCATTTTGTGATAATGAAAAAGGGAAAATCATTATCCTTGTCCAAATTGGAAATTGTAATTCTATATTAATTTTCTCTGTTTTATATGAAAATTGATTAAAATAATATCTTCTTAGCATATCCTAATTTTGTAATGGTGAATTTTATGTGAAATTTGAAAATAATGTGTGTCATGTTTTTAATGATAAAAATGATTTAATTTTTACTATGTTGAGAAATGATAATATTTGTTCTATTGATATAAATTATATATATTCTAACAATATTTTATGATAGATTGTGTTTAATAAAGAATATTTTCTTTAGAAAATGAGACTAGGCCATTGTAATATTCACTCACTTCTAAATATAACTGGGAAATTGTAATTTAGTGACCTACCAAATAATGAATTCTCAAATGATTGAGTTTGTAATCCTTACTTGAAATGGAAATTTCATAATATATCTAATAAATCTAAGAATTATGTATCAACATTTTATCCTCTATAGATAATTCATATGAACCTTTTTGGACCTTCGAGTGTCTCCTTCCTTAATGGAAACACATTGTCTTTGTCCTTGTAGATGAATTCTCTAGATACACATGGGTATTATTTTTAGCTCCAAAAATTGATGAGTTTTCTTAATTTATTATGTATTCCAAACCAGTAGAAAACCATAGTGGAATTGGGAATTCGACTTCAAGGAAGGGCCAATGTTGATAATTTGAAAATAAAAAGCTTTAAGTAATTATATTCTCAAAATTGGTATAATCACAACTTGTCCTCTCCTTGGACACCATATAAAAAAATTTTGTAGATTGAAGAAATATGACTATTCAAGAGATATTCCAAACCATGTTAATTGATTATGAACTACCTGTTTAATTTTGGGTTGATGTAGTTAATATTGATTCTTAAATTATTCACAGACTTCTGATTAGTCCTCTTTAAATAAAACACTATATGAGTTATGGAATAATAGAATTCCAAATGTAAATTATATTATAGTTTATGGTTTCAAAGTGTTTATTTTTTATACCATGGACAATTTGGGAAAAAAATTTCCAAGGGCGATTAAGGAATTTTCCTCCAGTATTCAACATCAAGAAAATCCTATAGTGCGTTTAACAATAATACCTGAACAACATAAGAATATTTTCATATCATGTTTGATGAAACTGATCTCAATGAGGTTAAGAATATCTTAGAACCCCTTGAGGATGACCTTTTATATGGGAATATCAATTCCAAAACCATTATAATGTTCTTTTTAACAAGCAGACCATATTTCCAGTGAACTAGCAGAATCCAAAGAGGAAGAAAACCCGGAATCTACAATTACTTCTTCTCAAAGAACCATTTGGACTCATTAAAATCACCCTTTATATGCAGTAATAAGAAACATTGATATAGGTAAATATAATAGATATTCAATGAGAAATCAAATTAAATTGTAAGACTTATTATAACAAATTGAAACTAAAAACATCAATGATTCCATCAATGGTAAATTCATGGTAAAAGATATGTAAGATAAACATAATGAGATTGAAGGAAAAAATTATCGGGTGCTTTTTGACCGGCCTAAGGATCCCTTATCTATTTTCACAAGGTGGGTGTTTAGAAAAAAGGTAGATTAATTTGAAACTATAGTAAGATATAAAGCCAGATTAGTTTCACAAATGTATAATCAACACAAATGTATTGATTATAAAGACAATTTTTCACCAATAGCAAGACATTATGCTATAAGGATACTACATTCTTATATAGTACATAGGAACATAAAACTATATCAAATGGATGTTAAAAGTGATTTATTTATGGGATTTATACTTGATGATTTTTTTGAACACCCCCAATTATTTAAACACCCTCATTTTTAAAAATGGAATTTTGAAATTAAACAAATAATTGTATGGGTAAAAATAGGATCTTAGATCATGGTATGATATGAT
Source organism: Viscum album (assembly GCA_963277665.1). NCBI lineage: Eukaryota > Viridiplantae > Streptophyta > Magnoliopsida > Santalales > Viscaceae > Viscum > Viscum album. The sequence continues at coordinate 1,659,959,111 of OY728150.1, forward strand.
TACCTCATTCCTTATTTTTAAAATATTTTCCAATGAAATAGTTGATCCAACTCTATTTTTAAAAATAATTTCAAAATATGTTTTGATAGTTCCAATTTTTGTGGATAATAATATTTTTGGATATATTAATGATTCTTTAAATTTGATTTTTTATAATTAATTTAAAGTGAATATGAAATGAGATTAATGTGTAAAATAAAAATCATTCTTGGATTTTATATTTTTCAAAAATATAGAACAAATTATTTTTAATTAGAGTAAATACACTATAGGTCTATTAATTTTTTTGGATTGGATTGTACTAAAAGTAGTGACACTACCATGTCTATCACCTATAAACTATAGTTTTCTGAAACTATGAAATTATGTGATCAAACTAGTTAATAATCTATGAGTGGAATTCTTCTATACATAATTACTAGTAAGATTGATATTAGGTTTAGTGTATATATGTGTGCTCACTTTCAAAAAAAATCCAAAAGAGACACATTTATTAGCTGTAAAAATATTTTCTAAATACCCCAATCTTACAACCAAATTTGGACTCTTCTACAAAAGATAACATTCTTTTGATTTAGTAAATTATTTACATGTGGTTTTTGGTGGTTGTAAGTTAGATAGACACAGAACAGAAGGAACATGTCAACTTTTAAGAAAATCTCTACTTTTTTGGTGTAGTAAGAAGAATTTGTTTTCACTATCTACTACTTAAGCATAATACATAGCTGCAGACAGTTACTATTCAAAAATATTGTGGATAAAACATGCTTTACAAGTCATTGGATACAAATTTAGACATGTACCAATTAATAGTGAAAACATAAATGTAATGAAAATTTCAAAAAATCCATAATCTCACTCTATTATAAAACATATTGATGTAAGGCATCAATTTTTGGGAGATCATTATCAAGAGGGTGATATAACTTTAGAATTTATTAGCTATTAACATCATCTAGGTGATATATTCATGAAGCCTTTGAATTGTGAATTATTAATCTACATCAGACATGATTGAGGAATGATAAATATTTGTTGATGTGTCAAAATTTTCAAGTCACCATTGATAAGTCACCATTGACAAGTCATTGTTGATGAGTAACCACTGATCAGTCGTCATTGATGAGTCAACATTGTTGAGTCACCATTGACCAGTCACCACAGATTGGTTTTCTTTGTTGAGTCACCATTGAATGAGTCACACTACCTTTCAATGACACCATTATTTTTTTACCCACACAATGTTCCTGTAACAAATAAAATTTTATTATTTTAATTTTATTATTATTCTTTTTAAATCCCTAAATGATAAAAACATCATTATTAATCAAAATCGATTCACGTCCTCTATCCCTTAAATCTTGCTCCCTTGGCTTTCCCATGAAAAAATATTCCCTCTTCATTCTTATTGAAACCTTCACCCGATTATAATGGGACATATAATGAGATTTAAAAAATTAATTCCATAAGGGGTGAGGCATTCCAAGATATGATGAGTATCCAATGAGTATTTTAGTTCTACATGTTGTCTACCTTCCAAAGAAACACTCATACCTATGTATGATAATCATGAGGATTCAAATGTTTCATGAGAAGTTTAGTTTAAATCAACCACCTCTGAGACTTCAACTAAATAGATTGATGATGGGGGAAATGATATTGTTTTTAAAAAGGTATCTGATGGTTTTATGGGTCTTGAGATACAAGATTAATACTCGAGTGGTGTTGATAATGAAAAATATGATGAAGGTATTAACGAGATTCATGATAATGGAAATTAAGGAAGTAGTCCTGATCACATATTTGGTCAAGAAAAACAATGTGATTCTGATCATGATGAAATTATAGAGAATAGATTTAATTCTATGATCCTGATCAAGAATCATTCTTTAAAAAGATAAAGAAGTATTAAGTGAGGTGAAAATACTCCCAATACTAGTAGTTCTTTGAAATGGTTCACTTGGAATCAATGGAGTCCTTCAAAACAAATCATACAGAAGTTCCACTGGTTACAATTGAGGTAGATTTGGCTATACTTTCATCAAATAATCTAATTCTAGTGGATCAAACTACACAGAAAACAATTTTACACCAACCATATAGAGCACATATACCCTCAATAACTATGGTTTGATAGAGTTCTCAAAAACCCTGTGACACACCAAGCCTTCCCTATTTCAGAACATCAGTTAGACTATTTGATGAATGGGAGAAATATCATGGGTTTTTATTACATGTACTAACATACATTGATTTAGATGATGACCCAAAAATGATAAGGGAAGGATTCTTAGTGAATTGGATCGATGAAGCTGGTGAGTTACAACCATTTTTTCCCATGGACACTGAAAGACAAGCTAAGGATACAATATATCACGAGCCAGAAAATATTCCATCTGCTCCATCAGTGTATCCACCTAATGTTTTCACCAAATATTATTTGGATTCTTTATATAAGAGTGTTATTTCTGATATAAAGACCTTGAGTAATAGTTTTTTCTCAGACATTTCAGAAGTCTTCAACAACTAACCATATCATATTATTCACCATAATTATGAATGTGTTTGATATTTGGAATAGCTTTTCATATATCATATTCTACCATAAGATCATTTTCATATTTACAAAATTGATAAGGAAAATAGAATATTGGAATATATTGTTGAACGCTGAATTTCTTCAGAAGAGGGTCTACAAACCACTTTTTCAAAATTGTTGAGTTCCTCTTATCAGAAATTATATATATTTACATCTATTGCCTCTACTTAATCTGCACCCCCTCATGATCTACTACAGTTGGATAAGGATCTTTTTCAATATTTTTTCAGTTAAGAAATAATAAATAACTCGGGTGATGTCAGTACTAATGAATAATAGATAAGGCAGATTTACCTTCATAGAGAATATATCCTTAATTTCTTAAAAGAGTATATTGGTGACCATAGAAAAGACAAAAATGTGATAAAAAAGGCCATCAAATATTAACTTTCAAGGATATACCCTAAATATGATACATCTGATCATTTCAAATATCATTTTGTGAACATGAAAATCCCACTAGTGACAAGTACTTTTAGAGAACATGTGAATCTATTAATGTTTCTCAAACCAGCACTTTTGAGATTTATGGATGAAAAGTACAATTTGTTTAATTTCATGGAAAGTAGAGGCTTTATAATTATGTACATCATAAATATTATGAAACCTTTATTCAATGTCTACTAGATGTCTATTATTACGAGGGAAAAAATACATGTTTCACCAACTGTTATGGAATGAGAAGCAATCCATGTTTCCCCATCTTTTTCAAACATAAAGATAGTGTCAGTTCAGTTCATATCTGCTTTATTCTTTCAGACAACCTGTATTAGGTCTCCAAATCTACATCCTCTAAGTTTGTCACCAGTTTATGTGATCATAAAACTCAGAACAGTAATTTTTAGAGAACCACTTCCTCTTGCTACCATTATACCATATGTTACTATTTATGCGGCAACATATATCTCAAGAGTCTCTTCACAGGACGATGATAGAGAGATAGAGAAACACAAAAGAAAATGGGAATGTTGATCACCTACAGTCCTCTCAAGAGTGAAACTATTTAGATGATTTCAATTTGATATTAATTCTTTAATTTATTCCTTTCAACTTTATCTCTTCTCTTTTTGGAACCATGTTAATGCAATTATTGATTCATCTTTTATATTTGGCCATTTAATTTATTTCTATCATTTATTTGAAAATCTCAATGGGGGAGATAATTGAGATTTAATTCATAAGAAGTTTTTAATTGACATCGATCTCTAATCATTATAGATTACATGTTTAGAACATGTTTTATAAAATACCATGTTTTTTGTCATAAAAAGTGGGATAATGTTGTCACTTCCTTGAATGGATTATGTTGGACATCTCTTATTTTATAGTTCAAATACCATTATTAAATTATTAATAATGTGTCACATGTTGTGTGATAGAATTTTATATGAACATATTATGTCTACAACATTTTTGTTAAGACTTATGGAACGACAATGTTGGCTTCGAGTCAATGTTACTACCAGAATCAAGTCACTCTTACCACCTGGACGCACTACAGCCAGACTCAAGTCACTATTACTGCTAGGATGATCTACTTATTGATTCAAATCACCATTAATTCCAGGATGAGATACTACCATAATAAAGTAACAGTTTCTTCCTAGATCAGGGTCTACTAGAATCGATTCACTGCTACTACTAGATGATGAGTCACTGTCATCACTCTTGTTACAATTTCAATCTTAGATATTCGGCGTAAATGTTTCAAAAGAAAAATATATTCCTAGATATTTTGACCAAGTCATTAATACTTGGTAAAATATTTAAAATGGATATTTGATCTACTAAATAAAGAACTACTATATAATCATGAAGGATCTACCCCTCTAAAGAGTCACTCAAACACTCAGATCCATCTTTTTTGCTATCGAACATGAAAATTGTGCGATCAAATTTGTGAATTATATTGAACTTGTTGATTCCAAACTTTTGAAGATCAATGACACAAAAAAAATAAGATTAGTAAAAATAATGATTAATATAATATACAGAGATCATTTGAATAATTTTTATATATTTCTACGATCCTTTATTCTGTTTCAATATTTCTGGTAAAAGAACAGACTCCTAATGATTGTTGTTATTTGGATTACAAGCATACATAACACATCATACTAATATTTTTCTATTTTTTCTATGTGTTTTACTTTTGAGAAGTGTTTTTTTTTCGATTAATCAACAGACAATGTATCGTGAATATTATTTGACAATACTTTTTATTATATTCTTACTCAATCTTTTTCCCACTAGGTTTTTTGATGAGGTGCCTTTGTGATCTGTTCTTTTCTTTTATACTAGGACTACGACAAAAAGGGGTCTCCACATCACCACTGTTTAACATCACTAAAAATTTTTTCCGAAAAATGGTACTTTTAATAGTGCAAAAAAAGTGCTATTAAAAGTGGGACTTTAACATTGGTTTTTTAGTGCTCATGAAGGATCCCCGTTTATCATCCCATTTTTATCGTTTTTAAAGGGGCCCCCTTTATCCTAGTTTTTTGTATCACTAATAAAAAGGGGATATATCTGTGCTTTTTTCCATAGTGCTTATAATGAGTATATTTCAAAAACAAATTTCTTAAATAATAATATATTGATATATAAATATATACGTATATTTATATTGATATTAATATATTATATTTTTTTAAATATGTTTTAGATAAGTATAAATAAACATTTCTACTTAATATATAATATATGTAGTGAAAATTACTTATAAAATATCTTTAAAAATTATAAATTAGTAACATGATAATTATCATTGACTAATAATCACTTAATAGTAATTTGAAGACACAAAAAAAATAAAAAAAATTATAAATGAACAAAAATAAGTTCAAAACGTAATTAAAACTTTAGACGACTATAACTTTTGATCTGGTTGTCCATTTGAGCTTTACTGAATATAAAATAGTATACTTTGATGCTCTCTACATCCTAGCAACCCAAGGAAACATTTTGTCACATTTTTCATGGCCAAAAAATTCGCAATGGCCTCCAAAACCGTGTTTTTTGTCCGGATACCCAGATTTATTAACATTGGATGCAATTTCAGCCTCGTTTAAGGGAGTATTTTTTCCCTTTTAGTGGGGAATGAATTTATTTCAAGGTATTGCATTCATATTCATAATATGGATTTGAAATTTTATCATTTTTCATAATGTTATGTTATTTATAATCAAACATATTACAATATATATATATATTTATATTATAATATAAAAATTTAATTTTATTAATAAACAATGAAACATATTTACCTGTAAAATATATCTCTCAATATATAAGCCTTATCTAAGTAATAAAATTATATATTTTATTTGTAATAAAAATATATGAATATTTATATACATATATAATGTGTACGTGTATATATATATTTGTGTTTGTCTGTATGGAAACACTAATATACATTATCAATTTATTCTAAAAATATGTATATTAATATTAATATATAATATTTGTAAATATATATAAATATGTATAATTATACTTACAGATACGCATATAATATATATGGGTGTGTGTGTTTGTTGTATATATGTATGTATTTATTTATAAACAAATACAAAAAATAATATTTCATAAATGCATTTAATACTGATCTTATAAATATATATCAATATACGAATAAATGCAGAACTAAAAAATATAAATATATATAAGTAAATAAATATAAATATATATTAATAAATTATTAAATATATAAATATATAAATATAATTATTTATATATATATATATTAATATATGGATATATAATTATCAATATATAAATATTAATTTAAATATATATGTGTGTTAATATAAAGATAAATTAAAATAATAGTGAATATAACTATATATATAAATAAATAAATATATTATTAAATTGAGATCAAAGAAATATGGTGGAGTGGTAAAGGATTAGGGGCATAGGAAAGAGGTCTCGGGTTTATATCCAGATGGAAGTATGTAACAAGTGTGGGTGGAATTGCAGCTACCACTGTTAAAGGGTTGGTGGGCACTGTTAAAGGGTGGGTGGCATGGTTGCTGGGGTGTGCGGGCTGGGGGTGCTGTTAAAGTGGTGGCTTCAAGTGATTTTGAATGTACCTCCTTGATTGCATAATTAATTTTTTTATGTTTTTTAGCTTTTATCCATGTTAAAAAAAGTGCTGACAAAGGACAAATTTGTCAGTGTAAAATAAATAGATATATGTTTCTCTCTATGTAAATTGATCTCCAATGTTATGCACTTTATAAACCATATTTTAACTGAGACCTAATCACTCCTTAAGTAATATTTTAAAAGGATATATCTTATAATAATATGATTTTTTGATTAATCCAATAGTTTATTTTATTCAGGGTTTCTATTAGTCTGTTTATTTATAAAAAATTTTATTGGGAACTCAATTCACCCCCTCCTGAGTTTTTTACCTTCAAAAAATTTCTAAACACTCTATTATTTGGATTTTTAGTAGATAAGGTTAATATATTTAGTGAATTATTATATTGAGGAATATTAAAGGAACCCTATGAGGAACCAATGGGATTATAATGGACTCTATAAACCCTATTTTCCCTGAGTACTTTGAGAAAATATGTTTGATCACAAAAGTAATTGGGAGTGATATCACATGGTTCATGGAATAATCACGGGATAAAAATGTGATAAATTGGTACACATACTGTAGAACAATATATGGTAAGAGATTTTACTATCAACATTGAGTAAAATTATTTCTCGGTTCTGGGTTAGACCAAATATAGGTTTTATTTATGAGTAAGAATAGAATTTGTTAGATGGTCCCTATGTTGTGATGATCTATACTAGAAACTGAGATCATGGGATACATGTAGATATCGTTCCCTACTGATTCTGATTTCATTTTTTAATGTAAAATAGGGAAACAAGGTACATATCTATTATGGAAGGGGTGGGTTTTGAGATGAATAATTAGTATATATGTAATGACTTAGAAGGAATTAAGGATAACCATACCTCATGTTATGGGATTTGATGTTGGAGATGACCTTAGAAATTTTTATCCAACATAATAGTAGACTATTTTTGTTTCTTTTGGTCATGTATATTTATTATTATGAATCTAGTTAATTTAAATACCACCCTTATTAGTTTTCATTCATTAATAAATTGGATACCATGTAATGTAAAATTTTGATGTCGGAGGGATGGTTGAATCCATTGATACTAGTAATAATTCTTACAATAGAGGAGGATTGTCGTATATTATGATTCAACATGATAAGACCATGTCCATAACACATTATATAATGATGGTGGTGCTTTTGATATTTAACTTTTGGGATTACTGTGTAGCTGTAGTTCTATATGGTTGTACGTTGGATTTATACCACTATGATGGCTTGTGATATATGGTAATGAATATGATATTCTATAGTGGTAATTTTACTAATATCTATAGTGACAGTTTATGAGGTGGGATGGTCATGGAGTTGGGGATGGGATCATTTTTTTAGTCCATCTTTTTTCTTTTCCCATTTTTTATCATGCGACTGTAGTTATATCAATATATATTGTTTCAAACCCTCTTAAAATATTTTTTTTTGTTTTTATTTGAATTTTAAATTTTCTATTAATAAAAGATAAATATTAAATTTTCCAATAATGGTAATCATGTCATAATAGTTGTGTCCCATGACATTTTATATTTTAGTTATTTAATAGTAGTTAGATTGCCATTGAGTAATGATTTATTATTTTGAATGAGCTATTGTAAATATTAGAGGAAAACTCTAAGTGATAATGTCTTATAACTATATATTGGGATAATAGTATTAATCCTTGTGACATGAGGGTATACATTTATTTAGTTAAAGATAGGTGAGACATGACTTTTTTGGGTTGTGCTGGTGTATGTCTTCAAGGGTCATCAGTCTTCTGTTCCATAAATAGATGCAGTTATGAATGTATTTCCAATGCGTTAATCATATATGTTTTAGGTAGGTTGGGTAAAATTAATTATATAATTACACTTTATTACACTTGATCACTTTCACTTAATAAGTCATAGAATTTGTAATAATCTTAAAACATCATTAGACTCAACCAATACTAGCATACATTGCATGGGATTTGATATACAAGGGTGAAACTAAAACATTCATTATATGTTCTTAGGTAATATAGCATAGTAGGATATATGATGTAGTATGATAAATAGTTTGTAATATATTGGTTTTTTATAATATTGAATAGTTATTTGGACTAGCAGATAGTGAACAATATTTATTAATTTTATTAAAACTATATTGTCAAAAAAATAATATATGGAATTATTTATTAATAAATTTATGTAAATTAATAGATTTTTTCATTTTATATTATTATATCATAAAAACTACAATATATGTTTATATAATATACTTTTTGATATAATATTTGGTTTCATGTGGTTTACATATAAATTTTAGGTATGTTTAATGTATTGGATTGTCATGCGGAATTTTTAGTTGACTTCGGCATAGCCCTTATGTACTATTCATAATGAAATAGTCCCCGAATAAATTAATTATGACCTTAACATAAGTAAACATGATATGGAGATATGTGAGGTGTTCTTGAGGATACAATGATCTCTAGATCAGTGGCCATTCAGGTATATCATGTTGAGATATTAGAAAATGGTATCACAACATATATTTTATTTCATCAGTGTTAATTAGAGGCGGTGATAAGATGTCAGGTCTAAGGAGGTATATCAAAAATATTGTTTGATTAAATGGATTTCATTGTAACCCATGTTACCATTAGACAAACAATATTGATAATTGGTACCCAAGATTATGTGATTCGTTGTTATTGTAATTTTTTGATAGGAATGACTATGAATTTGTTGTATGGATAAATTAAAAACATTTTGTTTAAATAGATTATTCATCATGATAGTGTAATGTTAGGGATGTTATAACAACATATAGGTGATATTTTTTAATCAAAATACCCCAATTAGATACAATATTAACTAAAATTAACTAATTATGTATTCAATGTTTACTTAAATATATCATCAAGGATGATGATGGCCTAATATTTTTATATTTTTTATACTATAAATTAATGATATAGTGAGTTATAATTACATAATTGAGTATGTTTACAATTATAGATGATATTATTGAGATTAAGTATATATTTGGAAATGTTTTTATGTAATTTAATATTGAAAAAGTAAATAATAATGTTTCAAAAATGATTTGTCGCCAGATGTTTTTGAGGAGAAAACGATACAAATAAAAGATAGATATTATGGAGTAAAGAGGAAATATTGTACATTGACTTATATATATAATTAATGAATGAAGAATCATAAGGGAATTAGTGTATGACCAAAATATAGTAATGAATATCCATATAAAAGTTTCATAAAAAACACAAGATATTTTAATTTCATAATGTACACTGTATTAACAAGGGATGAATGAGTAGTACATAAAATGATCAATTATAGGCTTGAGTTGAATCATGATTGGTAGAGTAATGAATATATTGGGGAGAAGTATATTACAATTATGGAATGAAAAATATTTATAATAAGGTAACTTTTTAAATCCAAAATGATATAACTATATTAAAAATATATCATGTTTTAAAAGATCGGAGATTAAACCATGATTTTATGACGATACTTGTATTATTTTGTAATAAACCCAATATAATGAGATATAAGCTATCCAAAATAATGTATAAATACATGTGGCTATTTTTTTTAGAAAATATCATTTATTTGATGATTATTTTTTATATATTTCAAATAAGGTTAAATATATCAAATTTATTTTAGTTAGGACAAATTAAGACAGGCTTCCATGGTTTACATTAATCCATAATTTAGTTCTTTTGAATTCAAGGAGGGGTAAATGTTTTGTTCTTTGTTTTTGAATAAAGGGTAATTGGATTATTTTAATTATTGGTTGTTTTAAAATTCAGGTAATACTATATTACTTAATTAATATTTCACGGTAGTGGTTCTTTTTTTAATTTATGATCATTTTTTATTTGTTCAATCATCTTCTCTAATGACATGAATTAGTTTTTTTAACAATGAAATGGGTATCAGTAAGGTGTATTTAAAAATTATTTTATTTTTTCAGATTAATAATTTAAATTAAATACATGATTATATGATAAGATTAGTATATTTATAAGGGATAAAATTCCATGTTAAGGGATTTGTTTTTATTAAATTTTTACTAAAATAAGGATTGTTTCTTCAGAACATTGGAGTATTTGTTATATTATAACACTAAATCTATTAAAGAACATTATGCTTTCATCGATAATATTTTAATCAAATTAATTTATTTTTATCTTTATAATTGTTTATATCAACTTAAATTGATGATTTAATACATGGATCACTAGTATCTATTTTATCGACCTCAGGACTTCCACGTAATACACCTTAGTAATTTGTGACAAAAAAGAGTTTTATAAACCACGATAACCTAGGGGGAATTATGGTGTTTTAATATTTAAATTTTTTTACCTCAGCCATTTTCCTTTGGATATTTTTACCTTTTTCAAAGGAACACAATTCAACACATGTCTTTATTTTATGCAACCACATCAAAAATAATTCCCATGTGTAAAAAATAAGACATTGAAGAACACATATATTTTACTAGGTTCAAATACACATAGATAAATACTAGGATCACACACTCAATATTGTGATTGTTTACTAAAAATCAACAGTAATTCACTATTTTGAGGGATAGAATATTTAGGTGAAGTATCACTAATTCAAGGTTCATTGTCATTAAACAATAAGTGACATCAATAATTACTAAACTCACTACCTCTAGAATGATTTATGCAATATATCACTACTTCTAAAGGGTCACACCCTTCTCCTTTTTCAAAAAATGATCTATAAGATATCTTTTAATATACTTGCAGATCTATTATGATTTATTCAACATGAATGTCACATCATGATTAATATTTACATTGTTTGTGAAGTACCCCAAATTTCTAACTAAGATAATCCAATGTTTACCATGTTATTCTCCCAATTTCCTTGCATGATATAATCAGTCCTTTTGAGAGGAGATAAACCTTTGATATTTATAATAACTAAACAATGTGGTAAAATTTTGGACAAATTAATTCCAACAAAAACGTTATTCACTTCTTGATTATTAAAGGTATATAAATAAACTATACACTTTAAAACATTTTCTTTATTGTAATAAAATCTAATAAAAACACAATCAAATTTATTTTAGATATTCAATGAATCCCTTTTATTGAATACATACAATCTTATTCCTTAGAACACTATATTTCAATTTAAATTTTTTGAAAATAAATTATATCAAAAAACATTATAATTATATTTATTACATAATTCAACCTCTATATCTAGTTAAAATATTATAATTTATATTTAATATTAAATAGGATATTTATGTTTACCATTATTTTATTAAAATTAATCTCTTAGATAATACATAAGTAAATATCCACCATTATGCTCAATATAGACTATCTAAGCACATAACATAATGACCATATAATTTTAAAATTCTAATAAAATAATTCCATTTGAATTTTTCGTATTTCATCAATAATGGAATGAAATCATTCACAGGTACATACCATATTGTTTCCTTAATCTATCAGGCATCGCCTTCTTGTTTCATTATAGATTGGTAAAGGTCTTTATTTTTAAACCTTGATTTATATTTTAAAAATAGAATATACCTTCATTATCATAGAATTTAGTAATTTATTTCCATTGAAATATCATACCTTCGTGGTTGTTACCTTTTAATGTAGCATGATCTTTAAATTTTGGATGAAAATATCAATGCATGACCACATTGTAAAACAAATTTTATGATTTCTTATGTATGCATATTTTATTACAAAATGATAACATCTTCTAGAATAATAATTATGTATTCTATTAATTTAAACACTCTACCACAAACAAAATTGTAAAAATTCTTATATATCTGTTATCTCTCAATAATTACCTTATATATGATCTTTTTGAAAATTATGGATCATAGAAAATATTTTGGTTGCCATTAAATATTGTCCCGGGTACAATTATATATCACCAGGTAAGATTTATATATCTCCTCGAAACCTTTATATATTTTCTTGATAAATTTTATATATCCTCATTGTACGATTAGGGTATCTCTTAAACATTTTCAATTACACTTTCATATTAATGTGTTTTTGAACACATTTTTTTAAATGATAGTTATTACCCTTATATATAATTTTATTTTTACCAATTTCTATTATGATTATTATAAAATTTTATAAGCTCATAACATTGATACCAGAATTCATCTCAACCTCCTCCAAACATATTTAACACCAATCCTTCTTCTCTAAACATCTTCAAAACATATCACACTACTTCCGAATCCAAAATAAATTCATCACATTCAATTTCCTTGATATATGGTTAAATCTAGATGTAATCAATATTTTTTTTGTTTTATCAAATAATCCAACCAAAGTGATTATCATGAAATACTTCTCACAACACCGTATAAAAGAAAAACCCTAAAAACAATGATCAAAATCATTCTTCAGTGAGTATCAAAAGGTAAAACATTAAATATCCTAGTTACAACAATTTAGAACCTTGTACTTAGTTGAAAAGACTTTAATAAAATATATATACCATCAAGTGATAGATATATACACTCCCCCGTTATTTTTAATTAAAAGATCTCCAAATAATTTGGATTTTACTGACTTATTTACATTTAATTTTTTTTATAAAATGTAAAGGGTTTATATTCATCAAATACTTCACTATTTTGCAACCCTTTTCCAAAAAAATATACTAGGTAATTTCCATAATCATTACATTCCCTTGATGAATAGTTAATTAATATTTTATTTTTGAGAAATATACTCATATTGTTATCACAACAAAGAAATACATATTTATAGAGAATAATTTATCCCTATATATTCACATAAAGATCCATATGATTCCACATCAATGATCCATGATCTACTTTTCCTCTTTGGTAACTGATATGGTAACACCCCATTATTTTTAAATAACAATATGTTTGATTGAGTATACAACACATGAAACTGAGATTAAACAGAAAAAAAATATTATTATTTAAAATGATCATGACTGACATGCAATTAAATTAGAGGGTAATAATTGAATTAAATATATAATTAAATATAGAAAAATTATACAATCAATAAAAATTAGTTTATGGATTATAAAGATGTATTAAATTTTCATTATTTTTATTTTATGAATTAGAAATATATTTCCATAAAAAAATATTTTTTATTAATTTTTGATATATAATATAATAAAAAATTCATGGAATATATTTAAATTTTTATAAAAATATATTTTTTTAAATTATCACATGAAAATTTTCATAGGTCGATATTTTCGAATTTCTGTGAAATGTTTGACATTCGAGTACATTGTGACAATTACCATTTCTAATTGGGAACTATATTTTTATTCCAAAAATATACAATGATTGATTTTGTTTAAAAAATGGGTTAAAATTAAAATTAGTCATAATATATTGTTAATAATCTAATTTATTTTATTGGAATCAATTTTATGTTTTAATTTGTCAAAAAAAGACTTTTTACCCATATATGCATTTTGTATGAAGAACTTTTTGTCATCATGCTTGTGTTTTAATATTAAAATAAAATTTTAAATTTTTTTGGAATTTTATCTTGAAAAATGGATTCCATATTTTTAATTAAGAGGAAAAAATTTAATAAATTGTTCCTTTTAATTTTTATACATTATGATTATTATCTATGTTAACTTTTTTCCATGATAAATGGTAAATAAAGTAATTAAAGTTAAAATTAAAATGATAAGAGAAAAAAATTTATATAATACTTGAATTAAATTTATTGGATTATCTGATATCATTAATAAACCTCCTATATATTTTGATATTACCTTTATCCATTGGGATTATTTTACAACCATTATAATATTTTATGTAATGAAAAGTAAACAATGCCATACTCATGTTTTTAATAAATGAAATTATTTAATCTATTAATAATTAAAGGATATTTTTTGTTGTAAATACTATTTTCTAATTTAAATTATCTATATTCAACATGATCAATTATTTTTATTTTTTTCTAATAAATAATTTGTTTAAATTCATATATAATGCTGATGTGGTAATTATTTAGTTAATTGAAAAATAAAATAAATAATATCAAATTCGTAAAAAGAATCAATATTTGATAGAAATAATATGATAAAAACTTTTATAGAACAATATGACAAATTATTTAGGTTTAGACACTTTTAATTTAAATTGGTATTTTTTATTAATGTTATTAATGTAAAACAAAATCAATTGTTCTTAAAATGGAATTATTGATATTTTAGTTAAATTTTATTTTATTAAATGATTTAAAATTCATAAAAAACATAGATTCAGAAAAATAAATTTTATAATATTAAATAGGTATATTATGCAATATTTATTTGTATCTTAGCATTTTAATATGACATTAATGAACCACAAAGGGTAAAAGAAATTAATAGTATGATAATTATCAAAAGGTTCAATGCGGGGTTATGACTAAAAGATAAAGGTGAAAAAATATCTACTCCATGAACAAATTTTATTCGATGAAATTATTTAAGAATATCATGATCGTAGATTCTAGTTTTACCTATTTTTATCAATTTTTACACGGTAAATAATATATATTAATCTTATTTTTTTGGAAATTCCAAAGGTTCTCATCACCTAAATTATAAAAATGATCCTCCTCAATTACTTTTTTACTCAACATTGATTCGTATAGATCAACAAAATTCTGAATATTCCACTTCTAATCATACTTATACAATATATTTAGGTTTATTCCATTAAAAAATTGAATCAATCGGTCAAATAACAAGATATCTTAATGGAGTCCACCATAAAATTGGTAATCGTCTTTACCGACTCTTTGAAATATATTTATTCTTCTACTTTATCTTCATGTGTTGTATTCATACAAATATAATAACTATATTATAATAAATATGATGATATCTTATTATGATTAGGGGTTTATATGTCTATAATATTCTTTTAAATCGTCTATTGGTATCAAATTTGAAATTTTTATAGCACTGAACCACACAAACATCAAAGGCATGGTAATGTTGAAGGATGGCGTTGGTCTCTTCATAAATGGTCATAAAATACCAATTTAATTTTTATTTTATTAATATAATAAATTAAATTAAATAATTCAAATGAAAAAATTGTACAAAATGAATCAGAGAGATATTTCATGGTTAATTTTAGGTAATATGTAAAGAATAGTCTTAAATATAGTTTGGGATGGACATATATATTAGGTTGCGATGAAGTGAAAAACTCATCAATTAGCTGTGTTCAAACCAATTGGATATATATTAGCTCTATAAATTTCATGATCGAGATATCTATAACTACTTATATGCAGTAATAGTAGCATCTGTGGAAAAAATAGTCATAGGGTAATGGTTATAGTCAGGTCAACTGTAACAAGGTCAGGGACATTCAATTTCACCCCTTGGTAATGGTTGTGGAATGGAATAATATAGAAAAATGGTTTTATACTAATTCTTATTCAAGAGTTTACAATGTCTATATTTATGGATTCATAAGCATTATAAAACCCACTAATATTAATCAACATCCATAAGCGTACTATATTCCCCTGACTGAATTTAATAAAACTAGGGAAACAAATCCCTTGTTTGACATAATGATTAATAAATTAAAAAATTGTGAATAACGAACTATATTTTATATGTAATAGAATATATGAGAGTGAATTAGAATAATACTAAATAAAATTGATATATTCGGATTAAAATATAAACAATTAAGCATCACATTAATGAATGAAAAAAAACTATAACGCAAAAAAATCCACATATGTTGACCTCTAGGTAGAAAAACCATGGAAACCTCATGGTGGTATTGCCTCATTCGTAGAATGGAATGGCCAAACTTTGGTCAAAACCCAAATATACTTCCCTTAATATAATTTTTAGTCTTCCCATGGTCAGAAATATGATTTACTTTCTATTCAGATCATCAATGATATAAATCCCACGAATGATATATAAAAAATCTTCATTTTTTATTAATCCCAAAAAGTTAAAAATCATTTAATGTTGAAAATCAATGAATGTTTCAGGACTAAAATGATCCATGGAAAACTTCATGACATGTAGAACATTTTTATTTTTTTGAATGTGTCAGGAAATGTAATATAAGGGTAACACTATGACATATGTAAACATTAATCTTGGAAAATTTCTTCTTCTTAACATTCTATAAACAGTTCACAATGTGTAATGTTTCACGCTATATAATAATTACATGTTGTGTAAAGTGTGTTTCTAGATTCAAATGTTCTTTTTGGCAATGTTTCTTTAGTTTTTCTCCTCTATAACCTCCTATGACCATTCAACATCATAGAATAATTTTATTCAATATATTTCATGTCTTTTTGTGGATTCAATAATCAATATTATCTTCATCATATTTCCATTTTCACAACACAATACTTTTTGACGCAGCATGATGTGTCTTTTATCTTCTCAAAATGTCACATATTTATACCTATTATTCCAATTGTTAGTCCTACATAAGAATACATAAAACATCAATATCATTTAAAAATATTATATTAAATATATTAGTAATCAATAAATTCATATAAAAAACCATTACAACTATATTTGAAAGGAAGTGATATCATGGTACAACAATATTATATGTCATTTATCCTTTAAAAAGTCAACACATCGATTGGGTGTGTTTATACCATATCATCTCCATATAGTACAGTAATTAATTATTCATAAACACTATAGTATGGTTGTTATAAGGATGTAAATAATGTGTATATATGATATTTATGACATAAATAGGATTTTGAAAATTATAATAATTATTCAACATTTTTTCTTTCCATTCATTTAAATAATATTGAATCATTAATGGATATGTATGGCCTACCATCACTATTAATGATGTAATTATTTTTTCTACCACAATATTTATAGATGGATATAAATATTAAAAAATATTCAATATATATGTTATTTATAACAGGAAAATTATTTTTTAGATAATGAAACCACAATAAAAATATAATGACTGAAACTAGAAAAATAAAAAATACAGGAAAAATGAAGTAGTTGTCACTCCTAATTTAGATTTAATGAGTATTTGTTAATAAATAAGTGATAAAAAATTAAAATTAAATCTTATATGTTATGATATATCTATATATGTATCTTTAATGTTTTTTAATATGTGTATAATAATTTTTTTTATTATGTAGCTGGTTCGAACACATATAAATGAAGGTGGACCTAAGGTAAGGGTTTCTCGTCTTTCTTTTTCTTATATGATGCATAATCCATATTCAACACTTATATATATTTTTGTGGTGTACAAAAAACCAATTTTATATATTAAATCATAAATACATTTTACTTATTGGTATTAAATTTAAATTTAATTTAATTTCATTAACTCGGAGTATGATTCAAATGATTCACATGTTTTAAGGGATTAATTCACAATATCTTCATTATTTGAGGTCGTTTATATTTACATTAGTGAAAATTTTATTCTATATCCACAAATTTATTAATTTTTTAAATAATATGTATAAAATAATCAAATTATTTATTAAATATATTCTTACTCATGTTTTACCTTTTTAAAAAATAGTTTTAAAGGAATTTTCTTGCCATTTTATAAATGTGGTAATTTTTTAATTTTTAAAAAAAGTGTAAAATGAATGTTTTCTTAACTTATACAACATGAGTATAATTTCCCTACATCATTAAGACTCTATGATTTGATGCTTCAATTAAAATTTTACAAGGATACTTTCATTGAAAATGATTTCAATATATATGAATAGTTTTTAGATATTAAAACATTATTTTCAATTTTAAAAGAGTATTTTCCCCAAGAAAATTTCCAGTGATCATTTTACTGTTTTTATTTATATATATATGAATCCTTTTATAAATATTATGGCCCGGATATACTCTAAATATATCATCCATTATATTTAATTAGATAGTTCATAGTCATTTAGACTAGGAAATTATTGACATTATTTATGATAATTCCTCTAATATGTACAATTATTGATTTTTAAGACATGTTAGTTCAGTTGTAGTATTTATTTATGGTAGGAATGTATTGGAATTAGTTATTTACATCTGGGGATCTCTATATCCCATCTATGCATCAGTAAGTCTCATGAGAAAAAATATATTTTTTTGGTCGATTCCTTACCCGTTTATTTTAAGATGTTTGGCCAATACCTCAACATTATTATTTTGATTTTTGACATTATTTATTCTATAATTATCTATTAAATAATTGACTTCCATGTGGTCATTTTATTTTATATCCATGGATAATTTTCTATCTCATGTGATTATTTAAATTGAATTACATGATCATCATTTATTCTTCAATATTTTTCATGCCTTGTTAGATTCTCTTGTATTCATTCTATCACTGAGCATATGATCACACCCCATTATTATATTTCTTTTCCATAATATTCCATAAATTTTTTATGATTTATATTAATGGATTTTATAATGTGAATTATTTTTTCCCCATGAAAATACTTTTTTGTATTTTATTTTTTCAAACATAGTGTATAATTCAAATACTTATATAGTATTATTATACTACTAAACTATTTTCTCTTTTGGTATGAGATTGATTTTATATTTTACTAAAAAAATAAAGTAACCTCTAATTCTAGGATACTTGAGTTAAGTTATTTATAGTTATTATCGAATAATGTTTAATAGAAACATTTGGAACTAGATTTAGGAAAATAATTATTAAGGGAGTAAACCCTTTGATAAAATTTGAGAGTAATATAAAATAATCCAATAATATGATTCTGAGATTATAAATATATACATTTTTCTATTTATGTTACATGTATGACTAGTTTATAAATTATAAATTATTATTCATAATATTATGATCTAATCTAGTGTATTCCATTTTCAAAAAATTAAGCCTATAGTAAGAAATGAAGACCATATAAATGTACATAATCCATGTGGGGATTTCCATTTCCTGGAATACTATTAATCAAGAGCTAAACATTCAGATGGAGATGAACAAAATATAATTATATTGGGGAAGCTAACACATGTTATGTTAATAACCAATCCCTTATAGATCATCATAATTATCATCAATGTGGTGTAACAAAGTTATCCATAACCATACATTAGCAACCTTCATCATTTAGTGGGACAAAAAAATCCATTTTTAGTTTATAAATTCATTCGTTCCATATATTAGATAATTATTTCATTTTGTATTAACGAATGGGATAATGTTTTTAGAGAAGTTTATAATCTATTCAGAGATGAAGATCGATGATTTACACTAATTCAAGACACTAAAAATTATTACGAAATACCGAACATGAAATTGAAAGGTTTTAATGGAATTTTCTTGGAAATGTTTTTCCCTAAAAGGATGAGCAGATATATATAGATAATTCTTATGTCTGGGGAATATAAAAATTAAAAGGGTGCTAAAAATGAATCAATCATTAAAATTTAATAAATCAATGTTGAGAACTACATACATCATCTAAAGAGAAATATTTACCATATATTTTATAGGATTAAGAAAATACATTGAGCGTCACTAGTCTCCTAAACCTTCTCATCATATGAAGATATAGTGTCATGTAATATCAAGAAAAAGAAATAGTTCCCTATGACTTATTTCCTCAAAAGAATGAACGAGATAATATGGATAACAAAGATAAAAATAAATAAATAAAATAGGGAAACCAAGTATTTCCCACATGTGATAATTATTGAAATAAAAACCACAGTACTTGAATGAAAGGAATGGTAGTTTTCAACATGCATGGAGAAAAAGGAAAACACACTCTTGAATTCTTGGGAAAAAAGAACATTCCAATGAAAATGATGCAACTGTTTAGAGATGGGGCATATGCATTGAAAATACCCAAGAATAAAAAGAATATAACACAAAACTATAAAAGTGATCAAGGTCAAGATTATGTTGTTACTAAAAATATTGTTGAATAATTAATGTATATATGTATTTTCAATTAAGTATTATCCCACAAAAAAAGTATTTTATCAATGATATTCTGGTTATAATAAAAATGTTACATATAAGAGTTGTACTATATTATTTTTTCATTAATTATTTTTAAGTATATGTAGAATGATACTGTTAAATAAGAAAATTTATTAGTGGAAACTTTATTTTTTATAGAATGCATGAATAAGGGAAAGATAACCATTAATGTTTTTAATGTTGTGTAAATAATGTTTGTATGGGATAAAGATAATATTCCCATTGAAAAAGTAAATGGGGTGCTATTGGTTACCATAAAATGTTTAGTTATTTGATGATGAAGTACATTATGATTGCATTTAAAATATTTTTTGGATTTATATGATATAAGAAATTAGTATTAATTTAATAGTGATTCAAGATATTAGTATATTTGATAAAGGTATTCACCTATTTGTAATGTGATATTATGAACTGTTTTATATTGATAGGGATAAATGTTTGATCAAATACTGGGGTTTTGAACATGGTTGGGAATATTTTTTAGGAACCAGACATTTAACTACCTATTAAATGGATTAAGATATTATTTTTGTATATATTTTTTTAGAACAATGTATGATTTATCATATTGGATAACTTGTTCAAACCATTTTGGATTTGTTAATTATTTACAACTAAAAGAAATGACTTTTAGATATTTGGATTCATTATAAATGTATTAGGTATGAATAATTAATCTCAAATATCCATTTCCATGAGTAATAGATAATGTGTAAATACCTCAAATAATAACCAAAATATGCGATATACTTGTGAAATTTAAATAAATATGTTTTTTTAAATTTTTAGATGGATTTATCTATATAGTGAAATAACTCATTTACTATAGGAAAAAGACTATTGAAATAAAAAAATTAATTGTTTACTTTTCCTATAAAAAAATAAATGGTATTTTAACACAACACATGTTTATGATTTTTAGGTTTACCATTCTCATGACCATGTTCTCTATCACTCTCAATTAATACTTGGGTGTTATTTTTCACTCATATATAAATATTTTCACATCAGACTAATATTATTCTATTTGTAATCCTAGTTTTTTGCTGACCTTGAATGTTCCATTTCTCTTTTTTAAGAGTAAGTTTAATTAAATAATTGTCTGATGTGGGTTTTCCAAAAGGGAATTTTTAAATGTTAAAAACCCGATTACTGAAAAAAGAAATATGGAATTGACATGATAGAATTCATATATGGTGGTAGGTTGTAACACATTTATATTTTAAAAGAGTATACTATTTGATAGCATATATGACACACAACACAAAGCTTAAACGAACCAGGTAATATTGTTATTTAAATATGACCATTAAAACATAGAAATTAGATAGTTGGGAAGGAATATTACAAATTGAATTATGGAATAAATATAAATGTCCCACTAAATAATAATTAATTTATTTATTAGTAAATAAGTTCTCGATTTTATGTAATATTATTTTATGCTTCATTAATACGTTTCATTCAAAAAATGATTTTTATTTCATTATATGAGAACATATTATAATAATTTTTTTAAAAAATTTAAATATTTTTTTTCAATAATAATATATTTTTAAAATCAACATTCCAAAATTATCAGGGATGAAATTTTCATATTTTTTGAAAACTACTATTTTCCAGTTAATAGTTAAAATTACATATTTTTATTGGAAACTGTGTTTTTGCATATCAAAATTTTAAATTTATATTAAAAAAAACAGAAAATATGTAGAACTATCTCTTTTATATTACTAATAATTCAATTTATTTCATTTTAATCAATTTGATTGCTGAATTTGGTATAAAATTTTTATAATTAAGGATTTTTTTTTAAAATTAAATTTCATTGAATTGTGATTCATAATATTGAATTAAATTATGCCAATTGTTAAAATTTGATCTAAAATAATTGTTTCCATATATGTAATCATGTGGTATAAATTTATTAAATATATCATTTTTATTTTTAGACGTTATTAATTATTAATTTAATAATTTGTTCACCATAGTGAAGAGTGAATTGAGTTATTAATGTACAAAAGAAAATGAGAAGGACTAGAAAATGTCGTTCATAAATGAATTAATTATAATGGATTTGTTTATTTCATCCATACTCATTTAATATTAGGTTATAATAACATTTCCATTAGGATGAGATTATGACATTTATAACATTTATTGTAAAAAAAGAAAAAAATCACACTCTAGTTTGTAATAACTATAATATTATAACAAATCTGTAAAAAGCACAGATGTTTGGTTGTAGAAAACAGTTTGAAATATAAATGATTTATCTTCATCATTGTAATATATTTTTAATTTTTTATTAATGAATAATGACATTAAATTCATACACAACACTTACATAGTAAGTATTTAATTAACTGGAATATACAAAATAACTGATATTCAAATAATGAAAATTAAAAATAGTTTTATTATTTAATGTGACAAAAAAATTCCATTTATACACATGAAATATAATATAGTTTTTAATCATTTTATTAAACATTATTTTTTGGATTTATTTTATTAAATTAAAATTAAACGAATAATTCTAAAATTAATATTATTTATATTTTATGAAAATAATATTTTATTACGATTTTTAAAATTTATAAGCATCTTATATTTGAAACAATTAAGGTATTATGGTTAATTAGATCTACCATAGTTTATTAATTCATCTTTTCTAATTTTATACTAAATATATTGGCCCTTAGAGGTTAGAATATTTTAATAGTACAGTTATTGTAAATTGGGTTAATGGTGGTTAAAACTAGAAGATAAAGGTGAATTAATATCAAAATAGTTTCCATTTTTTATTGTTAGAAATTATTTAGACTAATAACCATCATTTATTCTAATTATAATTTTTTTTTCCATTTTACATAATATATTTTTTTTATTTGTTTAATAGTTTATGAAATTTCAAAAATACCCCTCACATAAATTATAAAAGGGAATTGCCTCCATTAATTATTTAAAAAACATTTCCCTTCTATCATGATGAAAAAATTACCAATCATCTGATAAAAATCCTTACACATCTTCATGAGTTTATTTACAATCCAAAATAGCAACCCTAGGTTCCTTTACAATAGATCTAAATGGAGTCTATAAAAAAGCGGTCGACCTATTTACCAACTCTTTAATTTTTATTTCTACATATTATTCCTTTTGTTGTGTCGTAAAAATACATAAATAATAACAAAATAAAATAAAATATAATATTTTGTTATTTTTATTATGAAAGAAGCGCATTCCATCAATTTTTCACCCTATGAAATAAAAAAATAGCACTTGTGCGTACATGAAGCTGAACATCTCCACATAGCAGTGTATTTAAATTTACATTGCCACATTATTTGTATAGTTATAACGGTGGAACTAATTATTATATGTGATATTTATTACATAACTACTATTATAAAAGGATATTTATTGTTCATTTTTCCTTTTTTTCCATCCTTGAAAAATGAAAATTGTGTTCATGCATATGTATGTTAGATTGTCTCCAAGAATGGTGGAATTCATTTTTCTATCTCTTTATCTATGGATTAATATAAAAATATATATAATATTTGTGATATTTAACCATGAATAATAATAGAGATATTGTGTAAATATAATAAAATTATAAGTTCTGGAACTACTGAATGATAACATAGAAGAAAAATAAATCAATTGACACAAGAAATAATGATTTAATAAATAATAGATTATAAATGGGTGATAAAATATTATACCTAAATAATAAATAGTATTATATATATATATAATACTTGTATGGAATATATTTATAATAAAACTATATTTAGTACACATGAGGATTTAACATGTACGAATGTAGTTAGACATGAGGTAAGGGTTTATCATCTCAACTATACTTTTGTGAGAAATATGTCGTATTCTACACTTATTTAATTTTTGTGGTTAACATAATACAAATTCAATATATTCAATATATTATATATTTGTTTTAATAGTATTAATAGTTTCATTTTAACTTATTTCTTTCATGGGGCATAGGATTCCAAAGATACCCAGGTGGGAAGGGTTTAATTTACAATCTCATCAATATATGAGGTTATTTATATTTTCGTTGTGGGAATATTTTCTTCCAAGTCCATATTTTTATAAAAAAATAATTAAAAAATATTTTTACCATCATAAAATTATTTATTAATGACATTATTAACCATTTTGACCATTTAACAAAATGATTAATAAAAAAAATATAAATGAGGTAGTTTTGAAAATTTAATGAATATTTAAATTGAATGATTTTGAATATAGAAAAACTGATTGGAATTTCCAATTTCATTATGCCTTAATTATTTGAATCGTAATTTAAAAGTGTATAATGTGATTTTCAATGGGAATATTTTGTTTATTATTGGATTTTTTTTTTTTAAAAAAAGTTATTTTCCATGTGGAATGTGTATTTTGATTTAATAAAATGTTTTATGATATTATAAAAGTATTATCATCTATGTCAACATAATTTTTTTAATATTATGTTTATGATATTATCTAATGATACCATCAACCAAATATATTTAGATGGTTTATGATAATTTTGAATAGGGAATGCATTGAAATTTACTATGTTAGTTCTTTGAATATGGATAGTTATTTATTGTTAAAGAATATTGATTCAGATGTCTTATTTATTCATATTAGGAACTAATTATACTTAGTATTTGATGGGTAGGGTCTTCTATAACCCCTGTATGCACTGGTTGGTCTCATGGGACAAAATTATTTGGTTTTTGACAATGCCTTACCCATTTTTTATCAGACGTCTTATCCAAGGCCTCAATGGTATTTTTCAGATGTCTTACGTTAGACCATCCATAATTAGGAGTTTATATATTTATTTCTATGTGATTTATTTACTTTATATCAATGTAGAATTTTCTTAATAATATTATTGTTTTTATTAAATTACTTGATCATTACTTATTATTACTAAATTATCCATTCCTTGTATATTTATCATATATGAATAACCTTATTGAGTATTTGAGCTCACCCATTTCCTATAATTCCTTAACCTAGGATACCATGAGGTGTTTTAGTACTGATATGTTTGGATATGTTAAATATAATAATGGTGTTCTTAAAGAAAATATTATACATTATTTTATGTTTTAGCATAGAATGTGTAATTCCAGTATGTATTTACTTTTTTAATAATACTAAACTATTATGCCCTTTGGATTGTGATTGCTTGTATCCTATATGAAGATAATAATGTTACCACCTATTATAGACTATTGGATTTAGGTTCATTGTAGTCGGTATTATTGAATGTTTAGTAGAAATATTGGGTACTCGATTTATGAAAACATAGATTAGTGAACTTAAACCTATGACAGAATTTGTAACCAATTTCAATGAAACCAAGACTATGATTCTATGATTAGATATAAATATATATTTTAAATTTTTCTTTTGTTTTTTAGTAGTTTTTAAGTTAATCAATATGATTCATAATGTTATGACTAAATCTATTATATACTATTTTCGAGGAAAAGCCCCAAGAAAAAAGAATGGAAATCATATTAATGAAAATAATTCATCTAGGTATTTACCTTCGGTTCATGATAAATTTCACGACCCCCTCAACACAAACTGTACCACTTCCAGGATAGAAAAATTAAAAGAGAGATAATGACACCCGAGTCCCGCCTCCAGTAGGCATTGGGTTGGCAACTAGCACAAAGGGTATAATAAAAACACAAATGAGAGGCATTACCCTCCAAGAGAACACATGAGAAGGATAGAGATAAGATAGAAACCAAACAACTCCAACATAGATAAAATTATAAATCAATTACTAAGTACACATATTTAATTTCATGCAAAACTACAAAAACTACAAGGGGAAAAAGGCATGTAACCAAAAGAATTTAAAAACAGCCGCAACCATGAAGCCCGGACATCTCCTACAACCCCAAGCCATTAGTAAGAAGCCTGACCTCCAACCTACTCTATGTGACCTAAAAAATAGTTTACATATACATATAGTGAGTATAACAGTATACTCTGTATGATCCTCCCTAGAGCCTCTCATACAAATGTAAATAAATCCAGTTGATGTACCGTGAAAAAAATTGAAACTAACTCATCACCTAAACAGGTATACTATGTTCCCAGCATCACCATGGATATTCTCATAAATAATCACATATAAGATTATATAATATAACAAAGAATATAAATGGTATCATGCTACTACTTCCCTATTGGTTTGCCTCTTTGACGCAATTTCTCACATCCTAAGCATATCTCTCCAAAAAGTCATACCCATAAACACCTAGGCGATGCACCAAAACATGAACCTCGTGCAAATAAACCACCACATCCATGTAAGAAAATTAACCTCGTAATTGTTGCGATCCACCACAGCTCGCATAACATGTATCATACATTGGTTATTAAACTTCAATCCTTTATAACCCAAACACCGAGTAAGTATTATCAAGACATCATAGCCTATATATGTTACACCTATAGTTTTCCATAAGAAACTATATCCAAAATATATGTGTGTGAATAACCACAATCCATTTTAGCCCTCTACACACATATATGGGGAACACTAACTGTTGTGCCTTCCCTCACAAGTTACTACCAAGAGAAGAGAGCGAGGCCATATGGGGTAATCATCCATCCATCCTCCCACCAGAATGTTGAGGAAAACACCCGCCCATGGCTCAAAATCCCCGTGGTTATAGTTTCCCTTATTAAGGTGTTTGTGTAGCATATAAAAACTAAAAAAGTACAGAATATACTGTAGCTTACAACCACACTATAGACATGACATAGTCTTAGACACAAATGTTGCTAACAGCCCTCAGACTCCCGGCTGCAACATCTAATATTAGGTATCCTGTAAGCACAAAACAATTTAAATAGATTAATTACATTACTTCATTCCATTTTTATTTGTTTCACTTTACATTAATTATTTATTTAAACATTAATTAACCATTAATGATTCCACATTATATTTCATTAACATCACACCCAAATTCCATTGTCCCTTTAAATTTTAACCTCAACATTACGTCCAAACAAGATTCAACCACTTGGGATAACAACATTTATTCAATCAATTTTTAACAACATTATTACTTTCCTGTATTCCCAGACATTCTATAAAAACATTATAAGCTACTATACTCAAGTGGGATCAAAAAAGTGGGTAGATAAACTACCCATCAAGTCTTTCCCACCTATAGAAAGAGCATACACCCATCCTACCTCGGGAAACTAATCCCAGAAAGCATGAGGAATTCCCTACAAGTCTTCACCCATTTTTTGAAGGAGGGTAATAAACTAGATCGCTTCAGTAGTGGGGAAAGTAAAGAGGATAAAAAACCATCAAGAATTAGCAAGCATCCCATCATTCACATCCAACCTATTTCATCATCCCCATTGTCCTCCCCAACACCCACATGCATAAACCAAGGCATCTCAACACTCTAGGCTTTAAATGCTATCACAACCAATAGGCCTCTAAGCCCCCACAAATAACAGCAGCCATCCAGGCTCACATACCAACACAAGAAACAGTAAAACCAACATCATATAAATTGGTCTCTTAGACCACAAACAAGAATGAGCGTAACTCATAACCCTACAAAAAATTATTATTTATCAAAAAACCATTTATTCAATCCATATTAAATATTTAGCTATCACAAATTGATTAAACTTGCTTACTGCCTCAATTTTTTTAGCATAAAATTATAACAACAACCATATAATTCATTCACATGCATCATTACCATTATCCAAACAATTATCAATTAAATATGGCTTTACGTTCTTTACCAATTTCTCTCAATTACGAAAAGATAAACGAAAAAAGTATAGATATCTCACTATGTTGCAAATCAAAAGGCAATAAAATATGATTGATATCAATTTATTTATCCAGTTAAAATATTTAGTATGCCAATATCATTGTGATCCAGTAAGATAAAACATTATAACTATATAGTTTCACTTAATAGAAAAGTGAATAAAATAATCCCCAACCTCAAATGGGTTTTGACATTTTTTATACAAGAATGAGCCACACAACCAGTTCCGATAACTACCCCCATAACAACTGTGTCAACCAGAGGATTCTGAGACACCACCACATCGGTAAATACACAAGAGAAAACCATTTGGAACATGGAGATACCATTCCATAAAAGGGTATGGAGAAACATAAAGAGACGAACCCAATAAAATGATTATAGATCATACCTTATATATAAGATTGATCGATACTGATTGGTTGCATCAAAAACCAAGGGGAACCAATCGATGGAGGAAAGTTCCATTACACAACACCTATGGGATGGAATGAATGGTTTGACCATCTCACAGCTGAGAACAATGAGGAAGAACAAGGGGGGATGATATCTCATCCCTTTACAAGATTTATCGGAGCATCGGTTTATGATATGCTGTATTTTCCATTAAAATTCGATCGTATTAAACCACAAGGTTAAGACCACATAAAAGAATCCCAAACCATAAGAAAAAGTAATATATGAGTCATGTATATTGAATAAGACTTGGAGTCCTAAAAATTAGGCTTTAAATTCATTTTACGTCAAAAGAAACATCAAAGTGGTGAACTGTATGAAGCTGGGATCAATGTTCATAACCTTAATATTTGTAAAAGGAATGAGGCTACTGTTGGAACCATACTGTTCTGGAAAAACCCTATTTCTGAACTCAAAATTTGGAAAAAGAAAGAGGCTAACATTGGAAGCTCACTGTTCAAGAAACACTGTTCACGAACTCAAAATTTGACAAAGTAAAGAGGCTACCATTGGGACCTCACCATTCTAGAAACACTCTTCATGAACTTGAAATTTGGAAAAGGAAAGAGGCTACAATTAGATCTATTCACATAAGGCTACCGATGACACTGTTCACATAAGCCTACCATTGCACTATTCATATAAGGTTACCGTTGGAACTATTCATATAAGGCTACTAATGACACAGTTCACATAAGCCTACTATTACATTATTCACAGAATGATACTAATGACATAGTTCACATAAGTCCATCGTTGCACTATTCCCACCAGTCTACCATTGGAACTGTTCAAAAAATTGGAAATTTTAAAAATTATTGGGGATAAGTCACCAAGACCACCCAAACTCCTCAAACACTAGATTCTGACAAAGTAATGGACCAGAGAGGTCCATGAAATTACATCAGATACCTCTCAAAACATTATCATCCACTATAATTCCAAACCATCCAAAATGGAAATAGAAAATAATTTCTAACAACAACCCATCGAGGTATATATCAAAATAGAGCAAGCCACAAGATGCAACCAAAGATATCCATCTAATAAACATGAATGTTCTATAACCACAATGAGAATGTTGTTACATGATAATTGTTAAACATTAAACAAATATGGGTTCTGATCATGTATCTCTGACTCACATTCCCATATACAAACCTCTATTCCACCGTGTCCCCACAAGACATGAACCAAAGTGATAGGATGCCCACACAACCCCTTATCTTTGCAATCTTGGATCTCCATAGGTGGCACCTTAGAGGCGGAATCATTATCAACATCGATCTCTCTTCAATGGATGAACTGAGAGTCATCATAAAGATAATGATAGAGCTATGACACATGAAAAACATCATTTATCCAAATCATCTATAGGGGAATTTCTACTCGATATTCCACATCTCCAACAAAATCTAACACCTCGAAAAGGAAAAAAACCAGAGATAAAGATTACACCCAAGACAAAAGCAACACTTCCCACGACGGGGTGTCACCTTTAGAAACATGTTATCCCTGACATCAAACTCTATGGGACTCCACCATTGATCGACATATGATTTATGATGATCATGCACTGTATCCATCCTCGCACGAATCACCAGAAAAATCTTTATTGAATTCCGTATTAGTTCCGGTCTAAAAATTGTTGACTCTCCAAACCCAGTCCAGCACATAAGGGAATGTGAATTATATCCATAGAAGGCTTCAAAAGGAGCCCTACTGATGATGGATTGAAAACTATTGTTGTAAGGAAACCCCACCAAGAGTAAGTTCCTCATCCAATAACCTCCAAAATTAAAGAAAAAAGATCATAAAATCTATTCAAGAGATTGGATGGTTCACTCTGTCTAACCCATTATTTGAAGATAACAGGCAGTACTAAGGAATATCTAATAACTAAAAGCATTCTGGAGACCTCTCTACACCCATGAGGTAAAATTAGGATCTCTATTAGAAATGATTGTACTTTGGACTCCATGAATTCAAACCACCTCCTCTAGAGACTACCTCAAAAAATATTCCACTAAATATGACTCCTTGATCACTATGATGTGGGAGGATTTTGTTAAACGATCCAAAACCACAAAAATAGAGTCATGGCCTCCCTGAGCTCGAAGTAAACAAGTAAAAAATTACATTAATATGTCCTCCCAAATCCACTAAGGAATATATAATGGTTGGAGAAGACCACCAGGAACACGGTGTTTTCCCTTCACCATATAGCAGACCAAACAACAAGACACAAACTCTGCAACTGTACACATTATCCCAGGCCACCCAAATTGACTCCTCAAGGCCTGGTAAATCATTGTCACACCATGATGCACCACAAAAGGTGAAATGTAAAACTCTCTATGAACCATCTCACGTATCACCAAAGGAAAAAAAGCATTCTGTTATACATCATTCGGTGTTGTTCATCCATAGACCAACCATCAGTGGTATCACCACAAACATCTCAATCTTTCTAGCACTACACCTCTAGATCCTCCAACTGGGAAAATTCCACATGCTACACCAGAGATGAATGTATAGTCACCTAAAAAAGAAAACCATTCCCCCAACATCTCCCATGTCATGAAATAATGCTGATTGTTCTTCCATTACTCTCCTGGAGTCACTAGATTCACCCAACACATTATTACGTGACTTCTGACTTAGTGCATCAGCTACAATATAACCTTTTCCAATTGTATATGATATTTCTAATTCATATTCCTTTATGAAGTCCATACAATTATTCCATCATAATTTCAAATCACATAGGGAGAAAACATACCTCAAACTCTTATGATAGGTGAAAATCAAAAAGCACTCACCAATGAGGTAATGTCTCTAAAAATTCAGAACAAAAGAAATGGATTCCAACTCAAAATCATATGTGGAATAGTTACATTCATGGGGAAACAACTACTGAGATCCATATGAAACACCAGATCTATACTACATCAATACACATCCTAACCCCAAATGCAATGTATCACAGAAAAAATCAGACTAAACTACCTCTACTAGATGAAAATTAACTGGAGTACTCACAAACATCCCTTTTAGATACTCAAAAGCTTACTGACATGGATCATTCCATATGAACACCTAATCCTTCATGGTCAAAGCTGTCAGAGGAGTCACAAATCGAGAGAAATATTCTATAAACCTCATATAGTTGCATGTGAGACCAAGGAAACTTTTCCCCTCTGACAATATATTTGGAGATACCCAAGACCCGAATTCTTATATCTTAGATAGATCCACAACTAATCCCTGTTGGGACACAAAATGCCCCAGGAAATGGATTTCTTGAGCCTAAAACTCACGCATCGTTAACATCCCAAGTAGCTGGTTTTGACAATGAACTCCCAAAATAGTAGGTAGTTTCTCTACACACTCCTCCACAGATGTGGAGTACACAAGTATTTCATCAATTAAAACCACCACAAACATGTCCAAGAACTCCCAAAACATAGCGGTCATCAATCCCATTAACACAGCTATAGTATTTTTCCTACCGAATGGCATTACAACGAAATCATAATGCCTATGATGACAACTGAAAGAAGAATTTGGGATATCCTCATCCTTCACACACATCTGATGATATACTCACCGCAAGTCGATCTATGTGAACCTACATGAACCATTTAGTTGATCAATTAAATTATCAATTTGTGGATAAGG
Organism: Viscum album; assembly: GCA_963277665.1. Classification (NCBI taxonomy): domain Eukaryota; kingdom Viridiplantae; phylum Streptophyta; class Magnoliopsida; order Santalales; family Viscaceae; genus Viscum; species Viscum album. The sequence goes on from OY728150.1 coordinate 1,659,991,915, forward strand.
ATAGCAATTATTGACAATCACTTTTCTTAAATGACGATAATCGACAGACAACCAGAAACTATCATCAACTATCTTCACGAACAAAACCGGTTCACCACGTGATGACACACTTGCCTGAAAAAATATGAATTGTAACAGACAATTAATCTGTATACATTGCTCTCGTAACAATGAACGGGCCATCCTATATAAAGGTTTAGAGACATGAGACACTCCGTGTTGTAGCTTGATCCCAAACTCGATCTCTCGTCGAGGGGGTAATGACATAACCTCTTCTGGAAAGACATTAGGGTACCCTTATATGACCCTAGGAAATTTAAAATTTTGAACCTTATAAGAAATCAACATTAGCTTAGCCATCATTGATGATTAGGATGAAACGCACCTCTGACCCATCCGAGGGTCTTTCTCACCAACAAACACCAATGGCTCTCAATCCGCATCGGAGAACCCAACTAGCCTCCTAAATAAATCCACAATATCCTACACTGAATAAAACCAATCCATGACATGTATGAAATCATATGGTTGTATCCGTTAACATATGAAATATCCCCAGAAGCGGTGATTCCCCAACACAAACTCACAGTCTATACATACATCAAACATGTGAGCTCTACCTCCAACTGGCGTAGTCAATGACGAGGGAAATAGAAGCCTCTCTACCACATGTCCCAAATCATGGACAAGGGTAGGTGATAAGAAATAGTGTGTCTATCATCATTAAAACATGGAATACACCATGGTAAAACTAAAAAATGGTACCTTGAATGATGTCTAGCTCTATGGAGATGGAAACGGTAAAGCATGAAGCTGACCATGAACTCTATGACATTGATGAATATAACCAAAACAGTCGTGCTTTGCTCTTTAAGGATGGGTAGCATCATGGGGTTGTCCTCTACCTTCCCCATCTACCCTCTACTGATCAAAACATGGTGCAACCAGATGCTACTGCCTTTGGTGGAACTGCCTCATCAAAGGATCCTGGAGTGGAAAACCTGGTGCACAATGACTTCTCAGAATGTTTGCGAACTCTCGCTGCTGATGACCTCGGCCACCACAAGAAAAAAACTGCATGATCCCTTAGAATATGCCTGAGATCTATTTCCCCTAGTGAAATGATATACTGAGAGATATGACATACCCCTGACTGATCATAAACTCTTCTGACCTGAATACCAGAAACCCTGAACTATATCTCTGCTTCATGAGGAATCATGAGGACTCCACTCTTATGATGATCTAGTTCTGGCTAATGTCCTCGTGGTGACATCATCCATTTCAACCACCTCAAGACATATCTTTTTCATAAATGGGGTGACCTAGCACTGGATATCGGGATGCAAAGCCTCCTAGAAATACTTCACCCTGGTCTCCTCATCTAGAAACATGTCTGAAGAATATTGTAAAATGATTCTGAAATGCATTCAAATGTCTCGCATGTTGTAGCTCTCTGTCGAAGGTTAAGAAGCTCTCGATGACTGGACGCATTTGCAGTCAAATAAAGAAACTCAAATCTAAACTTTTCTTGAAACTCCCCCATGAGATCGAAATATCTTCATGATCCTAGAGGAACAAAAACCACAACTGCCTCACTGCTCCACGCAGCATCATCACAACCAATGACACCCATTGCTCCTTCCGAGTATAGATTGAACTGATGCCTATCTCGACCACCTCCAACAAGTCTATTCTATTTTCATATGAAACTGAGACCTCGTACTTGTGTAGACTCAAGCACTGAAACTCTTTGAGTGACCTCCACCATGTGTCATCATCATCATCTTCTACCCAGCGGCGATCTGATATCACAACCTACGGGACATCTTCTATGGAATCCTGACGAGAATGTTTCCTTGGATCCATAAATGTAAAATATCATATAGTTAGAGTTCCTAGACTTGGAATATGGAAGAATCGACATTAATTAATTATTTTTTTCTTTTATTCATTTTAGGTTAACCTATTCCAAGGTATACCCATTTAAACACAGGCACAAAAGAAGAATGATGCATGATACATTCCTATGTCTCTACCCTACAACTAGTATCACCTTGTTTAGTATCCATTGTAAACTTAGAGGTCCATTAATCAGATCACAGGGGGATCTATAGGCCTATGTTTTAGCCGGTCTCCATTGTTTACATCCCAGGCTAAACTTAACTAACACTGTTACCCTACCAACCCAGGCAACCTCACTGGTGCCTAACTCCAAACTCCATCATATCACTCAACTGGGATCTGATACCACTATTTCACAACCCCCTCTCCACAAAGTGTAACCCTCTTGGGTGGAAAATAATAGAATTGAGATAAACTCCACCCCCCTGAGTCCCACCTCTTGTAGGCCTCGGGTTTTCAACTAGCACCGAGGGTATAGTAAACACACAAATGGAAGGCATTAACCTCTATGATAACACATGTTAAAGAGAGGGATATTATAGACACCAACCAACTCTAACATAGAAAAAAATTTAAAATAAAGACCATATACACATATGTAATTTCATGAAAAACTACTACAATTGAAATGGGAAAACTGCAAGTACCCTGAATAAAGAAAAAATGTGTTGTGACCACGAATCCTGAACAAATCCTGCAACACCAAGATAGTAGAAAACAACTTCATCTCCAAACAACACCACGTGACCTGAAAATAGTTTATATATACATAGGTTGAGTCTAACAGTATACTCAGTTGGATCCTCCCCATAGCCTCTCATGAAAAAGTAAATAAAGCATGATAAAGCATAGTGAACAACAAGTGAAACTAACTCATCACCTAAACATGTATACTAATTTCCAAACCTCACCATGCCTACTCCAACCATGTATTGAAAACAAGAGTATATTATATAATAATGAACAACAAGGGTACCCCACTACTACTTTCCCACAGGTTTGATGCTTTTACCCAACGTTGTACGTTCTAAGTATATCTCTCAAAAAAGGCTTTCCTGCAGACACCTAGGAGAAGCACCAAAACATGAACCTCATGAAATAAAACCACCACATCCATGTAAGCAATGTAACCCAACAGTTTCTGGGATCCACCACAGCTCACATAACGTGAATCATACATTGGGTATTAACCACAAGCCATTATATCCCATACACCGAGTAAGGATCCTCATGCCCCCATAGCCTATACATGTTACACCTATAATAGTCCATACGAAACTATATCCATAATAAATGTGTGTGAATAACCACAATCCATTACAGCCCTCTACACATATATATGCAGAAAACTAAGCATTGTTCCTACCAGCACAATTAACTACCACGATAAAAGAGTGGGGCCAATGGGGGTAATCCACCATACATCCTCCCACCAGAATTTTGGGGAAAACACCCATTAGGGATCTGAATCCCTAGGGTGTCAGTTTCCTTAACTGAATGGGTGAAGTAGCATATATATACACAAAAAGTACTGAATATACTATATCTCACAACCAAACTATGGGCATAACGTACTCTAAGACAAAATTGCTGATAACATCTCTCAGACTACCTAATGACACATCTAACACTAGGTATCTTAAAAGCACATAACCATTTAAAAGCTTAGTTAAATTAATTCATTCCCTTTTTATCATTTTTACTTTACCTTAATTAAATTTTTAATCATTAATTAACCATTAAAAATTCCACGTTATATTTCATTGGCATCACACCCAATGTCCAATTCCCCTTTAAATTTTAAACTCAACATTCCATCCTAGCAAGCTCCAACCCCTTCAGTTACCATCATTTATTCAATCATTTATTAACAACATTATTATATTCCCATATTCCTAGGCATTATAGAAAAACATTATGAGATATTAAAGACATGGGGGCTCAACTTGGTGAGTAGATAAACTACCCGTCAAGTTGTTGCCACATATAGAAAGAGCATTGAACCATCCTCCCTCGAGAAGCTACACATGGAAATAATGTGTCATACCCCGCATGTCTTGGACCCTTTTTTGAAGGAGGCTAAGCAACTAGATGCATTGAGTAGTAGGGAAGTAAAGAGTATAAACAACCAAAAAGAATCACCAAGCATCCAAACATTCACATCCAACCTTTTTAATCATCCCTAGTGTCTTCCTAGACACCCACATGAATAAACATTTGTATCTCACCACTCTAGGTATCAATTGTTTCCATAAACAAGAGGCTTCGAATCCACCACATATCACAACATCCATCAAGGCTCACATCACAACACAAGCTACATAAAAGAAACATCATTTCAATTGGGATCATGGCCCTTAAACAACATTGAGGGTAACTCAGAACCATATAAGGAATTATATTTTAACAAACTACCAATTCATTAATCCATCTTGATGTAAAGGATTTATTATTCATAGATTAAAACTATGGGAAACATAAACAGTGATCTATCAAAAAATTATTAAAAATGCTTACTTTATCAATTTGATTAACATAAAATTAAAACAACAACCATTAAATTATTTCACAAGACTCTTAATCTTTAGCCAAACAATTATCAATGAATTCCAGCTTTATGAACTTTACTAATTTCCATCATGAAAAAAATGATAAACAAAGAAATAATAAATATCACACTATCTAGAAAATCAAGAGGCAATAACATACGATCGATGCCAATGTATTTATCATGTTCAGTAATTAATTATTCCAATTCCATTATGATCTAGTGGGATAAAACATGACCACTCTAATGTTTCACATAAAAAAAGAGAAGAATTGAATCCCCAACTTCAAACGGTTCCTGATATTATTTTTCAAAGAACGAGCCACGCAAAAGGTATCAATATCCTCCCATGTGAAAACTGTATCCACCAAAAGATGCAAAGACACCACCACACATGTCAATACACAAGAAAACGCTTTAAGAACATAGAGATATTATTCCATTAAAGGTCAAGGATAAATAGAAGGAGATGAACCCAAAAGAATGACGATAGATCATACGTTATATCGAATTTTGATCCATATTTCATGGGAGCATGAAAAACTGAGGGGAACCAATCCAAGGGGAAAAGTTTTATTTCAAAACACCTATGAAATGTAATGAAATGTTCGAGTGTCTCATAGATGAGAATGAGGAAGAAAAACTAGGGAGTATGTTATCTCATCCCTTTAGATGATCAAACAGAGCAACGGTTAATGATACACTGGATTTTACATTAAGAGAAGATAACATTAATCCATGAGGTTTGACCAAGTAAAAGCATCTCGAGCCTTATGAAAAAATAATATAGTATTTAGGGCCTTTGACGAGGCCTTAGAATCCATAAATCAAGGCTTTAAAGGCATTTTATGTCCAAGGAAATGTCAAAGGGGAAAAACCGTTGGATGCTGGAAACTCTGTTTATGAGTTCGAAATTTGGAAAAGGAATGAGGCTACCAATGGAACCTCACCATCCTGGAAACACTGTTCACGAACTAAAAATTTTCAAAAAGGATAGAGGCAAACATTAGAACCTCACCATTCTGGAAACACTGTTCATGAACTTGAAATTTGGAAATGGAAAGAGACTACCATTAGAACTGTTCAAATAAGGCAACCAATGACACAATTAACATAAGCCTACCATTGCAATATTCACATATAGTTACCATTGGAATTGTTCAAATAAGGCTACTGATGACACTGTTCACATAAGCCTACCATTGCACTATTTATAGCGGTCTATTGTTGGAACTGTTCATCAATGGAACTATTCAGAAAATTGGAAATTTAGAAAAGTGTTGGGGATAATTCACATTTACCACATGAACACCTCAAACACTAGATTCCGAAAAATTAATGGACTAGAGAGGTCTGAGCTATTGAAATAATGAAGATGGAGTTGGAGCTATAATTATAGATAAACATATTATAACTATATTAATACAGCTAACATGGGTGATGAGAAATAATCATACCCTTATGGAGAATCTTATTGATCTACAATATTATGTAATAATGATACACCATTTCAAGAATTAATAACCTTTATATTTTAATGAGACTATAAATCCATTTTTAGCTGAGAAGTGGATAAGACACATAGAGAATATATTTTTCACATTAGGATTTAATTAAATGGAGAATGTTTTCAGGGTAGTTTATCATCATTAAAATTAAAAAAAACATGAATTTAAAATTTCTAAAAATGATATTTGTTAACTCTTGAATGAGCTAAATTCCTAAGTGATATTATAATCCATCAACCTTTATCAATGATTGAAAAAGTACTGATAAAGGAATATTTTATCACTGTTTTTTGGATGTGATGATAAAGAAATATATTATCAATGAGTTTCGTTAGTATTGATAAATTGTTCATTTATCATATCAAGATAAAGAACATATAGAGGGACTATTTATCAGTTCTACAAAAAGTGGTGATAAAGAGTTCCTTTATCAGTGCATAATGAAGTGTTGATAAATTCATCCTTTATCAGCACTAAAATAAGTACTGATAAAGGGTACTGTTATCATGGATAGATGAATTTCTAATAAAGGATACCTTATCAACGCTAGATGAATAACTAATAAAGTCTCCCTTTATTAGTGATTTTGTATCACTAATAAGGACCATTCTAGCTACTCCATAGTCGTATCCCTACAAAACCCATGTACTGCCTTGTAAAATAAAGCCCAATAAAAATACATAAAAAGGAATATAAATGTATTGAAAATACTAGAAAACATGTATAATTAAATTTAAATATAATTTACCGCACAAATAAAAGAAACAAAACTCTTTATTATATTCATTTTAAAAAATAATATGTAAAATTACATGAGTAAGTAAAAATTATCAACGACATTCAAAAACAGTAATATTCATTTTTATATGCCCCCAACCACTATTCATTCAATTAGTTTTAAAAAAACAACTACATAAAAAGAAAAATAATTCACCTATATAAAAAATTAGTTATTATGTTTGTAATACTATAAAAAATAAATTACTCACAAACTGGAATTTTAACCTCTTAATTGGATCATTGAGTCATATTAGGCACATTGTGTATCAAAGTGATGTGTTACTGAATCATATATATCATCAATGTCTTATGGATCAGTGTATTAAATGTATCAACTCAATATAAATGTTTTTTCTTAGTTTTGAGTATGTTACATGTCGTTTTTACTAAAATGTCAATTTTAAATATAGTGACACAGTTTGATTCATATTAGTCACACCATGTAGCATATTGAGGTGAAAATTATTCCAACACATCGAAAATTACTTATGAATCATTGGTAAAAATTATAAAAACAATATTAAAGTTTTATTTTGTTTTTAATAATATCACATTTGTCTAATTACAAAAAATGTCATTGTGAACTGAAAAATGAACATTGTGTCATTCCAATAAGGTCATGTCATTGTTTGACTTGTGACAGATTATTATACAATAAGATAAAATAAGAAATACTTTTCCTTAATTATCAAGAAAATATAAGCACATTTGATCAGTTTTTAGTGAGTGAAACACGTTTTGAGTAGGGCACATGTCTTTTTTACTAATATTGATGACTATTTTAAATAAAATAAAACACTTCCATCATGCCTGATAGGATATGTGTTTAGTTGATGCGTAGCTTATCCCAAGACAAATAATGACTTTTGGATCATTTATTTAAATAATCAAAACATAAAAATGTGTTTCATTTGTTTTGATTATGTAAAGTGTGTTTTTTACTAAAATTTCATTTGAAACTATAAACATGAACTTTACGTCATAAGAATCACATCATGTGTCATTTTGAAGTCAAACTAATCCCTATATTTAAAAAATGACTAATAAATCATTTTTATTATTTATTAAGACAATCCTATAATATTTTTGCAGTTATTAGTGAGTGACACAGTTTTGGGACTAAAATGCTAATTTTAAACTAAGAACGGACATGTTGGGTTATAATCGCACACCATATATCATATTGTGGTACAAATTATTCATAAAATTAAAAATGTATTATGTATCCTATTTACAAATTATTAAAAAAATATGAATTAAATTTCTTAGTTTGGATTATTTCACTTCTGTTTTTTATAGATAAGTCTATTTAAACTGAAAACACACACATTGAGTCATACTGATCACATTGAAAATCATCTTTATGTGAGAATAATTCCATCATTTCACAAATTAATAATGAATATTTTTCATAAATTATCAAGATAATTTTATTTACATTTTCTTAGTTTTCAGGGAGTGGAATTTTTATACTAAAAAGTATATTTTAAAGTGATAAAGAAAAATTTGGGTCTAACCCGAACATCCTCTATCTAATAGAAGTGTGGATAATTCCTACACATCAAAAAATTACTTATAGACCACATTCTATAATTATCCAAACAATTCCCAAAAAAATCATTTTTAGTATGTCACTTGTCTTTTTTACTAAAATTTATGTCATTTTTAAATAATCAATACACATGGAGTCATACCGGTCATATCATGCATCATACTGAGGTGAGAATGATTCTTACACATAAAAATTGACTAATAGATCATTTTAATAAATTATCAATATTTAAAAATGCATTTTATTCATTTTGAGTATGTCACATATATTAACATAATATAATTTAAATTTGGAAACATTCACTTTGATTCATGATGGTCACATCATGTGTCGGTATGATGTGAGACTAATTCTAACATGTCCAAAATAACTTATGAGACATTTTCATAAATTATGAAGACAATATGAGCATGTTCTATTGATATACAATGATTCAAACATATTTTGAACTAAAACTTCTAATTTAAATTGATAATGAACTCTTTGACGCAAACCGAAAACATTGTGTATTAGATTGTGGTGTGGCTTATTTATAAACATATAAAATAAAATATATATAATTTTACTAAATATTAATAAAATATGAATTCATGTTATCTATTTTGATAACAACACAAGTGTTTTTTTACGAAAATCCCACAATAAATTGAAACATGAACTTTGAGTTATACAAGTCACATCGATTACCAATATGAAATACGATCGGTTACTATAAATAAAAAATGACTTATTTATAATATTAGAAAATTATAAACCCAATAAGATAATTTTATCTATGTTTTAGTGAGATACAATGTTTTTGACGTAAATTGAAATTTTAAATTTATAACAGACACTTTGAGACATACCGGTCACATCATGTGTCTATTTCATGTGAGCCTGATTCTTACATGTCCTAAATCACATATGAATAGTTGTACTAAATTATAATCCCAATCATATATTTTTCTTATATTTTATTATTTCAATTATAGTTTTTACTAAAGAGCCATTTCTAAACTCAAAACACTCTATTTGTGAAATACCAATTGCACTATGCTTCAGATTGATGTGTGGTAAATTTTAAAAAAGGAAAAATAAATTAGGGATCACTATCATAATGTTTAAAATAATATGACCTCATTTTTTAATAATTGTTTATTTGACATAAATTTTAAATTAAAGTGTATCATTTCTATAGAAAACATGTACTTGAGGTCATATCGACCAATTTAGGTCACGAAGTGATGAGTGGTAAATTCATACACATGACAAATGAACTATGGATCTTTATCCTATAGCATGAAAAAAAACCAAGCTTGTTTTCTCATTTTGACTATTTAATGTATTATTTAAACTAAAATGACACTTTTTCAGTAGAAAGATGTACTTTGAGTCATGCCTGCCACATTGGTTGTTACATTGACATGTAGTAAATTCCTACACATAAAAAATGTATTTTGAAACATTTTTTATGTAGTTAGAAAATAATATGATCTCTACGGGTAATATTTTACTATTTGAGGAATATTTTAAACTAAAATTATTCTTTTTTAATGAAAATAAATAATTCATGTTATACTGAACACATTAGGTTCCAGATTAATGTGTGGACAATCCTTACAAGTGAAAAATTAATTATGGATCATTTTCCTAAACATTGAAACCAATATACAATTTTTTTCTTGGTTTTGAGGATGTGATGTGTGTTTCGAACTAAAGTGTAAATTTATCAAAATAAATATTGTAAAAATGATACGAAAATTAACTAAAATATATAGAAAAAATGATAATAACATGAACTAAATAATTAGTCAGAATTCATATCATCATATCGTCTATATAGATTCTGATACCATATATTTGTCCCATTCAATTATACACGAATTGATTTCCTCCATCATAACGCTCCTACAGAAGTAGATCAAAAATAATATATAATAATTATGATATTATTTCATCACACCCAAAATATATTTCTAGGTTCATAACTTATGCTAAATAAAAACCTAGTATGTAATTAATCATATTTGATGTGAGTAAACATTCTGAAACCAATTTAGATTCCCACTAATCTTTAAAAGAAATTAATACCACTTTGGAATATATTGATATTTATAAATCATGGTAGTACTTAGAAAATATTTGCTAAAAAATTATGAATAAATATTTTTAATAAAGATAAAATTACCTTCAAAAATTACATTTTCGTGGTACTAGTCTTGAAATGGTTAATGATATCCATCATAAATATGAAAATATAATATCCACAATAATTGTTGCTATGTTTATTTAGTGATTTCATAAAAATTGACAAAAAATAGTTATTTTGTTTTGAAATATGTTTTCGTAGTTAATCCTTTCAATAATGATCGTAAATAGTTTCCATTTGATGTAATCCATAAGATTCTTATATTCAATAATTAAAATCATACCATGATTTAGAATAAATTTAGAGATATCTTTATCTCAATAAGATATTTATTAAAACATTGGTTCAAATATATAATATTATGTTTTTATATAAAATGTTAATTTCAATGGATTAATAATTCACATTACACATCATGTTTGTTCAGATTGATTGATATCCATATATTGGATCCACAAGATAAATATTTCTGGTATCCAAATAGATTATAATCAGTATGAAATGTGTCCTAAAAAACAAAAAAAAATTAATGAAAATAATAAAAACATATATTTTGTGATTATATTATATATTTTTACCACAACATTTTTGGAATCAACACTTTTTTATCCTCTTTAATTTTCATTATAAAATATATGTTTAGATCATCTTTTTTCTTATTAAATTTTCTCGACTCTAATTTAATTTTTTTCGATAGAAATGATATAGGGGTAAATTATTCCAAATCTTGATTCATAGGACTTTCCATTTATGTAGTAGTAATATTAACGACTATAGGAAATATGAATAGTTAGTAACATTAATAAACATATTAGATCATATTTTGGATATAAGTATTACGAAAACATACCTTATATATGTATTCAAAACAAGGACTCCCAACCATTTTAACAAAAGTTATTCATTTATACTCTATAGACCAAATACATATGAGTGGAGCGTTCAAAATAATTTGTCCTCACATGGAATATTTGACATTTCAATATATTTGAATGTTGTCTCAAAATTAAGTTGTAATGAGAACATATGTTTCATTGGTTGTGAAGGGGATACGGTACTTCATGAAGGACCTTATGTTTTATTAGTTTATTCACTAGATTATCTTGATCCAAAATTTTGTTTCATCATCAATTGTTATATTTGAAATACCATACCTCATTTTGTACTTTTATCATTATATGTTATAGGGTTTTCAATGGAAAAAAATAGTTAAATACGTGTCTCCTCTATATTTTTATTATATTATATCAATGCTCATATTGATCAAATAGAATAATTGACCATTCTAATATTTATATCATCAAGTGGAATAGAAAACTCAATGGTTGGCTCTTTAGATATACTTCAATCACATCTCACATGTTATATTGTTTGTGTTATATTTTTTATGAATCATGTATCTGGGTATATTATACAATATACCCCACAAAAAAAGGTGGTTTGTGGGTGTTGGAAGATATGATTCACATAAAACACTACTATATAGAATTTCAGTAATATGATGTTATCGAAAGCTATTTGATTAAAAATTTGGGGAAATATTAATGAAAAATTCATTACATCGAGAAAAGAATATGATTGTGGGGATTGACTCACCTAAATGCTAGTGGGTTTGTTTTCTTGTTCATGTGATGATCTTTGTTCCACTATTAGATTACATTGATCTCTTCACATATATTGTTCTGAAAAACCAGACTAGATATTAATATATTGAAAATAAACATTTTTGTCTGAAATACTTTCATTATCTTATATGTATGTTCTTGTTCATTTTTATTATTGATATATGTTCAAGGATACACAACCAAACCTAAAAAAATAATATGACAATATTGTTCTAGAAACATCAAAGCTTGTGAAACTAGATTTTTGTTTGGTACTGTGGCTAAAAATTATTTTTTCTAAAATATATTTCAAATATATTAACATAGATACATATTTTTATGTAAAACTTTTAAAAATCATAATTAATTTCTATTTTTTAATAATAACACATGTTCCATATAAATATTTTGAATTTTCATAAACTTGTTTTCCCTCCATATTTACTTGAGCATACTTATATAGAACACGACATGGTATGGAAGTAGATTTGAATTTTGATTCATCAATATACATATAAAAAAGGTATATATATGTATTTTAATGTCACATAAAACTATTATTCTAAATTTAAATAAATATAATTTTCTTATCTAATGAATAATAACCCATCCTTTCTTTGTGAAAGGGGTAAATTGGATTTTTATGCATGTTCTTTATTTTTAGCACACCTTTTCTATTTCGTTAAAAAAAATAATTAAAATGGATTAAATTTATAATTTATATTTTTTGAAAAAGTAATTGGTGGGTGGAGATTTACTTTCACCTCAACATACCTATGATGAAAAATGGTAAGCCAAATTTTGAAGCCTCTATGGGATTTCTCAATGGACATTATGAAATATTTCTTATAATAATAATGTTAAATGAGAAAAATCATGAAGTAATAATGGATACTAAATCAAAATTCCATTATAAATTTTATCAATAAAATAAAAAAAATGTTCTGACATTACATTTATATATTACCAATGGGTTTCCTTCATTAAATCATGTACGTGGACACATGAATATATATCAATTGAAACATTCATCGTAATTATGACCCTGAAATAACTAATGCACATTAACATTTTGGGGTTAATAGGATGGACACATTAATTCCATCCAACCTCAAATTTTATACCCATACCTCATAAATTGATGATTTAATTAATCAAATTGGTGTTAAATCCTTATTTTTTAATCAACATGTTGTTGATCCCCTAATAATTCTATAGTATTATCATAAAACTAATCTTTTCCCCCAAGATTGGTAACATCGTTGTGTACATAATACATTGAATTTATGAATATTAGAACAATTAATTTAGGGTTTTTCAATACATTATAGAATGTATAATATTATAATGAAATTCAAGGTATATTAAAAATCACTATAACCTTTTCATTGAACTCGTTTAATTTTTTTAAAATGTTGAAGGGATTTGGATCCTCTATTTTTAATCCAAAACCCCTATTTTTGATTCATTATAATGGAAAAGACGTTTTCTAGTTTGGGACATCCATAAAATTATGGTGATAAATTAAGGAAACGGTCATCCTTGATTTAATTTTCCTATGACCCTATACTGGTATTATTCCCCCTCAAAATTGTTGACCATTTTTTGTTTGATGTAACTGAGACATTAAATAAGTTCACTGCTTGTGATTTGATTAATATTGGATCATCCTTTACCCCTTCCATAAATAAATTCACTTTCATAAATCCTATTACATCAACATTCACTTTACTCATCTTGTCAACCCATTTTCAATGGAAAATAAGAATAGTGAATATTGTATAATCCAAATCATACATTTTTTTCATTAATGAATAAATATGACATAATTTCATAAATTGGATTTATATCCTTATAAAAATATATTTTTATCATATATTCTAAAAGAAAAACTACATTGTTTTTTATCTTACTACAATCATCATGTTATTTTGTATAGAACATATAACCATTGATTAAAAACTAGTGTACGATATTAAATTTAAATTTAATTTCCTGAATAGACATTAAATTCATTCGACAATTGAATTCAAATTTTTAGATAAATGCATATAAATATTATCTCAAAACCACACTATAAACTTTTTATTATTTTTATTTAATAAACATCCTTTAGTATTTTATGGATTAAAATATCTTATAATTTCCTTTTGGTATTCGAAATACGGATCAAAATATTCACTATTATGTAAAATTTAATTATGTCATCATGACCACTCTGTGGTGATAATTGTAAAAAAATCTTTTATAATAATCCCTTATAAAATAAGGCAACCACTGTGATGAGAATTTGGGAGACCATTGATATCGACAACTAAATGTTAATTAGTACAGAATTCCATAGCTTCTTCAACAATATATCATTCTTATAATATACCATATATTTAACGCATAGATATTAATTAAAAATTTGAATAATATTAATTAAAAAACGTAAAAAAACAATGCTAGAACTATATTGGGTTAGTGTCTTTAGAAACTATGAAACATAAACAATTGGTTCATAAGACATCTATATTGTCTGCTGCATATTCCTTACTAAGTAGACCCATTGTTGACATATCGTACATACTACCCTTCTTCGTGACCTGGGGAAAATTAAATTTTGAAATGGTGAGCTTAGATTATCAATAAGGGTTATCCAGGGAGATATGAATCACATCATACCCATAAGAACACTTCATTTGAAAATCTTATCCTACATATGAAAGATCATGATATCATGTCATTGGATGAATCATAAGAGTAAATAGAAATCAATGAATATATTTATAAAAGTCACAAAGTAAGACAAAACCTTTTTTTGGCATACACTTAATCATAGAAATTCATTACATATTATTCTAGGATCATTTCCAAGACCATCATAGAAGGAAAATTTCATTACTGAACCATGTTCACTCCTTTTTATATCCCTATATTATTGAAAAGTGATCATTTTTTGTTCCAGCCCTATCTATCTTCTGATATATATATATATAACATTACCTAATTAATTGGAGTTATATATAGGTCTCTGTAGAGACCCGTATCTTGACGTACATGGACATTACATTACTTTTGCGGAATACTTAGTACATAACAAAAACACACACTAAAGGATCGTAATAGTTTAGTGTCTTTGGAAACTCGGAACGTAATCTTCTAATCTTGGTGAAAGATCTTCAATATCTCCCATAAAGATCTTCCCTTTTTTACCTAAAACCTTTATTTATATCCTGGGGAAAAGAAAACATAAAAGGGTGAGCTCAAATGCTCAGTAAGGGTATACAAAAGAAATAAAAATCATATCATATCTTTTTGAAAATCATAACCTGCAAAAGAGATCATAATATCTTAACATGGAACAAATCATAGAAGTGAAAATGAGATCACCATAATCATAACATGAAACTTGAAACTTTGTGGCATGCACACATAATCATGGAAAATCATTTCTTGTTAGTCATGACTCATTGCCAAGACTATCTTAGTGGACAAAGTCCCTTTCTGAACCGAGTTCACTCCTCGTTTCAGTCCTGTATCACTGAACCGAAATAACCTTCCGTTCCAGCCATGTCTATCTCATGAGATATAAAATCATTACCCAATGCATTGGAGGGAGATATAGGTCCCACCCATCTTATAATGAATCCTTTCTTATGTGTGCCACATAATCATAAAACATACATCATCGCATAACACATGTAACAAAAATGGCATTCTTGAAACATCATGACATCATAAATCAATTCATATAAGATAAAGGAATTCATAAACATAATTCCATCACAACATAGTCAAATCAATGTAAAAATATGGATAGAAACAGAACCCTTTATTATCTTAGATGGAAAATAATTTTGATAAAACACTTGAATTGAATTCTTGAGGAAAATATCCTTTCTTCTTCAAAATCAATTTCTTTTCCCAAAACATCATGCAATTTTAAAAGAAAGAGATTTTATTGAAAATATTCATGAAATCATTTAGAGGAAGCTTCATTAAAATAAGGCTTTATAAAACAGTAGAAATCCGTTCGTGCCGTATAAGTTTAAAAAAACATTCTTCGTACTTTTGTCGGAAAAGTCAAAAAGTACCTCGTACGAAAAACGACAAAAGATTCCTTTCATACGTATTACTAAAAACTCACTGAAGGGTAAAAATGGATTTAAACAATTTTAGGTGGATGGAAATAATATTACATATTGAGTAAACATGGATGTGGATGATAAAATACACCCCAGTAAATACTTACGAATAAACAATCTCGGATAAAAATGAGATTGTGATATTTCCCTTACCTTAGGTCCGACTTGCTTTGTAAGTGTCCGAACCTCCTGTATAATGATTTAAATCATGTTATTGACTTATTACAGAATCATATTCATTGTTATGATATCATATATGGTTCACTTATTACATTATATTACCCGTTCTTTTGTAAATTCCATGTTAAAGAAGCGTTTTGGGTAAAATCGTTTCATTTATCGTAGGTGTTTTGACTTGTTGTTATTGACATCATTATTACTTATATCATGATTTACATACTTCCAGAATATAAAATATTATTTGTATATCATATATATTCAGTATATATATATAAATAATAGGTAGATAAATAAAATGAAAAACACCGTTCATGGAGACGGTAGTCCGTACGTACGCATGAACGCTGTTTTTCTTTCCTTATTGTCTTGAAATGGAAGTAAGTAGATGACATACATATGTATATATACATAAATCCAGTAGCTTTATAATGTCATATATTTCATTATTATTTCTAATATATACATTATAATCATTCTTAAATGGTTAACATGGAGAATGAATCTCATCGCGTCGTGGAGACGGTAGTCCGTACGTACGCACGAGCGATGATATCATTTCTATAAATATTGAATTGAATTGGAGTGGATTATACAATATATCAGAATCAATATGATGTTTTAATAACTATGTATAGTTATTCTTTACACCATTATACCCATCCATGTAAGGTGGCGGTGGAAAATAGATTACACCACGGCGTGGAGACGGTATTCCGTACGTACGCACGCGCGGTGATTTCTTTTTCCGTAGGATGGATAGATGGTGAAATAGGGTTGTTTCATACTTATAATAACATATCCGTATATGAGTGATACTGATGTTATTACTTCATAATGAAACAACCTAAGAAGAAGAAGTGGAAGAAGAAATAAAGATGAAAGAATTGGTAACGGTAATTACCTCTTCTTTGAAGTGCCTCTTTGAGACCTCCTCTTAGGGCACTAGAATTGGTCTTTGAGGAAGACCAGAACCTCTAGTATGTTTCTAGGGAAGTGGAGAAGAGATTTGGGCAGGGGTTGGCCGAGCTTGAGTGCTCAAATTGGTGTGAGGAGGAGGGGGAGGAGGTGTCCTTTTATAAGGGAGGAGAGGGGCACCTTAGGAATTCTTAAAAATATTAATTTATAATAAATCTAACCCCACTTAAAAACCTCCAAAAATGACTCATATTAGAAGATTAGATGAGTTAGGGTTGTAATCTCATCAACAAATTAAATTTAGACATGTTTGGATATTATTTTAAACCTTATCAATCAGATTTAACTCTAAGTTAAATAATTTAACTTTTACCGTGTCTTTTTGTTTTCTTTCACTATATGGTTAATAAACTTACTATAACATGTCAAACGAACCCCAAATTGTTTATTATTAATATATATATCCTTATCTAAGTCATTTGGCCGAACCTTAGATTTTTAGGAATAAAATAACAATTAATAATATAATATTTCATTTAAAAACTATTTTGTGTCAATTTTGACACTATTTGATATATGATTTTTGTGAAAGTCATAACAGAATTATATGTTCGAACCAAGTTTATTAAATCAACATTAATATATCATAGTAACCTAGAAAATTAGTGGAATTCAATAGAAATCTCAAATTACATTTATTTTGGTGTTTATAACATCAATTATGTCAATATTTCATTAATAAGATAATTACTGCATCATCGTTGTGTCATAAATAAACTAAATTATTTGATGTCTAAAAATTACAAATAAAATACCATCATGTAGGAAATCTCTTTATCTTTCTAATGAATATTTACAATCGAATTTATCTTATGTATAACCCCATATTAAAAATGATTTACTTATTAAACTTTGATTTTAACTATTTTAACCCTTCTTTAAATAAATTAATAATAAATGTCCTAATCTAATCCAAGTGGGCCTAAATGGTCATATTTTATTCCTAAGTTTGTTTTTGGTCGAATTACACTTGTCCAATAGAATTAGGACATGTGTTAGGGTAATAGTAATATCATATTTACCCTTAGTTACCCTATTTACTATTAACCGCGGTAAAAAAAAGTAAAAAGTTACTATTCACCAAAAATTATTTTCATCTCATTGAACCACATTTTAGTCCTTGATATTAACCGTGTCTCTCGGATTTTCGAAATTCCATTCACAGAAGCGGTAAAATTAAGTTTTATGCAAAATTCAGTTTTTAACCTACCACTTAGTAGTTTCACTATTCATCAAAAATTGATGTTTTTCAGAACAATGCCAAAATTTCATCCCAAGCTATATTTCATATTCAGAATTCAAAAATGAAGTCTATTTTACCAAATTCATAACATAAAAGTTGCATTAATTAATTTTATAATTAAATCCCGCTGTTAAAACAAATAGCGTGTTTTTTAAGAAACAATATCTATCAAAAGATTGACACTTGTTTATGTCTAGTTTAAATGTGAAATTACATCCAATGACCAACATTGTATTAAATTATAAAAATATATTCTAAATATACTTTAAAACCACTCAAATTAATGATTTATCACTATTAATTATTTCGATTAAAAAAGTTGTTTTTAATTATAATTTAGTAATTTTCACTATTCATCAAAATATGAAAGTTATCCGAAAATCACCAAAATTTCAACCTAAGCTAATTTCGATATTCTGAATCCAAAAATGAAGTTCATTTTGAAAAATAAGATTTATAGAATTTTAAAAAGTGGTTATTACTATTCATAACGGGTAGTTTTAATAATATTTTAATAGCATATCGTTGTTTAGTGAAACTCGTTATTGCGTACTACACACACTATCGAGGAAGGTTGTGATTGCGTGTAATGCAAGGCAAGTCAAGGATGCGTGTTGTGCAAGCTCCTTTTGGTGTAGCGTACAACACAAGACATTAATAAAATTAAAAAGAATATTTTTCATAAAATCTTGGGCTGTTACATTCTACCCCCCTTAAAATGAATTTCGCCCTCGAAATTCGTCGGGGTTATAAATGGTTTTCTATTCGAAAGTTTCCCACATCGTAAAAAGGAATACCAAAACTTGGCTTTAAAAACTAAAGTATGAAATGTAACGATTACCCAAATAAACTAATTGTTGGGTTTCCACATAGGTAAAAATATGGATATGGAAGAAAAATCTAACCATCATGTTCTGATGGAGAGTGGTAGAGAACATGGCTATGGAAAAGCCAAAAATCACAAATCCATAAATTTGTGATGATATAAGGCACCATCTGATTCCTCAGGTATAAGATCACTAGGACAACATTTTTGGTTTTCAAGATCATTTCCCTAAAGTTGAAAATTTGAATTAGAATAAATACTTACTTTATTTTGGTACAATCTCACTGTTGTTCGTGCCTTGAACAATTTCCACTTCATCTCTTAAATAAATGAAGTTGAATTTGTTATTCGTGAAGTGTTAGCAGATAATGTGATAGAATGACGGGTCATTCCATCTATCTCAAACAAAAGGTTAGCAAAAATTATATACATAAGTCGATCTATAGTGAGATTAATCATATATGGTTCCTAAAATGGGCTTATACTTCATATATCATACTGCTTAATATAATAACACTAGTTTCTACTAAACAGGGACTTCCTGTAGGTCAGTGGTAGGCGATAAAGGCCAGTCGCACTTCGGTTGTGGGTTCGATTCCTACAGCCTTGTCCGAAGCGATGGGCTGTCGCCCGTCCTGCAGGTTGTCCCTTTTTCTAAAACTACGTTACTATAACATCCCATCAATAATATCGAAAATCTTATATCCTTAAACAATACTAACTTATGTCCAACATAATCCAGTCTAATTTTTAGGCTTATACATAATACTGCAGTCCACTCTCATAATATAGTGACATCGATTACCAGAGATTTAATACTGTCGTTGATCCCCACATATCATAAGATATGTCTTGTTGGTCACATTCTAAACATTCAAAGTCCTTAATCATGTATTCTCTTGAATACCTTAGTGAAAACATGAGTGCAGTTAAAAGTTAACACTTTCCACATACCAAAATCCTCAAAATTCTATATACTCAAACCATGATATCACTTAGTCCATATATCAATCATGAGCTCATGAATACTGTTAAACATTTCATTTTCTTATTTTCCCTTCATTATGCGCATATCATCTTATTTCCAAAAATATCTCAATCACTTTGAATACCACATTAAACCAATACATAAATATTCCAATACTCCATGATACAACATTATTTTGGAATCCCATTACATAAACACTTAATCATTCCACCACATCGTTATCATATTCAACATTGCCAATAGTGATCGCATGTGATTTCCCTTTGTCCTTTGCCTTCAGTGGTTGCTCATGTTGATCATCACTAACCCTTGGATTAGGGCAATTATTAGCATAATGCCCCATTTCCTTGCACTTGAAGCATTGAAGTGTTGGTGGTGCGTTCTCTGCAGTGTTTGCTTTATTCACATCATTAGAAACCCTTTTTCTATTACTTCGACACTCAGCTGCTCGATGACCTTCTTTTCCACACTTAAAACATTTTCTAGTCCCTTTAAGACAATCTCCACCATGCTTCTTTCCACACTTTGTGCATAAGGAAACATTCATCTTCTTTTCACCATTATTCTGAGATTTCTCCTTGAACTCCATCTTTCGTTTCTTGTCAAAACCATGAGATGGATATGTAACACCAACTTCCATTTCTACCTTGATAGCACAACGCACAATTTCTTCATAGCTACTGAAGTCTCTTATAGCTAATGCCCTTCGAAGACTTGGTTTTAAGCCACTGAAAAATCGATCAACTTTACTTTCAGGTTGGATGATAATGCCAGATGCATACCTTGCAAGTCTTGTAAAATTCGCTTCGTATATACCAACAGATTCATCATCCTTCTGTTTCAGCTCAAGAAACTCATTTTCCATCTTCGTTCGAAGAATACGAGGGAAGTACTTACTGAAAAACAAGTTCTTGAACTCGTCCCATTCCATGGACTCAATTTCATCTCTTGGACTCGTATTCTTGATAAGATTCCACCATTGATCAGCTTCACCTTCCAAACGATATACTGCTAAGATGACTTTATCATGTTCAGAACATTGAAGAACTGAAAATATCTTTTCAGTAGTACTAATCCATTGTTCAGCAACTAATGGATCAGTAGACCCACTGAAAGAAGGCGGACGCTGCCTCATGAAGGATTCAACGGAATGTTGCTCCTTCCTTTGCTCGTTTGGAAGTCCTGCATGATTCATATCTTGAGAAAGTTGTGTGAGCATGGCTACAAGATTTTGCATTCCAGATCCCATATCGTTTGGTTGCTCAGGGGGACAATCATTGCATTGTCCATTGCATTGATCAACACGGTTCCTTCGGGTTCCAGCCATCGTCTAAAACCCCAAAAGAATAGTGTGAGAGGCAAAAATAATGCTAGGTAAAACAACATAATAAAGGGGTAGTACCCTCAATATCTAACATCTTAGGTTAAATTCTAAGATCTTTAGCGCAATTCTAGGACTATAACCTATACGTATACTTAACCTTAGAGACATCCCTAGACATACCTTAGAAATATCTCTAGGGATCTCACTAACGTTTTCGCATCCTAGTTTCCAAAGGTTGACTAAACCTTTCCTCTGATACCAACTGTAGAGACCCGTATCTTGACGTACATGGACATTACATTACTTTTGCGGAATACTTAGTACATAACAAAAACACACACTAAAGGATCGTAATAGTTTAGTGTCTTTGGAAACTCGGAACGTAATCTTCTAATCTTGGTGAAAGATCTTCAATATCTCCCATAAAGATCTTCCCTTTTATACCTAAAACCTTTATTTATATCTTGGGGAAAAGAAAACATAAAAGGGTGAGCTCAAATGCTCAGTAAGGGTATACAAAAGAAATAAAAATCATATCATATCTTTTTGAAAATCATAACCTGCAAAAGAGATCATAATATCTTAACATGGAACAAATCATAGAAGTGAAAATGAGATCACCATAATCATAACATGAAACTTGAAACATTGTGGCATGCACACATAATCATGGAAAATCATTTCTTGTTAGTCATGACTCATTGCCAAGACTATCTTAGTGGACAAAGTCCCTTTCTGAACCGAGTTCACTCCTCGTTTCAGTCCTGTATCACTGAACCGAAATAACCTTCCGTTCCAGCCATGTCTATCTCATGAGATATAAAATCATTACCCAATGCATTGGAGGGAGATATAGGTCCCACCCATCTTATAATGAATCCTTTCTTATGTGTGCCACATAATCATAAAACATACATCATCGCATAACACATGTAACAAAAATGG
This sequence comes from Viscum album, assembly GCA_963277665.1. Taxonomy (NCBI): domain Eukaryota; kingdom Viridiplantae; phylum Streptophyta; class Magnoliopsida; order Santalales; family Viscaceae; genus Viscum; species Viscum album. Next base: position 1,660,014,554 of record OY728150.1, read on the forward strand.
CATTCTTGAAACATCATGACATCATAAATAAATTCATATAAGATAAAGGAATTCATAAACATAATTCCATCACAACATAGTCAAATCAATGTAAAAATATGGATAGAAACAGAACCCTTTATTATCTTAGATGGAAAATAATTTTGATAAAACACTTGAATTGAATTCTTGAGGAAAATATCCTTTCTTCTTCAAAATCAATTTCTTTTCCCAAAACATCATGCAATTTTAAAAGAAAGAGATTTTATTGAAAATATTCATGAAATCTTTTAGAGGAAGCTTCATTAAAATAAGGCTTTATAAAACAGTAGAAATCCGTTCGTGCCGTATAAGTTAAAAAAAACATTCTTCGTACTTTTGTCGGAAAAGTCAAAAAGTACCTCGTACGAAAAACGACAAAAGATTCCTTTCATACGTATTACTAAAAACTCACCGAAGGGTAAAAATGGATTTAAACAATTTTAGGTGGATGGAAATAATATTACATATTGAGTAAACATGGATGTGGATGATAAAATGCACCCCAGTAAATACTTACGAATAAACAATCTCGGATAAAAATGAGATTGTGATATTTCCCTTACCTTAGGTCCGACTTGCTTTGTAAGTGTCCGAACCTCCTGTATAATGATTTAAATCATGTTATTGACTTATTAAAGAATCATATTCATTGTTATGATATCATATATGGTTCACTTATTACATTATATTACCCGTTCTTTTGTAAATTCCATGTTAAAGAAGCGTTTTGGGTAAAATCGTTTCATTTATCGTAGGTGTTTTGACTTGTTGTTATTGACATCATTATTACTTATATCATGATTTACTTACTTCCAGAATATAAAATATTATTTGTATATCATATATATTCAGTATATATATATAAATAATAGGTAGATAAATAAAATGAAAAACACCGTTCATGGAGACGGTAGTCCGTACGTACGCATGAACGATGTTTTTCTTTCCTTATTGTCTTGAAATGGAAGTAAGTATATGACATACATATGTATATATACATAAATCCAGTAGCTTTATAATGTCATATATTTCATTATTATTTCTTATATATACATTATAATCATTCTTAAATGGTTAACATGGAGAATGAATCTCATCGTGTCGTGGAGACGGTAGTCCGTACGTACGCACGAGCGATGATATCATTTCTATAAATATTGAATTGAATTGGAGTGGATTATACAATATATCAGAATCAATATGATGTTGTAATAACTATGTATAGTTATTCTTTACACCATTATACCCATCCATGTAAGGTGGCGGTGGAAAATAGATTACACCACGGCGTGGAGACGGTATTCCGTACGTACGCACGCGCGGTGATTTCTTTTTCCGTAGGATGGATAGATGGTGAAATAGGGTTGTTTCATACTTATAATAACATATCAGTATATGAGTGATACTGATGTTATTACTTCATAATGAAACAACCTAAGAAGAAGAAGTGGAAGAAGAAATAAAGATGAAAGAATTGGTAACGGTAATTACCTCTTCTTTGAAGTGCCTCTTTGAGACCTCCTCTTAGGGCACTAGAATTGGTCTTTGAGGAAGACCAGAACCTCTAGGATGTTGCTAGGGAAGTGGAGAAGAGATTTGGGCAGGGGTTGGCCGAGCTTGAGTGCTCAAATTGGTGTGAGGAGGAGGGGGAGGAGGTGTCCTTTTATAAGGGAGGAGAGGGGCACCTTAGGAATTCTTAAAAATATTAATTTATAATAAATCTAACCCCACTTAAAAACCTCAAAAAATGACTCATATTCGAAGATTAGATGAGTTAGGGTTGTAATCTCATCAACCAATTAAATTTAGACATGTTTGGATATTATTTTAAACCTTATCAATCAGATTTAACTCTAAGTTAAATAATTTAACTTTTACCGTGTCTTTTTGTTTTCTTTCACTATATGGTTAATAAACTTACTATAACATGCCAAACGAACCCCAAATTGTTTATTATTAATATATATATCCTTATCTAAGTCATTTGGCCGAACCTTAGATTTTTAGGAATAAAATAACAATTAATAATATAATATTTGATTTAAAAACTATTTTGTGTCAATTTTGACACTATTTGATATATGATTTTTGTGAAAGTCATAACAGAATTATATGTTCGAACCAAGTTTATTAAATCAACATTAATATATCATAGTAACCTAGAAAATTAGTGGAATTCAATAGAAATCTCAAATTACATTTATTTTGGTGTTTATAACATCAATTATGTCAATATTTCATTAATAAGATAATTACTGCATCATCGTTGTGTCATAAATAAATTAAATTATTTGATGTCTAAAAATTAAAAATAAAATACCATCATGTAGGAAATCTCTTTAGCTTTCTAATGAATATTTACAATCGAATTTATCTTATGTATAACCCCATATTAAAAATGATTTACTTATTAAACTTTGATTTTAACTATTTTAACCCTTCTTTAAATAAATTAATAATAAATGTCCTAATCTAATCCAAGTGGGCCTAAATGGTCATATTTTATTCCTAAGTTTGTTTTTGGTCGAATTACACTTGTCCAATAGAATTAGGACATGTGTTAGGGTAATAGTAATATCATATTTACCCTTAGTTACCCTATTTACTATTAACCGCGGTAAAAAAAAGTAAAAAGTTACTATTCACCAAAAATTATTTTCATCTCATTGAACCACATTTTAGTCCTTGATATTAACCGTGTCTCTCGGATTTTCGAAATTACATTCACAGAAGCGGTAAAATTAAGTTTTATGCAAAATTCAGTTTTTAACCTACCACTTAGTAGTTTCACTATTCATCAAAAATTGATGTTTTTCAGAACAATGCCAAAATTTCATCCCAAGCTATATTTCATATTCCGAATTCAAAAATGAAGTCTATTTTACCAAATTCATAACATAAAAGTTGCATTAATTAATTTTATAATTAAATCCCGCTGTTAAAACAAATAGCGTGTTTTTTAAGAAACAATATCTATCAAAAGATTGACACTTGTTTATGTCTAGTTTAAATGTGAAATTACATCCAATGACCAACATTGTATTAAATTGTAAAAATATATTCTAAATATACTTTAAAACCACTCAAATTAATGATTTATCACTATTAATTATTTCGATTAAAAAAGTTGTTTTTAATTATAATTTAGTAATTTTCACTATTCATCAAAATATGAAAGTTATCCGAAAATCACCAAAATTTCAACCTAAGCTAATTTCGATATTCCGAATCCAAAAATGAAGTTCATTTTGAAAAATAAGATTTATAGAATTTTAAAAAGTGGTTATTACTATTCATAACGGGTAGTTTTAATAATATTTTAATAGCATATCGTTGTTTAGTGAAACTCGTTATTGCGTACTACACACACTATCGAGGAAGGTTGTGATTGCGTGTAATGCAAGGCAAGTCAAGGATGCGTGTTGTGCAAGCTCCTTTTGGTGTAGCGTACAACACAAGACATTAATAAAATTAAAAAGAATATTTTTCATAAAATCTTGGGCTGTTACAGTCTCCCCCATATCCTAATCAAATAATTCATATGTGTTCCACAAAAACATAAAGCAATCATCATAACACAAGTAAAAAAATGGGTTTCTTAAACAATCATTCCACTATAACATAATCTATGTAAAACAAATGGGTTTCATAAATTAAATTACATGATTATCACAATAAAACCATAGTAATAATATGGATAGTAAAAATGAAACATTACCCTATTAAATAATTCCTTCTAATATAGAAAATCATTTTTATAAAAAATATGAAATTAATTCATGAGTAAAATATCCATTCTTCTTCAAAAACAATTCTTTCACAAAATTTCACATAATTTTAAAAGAAAAGTATTTATTTGAAAATAAAAGTGAAATATTTTAAAGCAATATTAACAGAAATAAGTAGTTAATATAATGTAAAAATCAGTTCTTATCATATATGTTAAATGAAAATATTCTTCTCACACATTATTCAGAAATTCAAAAAGTACCCCGCATTGAAGAGGACTAAATATTCCATTCAAAACATGTAATAAAAATTCACCAATTGGAAAAATATAAATTTTGATTTTATATGAGGATATAAATAATATTTGGAATACATTGTTAGGAAAAATTGATATGCATGACAAATATAACCCAGTATATACATATGTATAAACAAAATAGGAAAATAATGAGTTTCCAAAATTATCCCTTACCATATGTCCAATATCCATTTTGTGAATAAAAACCTCCATTATAAGGATTTAAATAATTTCATTAATTTATTCTAGAATAATATTCATTTTTATAATATCATATATGATCATATTATCATCTTTTTGTTAATAATATTTCATTATTACTCATTATTCAGGTATTAACTCTTTCATTTTCTTATGCATGTTTCGTCTAATAAGTTTTTATTATCCTTCTCATGTCATATTAATGTCATTAAAAAAATTTAGTAACATAATATATACCATATTTATTCACTATATGCATTTATATGATCATTATTTAATGTATATCATGTAGAATAAATCACATAGCTTTGTGGACATGGTAGGCGGTACGTACGCACAAGCGACGATATCATTCTCATAATTGTAAAATGGAATGGAAGTGTATGGTATATATTTTTTTCCAGAATATATATAATGTTATAAAAATAAAATATAGTTATTATTTATTTCATTATACCCATCAATTTAAGGTGGTGGAGAAAAATAGATTACATCGCGACGTGGATATGGTAAGTTGTATGAACGCACATGTAGTGATTTTGTTTTTTGTAGGATGGGTATAGGGTGGAATATTATTTTAACATTATAAAAAATATAATTATATAATTGATACTATATCTATCACATCCTATTGGAAACATCTCATGATGTGGTAGTAAATTAATAATGATGTTTGAATGAATCGGTAGAGGAGATTGCATCTTTAATGACAATCTCCCTCTAGATCACCTGTTAAAGCACTAGGGTTGGTCATTAGGGAAGACCAAAACATATAGAATGTGACTAGTTAAGTTGATAAGGTAAATGGTCATGGGATTATTATTCTCAATGGTTCAAAATCAAATAACTAATTGATGGATGAGGTACCCTTCTATAATTTAAGTGAGGGGCACTTACGGAATCATCAAAAATATTAATTTATAATAAAATAAATCCATATCTAAAAACTTAAAAAATGTCCTAATTTTGAATTTTATATGAAATAGTGTTTTGATATCTATAAATAATAAGTTTTCAACATGTTTTTATCTCAATTTAATCCATATTGTTTTTATTGATAATTATTTATTCTATTTAATTTTTATGAAAGGTAAAAAATAATTTTTTATTAAAAGTGTATAATATTAACTTGTTTGATTTAAATTACACCAGAAATAAATAATTCTAATAACTTTAGATCATATATTAATTAGTATTTCATTTATATTGTTTTTTAAAATTTTAAATTATATAATAAAACTATATTTTGATAAAAAATCAATAGTTGCAATTTTTAAACTATTCAATTTATTGATTTTAATTATTATTATGATAAAAATTAACTAAATATTAACATTTAAATATATTAGTAATAAGAAAAGGTAATATATAAAATTATTTTGATATATTATTTACCCCAAAATATATTTATTCTAATATTTTTATTCACATTTTTCATTATCACCATTATTAAAATAATAACAACATCATTATTTTGTATTTATTTAATATATATGTTTTTTTGAATAAAATTATAATAACATTAAGATAAATCTTGTATATTTCATAATATTACTTTTATTCAAATATACCTTCTAAAAAATCCAGCATTAAAAATATCATATTTATTAAAACATGAATGTGACATAATTAACACATCTATAAATAAAATATTATAAGTGTCACAGTCTTTTCTATATGACTCCAAATGGTCCGTAACTCGACCATTTGATTATTATGGTCGTGATATAATTGAACAATAATATTTATATATGTTTTTTTATTTTAATGGTTATTATCATTTTAATAAAATTTATTTTATTCCATTCTCATCAACTAAGTAATGTTATCATCGCTAATGTATAATACTTTATTGTAATTATTTATTTCTTAAAAATTAAAAAAAAATCATGATAAATATATGAACATAATCTTCTAAAATAGAATTTAAAATTCTAATTTTATTGTCTTTATAAGATTTTATTAAAAATAATATACTTAAAAAGATTTGAGTAAGGCATATTTAACCTTTCTTTAAATAAAATAAATTAAATTTCCTAATCTCATCTAAGTGGGATCGAAATAAAACCCTTTAAAAAATAAGATTACATTGGTCATAAAAATCATCTTATGATTTTTGTGAAACTGTTCAGATAAATTGATAATATTATTTTTACCCTTAATTACCTAATTTACCATTTTACCGAATTAATAAAAATTACCTTAATTATTATTCATAATTCCCAAAAATAAAATAATTTATTTTAAATAATTTGGAGCTACTAATTAAAAATATGGAATCCATCTTTTAGAATTCAAAAATGCATATGTTATAGTAATTAAATCAAAATTAATATCATTATTAGAATGAGAAAACATGTATTAAAAGTTAAACCATTACAAAAAACTGAAATTTTTTTATACGTAGATTCTATGTAAAATTAATGATAATGACAAAGTTTATATTTAATGATGATAATATATTTAATTTATAATTAAAAAATTTCAGTTCTATAATTTAACAATATAAATTTTTCCGATAAAAAATTGTTTTCACATAAATTTTAATATATTTTTACTATTCATCAAAACATAAAGGTAATAATAAAAATATCAAAAATACATCCAAAAAAATTATATCCCACATACATAAGAGATGTTTTTGTTTTCATATACAATATTTTAATTTTTCAAAATTTTATTTTAAAAAGGGCTTTCTATTAAAAGGCGATAAAATTACATTTTTGAAAAAATTGGGGTTTATACATAAAATATGATTTATTCATACCCAATGACTAAAATCTCTATTGGATGAATATTGAAAATACTCTATTAAATATATAACATATATTTTTCACTAATTTCATTGAGTCATTGTAATTCACATAATTTATTAATATAAAAATACAAATATTTCCTTTACATTTATTTGGATTAAAATTTTTAGAAATAATAGGCAGCCAATGAATTCACTGTAAATTTTCTTATGTTAATTATATTTATTACTCGTATGATAAAATATATGATATAATAGTCATTTTACAAAAATCATGCCATGTGGTTTTTTTAAACACTAGATTTTGTGAAATGCAATCTATTAATGAATTAAAATTATTTAATGAAAATATTTCATGAAAATATCATAGTGTTAAATTCAATCCATATTAAATTTAATATTAACTCTAAAATAAATCACATGGATAAAAATTCATGAGGATACCTCTACCTAATCACATCATCATGTTCCCACATTGATTCCTCAAATTTTTTGTTCTGCTATAAAACATTAACAAATGGAGTGGTCTTGTTTCACAGAACTTTTTTCAAAATGATCTGTAATCTCTATTGGGTTTTATTCATAAGAATGATCTTTCTCTAGTGATAAGAATTATTAGTCTATTAGATGCCAGGAATCAGGTGCGTACTTTAAAAAGATAGATACATGGAACAAATCATGAATTTGAGATTTATTCGGTGCGAGCACTAATCGATAAGATAAATTCCCAACACGATCATGAATATCAAATGGACCAATACAAATATGGATCAACATTATCATATTTCAAAATCCCATTACTACCATCCAAGGATATGTTCATAAAAACACATTTTCACCTACTTCAAACACTAAGTCTTTTCAATGGATTTTATCACAACATTTTTACTGACCATGAACATCTCTTATATGTTGTTGAATAGATCTAAACTTCTCTACCATTTAATCAACAAGATCATGTCCTAATAGCTTTCATTTCCAAACATCATCCCATCTAGTTAGATATAATCTCTTCTGTCTATAGAGGGTTTCATAATGATCTATCGTAATACTGGATTGAAATCTATTATTATTAAAAAATCTACCAAAGGTAGGTGTTGATCCAAACCACCATTGTAATTAATAGATAAAGATCTTAACATGTCTTTTAGAGTATTAATTTTTCTCACAGACTGACCATCAATATGAGAATAATAAGTAGTGCTAAAACATAACATTGTATCTAGAACCTACTAATGACTTCACCAAAACATCTCGGTAATTCTCATATCCAAATTAGATATACCAAAAAGTATAACTCCATGAAATATTACGACATCATTTACATATATCTTAGAATGATTATCATGTGATAAATTATATATAATATAAAATAAGTGTAATGAAATCGTATGTTGATCAACAATAACCCACATAGTATTATGGCCTTTATATTTCTTGGTAAGTCTGAATTCAATGCCTATAGTGATGCTTTATAATTTCTGTTCTGATATAGATAATGGTTGTAACATCCCATTAGATTTCTATCTCTATACCTTACCTTTTTTAAAAAACAAGAACTGATAGACATATTCAGCAACATCTCCTTTCATGCCATCCCACCAAAAATACTCTTTTAGTTCCCTGTTCATATTTTTTCTTCAAGGCTGAAAAAATGTTGAACTATGAGCCCCATCCAACGACTCCTTATCTAATTCTGGAAAGAGAGTAATACTAATGTGAATCCTTAATCATATTATTCCATAACAATAAATGTTGATTTCAAGAACCAGTATAACCTTATTTTGGAGATCTACAACTTCCGCCTATGCCTTCTTAATCATCACTTTAATAGATGGTTTGAACATTCATTTGGGAAAGATTAAATTTTTCACCTTCCATTACAATTTCATGATCCATAATTCACAAATCCATAAATATTGGATCTTTTGTGATCCTAATAATGGATAGTTTATCACTGTATTGTTTACTCAAGTAATCTTCCACCTTGATTTCATTCTAAGGGTGGTAATGTATCAAGTATTCGTAATCTTTAATCAAATCCAACAGTATTCTTTGGCACAAATTCATCTCCCTTGGTGTGATAATATACGTTAAACGTCTATAGCTAGTATAAATTTCACACATTTTACTATATAGATAATTCCACTTTATCTTTAAAGAATATATTACCACATATAAATCCAAATCATCAGTTGGGTAATTTTTATCATGGATTTTTAATTATCGTGAGGCATAAGCTATCACTATATCATATTACATAAGAACACAACTGATCCCCTTCTTGGATTTTTCTCGATAGATAACAAAAATTTCTCCACTAAAAGGTAGTGTGAACACAAGTTCAGTAGCTATCCATTTATTAGGATATTTGAAATTATCTTCACATTCCTCCATCCAAACTAACTTATCTCCTTCCAAAGTAATCTTGGTGAGTGGATTAGATAGTTGTGAAAAATCATTCATAAATGATGATAATATCTATTCAATCCATGTGAACATTGGATCTCAGTTTTCTTTCTTGGATTAGGACAATATCCAATTACTAAATTTTATAATAGATCCATATATATCTCCTCTATTGAGATTTTGAGACCTAAAAATGAAATATTCTAAATCCAACATTTACAATTTGTAAATTTTATAAAATATTCTCTTTCCTCTAGGTAATCAAAGAAATTATAAATTGATATTAATGAACTTCTTTTCTCTTCGAATATATAAGAATATCATTTATAAAGAATACCAAAAACTGATCATGATAGTACATAAACTCCATATTTATTATATCTATGAAGATAACATGGGCATTAAAAAGTCCAAAATTTGTCACTATAAATTCATAATGTCCCCAAATTTATTAAAATGTTGTATTGTTTGTATCCACCTTCTTGTCCATAAATTGATGATATCCGGAATGAAGTTCAATTTTAAAATTTATTGAGCTCCATGTAGTCAGTTGAATAAGTCATCAATTCAGGGAAGATGATATTTTTTTCCTTATAGTGATATTGTTAAGTTCTCAGTAATCAATTAAGAGTCCTATTAGTCCATATTTCATCATTACAAATAGAATAGGTTCAACTACATGGTGACACAAAAGGGAATATTAATCCCTTTTCATGAATCTATTAGAGTTTCTTCTTAATTCCTACAAATCAATTGGGTTCATTCTATAAGGTGTCTATAAAATAGGCATAGAACCCGATATGAGTTCTACTAAAAGTCCAATTTGACAATATGATGGGACTACTAGAAATTCTTCTGTAATGATATTAAAAAACAATAGTAAAACATGTGTATTTTAATGGTGAGTTTCTACCCTGGCATTTGAGATAAATAACATTCATTGATATGAATCAAGACCGATAAGATGGGTGGAATATCCATAAAAATGCCACACTCATACTTTTATTGATATATGATCGTAGATTGATCTAGAATATGATATGTGACATCCCTTTCATGGAATTTTATATGAGATATACATATAGAAATCCAATCCATGCCAATAATCACATAAAATTTCACTAAAAAGGATCACAAGATTTCCAGGAAGAACATTCCCACAATCTTTATTTGGAGAGGAATTATAACCTTTTGAGGTGAATTTTGCGACATTATAAATTTTCATAGCTAACTAAATATGTAATTGTTAAGTTAATATGTTGATACCCTTAGAAAAAAATTCAGAATTAAAATATTGAGTGGATCCATACGAAAATAAAATATTTCTACATTAGAGTGGATGGTATGTGTATCTTTCACCACTTCATTATCATAATCCACATTGCCGATAGTGATAACATGTGTATTTCTTTTTCATTCGCCTTAAGAGTTCTTTGACATCAATCATCATCGATAAACCTTGGATTGGGGAACTGTTCGACTTTATTCCCCATTTTCATGCACATGTATCATTGAAGTATAGGAGGATCATTCTATATTGGATTTTATATATTTTCTTAATTATAAACTTTTTTCTATTACATAAGCATTCAATTTCTCTATGAACGTCTCTCCCACACACAATACATTTTCTAGTTCCATTAAGAAAATTTCCTCCATGTTTCCTTCAATAATTTGGGCATAATAGAAAAATCAACTTCTTTTCATTTTGGTCTTTATATTTTTCCTTGAATTCCATTTTTCTCTTCTTATCAAACCCATAGGACTAGTGGGTTACTCAAATCACCATCTCACACATAAGAGAACATTGAATGATTTCCTCATAGATATTGAAGTCCCTTATAGATAATTCCCTTTAGAGACATGGTTTTAAGACAATAAAGAATTGAACAATTTTACTCTTAGGTTGGATAATAATTTCTTAATATTACCTTTAATGTCTTTTAAAATTTTCTTCATAGGTACCAATGGATTTATCACCCTTTTTATTAAGCTTAAGGAACTCCTTCTCTGCCCTTGCTCAAAAAAATATAAGGAAACTACTAATTGAAAAATATGTTCTTTAAATAATCACTTACCATTGATTCAATTTCATCACATTTCCTCATATGCTTATTTGGGTTTCACCATTAATCAGCTTTACCTAACAAATGATTGGATTCTAAGATGAATTTTCCATGTTCTGATTGTTAAAGAACTGAAATAATATTTTTAGTGGTACTGACCAATTTTCATCAACTATTAGATTCTAAGACCTATTGAAACAAGGTATGAACTACATCATGAATGACTAAAGAGAATGTTGTTCCCTAATTTTCTCATTCATAAGTCTTGCATGATTCATAGCTTGAGATAATTGGTGGGAAAAACGACAATTATTTCTATTCCATCTCCCATAAAATAAGGTTTCACAAGAGGAAAATCATTGTATTTCCCCTCCCACTCAGCATTAATGTGTTTCCTTCAGGTTCTAAACCATGAATAAATCCAAGAATAATAGTGTATGAAACACTAAACATAATGGGAAAACCACATAATCAATAATTCAGTTTCATTTTGGGTAACATTAGTTTTTATCATTGTTTATTAATGATCATTTCTAAAACACTAGGATTATATCCTATACTTCGAAATATCGTAAGGTTTCTTACTATGGTTTTCTCAAGATGGTTTCTAAAGGATAACTATACCTTTGATCTGATACAAAATATAATGGTCCATACTTTACATACATTGTTATTACTTCACAATTTGAAGATTATTCATTAAAAAACATTACAAAACCACACCATTAGCATATATGTATAGTGTCTTTAGAAGCTGGGTTACATAAAAAAGTAGTTCATAATACATCTATATTTTATCCCACATATATTTTTCTAACCAAAAACCTTTATGAAATATCTTACATAATACCCCTCTTAATGACCTAGGAAAAATATGAATATGAAAGGGTGAGATGATATGATAACTAAGGGAAAATAATAGATATATCAATTATATAATAATCAATAGAACATAATATTTGAAATATTATACTACTTATTAAATATTACAATATCATTTCATGAGATAAATCAGAAGAGTTCATAAAAACCGATGAACATAATCCCAAAAGTCATAAAATAAGACATGAAATTTTATGGGAAACACATAATAATGAAATATAATTTCATATTAGCCAAGTATCATTTATAGGACTATCATTATAGACAAAATCTATTTCTAAACAGAGTTCATATCCTCATTCTAGTCATGTATTACTGACCGAATATCATTTCCCATTCTTGCACTATATATCTCATGAGATATAAAACATTACCCAAATAATTGGAGGGAGATACCGGGCTAACCCATATCATAATAAAATCATTCTTATGTGTTCCACAAAAACATAAAGCATTAGTATTATCCTAAGGAATAAAATGGGGTCTTTTAAACATCACTCCACCATCACATAATCCAGGTAAAACAAATGGATTTTATAAATATAATTCCTTCATAAAAAAAATAAAACAATAGGAACAATAGGTAACATATACATGAAAATACTAATTAAATAATTCCATATTATAGGGAAAACAATTTTTATTGAACACATGAAATTATTTCTAATGAAAAATAACATTTCTTCTTCAAAAACATTTTCTTTTCTCAAAATCTCATGCATTTTTAAAAAAACTAATTTATTTTAAAATAATCTTGAAATATTATAAATTAATCTTTATTTAAAAAAGGTTTTATGAAAATATAAAAAATATTTCATACTGTATAATTTAAAAGACAACATTCTTCTTGTACATTTCTTGTAAATTCAAGGATTTCCTCATATCAAAAATGACAAAAGATTATTTTCATACCATTTAATAAAATTCACCAATGGGTAAAATTGACATTAAATATTTATATAATGATAGAATAAATTTTTCTAGAATAAATATTTAGGAAGAATGAACATGGATGATAAATATACCCTAGTATATACTTATGTATAAACAATCTCAGATAATAATGAAATTGAAACATTATCCCTTACCATATGAATCATATCCTTTTTATGTATCTAAACCTCATGTATAATGATTTAAATAATTTCACGGAATTATTACATCATCAAAGTCATTTTTATGATATCATATATGATTATATTACCATCTGTTTGTATATAACATTTCATTATTACTAATTATTCAGGTATTAATAGCTTCATTTTATTTTGCATGTTTTGTCAAATAAGTTCTAGTTCTCAAACATAAGTCAATGATATAAATTAAAAAAATGATGTTAGCATAATGTATACCCTATTTATTCATTATATACATTTATATAATCAATATTTAATGGATATCATGTAGAATGAACCACAATACATCATGGAGATGGTATGTCATACGTACGTAAGAGCGACACTATCCTTACTATAATTGTGAAATTGTATAAAAGTTAATGGTATATATTATATTCTAGATTCCATATCATATTAAAATAATAATCTATTATTATTATATCCATAATTATACCCATTTATGTAAGGTGTTTGTGGAAAATATATTACACCGCGACGTGGAGACGGTAAGCATCACCTACACAGACATTGTGATTTTGTTTTCTAGAGGATAGATAGAATGTATAATATGGCTATTCATTAAGAATAAAATCTCAATATAAATGTTATAATTTATTTATTATATTATGAGGGAAACAACTCATGATGATAATGTAAAAGAATAAATAGGTTTGAATGAATCGGTAGAGGATATTACCTCTTCTTTAATAAGATCCCTCTAGATTGTCTCTTAAATAACTAGTGATAGTATTTGGAGAATACAAGAACATATAGAATATGAATAAGGTAGTTGGGAAGTTAAATGTGTAGGTTATGTTTTATTTTGATGTCTCAAAATTATGAGAAGAAGTGAGGGAGGATGTTCCCTTTTATAATTGAGGTGAGGGGAACTTATAAAATCTCCAAAAAAATTAATTTATAATAAAATAAAACCACATCCAAAAACATTCAATGTGAACTAATTTTGAATATTACATGAGGGTTTTAATCTATTCATACATTAAATTTTTCACAATTTTTCATTCAAATTTAGCATTAACATTTTAATTAACACTTAGTTATTCTATTTTATTTATAACTAATGTAACAAATATTTCAATAATATAAGGGTAAACTATTTACTTATTTGATATAAATTAGACACTATATAAATAATTTAGAATATTTTATTCCATATCTTAGTTATTATATTATTTAAAAAATGATTATTTTTTATATAATATAATAAAATATTATTTCGATAAAAAATCAATAGTGTCAATTTTCATACTATTAAATTTGTTGAATTTTAAAAATATTTAGATAACAATTTAATTTCAAACCAAGAACGTTATTATAATCCTAGTATGTCAATATAATATATAAAATTAATTTTATATATTAATTCTACAAAATTTAATTTATTTTAATATTTAAAATCACAATTATTTGTTATCTCCATTGATAGAATAATTACAACATCAATTTTATGCAATTATTTAATAAAAAAATTTCCAGAATATAACTTAAAAAACTATTATGAATTAAAATATTGTGGATTTTAAAATAATACTAGTATTCGAATATATATTTTATAAAATACAATATTATAAATGATATATTTATTAAAACATGAAGGTGACAACATTGAAATCATTTTTAATAAAATATTATAATTTTCATAGTCTTTCAATTTGTCTCCAAATGGTAAATAACTCAAATATTGGATGATTATGGTCAGGATATACTTAATAATTATTTTTTGGTCAAGTTTTTGGGTATTTAAATTGTTATTATCATTTTAATAACAAATATTTTATTGATTTATCATCAATTAAATAATTTTTCCATCATCAATGTATAATTATTTTAGGTAATTATTTATTTACAAAAAATTAAATAAAAAATTACCATGGTAAATAAAAAAAATTAGATTTAATAAGAATATTAATAAAAAAATTAACTTATCTATAACATTATATTAAAAATCATGTAGTCATTAAAATTTTAGTGAGACATATTTAACTTTTCTTTAAATAAAATAAATTACATGTCCTAATCTCATCCATGTGGCTTATAAAGGATACCATTTTAACCCAAGGATGAGTTTGGTCGAAAATATATAATCCAATTTTTTAGAATTACATTTAGGGTAAATATAAAATATTACTTTTAACATTAGTTACGTTATTTTCAATAGTACTGTAATAATAGAAATAGAAATGTTAATATTTATAATGCAAAAAATAAAACAATTCAATTTAAATATTTTTTACCATATAATTCAAAATATGAGATCCATTTTTCCATTTTTAAACACAAATGTATTAGTAATTATATTATAATTAGTTTCGTTATCTTAATGAGAAAACATGTATTAAAAGAGAAAACATTGAAAATGTATATAATGATTTTATTACAAAATTCCTTGTAAAATTAATTTAAATGACCAAAATTAAATTAAATATTAAAAATATATTCTATTTATACTAAAAAAATAGAAAAATATAATTTTACCATAAAAATTATTCCCAGGAAAAAATGTTGTTTTAACATTAAATTTATTATGATTTTATTATTAATAAAAACATGAAAGTTATCAATATAATATCAAAAATTCATTCAAAGTAAATTTTTAAATCATGATTCAAAAGAAAAGGATTATTTTTTCATATAAAAAATATTAATGTTTCTATTTTTTTAAAAGGGATTCATCATTAAAAGTATAAAAAATTTCCCTTTTGAAAAAAATATTTTTATAAATAAAACCATGCTTATTCAATCCTTATAAATTATTTTATCAGATGAATATCAAGAATATGTTATTAAATGTAAAACATATATATTTCATTAATTAAATTTAACAATCGATATGTACGTAATTTATTAACCCAAAATTTAAAATATTTCCATTATATTTACATGGTTTATATTTTTCATAAGTAATTAGTATAGATTGAATTTGACAATAAATTTTCATGTGATAGTTATATTTATTCTTCATAACTTAACAGCTAGGTTATAGTGGTCATTTTTTACCAAGGGTGTCTCATGGTTCATTATTACTCAAAATTGCGAGAAATGCAAGCTATTGAATAATTAACATTATTTAAAAAAAATTCATAAAAACATCTTGGTGTTATAGTTCAGAAATACAACCTTCAATACATCATCAATTATTGACATACAATTAAAAAATATTTATATTCCTATCATTGGCGTACATCCTTCTATAATGGAAAAGACCATATATTTGAAACACTATATTCAGGTGAACCATCAAGTGGACCATTATATCCATTAATTATTGTCCAAATAACATATCTAATTCAAATAATATGATAGAAATATTATTATTCCTGACTGGAAACATCATCATTACATTAAATTTATTCCAAATGGATTGGAATAATAATTATATTTTAGTTAATTTATGTCATACGTTTTATGGTAAAATTATATATAAAGGGAAAGGATTAAAATTTTGTATCAAAATATGGAATTTGAGTGATTTTAGTCCCTTTAACATCATAATAAACATTAATGTTACAATCATTGTATTTTATAAATACCCCTATAAAACTTTTACATCATTAATGTACATGACACAAATTAAATTTTCCTTTCAGGATAGTGTTTAAGTAATAAGAGTAAATAAATCCATCCTTTACCCATCACTGGTGCAAACTCTTCCCATATACCCATGTAAATTATATTTGACCTAGCCATGAATCCATGTTTTTTATTATCAAAACAATTAGTAACATTCTAATAACAATATCAAATGAATTTATTCTATACATATGACATCATTAAAATTTATGATGTACAAAAAATACCATTATGGTAATTGAAAGAAAATCGATCTCTTTTACATCCAGATTTCATAATGTTTTTAAAATTATATTACCTAAAATAGTGTTAAGATATATTTATTTATCGAATATTTTATAAACCATTAGAGGATATGGTGTTGTACCTTTTTTAGTATTCTGATAAAATATTTCAATCCCGGCTCAGTATTTATTTCATCGATCTAATAATATTAAATTTATTAAAAAGCACATTTTAATGGAATACTTCAGTTAAACAGAGTGTTTAAATTATTAATTAATTGGACACCCCAACATTCTATTTATTCTATAGCCTGAAAAATTTCTCTGAAATTGAAATTTATTTATCACCCCACACAATATGGCCCTCAATGTGAATTATTCACTTCTATGAGAATCGTACATTGTAACAAATGTATCCCACATTAATATCATATATTCAATCAGTATAGCCAAATAGACATCAATATATTTACAAGATTTATTTGGTCCAGATATAAGAAGAGTAAATATAATTTATTGAATCTTCATGAATAACCATCAGGGAATGTTATAATTTACTAAAATTGTCAGACATGTACTATGAGCACTACTCTATTCAACAAAAATATTTATTCCTTATATATATAATGAAAGATGGATGTTTCATAGATTATTTCAAAATTCAGGAAATTAATATTAAATTTTCATTCATTGAATAGAATATAATGGATGACATAGTTTTCCATCTGTAATTATTTATCTATATGCCTTGTGAATTTTCTTATGGGTTTTCACATCTATATATGCTTTTAAATAATGGAATGATAGGAATATACCATACTTATTTATAAGTAATTTAGTCTTCATTATTGTATCGATTCATTCCACATTTATGGAATTTTTGGAGTGATTTATATTTCTTTAAAAACAATAAAAAATTATTTGGAAAAACATTAATATTTATAGAGGCCATTCTCATCAAACATGGGATAAATTTTCCATCATATTTTAAACAAGGAAGTTCATTTTCTTCTAGAAGTATATCATTCAAGAGACAGGGTAGTTCTATAATTTTAGTGTTTATCCATATACATCCATATTTAAAATTTTATAACATCAATTTATAAATATATGTTGTGTATTTAGAGAAAACGATATAAAATGGTCTCTTAGAATAGTTTTTTAACTACATAAAAAATTATGGACAGTTACAGATGTCATAATAAATTTTTATTTTCATTTCATCCCTATTATCTCAATTATTATTTAAACGGGTACTCCTATAAAATAATCCATAAACTAAAGTACCATCTCAATCAATGTTCAAGTTTATTTTTCCACATGTTTACTTCATTAATTATATCTCTGAACAATTCCATGGACAATCAAATTTTCTTCCATCTATTCAGGACTAATTTTTTTTAGAATATCTACATTGTAAGAAATGTTAATGGATTTGAGAATGTTCTAATGTATGATATATTACAAAAATGATGAACTATTTAACAAAATATTCATACTATTTTGTTATACGAATAGTGTGAAACCATATTAAAATCATATACATCCTATTAAATTATTAAAATATTCAATTTTTTTACAAAAAATAAATAAATACACCAAAGATATTAATAAACAAATGAGAATGTTATGGAAAACTATAATAAGAGGAATCAAACATCTGATTGTTTCAAATAATTTTACTATAATTTTAATATAATGGATAATTTAATTTAAGAAAATTATTACTCCACCAGAGCCAAGGATTATCTAATTAATTCATCTAAAATGATCAATGGTACCTGGTATGATATGACTTCTCCTCAAAGAATTTAATGAAACTTACGTGGAAGTCCAAAAAAGATGGTGGACGAGTCACATGAATCAGAATTAAATAATAATTTTTCTTGGTATGAAACTAATAAGGAAGATAGTTTCATCATTAAATCTAAATTTTCTTGAGCTAGAAGTTGGAAAATCACCATAAGACATTTATTAGTTAGTTTCCTAATGCTAAAAAAATTAGTAACAAAAATTGGATCCCTATAATGGAGTCCTTGATAGGTGTGATTTTGAATGGATTAGTAGGATGGTCTTACACACATTCATTCTAAGAAAACTGATGTATTTTTAAAAATCAATAAAATCATTCAATTACTCAATGAAATAGAGATGACCATTGGTCCAATGATGAAATATCAAAAATGTGTAGATTCTTGTGAAGAAAGGTGTTTTTTGTAGGACAGTTTCTATAAAAATTGTAATTAGAAGTCCAAAAAGTTGTAAGAGATGATGTTTTTCATTTATTCACATCATATTTGGTGAGAATGGTGGTGTTTTATTGATAGGATGAGTGGAAATTTAAAATAATTTGATTTATTAATAAACAATTTTTTTATTGGGAATTTTTTTTAATTTTTACTCATTATTTTAACATCAATATTGTAATCCATCCCATAAAAATATTATGAATTAGAAACCATTATATTAATAATTTTCATAAAATTTAAAAATAAAACTTTGTGTATTATTCATTACTTGAATACCAATGTGACACTTAATTCACTTTCAATAATACACTAAGAAAAAATTAAAACATCAAACTCATAGTATAATGAAATTAAGAAATAGAATTCAAAACAAATACAACATAATATTGGGAAAAAATAATTACGAATTATTTAATATCTAAATAATATCACAGGTAATCTCCAGTAGCTCATACTATGAGGTAGGAACTGAAACCACTTCTATAATAAACATAAATGACCCAATCATGATATATAACGGTTTCTATTATTGTAAGACCCAAGACCTAGACATTACATAATCTTGAGTTAAGTTAAGAATTCACATTGAAGATCATTTATGGTTTAGATTTTTATAGAATTAGTCCATAACTAATACATAAAATCTCAAATATTTCAATGTAGACACTTCTACAATATCCAATTTTTTCAGAAAAATATAACTGCATAAATAAAACAAGAATTATTTTCATGATAAAAATCATCTGGAATTCTTCCATTCTCTTACCCATCATTATACTCTATGAATTATATTTCAAAAACATGTTATGGGTATAAGAATCTTACTAAAGTATATAAAATAATGGATGAAAACATTTTTCCTTGAATATATAAAAATCAACAAATCACACTTTTCAATCATAAAACAAAGCTCTTTATCATACATAATGAAATAATATGATTTATTAATAACATAGTGCAATTGTAAATCATAATGGAAACTTGTGGAATCCATAACATACTTAAAATGTAGATTTCACAGCTAAATAAGGAGTTACATTTGGAATACCCATCATTGTATATTACCTAAATCTCTTATGAGAAACATTATTTTTTACCTCTTTCATGTTACCAAATGCATGGGAGAGCTATCTCAGGACCACCCACCCTAGGTTTATCATGGAACTATCCATATTTAGTATATCACATAACCAACCCTTAAATATCCAAGTACAATTTCATAATAAGAACATATAAAAAAATTTATCTTATCAACATGTCACTGATCAAAAATAATAAATCAATTCAAAATATTGAAATATTTAATCTATTTCCATAACCATTTAAAACATTTAATAATCATATTTTCGAATCAAAGTGTCCTATACAAATTTTAAACTTTTAAAATAAAGTTGTGTGATAGAACATTAAAAAATTTCTGTGCATATAAATAAATCCATAAAAGCATTTAAAACATGGAAATTAAGGAGAAATATTTATAAGAATACATATTTTAAACATTTAAAAAGATTCATTAGTTAAATAGTCTTGTAACACTTAAGAAACACTAGAAAAAAATATACTAAATAATAACATCAAATGAAAATTAAAATATCATTATAATATATAAATTCATTATATAAAATTTCAAAAGGGTAGTATATAAATATTATAAGATAATAAAGGTTCACAATATCAAGATATTCTTTAATGAAAAGATATTGAGACGTAGTCCCTTAAGATGATTACATCATTAGATAAAGGATAAGTCAATGACATAATTATGTGTGAAATAAATAAAAACACACAATATAAGTGGATATTAATAGTAAGAAAATATGTTTCATTTCACACATATTCTTGTAAAAAAAACCAATGACATAGATATTTCACTAATTGAATGGATATTGAGTTAATATATCCATTAAAAAGTTTGTATAAATGATGTAATAATTTATCAATGGGTTTTTTATGTGTAGAAACTGTATATCCAAACAATAAGAAGGGTAAATTACAAAATAAAAAATCAAATAGTGATTTAACATATAATCTTGGAATAATATAGTCAACGAAGTATGCGTAAAAACCAAAGAGTGGAAATTGAGTTTAGAAATTCCGTTACAAAGATCTTTTTGTAAAAAAATAGATTGATTATGTATATTCACTATAATTACAAATAAATAAAGTATAAATAAATGAATGGACATCAAAATTTATTTCTCTCATAATTATCTCACAACATAATCAAGAATTAGTTGATTATCCTAAATAATTGAAATTGGGATAAGAAGTTCCCTTATGACAATAAATAAGCTTAATTGTGTCACATAAAAATTCAAAAAATTAGATGATGATGGAGAAAATTTTCCCTCATCATTTGGACATAAAATATACAATAATAAGAATATTGAAAAACATATTCAATCATTTGAAAATTGAAATTAAAAGACATAACATAGAAGAAGTCTTTGACTAAAAGTATATGTTGAAGGATTCCCTTACCTTGAGTCAGAATAGTCATGTTCGTTCTTTAAATTCCTGAATAATAATCTAAAAAGAATTTATACTCACATCAGAATATTTTCTATTTTTATTATTCTTTTTATATTACTTATCATCATGTTATGAAAATTACATAATTATTTAGGATCATATTGGTAGTTTTGTCGATATTCTGTACTTGAGTCGAAAATGAACTTGATATAATTACATATTGACCATGTGGTCAAAATTACATTATGTCCAAAATACTATTCATGATTTAAGTATCATATATATCCAGTATTATCTTTATTTATAATATTCCATATCATTTAGAGATAATAAATTAAATACATCATTCATGGACATGGTAGGATGTACATACACATGAACACTACACTCATTTATTTTTCTTATTTAATAAAAGAAAACTAAACTATAAATAGGTATATAAAAAATACAGTATAATATCATATGTTATATATGTTACATATTTTAATTAACACCATCCATTATACATTCCATGTATGGGATGAACGAGTCATATAACATTTAGGGGGATGTAGTCATCACTTCATCAAATTAAATTATCGTATTTAAACATTATGGAAAGTATAAAGGTAAGTTGTAAATGAAATATTAATAAGAATAGAGAAAATGTAAATTTAATATATATCCTATATAAATAATGTTCTATAATAATGGCCACCATGAGAGGTGGTAGCGTAAAATTTAACAATCATCGTTTCGTGAGATAGAAGTTCAATGTACAAAAAAAAATATTTTAGTATCCATTAGATGGTGGTGTGTTTAAGTGTAGTTATAATATTTCTCCTAAAAAACACATAGTATATTGAGTATTTTTTGTTTTTATGTATTCAATTAATAATAATAGCATTGGTTGTGGAAAAATTAAATAAGGGAAACAATTTTTTTGGAAGATACTACCTCAAACGAGTAACTCCTATTGATTTGAACCAACTGGCCTTCATGAATTTATTTCATCCCAAGGTATGGCTTATATGATTAAGGTCAGGATTATGGGAGCTTATTTTAAATAAATTTGGATGAGGAAAATGGTTGTAATGGTGTGAGTTATGTGGGTATAGGTGATGGCATTTTATAAGAGGGATGAGGGGAACTTTAGGAAAGTCTAGAGATATTAATTTATTATAAATTATAATTTGATTAAAAATGTGTCAACATTAATTTATTTCGAATATAATATTAATATAAGTAGAAATAAAATCATCCAAAAAGAGTTAGACAGGTTGTGGATATTTTTTAATCCTTATCTTTTTCATTTGACCCATTTATACTTGAATGGTTTTATTATGAATTTTACAAATTGAGAATCAAAAGAGTTACCAAAACCTGAAAAATGAAAAATTAAAGAGTCATTAATAAAATTTTATACTTATCATAAACCTTTTGAGTAATATTTTATTTATATGAATTTAATATCATTTAATAAATTTTTTTATATTTTAAAATATTATTTATGTCAATTTTGACATTATTAAAATCATGACTTTTTACAAATCCATAACAATGTTATTCCTTAGAAAAAAACATTATTTATACAAATATAACGTGTCAATATCATCCATAATATTGTTGTATGACATTAAAAATAACCATATTACATTTATTTTATCCTTTATAATGTCATTTATTTGAATCCTTTATTAATGAAGTAGTTAATACATCGTCATTATTTCATAATTAAGTTTACACTTTTATTGTATAAAATTTATAAATTAAATATCATGATATTGGAAATATTTTTATATTTATAATTAATATTTATAGTCAAATATATCACTTATATAACTCCATATAAAAAAAATAAGTAACAGATACATATTTATGTTATATTTTTCTTTATTTTAAATTATTTATTATAATATGTAATTTTAACATCCAAGTGGCGTCATGGGGTCCCCAAATAGACCCAAGGACTCCCATGGTTATAAATATCTCATAAAAAAGTATTAGAAATGGTGTTACGGTTGTTTAATATCATTGTAATATTATTTTTTACCCTTATATACCATATTTACCGTTTAACCATGGAATAAAATATAATTACTAATGTTACTATTCTTAATTTCTAAAAATAAATGATACCTATTAACACTGTTTATACATTAGGATTCCTAATATGGAATCCAATTTTCCAAACATAAGAGAAATAATTTTTAGAAATAATTTTAAAATTAATCCACGCTATCAAAAAAATGATATTTCTTAAGAAGTATTAACTATGAAAAGATTAAAATGTGTTACTGTCTAATTTAAAATTGAACATACATACAATGAAAAAAATATGATTACATTATATAAATATAATCCAATTACACTTTAAAACCAATTAAAATCACAATCTAACAATATAAATAAATTAGATGAAAAGGAAGTTTTGACTTAAATTTTTTTTAACTATTCATCAAAATTGATCTGTATCAGAAAATAATAAAAAATTATTCCAAAGTAAATTTTGGTGTTCTTATTATAAATAATAATTTTAATTTTTCAAATATCACATATAAAAACATCAAAAAAATTATATAAAAAGTGTTATCTATGAAAAGGTGGGAAAACGACTTTTTAAAAATATGAGAGTATTTCATGGTTCAAATTGTATTCAACCTTTTTTTAAGCCTCTAAAATTTATTGGATAAATGAAAAGGTATTTAATGAATATATATATTTGTTCTTTAATTATTTATATTCATTTCTACAAATACAATTCCTTGGACTTAACTACAATTTAAAATAATAATATTATTATATTTTTATTTTGCTATAACTCAATGTTGTGTGCAACATAAGATTTCAAACAAAATCATTGTTGTGTGTTGGTTATTCTATTAAAAAAACGTCCCCATTAATGTAAAAATAATAAATTATTAATAAATTTTAAATGAAATGAAAAAAAAATATTATTCTATAAAAACCTGGGTCATTATATCCTTCCCCCCTTTTGGATACTACGTGCTCATAATTTTAAAATTGGGCTCAGAAACATCATTAAAAGTCCCAAATCAGAAAAAGAGTCAATAAAACAATAACATTAAAATAAAGAAGGAGAAGTATAAATATTACTCGAGATAACACATACAATAATTCTATGTAATTAAACATGGATATGAAAGACATAACTAACCAACAATTTCTAATGGATAGTGATAGAAAACATGATTAGGTGAATGTTAACCACCAGAAAACAACAAACATGAGATAGGTTAAACAATATTTTATTTATCAGTGGTTAAAATAAATTTATAACTTTTTTTTAATATCCTTTTCATAATTTTAATGAATTTATTTATGATATTAATAAAGAACATAAAGAAACATAATTTCTTTTCAAGTAGATTTTTATCCTTTAATAAATTTCTATTAAAAACTCATCTTTTCTCAAAACAGTGAGTACTCAAGATGACTAGGTCATACTAGAAGTGCTAGAATCATATTCTAGAGAATCTCATAATCCAGAAAATATAGACTATATGTATCATCAATCTTTATACATTAACCATAACAAAAATGGTTAGTACAAGATAAGAAAAACCCCTGAAATGAATAATATTTTAAAAAAAGAAATACTACTCTTAATCTCCAAAAATCAACAGATAATACCCAAAGTAAAAAAATACAATTCCATACACATTTTGCATCAAAATTATTCAAAATAATATTTTAGTATTATATATACCCAATATTTAGATGAATTTGATCACATAATTTTCCATGTTAAATCTTAACATTTATCTCCAAATAACATCAAGTACTCCTAAAGTATCACACTGAAAAGATATTAACCGCATAAAATATTCCTGATTGGTTAAAATTTTTCATAAATAACCCAAATTTCTATATTTACACAATAAAAACATAGGTTATTCAAAAATAAAATTCAACCAGTACTCTTCAAATGAAATCCCATAGTATTCTATTTTCCTTAGAAAAAAGAGTTAATGTCCTCCAAAATAACATTTATCACATAATCACCATATTATTTTCCAATACTAAGGTTATCCATTTGATAAATCATAAGTTCTAAAAAATAAATTTTTCAAAACACATAAAATATTTTAAAAAATTATTAAATCTTACTTACGAGGGACATCATCATGGTTTGTGTTGGGAAATAAAGCCCAGGAACACTTTGTTTTTTGGGTATGATTCCCACAATGTTGTCTAACATGATAAGTTTTCACATTGTCTGCATTTTATCCTATTTTAGAAACTATATAATTATATAAAATTTTAAAAAATGAGATAAATTCCTCAAAAATCATCATAACATATTTTATTATCAAATTATTTCTCATACCTCGCACTTTCATCGCACAAATTAATAACACATAATTGAGTCAAATTCAAGGAACATATAAACCCAAATAGTGCTTTTTAAATATATCAAAAAAAGAATAGATAATTCTTCCCAAAATATAATATTCACTTAACAATCATTCGGGTTACACATACAATAGAAATGTCTTCCTAATTAATCCCATCAACAAAAGAGCATTAATTCAATCAAACATTTCATCACCGAGATATCTAACATAACTCTCCAATTTCTCAAATGTAGACATATTAATCATCAAGAATTCTTAGTGATCCCTTAAAAAAAATTTCCAACTTATTCTATAATAATTATTTTCTACATAAAAAATCATGAATCTTATCCTAAAATATAAAATTTTCAAAACATGATCTTGGAAATAATCCATACCATTAAAATGTATTTTTTAGTTTCCTCATCTTCAATTGGAATGGAATTAAGTATTGGTAAACATATATTTTAATGGTATTACCAATTCCCATTTCTGAACATTATTCCTAAGAAATATATTTGTGTAATAACCATGCACACCATATTTAAATCATTCAATTGATCTCTCAGAACGAACTACATTATCATTCCTAAAGTCAACTGAACACTTCATTTTTTCCATGGATGGTTATTGCTTTATAAACTTCATTAATAAATCTAAATCATCTTCATGTTCCTCTGATTACTTTTCCTCGGTATTTCATTCCATATCCTTGACACATTTGTTTTTTAATATACTTACTTTTGTGGTTATTATCTGAAATTCCATAAGGATTTTTTTCTCGCATATATGATGCCTTAGAAAAATTACCAATTTTCATGTGGTCAATAATCACTCCAGATAGTTTGTTAAGAATAACCATAAGATTTCTCATTATAGCTCCGATATCATTCGATTTCTCACTATAGTTTCATTGACATCCATCGTTACATTGGTGCCTTATTGATCCAGCCATTTACTGAAACAAAATAGGTCAGTGTTAGTATATCAGTAAACTAGTCTTATAATATATTCTGAGGAGGGTAAAAACAATGATATAATTTATAATGTTCTCTTAAACTCATTAAACTAATCAAAAATTACAAGTACTATTTTTAATATTATAACCATTATGGTTATTTCAGTTATTCTTAAATAACACCCTAACCTCTAAATGTATCTAATCTGACCTATGATACCAACTGTATGGCCTTAGCCAAAAATATTACATCATCTTGATTCAAGTCATGAATTTAAATTGGGGATCTTTTCTGGTATAGATTTTAAGATAATTAGGAAATAACTAATACATTTCATCTCAAATATAACAAAATAGAAAATTCCTCTCTCTCCAATTTTTTCACAACAACAAAACCCCTTATATAAAACAATAATTCTTTCATTATAAAAATCCTACTGAACTCTTCCTTTCCCTTACTCTTACTTATAACCTATGAAAAAAATTTCAAAAAAAGTATGAGCATAAAAATATCAGTATGGTAAATAAATTTAGGGAAGAAAACATTAGTCCATGAATACATAATAATCAATAAATCATACTTTTCAATCATAAAGCATTGCTCTTTAATGTACCTCATGAAATAATATGATTTTGGAATAACACATAGAAACCATAAATCATAATGGAAGATTTTGGAATCCATAACACACATATATTGTATCTTTTATAGCTATATATGGAGTTACTTTTCGAAAACACATCACAATATATTACATAAATCTCTTAAGAGAAACATTAACTTTTACCTTCATCACATTACCCAATGCATTGGAGAGCTATATCAGGATTATCCCCCATAGGATTATCATGGAACCACCTATATTTGTTTTATCACATAACCACCCATCAAATGTCCATGTACAATTCCAAAATTATAACACATAAAAGATTAATGTTATCAACATTTCACTTATCAAACACAAAAAATCCATTCAAGGTATTGAAATTTTAAATCCTTTTCCAGAACCATTTATAATCATTAATAAAGATATTTTTTAATCAATTTTTCCCATAACACTTTTAATCATTTAAAATGAATTTGAGAGTTATAATTTTAAAACATATATTTCCATATAAAAAATCCTTCAAATACTTTTAAAAAGCTGAATATTAATGAGAATGATTTATAAGAATAAATATTTAAAACATTTAAAATGTTGTCTCAGTTATAGAGTCCTGTAACACTTTAGAAAAAATTAAACAAAAAAATTAAAGAATAAAATCATACGAAACATAAAATATCATGAGAATGTAGAAATTCAGGGTATAACATTTCAAAAGGGTATTAGATACTCCATATAAGATAATAATGGTGAAAAATATCAAAATATCCCTCAATAAAAGGATATTTCGACGTAGTCCCTTAAAAGGGTTGTATTATTAGATTAAGGATAAATCAATGAAATAATAATGTGTGACAAATATAAATAAACCCAATATAAGTGGATATTATGTGTAAAACTTTCAGAGGACATTAAAATATATTCTGGGAAAAACAAAACCAATGTCATAGATATTTACATCAGTAAATGGAGATTGGGTTAATATTTCCCTTAAAATGTTAATATAAATGACATAAGATTTTAACAATTGGGTGATTTTGTTTAGCAACAATATATCCACAAAATCATTACTAGAAATTAAAATATAAAAAAACAAGCACCAATTCCACACATAATATTGGCATAATACAATCAACGAAGTATGCATAAAACCAAAATAGTGGAAATTTAGTTTTGAAATTACATTACAATGAAAAATTTGTAAATAAAATATTTCATTATTGTTTATTCACTATAAATACACACATGAGACTCATCCCGATAGGTGAGGAAACGAAACATGCATTCAAGAGACCCGGGATCAAATCCAGGTGGAGACATATTTATGGGTACTGTAGTGGTTCTGTAGCAGAAACTATCGCAAAGCTATAGAAGGTATTGTTTGGTACTGTAGTAGTTGCAATTATTCATCCATTTTGTCCTTTGGGCCACCAGTTTGTTGATTGGGTCCTACAAGGCATTCGGTCACCCAAGGCCTTTGGACCATTTGTCTCTCAAGGTCTTCGATCTACCTTAAGGCCTTTGGGCAACCCCAAGGCCATCAAGCCGCCTGATAATGCAGATGTACGAGTCAGTCTACAAGGGGCAAGGCTCCAGATGAGGATCCTATAATGAAAATTAACTAGAGTGGAGCTAACTGTAATTGGATGAATGAGATGGTATGGCATTTCCATCGATATTGGGCATGCACAGCTCTACAAGTGATAGATAGTCGACCAGCCATGCGAAGGGGGGGGACATATATCATGATGTGTTCTTGGGAGGATCAGTTCCATGTTTTCTTATCTGGATGATTTCCTCCAAGACATAATGGTCATGTAATTTCCTTTAAGCCTTCGGGCCTTGTAAGGGTTCCACCTTACCATTGGAAAGGTGGATTATAAAAAATAATAAAAAAAGTCATTCGGGCTATTCGGTCTGTCACTATAAGTACACATAAAGAAAGTATAAATAAATTATAGGACATAAAAAGTTATTTCTCACATAATCATATCACGATAGAGTCATGAATTAGATGATTAACCCAATTAATGGAAATTGGTTTAAGAAGTTCCCTTAATAAAATTCGGAAGCCTAACGGCGTCACTTAAAAATAAAAAAACTGAGTTGATCAGAGAGAAAAGTGTCTCTAATCACATGGAAATAAAATTTATAGAAATAAGAATGTATAATAATGTATCCCAACATATAAAAATTTAAATTAAAAGATATAACATAAAATAATTATTTGACGAAATGAGGATGGTGAATAGTTCCCACACCTTGAGACCAACTTTTCTCGCTCGTTCATTATATTTCTAAATATTAATCATAGGTTAATTACTATATTATTCAAAAAAAATTCAATTTTATAATTCATTTTATATTACTTATCATCATCTTAAAAATATACATAATTATATATGTTCATATTGTCTGTTTTGTCGATATTTAAAACATGAGTAAAAAATGAACATGATATAATTAAAAAAATTTCATGTGGCCAAAATTACATTATCTCTAGAATATTATTGACGATTTAAATATCATATATATCATGTATGTATATTTATTTATAATATTTCAAAAAAATGGAGGTAAGGAATTAAATGCACTGTTCATGGAGACGGCAGGTCGTACGAACAAGTGAATGCTTCTTTCATTTATTTGACATATTAAATAAATGAAAACTATATTATACATAGTTATATTATAATTATAGTATAATATAATATATTATATATGTTTACTAATTTACATCATACCTTTATACTTTCCATACTGTGTAAAAGCGAGCAATCATCGTTTGTGAGACAATAGTTCATCGTACACAGAAACAGTTTGTTTGTATTCATTATATAGTGGTGTGTGTAAGTCGAGATAGAATAAGTCTAATAGAAACAACCTAGTATAGTTAGGATATTAGTGTTGTTATGTAATCATGGAAAAATGATAACATAGGGAGTGGATAAATAAAATAATGGAATAGAATTTTAGTGAAGACGCAACCTCTAAAAAGTGTAACTCCTGTAGATTTGAACAAAAAGGATTTCTTGAATTTCCATATGCCCAAGGTAAGGATTATAGGAGGAATTTAATTATGTTGGATCTTATTTGGACAAAATTTAGATTATCCAAGGGTCTTGAGAGGTGTGATTTATATGGGTAGATATGGTGGCTTTTATAAGAGGGAAGAGGGGCACATAGGGAATATCAATAAATATTAATTTATTATAAATTATAATTCAAATAAGAATGAGTAAGAATTAGTTAAATAGTAGATAAGATAAATATAATTAGAATTAAAATCATCCAATAATAATTGTATCCGTTGTGGATATTTTCTAATCCTTATCATTTTTATTTAACCCTTTTTTACTAATACCATTTTATCAAACATTTAACACTTTAAGAGTCAACAGAGTTACCCAAACATGAAAAATGTCCAATTAATGAGTCATTAATAAAATTTTAGACATATGATAACACTTTTTGTGAATTATATATTTTAATTAATTTAATATAATATAATAATTTATTTTTTATTTTAAAATATGAATTTTTTCAATTTTGATAGTATTTATATTATGATTTTATAAAAAATCATAAAAACATTATAACTTATAAAAAACTTCATTAATAAAAATATAAAATTTTAATATCATCCACAAAATACTTTTATGTCATCAAAATAACCAAATTACATTTATTTAAACATTTATAACATCATTTTTTAATCCTTTATTAATGATGCAATCACTACATCATTATTGTGTCATAATTACATTTGTTTATATAATTTCGAATAATTATAAATAAAATATCATGAAATATTAAATATGATTATTTTTTTAATTAATATTTTTAGTCTAATATATCACTTATATAACCTATATAATAATAGTTTTAGTAAAAGATACATCTTTATGTTATATTTTTCTTTACTTTAAATTAATTATTATATAATGTCATATTAACATCCAAGTGGCTCTATGGGGTCCCCAAATCGACCCTAGTATTATCATGGTTGTACATATCTCATAAAATAGTTTTAATATGCGTGTTAGTCTATTTTAATATTATTATAATATTATTTTTTAGAATTATTCCACAGATTTTCTCTCTAACCATGGTGAATAAAATAAATACTGATGTTGCTATTAATAATGTATAAAAATAAATGGAAAATAATCAAAAAAAATAAGCCTTTTTGTTAAAAATATGGAATCCATTTTTTCAAATTCAAAACATAGAATTTGTCGTAATTATTTAAAAATTAATTCCAATTGTCAAAACCAAAAATGTGGGTTTTAATAAGTAATACCAATCAAAATATTGACATGTGTTTATGTCCAAGTTGGATGTGAAATTACATAAAATGATCAAAATTTTATTAATTGATAAAAATATAATCCAATTACAGATTAAAATCATTTAAAAGTAAAATCTAATTATTTAAATAAATTAGATGAAAATGAAGTTTTGACTTAAAATGCTGTATTTTTCACAATTCAATAAAAATGAACATTATCAAAAAATCACCAAAAATTTATGAAGAGTAATTATGTTCCATTTATAAATAAGATTTTTATTTTTTCAAATAGAATATCTGAAGGTGTTAAAAACTACATTAATAAGGGTTCTTCATCGAAAGGTGACAAAACGACAATTTAAAAAATTCAGTGTTTTTACGCTTAAAATCGGATACACTCTTATTTTAAGCCTCTCAAATTTGTTGGATAAATGTAAAGATATTTAACAAATGTGTATAATCATATTGTTGTTAGTTCTGTTAATTTCTGCCAAAACAATGGATAGGCATTAACTACAATTTAATATACTAATAATATTATATAATTTTTTTGGTATAACTCAATGATATGTGCAACAAACGATTTCAATGAAACCGTTTGTTGAATGTTGAGTATGCTATCCAAAAAAGCATCCAAATTAATGTAAAAATAATTTATTAACTATAAATATTAATAGAAATGAAAATTTATTATTCTATAAATACCTATGTCTTTTTAATTATCCAAAAGTACATGGAAATTTATAAAAGAGTAGTTGTATGCCCACTAAAGAATCAAGTAGGGTTTGATTAAAAAATACACTATAAGAATGAACTAATGATGTCTCAACACATTAGAGAATAATAGTCTGGGAATAAAAATAGCAATTAATTTAAAAATATATAGAGTACAATAATTATAATATTTAATAAATATTGCATAATCGAAGATCACACTGAATCGATAAAAATAAAAAAACTAAAATAAACTGATAATACCTATAGAAGTAGGGTTGTCACCCTCATTTACAACCATTGAGAGTATCCCAATATTTATATATGGATGGAGGTTGGAAAAAATTTATTATATCTCCACAAGAAAGATATATATTAATATAATGTGTAGTATTAATCGCAACTTATGGGATAAGGGAATGGGTATACATAGATGAGGCATGAGCCCATGATGTGGTATATGGGAGTGGGTATACCATATTTGAGAGTTGTTATCCAATAACATCCAGAATTCTACAAATTATTCTATTAATTATTTAAAAGGAATATATAATAAATATACACCCTTCTGATATACATACATTCCCCAAGCTGAATTTCATTATATTTTAGTAACTCAATGATGAATTATATGGATTAATATTTATAATAATTCTATATTAAACATATATAATATGTTGAATTTACTATTTTAATAACTAAAAACATTTATAAAACAATTAAAATTTTCATCAAATTCTATATTACTAGAAAATAAAAAATGTTACATAATAATTACTCAAGGTATACCTGTAGATAATATAAATCCATAAAATATTAAATTGAGGTTATATATAGTTATAATAACATTAATTTCATAATATCAAAATTTATAACTGATAAGTATGAAAAATAATATAATCACAAATTTTTAGAATCAACCAATAAATATAAAATCATAAAAAAATCATTGATTTAAATGTCATTGTCTGAGATCAAATCACAATGCTTGTCCCTAAAAAATTTAACTACTAAGGTATGTTAGAATTAACTCCCATAGAACAGTAAGATAACCCTATATAATGCATTATGGAGTTACATGAAATTTATCTAGAATGGTTTATAAAAACTAACCGTGATTTTAATAATTTTAATTCTAGTGGTATCCTTTGGATGAAATAGTAAAGCATAAATTAAAAAATATTATAATTTTATAGACTCTCATTATTTATATTTTTGTTTTTTTAGGTTCAATTTTACACTTCCTAACTAGAAAATATTCAAAATTATTTTAATAAATAATCTTTATAAAAAATCTCCTATAATTTGCCCTATTTTATAAGGGAAATGTGAGTAGTAACTAAAAATCAGTGTATAAAATATTTTGTAGATGAATTAAATATGAAATTGGGAAAACAATTTAAATGCAATCCTAAGATAATATTTTTATAGAATTATGTCTTCAATGAAATTTCAAATTTATTATTTATTATTCTATTATAGTGGTCAAGTGTTATATTTGTAGACATATATTAATTTTTTTTGGGTTTTCATAGTAAATAAATTCTTCTGACCGAATGAAATTAGCTTTCAAATCATCATTGAAGCAATTATTACTACAGGTCAATTATGGTATAGTGAATGATAACGTATTCAAGTTCAAGTGGCAATAAGTGAGTCAAATTATAGTATATTAAAAGTAACTAAGGTGATATGTTAAGTGGAGGCCCTTATCTATAGGTTTTATATAAAATATAATTACTTAGAAACATAAAAAAGGGTAATATTTCCACACAATTATAATTCCAGAGAAAGTGTGTGACATTTTTTTAAAATGGGGTAATGTGAAAATATTTAATATGGGGTACTAGATTTTAATTTCAAGAAATATTCTATCAAATCATGAAATAGATTGGTAGGGGATCGCTATCGTTGTATTTGTAAAGTAAGGTTCAACCCAATTAAAATAGAGAGTGTGGTTATCTTTACATACAATCATGTGGAACCATTCAATAAATTTATTCATTTTTAGAAAAATATAATTTCAAACCATTAATTGATATTTTTAAAATATAATTTGATTTTTTTAAAAATATTTTCAAAAAATAAGGAAACGGTTATTATAATAGCATGAGAATCTCATGATAAATTGAGAACACCTATAATTATTAATAGAGACATTTTAAAATTATAAATGAATATCATAATCCCCTAAAAGCATGGAAGTACAACTTTATAAAAAAGAACCCAAATCACAGGACACACAACAATTGATGATAAAAAATTCCATTAAAATCATAAAATATGCTTCTAAATTACATGCATAATACCTTAATGGATTAGTCATCCCGTAAAACATGCACTAAGTATTAGATCTTCCGCATCATATTACATCTATTCCATGAAAATTACTAGGATATATTTACATGAATTTAGGAAACCACTAAATAAGAAATCCATACTTTGAAGAACCTACTAATCCTGTGACACAAAAATGTAAATCGATCACATGTCACTAAATCAAACCAATCTTGGATCCAAAATAATCATCTAATACTCATAATTAAAGTAAATTATTGAAAAACACACCTTGAATTATTCCACAAATCATCCATCACAACTCTACTTCATAACCCTCATAACTGAACCAAATTAAGAATAACATAAAATATAGATATCCATATCTGTATCTTTAAAATGAATTCTAATTCCATAATCTGTAACTTTAAAACTGAAATAAATACAAATAAAAAAAATACATTACACTGACTAATAATAAAGCATATCCATAAATAAAACCTGAACACACTAGGGGTTGAGATGTTAATAAATATGAACCTAAACCCAACTAGGGTTTGGAAAAAATAGAAATATAGAGAACAAGAAAAAATAAGGACATTAGTGGAGGATAAAATGAAGGAAAATGAAACAGTGGAACCCACAAGTACAATGATCCATGAAGACACCATATAAAAACACATCAAGGAACCCAACAAATTATGAAATATGATATTAGGGGAAAATTAACAAACCATAGATTTGAAGCATGATTCATATGATAAAAGATTGAGAGCAAGTGATGAAAACACTTGAATTATATGAGAAACATTACCTCAAGAGTTTCTCTTTATAGAGTTCATGATTTGTCCATTTCTATGAAATATATTCAACTATGATATCAAAAAATGTAGTATTATTAGAATACATTAAGATAAGATATATTCTTTTATGAACCCCATTAGTCACATAGATAATTATTTGATTCCAAACATCTTCTATAGATACATCAAAAGATGATATATACTTAGAATCCACTATAGAATCAGTGAAAACTATCTACATTGAACTATTTTTCGCAACAATACTCTATTGATATTGAATAAATATCCTGACTATGAATTTAGATCATTCAAAAAATTTTGGAAACTGGTATTAATATATCCTCTGATGACCAGTTACTAATCTCTTCCCCATACAAGGAACATATCATTATTATGCCTTAAATAATTAAGAATATCTTTAAAATAATACCAATATTTTTCTCTAATATTATATTAATATCTACATACCATGCTTATGTGTACCTACCATCAAGCATAGTACATAACATGGAATATATAAAAAATCATACTCCAGATGAGTATGGGATCCTCTTAAATTTATCTCACTCATATTGTGTATGAGGACAAAACTTATTGAAGAAATGTATACCATGTGTCACATGAATCTATCTTCCTTATGATTATTCAATAAAAAATATCCTTAGTACTAGGTAAATGTATATACTCTACCTTAGTCCAAGAAACCTCTTTGAAGAATCTTGAATGATCATGATTACAAGGATATATGTTTCTTCACATCATTTATTCATACATAATAACTTTTTTCACAAGTTTTTAACTTTTTGTAAGATAAATATGACATTATTTATAAGTACTATTTCATCAACATATACCACTAAGAATACAACCACACTCCCACTAATCCACTTGTAAAAAAAAGGATCATAGTCATTATTTATGAAACCATAATCTCATATAGATTAATCAATGAGAATTTTCCATGACCTTTATTACGTATTTAAACTATAAATGGATATCAATTACTTTGATAACTTATTATAATTTCATGTAGTCACAATCCCTTCAATTTGTATTATATAGTCTTCTTCTAAATGGTTTTCATTAAGGAAATATGTTTTGAAATCCATCTACAATGTCTCATATTCATGGAATATTTCTATAGAATGAAGAATTCTGATGGATTTAAACATGGATAATGGATAAAATGTTTCATCACTATTAATGTGATGATTTTTAAACCATTAAAACCATATTAATTTTTAATAGGTACCAAATTTAACATTTAGGTCTAGTTTTCTCTTAAATAACCACCTTCACCCAATCAATTCAACATTAATAGATGGATTAAATATAAACTAGACTTCTTTCTAATTCCTGGATCCATATCAGAATTTATTTATTATTTCCATCTTCTAGATTCTGGGTTCCATAATAACACCTTATGATCATTATTTTAAACGAATGATGTCTCACCATATTCAATGACAACAAAATACATTCTTTATACATCTCTAACATCTTTAGTTATCCAAAATAGTAGTTCTATTACAAGAATAATGTATTCAAAGGGACTTATAAAATCAATAATTTTACCAAATATTTTGAATATTTAACATCAACTTCATTGTGTTCAATCTTTCTCCCACTTCCTGTCGTGATGATTTTCTCCCTCGTAGTAAAAATGGTATTTTTTATGGATTTTACCATCGTAATGAGGGGTTTTATTGATAGTATACTCTTGTTTACTTGGAAACCCCGAGATGGATACACATTAAACATAGAGGATTTATTTTTGATACCATATGTTCCTATAAAAAACTCAATAAAACCACTTGTTGGAAAATATAAAAAAACAGGGTTTTGACCATATAATTCAATAGGAATATAGTTTGATGCTTTACATCGTACATGGATTAGTGTATATGTGTTAGTGTGTAATTCATTTCAAAAAAATAAGAATTGATTATTTTCATGGATTATCATCAAACGTACCACGTCAATAATTATATGGTTCCTCCTTTCCCAAACACCATCCCATATGGTGTATAATGTTATGTGATTTGGGATTATATTCCATATTCCCATATAAAATTTGTGAATTATTTTGTTAAGAATCTCACAACCTTGATCATACAATATATTAGTTATATTATTTTCATGTTTATTCTCCACATAATTTTTGATGTCTATGAAATATCTAAAATAATACAGCTAATATTTCATTAATTATACATATCAAAGTCTACTTACTTAATGAGTAAAAGTAATGAATTAATAATTAAAACCATTGATTCTAAATTAAATGGTCTACATAAAATAGTACTCACCAATTATATATGCTCTAAAGACCTTTCAACTTGACTATAAAAATATCACTTTTTTTGTTAGCTTTTAAAAAATTGTTACATCTATGAAGTGGTTTAAGATCATGAGAGTTTAAGTAACCATCTCCACAGAAAATTATTAAATGATTGTCATTTACATGACCAAGATGGATGTTCCACAATTTGATGTGAATTGAGTTTTGTGAGCTTGAATCATTATCAATACTCAATTCTTATTTTTCACAATTTAATACAAAAATACCATTATTTAAATATGTTATACCATAATATATGTTTTCTTCTTAAAAGAAAAAAACATTTATTTTTTAACTGGAAATATATTCAATTTTTATATTGGTAGGATAATGAAAATATGTTTTTTGTAATATTTGTTAAAAATAAAAATCATTTATAAACAACTCTATCCCAGTTGAATAGCAAATTTGGTTGTCTCTAATTGCTAGAGAAACTAGTATTGCACCATTGAAATACTGTAAATCCACATCTCCTTGACTAATATTTCTACAAATAATTTGATGCTAAATTTTATTATAAATGTGAAAACAAAAATTTATATATAATAACAAAATTACAGATATAAAAAGTTTTCACTCAATAATGAAAACACTTAAATCATCCCCTTTCTTCTTGAGCTAGGTGCAGTTTATTTTTTTTGTGGCACATATTTTCACATGAAAACATACACATCCTTTTCCATTTCCTATATTTTTTTATTAATTTTGTTGAAATAGTGGTTCTTGGGAGCTATAGAGATTGAATGGGTCTTAATACCCATTCCATTATTCGTTATTTTTTTACTCACAATAAGGATTGCATGTTTTTCATTCCCCGTGTCTTTATCAACATAGAGAATAAACATTATGGATTCTAATAGATACTTTTCAACAATATTCAAATAATAATTATTAATAAAACTCTAAAATATCTTAGAAAATTATAAAAAATTATATCTGTGCATATCTCATTTATAAGGCCCCAGCCTTAAAACTTACTTAATCTTGAGTTATTACAAGATTACACATTGAGGATCTTTTTGGGTTTAGAGTTTTAGAGAATTATATCATAAAACATTCATTACATTCCACATATAAACAAAGTGGTTACATAAATATAGTATTCTTCATTCCCATAAATGGAAACATATTTAAAATAAAACATGGATTCTTTCTTGACACTTCCTTGACACTATCATCACATCATGTACCTTTCCCTTGACCTGTGAAAAAACATTTCAAAAAACTTGGGATGAGCATAAAAAGCTTAGTAAGGGATATAAAAATATGGAAAGGAAACATGGGTACATATATACATAAGAATGAAATCATACATTACCTATAAATCATAATCACTTCAACATACCTCATCAAATCATGAATAAATCATAGAAATCATAAGACATAGAGGTAACTTGAGGCATTCATAACATTCTTACGTAGGGAGTAACCCTCTTGGTTAGGTTTGGAATACCCATCACAGTATATTCCCTAAATCTCTTCGGAGAAACCTTAACGTCACACTCCTTCGCGTTACCCAATGCATTGGAGATCTATATCGGGCTCACCCGCCCTTAGTTTATCACGGAACCACCCGTCTTCATAATAATTCCCAAGAACCTCAACATAATCATATCACATAAAACATGCATAAGGAACCATAACATTTCCACCTTTCAATCACAATATATCAATACAACACATTGATATAAAAACATTATGAAAACAATTTTCAATACCAAAATAAAAGAAAAGTAAAACATGGTATTTATTTTTCTTTTAAAAAGAAGGTATGGCTTGTAGAGGAAGCCGAAACTCAAATAACGGTCACGACGGCGGAGAAGTCATTGTCGCCGCATACGTACGACAAAAACATTCCCTTCTTTCGTTTAGTAAACGCTTCGTATAAAAAAGATTCCTTTTGAATAAACGTAAAAGTCAAAGGGTTTTATACACCGCATAAAAGAAGGTTGTGTATAAAACAAAATATGCCTCAATGAAAGGAGATTGAGACGAAGTCCCATACCTCGGGTCCGAATTGACTCGATCGTTCTTTAATGTCCTGAATAATAAACATGAGTTAATTTATACTTCTCTAAGAACCTTTTTCAAGTTCATTATTCCTTTTATATCACTTATTGCCATGTCATGAACACTATGTAATTATTTAAGTTAATAACGGTCGTTTTAACGATCATTGGTACTTGAGTCAGAAATAAACCCTTTATAATTACATTTTGTTCATGTATCCATTATATACAAAATTATAATCATTATGTATATATCATATATATCCAGTATATACATGCATTTATAATATTACATAATCATTTAGAGGTAAGAAATGAAATGCACCGTTAATGGAGACGGTAAGCCGTACGTACGCATGAACGCTACTTTCATTTCTATTTCATATTTTATAGAATGGAATAATAATGATATAAAGGTATATTATAATTACAGTGTAATATCATATATAATATCATAGTTCCATCCTTTATACATCCCACATATGGTATTTAACGAATCGAATCACTTTGAGGGGGCGGTAGTCCGCACTTCCTTAAATGAAGATATCGCGTTTACCCATAATGGAAACCATAAAGGTATGACCAAAAAGAAAAATACAGAATCTTAAGGAAAACATAAACATATTATATATCATATATAAAAATAGTTTCATCTTAATGGCCACCTTTGAAGGTGTTAAAAGAGTGTTGAACAATTATCGTTTCGGGAGGCATAAATTCACCATCCACGGAAACAGTATGTTCGTTTACCATTAGATGTAGTTGTGTGTAAGTGTTGCTCGAATCCATTTTATAACAACATCCTAGTATATTGGGGATACTAGAGTTGTTACAAAAGTTATGAATAAAAAGAGTTTAGGGGGTGGGAGAAGCAAAATAATACAAAAGGACTCAAAAGAAGACATTACCTTAAAATCAGGTAACTCCCTTTGGTTTGAGTTCAAAGGCTTCCTTGGGAAGACTTCTGCCCAAAGTGAGGCTTCAAGGAGTAAGATAGGGAAGATGAGAGACAAAATGGGCAGGGGTTGGCCGAGCCAAAGGCTTTTGGAGTGTGGGAAAATAGGTAGAGGTGGGGGCCTTTTATAAGAGGAGAGGAGGGGCACTCTTGGAAAGTAAAGAAATATTACTTTATTTGAAAATGAGTTTCGGATTTAAATGGTCCCACATTGATATAATTCTAGGATAAGGTGATAAGGGTTCTAAATCTACCCATCCAATAGGTTTTGTACATTTTTAGGTTTTAGATATCACATTATCTTTCCATTTTATTTAAATCGTTAAATAATGAGGTCATCGGTGTATCATCATGATGTCATAAATAATTTAATTTATTTAAAGTCTAAAAATTATAAAACAAATACTATGATGTAGGAAATACTTTTATCTTTCCAATGACTATTTATAATCAAAAATCTGATCATTATAACCCCATGTAAAAAATTTTTTCGTAAAACATATGATGTTTGTGTCATTTTTACTTTTACATTAAATAAAAAGTTATTTATGTCATTTCCCAAACAAAGTGGCTACATGGGTTCCCCAAGTTGACCCCTGGCTTGTCTTGGTCGTCCATGACACATCCAATGAGGGTAGGACATGTTTCAAGCTCATCTCATACTATTAAAACATTATTTTTACCTTAAACTACACTAATTACCACTAATCGCGATTAAAAACTTAATAAGTTACTATTCACCAAAAAATTATTTTAATCCCATTGAACCACATTTTACTTCTTAATGACAACCATGTATGTCGGATTTTTGAAATTCAAAACACAATGATGGAAAAATTTAATTTAAACGGAAAATCAGTTTTTATAAGTACCACTTAGTGGTTTCACTATTCATCAAAAATTGAAGTTTTTCAGAAAATTACAAAAAATTCACCCTATGATATATTTGATATTCCGAATTCAAAAATGTAGTCTACTTTACAAAATCCAAAACATATAAGTCACATTAATTAATTTAATAATTAATTCCCGCTGTCAGAGCAAATAGCCTATTTTTATAAAACAATAAGTATCAAAAGATTGACACCAGTTTAAGTCTAATTTCAAAGTGAAATTGATTCCAATGACCACCATTGGATTAAATGGTAGAAATATATTCAGATTACACATTAATACCAATTCAAAATATAATCTAATCATATAAATAAATTAGATAAAGAAGCAGTTTTGATGTAAAATGCAGTATTTTTCACTATTCATTACAAAATGAACATTGTCAGAAAAATACAAAAAATTCACACAAAGTAAATTTTGATGTCCCAATCATAAAGAATAAGTTAATTTTGACAATCATATTTTATAAAATTGTCAAAATATTGATTCAAAATTGGTTTTCCATCAAAAGGCAGTAAAACAATCCTTTAAAAATATTAGTATATTCCATGCTTAAGATTGGATTTATTTTCATTTTAAGTCTCTAAAACACTATCTTAATCATTAATAGACATAGATTAAAATATATATTATTCATTACTTACTTGGGATGTTACATCCTTCCCCCCTTTAGAAAATTGTGTCCCCGCAATTTATTTACTTATCGAATAAATGGGGGTACTTATCCCTCATTGCATTTTCAGATTCCCATGTTACCTCTTCAATCATGTGGTTTTTCCACAAAACCTTTACCTGATTAATTACCTTATTCCATAACACTTTCTCCCTGTGGTCAAGAATCTGGACCGGTTGTTCCTCATAAGATAGGTTCTCTTCCAGCTGAACTACCTCTGGACTCAAA
This sequence comes from Viscum album, assembly GCA_963277665.1. Lineage (NCBI taxonomy): Eukaryota > Viridiplantae > Streptophyta > Magnoliopsida > Santalales > Viscaceae > Viscum > Viscum album. Next base: position 1,660,057,654 of record OY728150.1, read on the forward strand.
ACATGAGATGGATCTGGCATGTACTTTCTCAACATCGAAACATGAAAAACATTATGTACCTGAGATAAACTCGGAGGTAAAGCCACTTGGTAAGAAACTGATCCAACTCTCTCCATAATTTCATATGGTCCAATAAACCTTGGACTCAGCTTTCCTTTCTTACGAAATCTCATCACACTTTTCCAAGGAGAAACCTTGAGAAAAACATGATCACCTACCTCAAAAGATAGATCCTTCCTCCGGTTATCCGCATAACTCTTCTGCCTGCTCTTAGCTGTTCTCATGTGCTTCTGAATTAGTTGAACTTTTTCTGCCATATCTTCTACCAATTCTGGTCCCATCAACTTCCTTTCACTCACTTCATCCGAGAAAGCTGGAGTTCGACACCGCTTCCCATATAATGCCTGAAATGGTTCCATCTGTATACTAGAATGAAAACAGTTATTATATGAAAATTCAACAAAAGAAAGATGTTGGTCCCAACTTCCCTGATAATTCATATAACAAGATCGTAGCATATCCTCCAAGGTTTGAATTGTTCGTTCTGACTGCCCATCTAATTGAGGATGAAAAGCTGTACTAAAATTTAATTCAGTACCCAACGACTTCTGAAGGCCTTTCCAAAAGTTAGAAGTGAACCTGGGATCATGATCAGATACAATGGAGAGAGGAACTCCATGTAACCTGACATATCTTTATGATACAAACGGTAAAGTTGATCAAGAGAGAAAGTTTCTCGTATAGCAAGGAAATGAGAAGATTTAGTCAAGTGATCAACAATAACCCATATTGCATTATTACCTCGAGATTTCTTCGGTAATCCCACAACAAAGTCCATGGATATATTCTCCCATTTCCACTCTGGCACTGGTAAAGGCTGAAGCATCCCTTTCAGTAACTTCCTCTCTACTTTAACCTGTTGACATGTCAAACACTTCACAGTAAAATCAGCAATATCTCTTTTCATTCCATCCCACCAGTAATACTCCTGCAGATCTCTATACATCTTAGTACTACCTGGATGAACTGAAAACTGAGAACTATGAGCTTCACATAACAACTCTCTCTTCAACTGTGAATCACAAGGCACACACAATCTCTTCCCAAATCTCAAAACACAATCATTATCAATGTTGAATTCAGGCAACTTACCTTTCTGAACCATCTCTACCTTTTTCTGCAACACATTGTCTTGCTTCTGTTCTTGCTTGATTCTATCTGATAGAGATGATATCACTGATACCTGAAACAAAACAGAAGAACTTTCTGCACCAACAACTTCTATGCCAAAGTTCATCAAATCCTTAACCAAAGGATCACGTTCCAAACGCAACATTGCTAATGAAGTATTACTTTTTCGACTCAAAGAATCATCCACATTATTTTCTTTTCCCAGATGGTAATGAATTGTACAATCATAATCCTTGATTAATTCTAGCCATCTCCTTTGTCTCATGTTCAATTCTTTCTAAGTGAATATATACTTTAAACTTTTGTGATCGGTATATATTTCACACTTTACTCCATATAAATGATGCCTCCAAATTTTTAAGGCAAAAACAACAGCAGCTAATTCCAAATCATGTGTAGGTTAATTTACCTCATGAGTTTTCAACTTTCGTGAAGCACAAGCAATTACCTGATCATTCTGCATTAGGATGCAACCAAGTCCTTTCAATGAAGCATCACTGTATATAACAAACTCACCATTCTTGGAAGGTAGTGCCAAAACTGGAGCATTCACCAATCTTCTTTTCAATTCATGAAAACAATCATCACATTCTTTTGTCCACATAATCTTAACACCCTTCCGAGTTAGCTCAGTCATTGGACTAGATAACCGTGAAAAATTTCTAACAAACCTTCGGTAATATCCTGCCATACCAAGGAAGCTACGAATCTTGGTTACATTTTTGGGTCTTGTCCAGTCTTCCACAACTTTTGTTTTTGCAGGATCAACAGTTATCCCATCTTTAGAAACAATGTGACCAAGGAATGATATTTGTTGCAACCAAAACTCACACTTTCTGAATTTCCCATACAATTTCTTTTCGTTTAAGGTTTTAAAAATAACCCTTAAATGTCTTTGATTCTCTTCTTTACTTTTAGAAAACACCAATATATCATCAATGAAAACCACCACGAACTTATCCACGAACTCATTGAAAATTATATTCATTAATTCTATGAATACAGCAGGTGCATTGGTTAGCCCAAAAGGCATTACTACAAATTCATAATGGCCATATCTCGTACGGAACGCGGTCTTCGGAATATCTGCCTCCTTCACCTTCAGCTGATGGTACCCCTATCTCAAGTCAATCTTTGAAAAAAACTGAGCTCCCGGGAGCTGATCAAACAAATCATCGATATGAGGCAAAGGATATTTGTTCTTAACAGTGATATTATTCAAGGCCCTATAATCAATGCAAAGTCTCATAGAACCATATTAATTTTTAACAAATAAAACAGGAGCACCCCATGGTGATGTGCTAGGTCGAATGAAACCTTTCTCTAATAAATCTTGCAATTTCTCCTTCAAATCTAAAAGTTCAATTTGAGCCATACGATAAGGGGGTTTTGAAATTGGCTTAGCATCAGGAACTAAGTCAACAGTAAACTCAACTTCCCGATCTGGTATTATTCTAGGCAACTCATCAGGAAAAACATCAGGATACTCATTTACCACTGGCACATCATTAATTTGAATAGTTCCTTTATTTTCAACGATGTCTGTAAGGTAACATTCATTTCCATCTTTTACAAGATTCTCGGCCTCTTGATATGTTATCAAAAGTAAGGGATCATCCTTGTAAACAAACTGAAAGTCTTTCTGAAAAGAAACTTCTTTAGCTCTACAGTCAATCATAGCATGGTAAATAGAGAGCCAATCCATACCCAGGATAACATCAAACTCTACTAGAGGTAGAACAATAAGGTTTTCAAGTAGGTTCTTTCCACAGATAAGGATAGGAAGAATCTTATAAATTCTTTTTGCCTCAACATTTCCCTTAGGTGTTTTTACCAAAAGTTCAGGAGTCATTTCTTGATATGGTATTCCCATTTTACTAGAAAAGGTTTTAGATATGAATGAATGTGTAGACCCAGAATCAAACAACACACTGGCATAATCTGAAAAGACAAACAAAGTACCTGATACAACATCATTTGACGGCCCGCCATATGCTGAAGTAGTTGCAAAGGATTTCACTACCCCTTTATGCTTGTAGTCTAACTACTTCCAATCACTCAAGCTCTTTGTCGGACACTCATTTGCATAGTGACCCATCTCATTTCACTTATAACATTTCACTAACTGTAAATCAAATTTGGTCTTACCTTCACCTTGATCCTTTTCAGTGTAATCACGAGCCTTATGTCCCATCTTACCACATCGGTAGCACTTTCCAGAATTCATAAGACATTCCCCAGCATTCCTTTTGCCTCATTTATCACAAACTGGAAACTTAGTTTTCTTACCATCAGACTTTTTTGAAGAATTCTTACCTTTCTCCTGCCACCTCGGTCTCTTCTTCTGTTGGTTGTTATAGAAAACTTGATCATCGGAAAACTCCATTTCCACCTTCTCAGCACATCGAACAAGTTTTTCATAACTTTTAAACTCACGAGAAGCTAATGCCCTTCGATATTTTGGCTTTAATCCTGAGTAAAAACGATTGATTTTACTATCAAGGTCTCGGATAAAATTTAGAGCATACCTTGTCAATCGAGTGAAAATTTCCTCATAGGTAGACACTGAGTCTTCCTCTTGCCTCAATTCCAAGAATTGCTTTTCCATACTAAGTTGAACAGTCATAGGAAAATACTTCTCAAGAAACAAACCTTTGAATTCATCCTAGTCGAGATCATCAATCTCATCAGCGTCCCTGATATTTTTAACCATAGACCACCACTGATCTGCCTCACCCTCCAAACTGTAAATAGCAAGACTAACCTTTTGATTGTGTGAACACCCCATGACATCGAAAATCTTCTCCAGTGCTTTAATCCAACCTTCAGCTAACACAGGGTCAGATGATCCTCTGAATGATGGGGGATGTTGCCTCATGAAATTTTCCACCACTGACATGTTCCTCTACGGCTGATCTGGTTGATCTTGTGCATGGATACCACCACCATTTATAGCCTGAGTCAACTGCGCCATTACTGCAACAAACTGTTCAGTTCCAATTCCGACCATCTTGGGATGCTTATTCGGAAGGTTATTTCCTTCTGTATGTCTTCCTAGCACTGCTTCCCTGTTTCCTCTGCGGAAAACCATTCTGAACAAACATGTCTTAGATGAAGCAACATGGTAATCTTCAAATGCTATATCACTTTAATTTGACCATAAAAAAATATTTTTGGATATTCAGTTAATATAATTCTAACTCCTAAATTTATCTAAACCGACCTCTGATACCAACTATAAAGCCCCAGCCTTAAAACATACTTAATATTGAGTTATTACAAGATTACACGTTGAGGATCTTTTCGGGTTTAGAGTTTTAGAGAATTAGATCATAAAACTTGCATTAAATTCCACATATAAACAAAGTGGTTACATAAAGATAGTATTATTCATTCCCATCAATTCAAACATATTTAAAATTAAACATTGATTCTTTCTTGAAACTTCCTTGACACTATCATCATATCATGTACCTTTCCCTTGACCTGTGAAAAACATTTCAAAAAACATGGGATGAGCATAAAAAGCTCAGTAAGGGATATAAAAATATGGAAAGGAAACATAAGAAACATCATCAAATCATTAATAAATCATACTTTACCCATAAAACATAAGCACTTCAACATACCTCATCAAATCATTAATAAATCATAGAAATCATAAGACATAAAGGTAACTTGAGGCATTCATAACATTCTTACATAGGGAGTAACCCTCTTGGTTACGTTTGGAATACCCATCACAGTATATTTCCTAAATCTCTTCGGAGAAACCTTAACGTTACACTCCTTCACGTTACCCAATGCATTGGAGAGATATATCGGGCTCACCCGCCCTTAGTTTATCACGGAACCACCCATCTTCAAAATAATACCCAAGAACCTCAACATAATCGTATCACATAAAACATGCATAAAGGAAACATAACATTTACACCTTTCAATCACAAGATATCAATACAACACATTGATATATAAACATTATGAAAAAAAATTTCAATACCAAAATAAAATAAAAGTAAAACATGGTATTTATTTTTCTTTTAAAAAGAAGGTATGGCTTGTAGAGGAAGCTGAAACTCAAATAACGGTCACGACGGCGGAGAAGTCGTTGTCACCGCATACGTACGACAAAAACATTCCCTTTTCTCATTTAGTAAATGCTTAGTATAAAAAGATTCCTTTTGAATAAACGTAAAAGTCAAAGGGGTTTATACACCGAATAAAAGAAGGTTGTGTATAAAACAAAATATGCCTCAATGAAAGGAGATTGAGACGAAGTCCCATACCTCGGGTCCGACTTGACTCGATCGTTCTTTAATGTCCTGAATAATAAACTTGAGTTAATTTATACTTCTTTAAGAACCTTTTTCAAGTTCATTATTCTTTTTATATCACTTATTGGCATGTCATGAACACTATGTAATTATTTAAGTTAATAACAGTTGTTTTAACGATCATTGGTACTTCAGTCAGAAATAATCCCTTTATAATTACATGTTGTTCATGTATCCATTATACAGAAAATTATAATCATTATTTATATATCATATATATCCATTATATACATGCATTTATAATATTACATAATCATTTAGAGGTAATAAATGAAATGCACCGTTCATGGAGACGGTAAGCCGTACGTACGCATGAACGCTACTTTCATTTCTATTTCGTATTTTATAGATTGGAATCATAATTATATAAAGGTATATTATAATTCCAGTATAATATCATATATAATATCATAGTTCCATCCTTTCTACGTCCCACATATGGTATTTAACCAATCAAATTACTTTGAGGGGGCGGTAGTCCGCACTTCAATAAATGAAGATATCGCGTTTACCCATAATGGAAACCATAAAGGTATGACCAAAAAGAAAAATACAGAAGCTTAAGGAAAACATAAACATATGTTATATCATATATACATATAGTTTCATCTTAATGGTTACCTTTGAAGGTGTTAAAATAATGTTGAACAATCATCGTTTCGGGAGGCATAAATTCACCATCCACGGAAATAGTATGTTCGTTTACCATTAGATGTAGTTGTGTGTAAGTGTAGCTCGAATACATTTTATAACAACATCCTATTATATTGAGGATACTGGAGTTGTTACAAAGGAAATGAATAAAAAGAGTTTACGGGGTTGGAGAATCAAAATAAAACAAAAGGACTCAAAAGAAGACATTACCTTAAAATCGGGTAACTCCTTTTGGTTTGAGCTCAAAGGCTTCCTTGGGAAGACTTATGCCCAAAGTGAGGCTTCAAGGAGTAAGATAGGGAAGTGTAGAGACAAAATGGGCAGGTTTTGGCCGAGCCAAATGCTTTGGGAGTGTGGGAAAAGAGGTAGAGGTGGGGGCCTTTTATAAGAGGAGAGGAGGGGCACTCTTGGAAATTAAAGAAATATTACTTTATTTGAAAATGAGTTTCGGATTTAAATGGTCCCACATTGATATGTTTCGAGGATAAGGTGATAAGGGTTCAAAATATACCCATCCAATAGGTTTTGTACATGTTTAGGTTTTAGATATTACATTATCATTCCATTTTTTTAAATCGTTAAATAATGAGTTCATCGTTGCATCATCATGATGTCATAAATAATTTAATTTATTTAAAGTATAAAAATTATAAAACAAATACTATGATGTAGGAAATCTTTATATCTTTCTAATGACTATTTATAATCAAAAATCTGATCTTTATAACCCCATGTAAAAAAAATTTTCATAAAACATATGATGTTTGTGTCATTTTTACTTTTACATTAAATAAAATGTTATTTATGTCATTTTCCAACCAAAGTGGCTCTATGGGGTCCCCAAGTTGACCCATGGCATTTATTGGCCGGCCATGACACATACAATGAGGGTAGGACATGTTTCAAGCTCATCTCATACTATTAAAACATTATTTTTACCTTAAACTACACTAATTTCCACTAATCGCGATTAAAAACATAATAAGTTACTATTCACTAAAAAATTATTTTAATCCCATTGAACCACATTTTACTTATTAATGACAACCATTTATGTAGTATTTTTGAAATTAAAAACACAATGATGGCAAAATTTCATTTAAACGGAAAATCAGTTTTTATAAGTACCACTTAGTGGTTTCACTATTCATCAAAAATTGAAGTTTTTCAGAAAATTACCAAAAATTCACCCTAAGCTATATTTGATATTCAGAATTCAAAAAGGAATTCTATTTTAAAAAATTCAAAACATATAAGTCACATTAATTAATTTAATAATTAATTCCCGCTATCAGAGCAAATAGCGTGTTTTTATAAAACAATAAGTATCAAAAGATTAACACCAGTTTAAGTCTAATTTCAAAGTGAAATTGATTCCAATGATTACCATTGGATTAAATGCTAAAAATATATTCAGATTACACATTAAGACCAATTCAAAAGATAATATAATCATATAAATAAATTATATTAAGAAGTAGTTTTGATGTAAAATGCTGTATTTTTCACTATTCATTAAAAAATGAACATTGTCAGAAAAATACCAAAAATTCACACAAAGTAAATTTAGATGTACCAATCATAAAGAATAAGTTAATTTTGACAAACATAGTTTATAAAATTGTCAAAATATTGATTCAAAATTGGTTTTCCATCAAAAGGCAGTAAAACAATCCTTTAAAAATATTAGTGTATTCCATGCTTAAGATTGGATTTTTTTTCATATTAAGCCACTAAAACACTATCATAATCATTAATAGACATAGATAAAAATATCTATTATTCATTACTTACTTGGGATGTTACATCATTAGTGGCCATAAATACATAGATGTTCAAGTTCTCTATATACACAATCTTCTTGACTACATGATTCCTAGTTAATCCAAACACTAAATGTTTTCCCGTGAAAAAAGAAATTGAGATATCATATCTCTCTTGTATCACCTTATCTAGATAAATATCATGATGGTGATGCATAATAATATTCTCATTTATATCCCTATGTTACTTTAAAATCTAATTGGACAAACATTATAGCATAACACATTGGAAATTTTTGGTATCATCCAAATGTTTAATAGAGAGTGACAGATAATCCATTATGACCACTTTTCCATGCAACAAATAAATAGGGTTTTCCTTCAAATATATTTTACTTTCATAGCATAGTGTAACTCATAATCACGTTTACCAATCCTTGAAATTTTATCTAATTGGATTGTTACACATTTCTATAATAGATCACATTAATATAGTCAAAGTATTATGGGATGAAATTTATAAAAGAAATAAGATAATAATACTAATAAATTATCTAGATTACTAGTTTTAGATAATAAATTTTAAATTTATTAATTCCCAATATTTATTGAAACCTAATATCCCTCACAGTTATTTTCAAAATATCTTTTTATAGGATATTTTTTGGGAAATAATCCATATTCTCATTATGATAAACTAAACATAGGACTGGAAAGTTATTTGTATGGTTTTAGGTAATTGTAACTTTCCAACCGCATTAACACACAAATCCATGATATGATAACTGAACTCACCAAATCTTAAATTCTTGTCATTAATTTGTTCAACTCATTCCCTATTAGTTATACTAGTCCCTCTAGGAAAATATTACATTTGTTTCAATTAAGTTAAGTCAAACCAAGAACTCACGTTAATATTATATGATAATTTAGAACACCTCAACTTGGGCCAGTCATGCACTTAAACAATGTGTTTATTTTAACTCAATTAGTGGAAATCTATACCTATATAATAGTTAATTTGGGGGACTTTTTATATATATTTTAAAATACACATTTAATCTTGTTACATGATTTTAAATATTAAGTGGATTTAATCAAAAATAATTGAACATATAATAACATTTATTTTAATTCCATATTCAATGGTTGATAATTAATTAGTATAATTATTTAGAAATCCATAAATAATTAAACATTTAATTGAAGAAAAAAATGTAATGATTATTAGATTCTTTTAGGGTTGGTTTATCTAGCTATTCATAAACCAAACCTTTACTCTAGGGAATTAACTCCTAGAACTAAGCATGGTTAGGGTTATAGAATTACACCTATGATAATATGTACCCTTTGGGTTGGTTTCCATTGAGATCCAAACATGAACCACATCCACTCGTCTTTGTGCTATATCCATTAAATAAATTTACTCACATGATGGTGAGGGAACCATAAGGTTAGTTAAGGGGGGGTTTTTAAAAAGGAAACCATAGGAAATCAAGAACTTTCATAATGATAGGAGAGGAATGACTCATATTCTATTATTTAAATTAATTATTATTAAAAAAACAATGATATAACAAATTAAATAAATCAATAATACAATGTCTGTTATATGATAATGATCACCCATATACCATGAAAATAATTCCCAAAAGTACGCTATAAAAAATTCACTTCAATTCATTCTTTTTTATTAAGATAAAAATGTTTGAATTAATTCAATTAATTACTGAATTTTTGATTTCTTATTGATTATATAATGTCTCCTTCACATAACCTTAATAAATGCATTATTGAAAATAAAATAATGGACTAAAAATTCTATATAATTAAAATGAATTAATAGAGATTCTTTAACTATATAAATATTTATTACATAGTGAAAAAATCATATATTAATAATGTAATCATGTATTTGATGTTTTAATTAATTATTCTGCAGGAAATTTAATTTTTATTACGTGGTGACATCATGACTTGTACTAATGATGAACATGCCATGTTGTCCCTTTTATTGTATCCATTTAACATTATTGTAGACTCAGAGTATTATTCAGATATGGGAAATATTTAGTCCCATTGTCTATATCTTAGTTACACAAGATGTAACAAATTAATGATAATGATTTCCATTCTCATGTGGAGTAATTCCACAAATTTAACAATATAGTTACATTGCAATTTGTTGATAAACCATGTTAACATATGGAAATTTATACCAGCTAAATTTTGTGTGGTCTGAAAGACCATGTGATAGACTATATTAGTCAATGTGTGTTTTTCACTAAATTCACCACATATTATCACTTCCCATAATACAATTAATGAATCTATCATTTATGAATAAAATTACCTTTATTTTATTGTCTTATAGAAAACACATGTGAATATTTTTATTATTATTGGGTTTAAATGTCCATTATGTATCTTTACCATTGATAAAATTGTGGTCTAACATTGATCACATGATTGACATAAATATAATGTTTTTAAAAAATAATCCTTTCAACACAAACAAAGAAGAGGACAGCCTCATCCAGTAGACTCGTGTCGTACGAAGCACATTTTTCAGAGCTTGAAAAGGAGGTACCATCACTAGGCTTTGTTCTTGACCAAACCCAAAATAAGCCTCAATAGGTTAATCATGAATAGAATCACCTACGGTAGAATATCAAGTTAATAGAGATTACCACCGGGGGATGTTATCCACGCCACTCCAAGAGTCTGTCACCAACCCACACCTTCCCTTAAGTTCTTGTGCAAATATTATAATGGGTTATGTAAAAAGTATTATTTAATTATTGTGTAATTCTTTTTTATAAATAAAATACGTATTACATCAATTCCTTTCTGATAATTTTCTTTCATAGAAAACTAATGAATTTGATAAATTTATTCATTGGGTAAAATGGTAATTTTTTTAAATATATACATAATCATATGTAACTATAGTTCTTATTTATAATATTATAAATAATTCTTATAAATGCTGATAATATAATTTCATTATCAGTAAATTAATTGTTAATCAGTTTCACAAGTGTGATATTTTTTACATGATAAAACAGAAAGTGTATTTTTTTTAAAAATTATTTTAAGAAATTAATAATTTTTTCAAATAATTAATATATTAAAAAAATATTATTATCAAATTAATTTTATGAATTATAAATGAGTATATAAATTTTAGGAATTCCAATTTAATTATTAGTATGGTTTATGACCTTTTTTACCAAAAATCATGAATTTTCAATAAATATCAGTTTCCATTTTAAAAGAAAAAATTACTACAGATATAAAATTATTTTGATAAATAAAAACTATTTTCTTAATCTAGATTTAAAAATTATCCAATGGATAATTTTTCATAATTTTCTAAGATAGTAAAATTTTTGGATTAAAATTAAATACCATATAAACAAATATGTGATTTATGACATCATAATGACCCTAAAATTATGTAATAAAAACTATAATGGTTATTGTAGGCCCAAAAATGTTTTATAATTAATATAATTTTATTTTATAATTAGATTAGTTATTTTATAATTCCATAGTTAATCCTACAAATTGTAGAATATATTTTATGATTTTAAATTCATTTAAATATGGATGTCACTCACCTCCACATAAGCAAGGATAATATTTTAATATGATCAGCCATTGGGCTTATAAAATGAATTTTACAAACCAATTTGGAAATAACCATGGGCAGAAACCATGGGAAGGTTTTTGGTTTTGAATATTTAATTGTATTGATTCCAAAAACCATGTTTGTGAAATGTTAAATAATTCATCCAATGTTCTTGAATTCTCTCAATAGAATCTCCCAATCCATTGGAGTCACACATCCATGTAAGGGATCCTATCCTTCCCCACTTCCTTTAAATTCATGATCATTGTTAAAAAAATTCTTTTCTAATTTCAATTGGTTTTACATTAATTCTTTTTAAATCACTTACCTACTATACATTTTATATTATGTTAATTATGTGTCATTTATCATTTGTAATTTATACCATTACCTAATTCATTACTATTCCAAAATTCATTAAGGGATTTCTCTCTTCTTATTTCAACTTAAGAACCTCCTTTATATTATTCTTATTAAGTTATATATTTATAAGTTGTGTTATAATGTTCCCCGACCCCCAAATAGTCAATTTGACATATAGCTGATGATATATTCCTTTATATCTTATAAATACCCCCTATGATCTTTTTAGATTACTCGTTACTATGCTGAAATTCAGTAAGGGATCATCCGCCCTCCTCTTTTATCAATCATTCTTTTCATGTTATTTATTATAATTTCCTCAATTCCTATATTTGTATATGTTATTAAATATCATTATTATATTAAATTTTATTTATAAATTATGAAATCCCATTTCACTCTCATTTATCCCTCTTATAAACCCTAATGTACACGCATTACCATGCCGAATTTTTGTACGAGATTCCATCCATTTTCATTTCTATCCATGGTTTTAGGTTGTCCTAGGCTTTTATTTTTTGATGAAAATATTGGGGTATTTTTTCTCAACTACCCATACATCCCTTATTATGTTTTAATGGTGAGATACTCATTTATCTTTCATTAAATCCTTCTGTGTACACCTGTTACAAGGCTTATATTCTGTAAAGGATTTCTCTATTCTTAATTCAATTCAAGTATTTCTCCCATATTATGCATCTAAATTCCATTTCATATGTTGGGATATTATTTTAAAATATCCACTTACTATATATTTCATGTATAAATTATGATATACCCCTTTCCCCCTCATCAACCCAACTTATGAATTTCCATATGACGACATTTTTCTATCAAAATTGCACCGAGATTTTCCAAGACAAAATCATCATATAGTGAATTCCATACCCAAATATCTATCAATGGTATTAAACATTATGAAAATATAAATATTTAATGGTAATAAAATGTATTTATTCCACATTCCTTAATCATGGAATAATTTATAATGTCGAATGATTCCACGTTATATGATCCTAGTGGAACACTTAAGCATGACATGGAATTCTTATAAAGGTTGTTCCCTAATAGCACTACAATGCATTAGGTATTATTTCATATCAAGATACAAAATGTGAAATGAGGGTTTATTTAGGATAATTCTCTTTATATTAGGTTTTAATCAAGATAATTCATGTGTAATGGGGGTTTAATCGTGTTATTCCCTATAAAATGAGCCATGCCTCAAGCTAATATCATGTTGTATATTGTTTCCACATTTCATTGTTATCGTATTCATGATATATCATTCCTTTATGTTCATTTTTCTCTTATGATCCATTAATATGTATATTTCCTAACATAAACTGTATTTTTGATGTTATTCGTTTTTACTCCCTTATTGGACTTTATATCTCACTCATTTATTTTGTATGTCTTCAGGTTATCACATGCATTGTTAAGTATGAAGGAATGAGTTGGTCATGAAAATGAAGATCCCAATAAATATGTCGTATTTTATATTCTATATTGTTATGTAATTTTTCCAGTTTCCAAATACACTAGTCCTCTCAATCCTCAGAGTTGTCTTAAGTTAATTTTTATGTAACATATCATGTTTAAGATTGTAATAAAGAGTAGGTTTTTATGGTTTTTATCAGAAGATAGATTTAGATATTTATGGGATTATGATTCTAAAACCCTATTGAAAGCCTTATATAAGAATAAGTATAAGGAAAAAATATCTATATTTTTGAGGGTATAGAGTAAGTGGTTTATAAAAAAATACATACATATCAGGATACAAAAAAGTAGAGGTTTATCTAGAAGAGATGTGTCTAGTGGTAAAACTAGAAAACACCACATTGAGCTAGACTCTAACAAGAACTGGTTTATGAAAATGATCCTTCCTACAATCCTGTTTCGACACTCCCTGGAAATATGCTTTGGTAAATTCATATGCATAGTATGAACCATTACTAATGGAGAAAGGATCCTATAAAAATATACGTTAGTAGGTTTCTTAGGGACAACATTGTATGAAGCCTATGAATTTATAAGTTAAGTATATAAATTTTATTTATATATAATCCATTTAATGTCATTGGATTTCCATTTATGTGTAATATTTTTTATGATAATCATCCATAATTATCCTTTTATTCTATCCCATGGCCTGTAATATGAGGAATATGGAAAAAATCGATGGAAAGGGAAACATGATGAATTTTTCTAATGACATTCCCAATAAAATGGGACCTCAAGTAGTACATATCATCATTATTCCAAACCATCTATAAAAAATAACGATTAAAAATCATCACATTGTTGAATTTCCAACGAAATAAATGAATAGGAATACAACATCTCATGAAATTTCATATAAAAATCGTGATAATAGAAAAATGTCACAATTTCCACTTACATCAAGTGTGGAAATATGCACCATGGAAAATTGCCAAATGGGACTAGGAGGTGTTTTATGTGTGGAAAGAAAGAGAACAAATTATCTAATTGTCACACCAAAATGTGTTATGTGATGAATGAAAATAAATTTCCATCGAAGGAATAAAATATAGTTCTACACAATAAAAGTGGTTACGTAGGGAATTACCCAAGACAACTCTCTATTGCAAGGGCTATGAAGTATGATGAGAATCTATAGTCACCGTGATCAAGAGAACACATGATGTATAATTATAATATGGATAATTATGAATGAATTACATGTAAATCCTACATAATGGTAGTGTATGTCTTAATTTATTTCAATTCATGTCATATTATTATATCTTTTATGTTTTCTATGAACATTGATCCCCAACCGAAATAATATTAAATCATGAGGGAACACATCTATAAGTGTCATATAGCATGACTATATTCGTGGGATTCTTCTTCTTGAACATTTTATAAGTATCCCTTTGATGTAAATTTAGGAAAAAGGTAAAATTCATTGTATATTCCTTAGGGAATTTGGAAATTTATGAGAAAAATTATCCTACAAAAGATTTGGGGTTTGCTGTAGTAACAATAACTTTGAAAATTTGGAAACATTAACTCATTTGGAATATGTGTAAAATGTATATTGGTCACAAAATCATCAAAAATATATTCAAACAAAAAGAGTTGAATATGTGCCAATGAAGATGGTTAGAGCTGATCAAAGACTATGAAAGCTCATTCAACTACCACCCTTGGAATGTGAATAAGGATGAAGATGCATTACGTAGAATGGAACCAATTATTCTATCATTGTTGAGAATATAAAATGATGCAATAATCTATGATTTGATGAATATGGACATGTGAATCAAAAATAATTGAAAATCATCAATTCTTCCACAAATTATTGCTCAACCATCTCTTTTTGAAAGGTTAAATGAATATCAAAAGGATGATGTGGGAATTCATAAGATCATAAAAATTGTCATAAAAAAGAAATAATTAGAGTTCAATGTTAATGATATAGGAATTGTGAGATTTGGGTCAAGACTACACTTTCCGTCAATTCCATAGTTTAAAAAGAACATTTGGATGATGCACATAGTTCAAATTTCATTATTCCCCTTGGAAAAACAAAGGTGTATAGAGATCAATGGGAGAACTATTGGCAGGATAACATTAAGATAGTGATCACTATGTATGCATCACAATGCATGGTATGTCAAAATGTGAAGACTGAGAGGCATAATTTTAGTGGGGTGATGCAACCATTACACATATCAATATGTAAATTGAAAAACATCTACATGGACTTTGTCAATGGACATATGAAGACATCCTAATGAAATAAGGCTATCTGGGTTGTTTTCAATCATCTTACAATGATTGCACACTTTATTTCTATTCAAGAGGATTTCTCATTGGATCATCTGGCACAGATATAAATTAGAGAAGTGGTAACGCTGCATGGAGCACCACTATAGATTCTATCGAATCAAGATCTAAGATTAACCTCTATGTTTTTCATGAGTCTCGAACATGATCTGAAGACTGAGATGAACTTCAATAAGGGTTACCACCCTTACACTGATGGGAAATCTGAGCAGACTATCCAAACACCTGAGGATATGATGAGATCAGCCTAAATGGACATCAAAGTTGGATAAAATCAACATCTTCTTCAAGTTGAATTCTCTTACAATAACAATTTCTACTCAATCATCCAAATGGATAATTATGATGTCCATTATGGGAAGTGGTGCAAAACACTATCATATAGGGATGATGTTAGGGAGAGAAAACTTCTAGGTCCAGAAATGGTCAATGTAATTGTGGAGAAGGATAAGACCATCTAATAGCACATAAAAGCTCCTTAGATCCACCAAAAGATATATGTTGATAATCATCAACAAGACCTAGTGTTTGGGGTTTGGGATATTTTTTCCTCTTCATATCACTATTGAAGAGATTTATGATATTTAGAAAGAAGGTAAATATTGGTCCAAGGTACATCTGCTATTTTGACTTCCTTTATTACATTAGAGCACTGTCCTACTGACTAAAACTCTCTTTGAACCTATCTCAAGTACATGTTGTATTCCATGTATCAGTCTTGAAGACGTACATACCTGACCCATCACATGTACCCAATAAAGAGGTGGTACCATTGAAGAATGAACTATAAAATGAAGAGAAGCCAATGATGATCTTATATCCTAGAGAAAATAGTCTACGAAATAAGATATTGTCCCTCATAAAGGTGTTGTAAAAAAACACATTTAAAGAAGGAACATGGGAATCATAGGAAGTGATGAGGTAGAGTTACCCACATTTGTTTTACTACAGGGAGAAGAAATTTTGAGGGAGAAATTTCTTAAATCGGGAATGTTGTAATGATTCAATCATTTATGAATAAAATTACATTTCTTTTAATGTATTATAATAAACATGCAATTATTATTATTATTATTGGGTTTAAATGACCATTAGGTATCATTAGAATGAATAATATATATATTCAACAGTGGTAACATGCCTGATTTAAATAAAAGGTTTTTAAAAAAGATTATTTTCGACATAGACAATGGAGTGGATGACCTCATCCATTAGACACTAGCCACGTGAATCACATTTATTGGATCTCGGAAAGGAAGAAGCGCCATATGAATTCATTCATGACCAAGCCCAAGCTGAGCTTCAACATGTTATTCTTGAATGGAGTCGCTTATGGGATAAGTTTAAGTTAATAGAGATTACCACCAGGCGATGTTATCCAAGATGCCCAAAGAGTCTATCACCATCGTACACCTTACCGTAAGGTCTTATGTGGGTGTTATAAGGGGTTTTGTAATAATTTATTAGTTACTAATTGCTTAATCCATTTTTATAATTAAAATTATAATTCCTTCCATTCCTTTATGATAATAGCCTTTCTTAAATAATTGATGAATTTTAAAAATTGATTCTTAGATTAAAAATGGTACTTTTGAGAAATATATTGACATCATATAAAAATAAAATTTTTATTAATGATATTATAATTAATAATCATTGAAATATTGATTATATCAATTCCACATATGTAAATGATTAGGAAATAAGTATGACAAGAGTTACATTTTTATTAGATAAAACAATAAGTGTATTTTTAAAGAATTTATTTTAATGAATTTTTGAATTTTTGAAATAGTTAATATTTTAATAAAATATTATTTTCTTATTAATATTATGATTAATATAAAATTACATAATTTTTATGAAATCATTTGTAATTTTTATTATGGTTTGAGAAATGTTTTTGTCAAAACCTTTGAATATTCAATAAATGTCGGTTTCTATTTTAAATGTAAAAAATTCTAATATTTAGGAAACTATTTAGATAAATTGAATATAATTTTTGGAATTAGGATGTTGAAATTATCCAATAGTGAATTTACATAATTTTCTGAGAAATCTGAAATTTCGGGTAAAAATTGAATATCGTATAAATAAAATATGAGTATTATAACATCATAATGACCAAAAATTGATTTAATAAATACTATAATGGGTATTATCGACATAATATAATTTTTACCATTATAATAATTATATTTTAGATTTATTTGAATTATTTTATAATGCCTAAGTGAATACTCCAAAGTGAATAATATATTTTATGATATTAAAATCATTTCCATGATGGTGTGACTTTCCTATACATAATCAAGGATAATATTTTAATATGTTTAGACATTGGCCTTATAAAATAATGATTTACTGTCCAATTTGGAAAAAAACATGGTCAGAAACCATGGTATGGTTTGTGGTTTTGAATATTTAATTATATAGATTCCAAAACATAATTTTGTGAAATATTAATGAGTCCCGCTCTCAATCCTTATATAATCCATGATCAACCTTATCATTACTCAGAATATTTGGAGCTCAGAAACAACTCTTCACTACACTCCTTAGAGTCCTCCCATGGTTCTCCCAATATCCCATGTGTCCTCTCCCAATATTTGGATTTACACATCCATGCATGTGATCCTCTCTTTCCTCTCTTCCTTTCTTTTCAAGAACATTGTTCAAAATTATCCTTTTTAATTTCAATCGGTTTTATTTGAATTATTATTTAATCATATACAAAAATTCCATTGGATTTTAGGTGAATTATGGATCATTTATCCTCCCTTATTTAGACCATTACCTATGTCATTACTATGCTAAAATTATGGACGGGATTTCTCTCTTCTCATTTCAATTAAAGAACCTCTTTTATATTATGTATCTCACGTTATAAATTTTTTAAGTTGAGTTATGATGTTACATGACCCCCATTCGTTCCATTTATTTATATATGATGATATCTAATGTTCTCTATCATCAATCCTCCCTATAATTCTTTTAAGAACACCTGTTACACGGCAGAAATTTCGTAATTGATCCCCCCCTCCTCATTTTTCAATCATTCTATTGATGTTATATATTTTAATTTAATTTATTACTATTTTGGGATATTTTATTAAATATCCTATAGAATTCCCATTTGATAAATAAATTATGACACCCCCATTCACAGTCATTTATCCCTCCTATGAACCCTTATGTAAACTCGTTACCATGACGAATTTTCATAAAGGATTCGTTCCTTTCTCATTTTCTCTTTGTTTCTTTATGTTTTTATTTCCATTTATTTTTGATTCCCAATTTCGGGGTATGATTTGTATCCTAATGTATACATATATTATTATTTTTTCAATGATTAGATACAACTTTATCTTTAATTATATCCTTTTGTTTACACCCGTTACCTTGCTGGAATTCTTTAAGGGATTTCTCTCTTCTTATTTCCATTAATGTATTTATCTCATGTTATGCATCTAAATTCAATTTAATATGTTGGCAAATTATTTTAAAATATCCCCTCTGTAGAAACCCGAAGCTTAATGTACATGGGAATTACATTACTTTTTCGGAATACTTAGTACATAACAAAAACACACACACAAGGACCGTAATAGTTTAGTGTCTTTGGAAACTCGGAATATAATCTTCTAATCGTGGTGAAAGATCTTCAACATCTCCTATAAAGATCTTCTTTTTTTTACCTAAAACCTTTCTTTATATCCTGGGGAAAATAAAACATAAAAGGGTGAGCTCAAATGCTCAGTAAGGGTAAACAAAATAATTGTCATTCACATCATATACATAAGAACATAACTTTTGGAAATCATAACCTGCAAAAGAAATCATAATTTCATAACATGGGACAAATCATAGTAGTGAAATGTAAAACCCAATTATCTTAAATTAAAACATGAAACTTTTTTTCATACACACATAATCATAGAAAATCATTTCTTGTTAGTCAAGACTCATTTCCAAGACTATCTTAGTGGTCAAAGTCCATTTCTGAACCGAGTTCACTCCTCATTTCAATCCTATTTCACTAAACCGGTTTAACCTGCCGTTCCAGCCATTTCTATCTCATGATATATAAAATATTGACCCAATGCACTGGAGGGAGATATAGGTCCCACCCATCTCATAATGATATCATTCTTATGTGTGCCACAAAATCATAAATCATACATCATTGCATTACCCATGTAATAAAAATGGGATTCTTAAACAACATGACATCATAAAACAATTCATATAAGATAATGAAATTCATAAAAAGAATTCCATCAAAACATAATCAAATCAATGTAATAATAGGTATAGAAACAAGACCCTATATTATCTTAGACGGAAAATAATTTTGACAAAACACTTGAACTCCATTCTTGAGGAAAAAATCTTTTCTACTTCAAAAACATTTTCCTTTATTAACATGTCATACAATTTTAAACTAAAAGAAGTTGATTAAAAATAAACTTGAAAACTTGTAAATGAAGCTTCTTGTAAATAATTTTTTAAAAATCCATTCATGTCGTATAAGTTAAAAAACATTCTTCTCATACTTTTGTCGGAAAATTCAAAACGTACCTCATACGAAAAACAACAACAGATTCCTTTCATATCATTTACTAAAAACTCACTGAAGGGTTAAATTGGATTTAAACAAATTTAGTTGGATGGAAACAATATTACATATTGAGGAAACATGGATGTGGATGATAAAATACACCCTAGTAAATACCAATGTATAAACAATCTCGGATAAAATGAGATTGTGATATTTTCCCTTACCTTAGGTCTGATTCGCTTCTTAAGTGTCCGAACCTCCTGTATAATGATTTAAATAATGTCATTGACTTATTAAAGAATCATATTCAATGTTATTATATCATATATAGTTCACTTATGACTTTATATTACCCGTTCTTTTGTAAATTCATGTTAAAGTAGCGTTTTGGGTAAAATCGTCTCATTTGTCGTTCCTGTTTTAACTTGTAATTATTCATATGATTATATAGATCATGAATAATTAAATCCAGAATGTAAAAAATGATTTATATATAACATATATTCAGAATATACATATATATAATGGATTGATAAATGAAAAGAAATACACCGTTCATGGAGACGGTAGGTCTTACGTACGCATGAACGTTGTTTTCATTTCTTTGTTGAATTGAGTGGAATTAAGTAGATGACCTAAATATATATATACATAAATCTAGTATCATTATTATGTCATATATTTCATTATTATTCATTATATATACTTTATGATCATTCATGTATGGTTAACATGGAGAATGAATCTCTTCACGTCGTGGAGATGGTAGTTCGTACGTACGCACGAGCGATGATATCATTTCCATAATTATTGAATAGAATTGGAGTGGATGGTATAATATATCAGAATCAGTATGATGTTATAATAACAATATATAGTTATTCTTTACACCATTATACCCATCCATGTATGGTGTTGGTGGAAAAACAGACTTCACCACGGCGTCGAGACGGTATTCCGTACGTACGCACGCGTGGTGATTTCGTTTTCCGTAGGATGGATAGATGGTGAAATAGGGTTGTTTCATAAATATAATAACATATCATTATATGAGTTATACTGATGTTAGTACTTCATAATGAAACAACTGAATAATAAGATGTGGAAGAAGAAATAATGTTAAAAGAATCGGTAACAGACATCACCTCTTCTTTGAAACGCCTCTTTGAGTCCTCCTCTTAGGGCATTAAAATTGGTCTTTGAAGAAAACCAGGACCTCTAGGATGTTTTTAGGGAAGTGTATAAGAGAATTTTGCAGGGTTTGGCCGAGCATGAATGCTCAAAGTGGTTTGAAGAAGAGAGGGAGGATGTGCCCTTTTATAAGGGAGGAGAGGGGCACCTTTGGAATAACTAAAAATAATATTTTATTATAATCAAAATTCGGTTTTAAATAGCTCGAAATTGATTTATTTCGAGGCTAAGGTGGGTATGGGTCTAAATCATCTCATGCAATAGAATTTATACAAGTTTAGGTTCCTATTTTAACCTTATCATTTATATTTAACCTTAAGTTAGATAATTTTACTTTTACCGTGTCTTTTTGTGTTCTTACACTATAAGGTTAATAAACATACAATAACAAGACAAACGAATGCCAAATTGTTTATTATTAATATATATAACCTTATCTAAGTCATTCAGCCTAACCTTAGATATTTAATAATAAAATAACAATTAATAATATAATATTTGTTTTAAAAACTATTTTATGTCAATTTTGATGTTATTTATTAATTGATTTTATTGAAACTCATAACAGAATGATCAGTTCTAAAAAAGTTAATTAAATCAATACTAACATGTCTTATTAACCTATAAAATTAGTTTAATTCATAAAAAGTCTCAAATAATATTTATTTGGGTATTTATAACATCAATTATGTCAATATTTCATTAATAAGATAATTACTGCATCATCTTTATGTCATAAATAAATTAAATTATTCAATGTCAAAAAATTACAAATAAAATACCATTATGTAGGAAATCTTTTTATATTTCTAATGAATATTTATAGCTGAATATATCTTATCTATAACCCTATATTAAAAATTATACATTTATTAAACTTTGATTTTAACTATTTTAACCCTTCTTTAAATAAATTAATAATAAATGCCCTGATCTAATCCAAGTGGGCCTAAATGGTCATATTTTATTCCTGAGGTTGTTTTTGGTAGAATTAATCTTATCCAATAGAATTAGGACATGTTTTAGGGTAATAATAATATCATTTTTACCCTTAATTACCCTATTTACATTTAACCGTGGTAAAAAAGGTAAAAAGTTACTATTCATCAAAAATTATTTTCATCTCATTGAACCACATTTTACTTACTGACATCAACCATGTCTTTTAGATTTTTTAAATTCCACTCACAGATGTGGTAAAATTATGTTTTATGAAAAATTCATTTTTCTTAACTACCACTTAGTGGTTTTACTATTTATCAAAAAATGTAAGTTTCCAGAAAAATACCAAAAATTAGGCCTAAGCTATATTTGATATTATGAACTCAAAAATGATGTCTATTTTACCAAATTCAAAACATATCATTTGAATTAATTAATTTAAAAAATAATTCCCGTCATCAAAACAAAAAGCGTGTTTTTATGATATAATAATTATCAAAAGATTGATACTTGTTTATGTTCGGTTTAATTGGGAAATTATGTCCAATGACCAAAATTGTATTAAATGGTAAAAATATATTGTAAATATAATTTAAAACCACTCAAATTAATAACTTATCACTATTAATTATTTCGATTAAAAGGGTTGTTTTAATTAAAATTTAGTAATTTTCACTATTCATCAGAAAATGAAAGTTATCCGAAAAGTACCAAAATTTCTCCTTACGCTAATTTCGATATTCCGGATCCAAAAATGAAGTCCATTTTAAAAAATCAAATTTACAAAATTTCGAAAAGTGGTTATTACTATTCATAATTGCTAGTTTTAATAATATTTTAATAGTATATCATTGTTTAGAGAAACTCGGTATTGCGTACAACACACGCTATCGCGGAAGGTCTCGCTTGCGTGTAATGCAAGGAAAGTCAAGGATGCGTGTTGTGAAAGCTCCTTTTGGTGTAGCGTAAAACACAAGACATTAATGAAATTAAAAATAATATTTTTCATATATCTCGGGGTGTTACATTCTACCCCTCTTAAAATGAATTTCTCCCTCGAAATTCGTCGGGGTTATAAATGGTCTACTACTCAGAAGTTTCTTTAATAGAAACCCACATCATAAAAAGGAATACCAAAACCAATCTTTAAAAACAGAAGTATGAAACGAAACGGTTACCCAAATAAAATAATCACTGGGTTTCCACATAGGTGAAAATATGGATATGGAAAAGAAATCTAACCATCATGTTCTGATGGAGAGTGGTAGAGAACATGGCTATGGAAAAGTCAGCAATCACAAATCCATAGATTGGTGATGATCTAAGGTACCATCTGATTCATCGGATATAAGGGAACTAGGACAACAGTTTTGTTTTTCTAGATCATTAAAAGAAATACTTACATGATTTTTGTACAATCTCATTGTTGTTCGTTAATTGAACAATTTCCATTTCATCCCTTAATGAAATGAAGTTGAATTTGTTATTCGTGATGTGTTAGCAGAGCATGTGATAGAATGATGGGTCATTCTATCTGTCTCAACGAAAAGTTTATAAAAGTTATCAAAAATACATAAGTCCATATACAGTGAGATTAATCATATATGGTTCCTAAAATGGACTTATACTTCATATATCATCCTACTTAATATAATAAAACTAGTTTCTACTAAACAGGGACTTTCTGTAGGCCAGTGGTAGGTGCTAAAGGCCAGTCGCACTTCGGTGGAGGGTTCGATTCCCACAGCCTTGTCCAACGCGATGGGTGTCTCCCGTCCTACAGGTTGTCCTTTTTCTAAAACTATATTACTATAACATCCCATCAATAATATCGAAAAATACTAACTTATGTCAAACATATTCCATTCCAATCATTAGGATTATCTAAAATACTTCGGTCCAAGCTCATAGTATAAATAAAATGATTACTTGAAATTTCACATAACAATCACGTGAATGCCATAATTTATCCCCATATATCATAAGATATATCTTGTTGGTCAAATTACAAACATGTGAATACCTTAATCATGTATTCTCTTGAATAATGAATACCCATTGAACCTTAATGAAAACATGAATGTAGTTAAAAGTTAACACTTTCCACAAACCAAAATACTCAAAATTCTTTATACTCAAACCATGGTATCACTTAGTCCTTATATCAATCATGAGCTCATGAATACTGTCAAACATTTCATTTTCTATTTATCCCTTCATGATGTGCATATCATCTACTTTCCAAAATATTTGAATCACTTTTCATGGTTACCGGTACCTTAAAATTATTGAAAAACACAATAGAATAATAAAAAAAATTCTAATAAATGTACCTTAAAAACATTATTCATGAATACAAATACATAAACACCTTAATCCATCCTCTTCAATTATTGTCCTGGAATAAGTCCTTCTTTGATTTAGAAGTAACTTTTTAGGTCATGGAATTGATTTGGGTAATGCCCATGTTCTCCACAAATAAATCATTGAACCCCATAACAGTCTGTCACTCTATGACGCTTTTCTCTACACAGATAACTTCAGTCCCTCCATTTGAGGTATTCCTCAAGGTTCTTCTTCCCTTCTTTAGAAATCTCAATCTTCCTTTCTTTATGCTCCTCAACATGCGATCATGCAAAATAGTTTATCTTCCTCTTCTTTGATGAATTAGGCATACCACTAAATTTAACCTTGTTAATCATATATCGCGATGACTGATTCGGCATAATCACAATATCATTCTCTCTAGGAATTACTCAATTTTGTTGCTCATAGTCACCAATTTTTCCACTGGATTCAATGTTATCCAAATTCCTTCTGGTTCCCTCCATTAACTAAAACACAAAAAGAATTCTGTGAGAGGAAAAAATCATACTGGAGAAATAACATAGTAAAGGGGGAGTACCTTCAATATCTCACATATTAGGTTACCGTAATTCTATTACTATAACCTATACTTATAGTTAACATTAGGGACATCCCTAGACATACCATAGAAATATCTCTAGGGATCTCACTAAAGTTCTCGCATCCTAGTTTCCAAAGGTTGACTAAACCATTCCTCTGATACCAACTGTAGACACCCTAAGCTTAACGTACATGGACATTACATTACTTTTGCAGAATACATAGTACATAAAAAAAACACACACACAAGGACCGTAATAGTTTAGTGTCTTTGGAAACTCGGAATATAATCTTCTAATCATTGTGAAATATCTTCAATATCTTCCATAAAGATCATATTTTTTTACCTAAAACCTTTCTTTATATCTTGGGGAAAATAAAACATAAAAGGGTGAGCTCAAATGCTCAGTAAGGGTAAACAAAATAAATGTCATTCACATCATATACATAATAAAATAACTTTTGGAAATCTTAACCTGCAAAAGAAATCATAATTTCATAACATGGGATAAATCATAGTAGTGAAATGTAAACCCCAATAATAATAACAGAAAACATGAAACATTGTGGCATACACACATAATCATAGAGAATCATTTCTTATTAGTCAGGACTCATTGCCTTGACTATCTTAGTGGACAAAGTCCATTTCTGAACAGAGTTCACTCCTCGTTTCAGTCTTGTTTCACTAAACCGATTTAACCTGCCGTTCCAGTAATGTCTATCTCATGAGATATAAAATCTTTACCCAATGCATTGGCAGGAGATATAGGTCCCACCCATCTCATAATGATACCATTCTTATGTGTGCCACAAAATCATAAATCATACATCATTGCATATCCCATGTAATAAAAATGGGATTCATAAACAACATGACATCATAAAACAATTCATATAAGATAAAGGAATTCATAAAAATAATTCCATCACAACATAATCAAATCAATTTAATAATAGGGATAGAAACAGAACCGTATATTATCTTAGACGGAAAATAATTTTGATAAAACACTTTAACTCCATTCTTGAGGAAAATATCCTTTATACTTCAAAAACATTTTCCTTTCTTAACATGTCATACAATTTTAAACTAAAAGAAGATGATTAAAAATAAACTGGAAAATTTTAAAGGAAGCTTCTTGGAAATAATGTTTTAAAAATCCATTCATGCCGTATAAGTTAAAAAAACATTCTTCTCGTACTTTTGTCCGAAAATTCAAAAACTACCTCGTACGAAAAACGACAAAAGATTCCTTTCATATCTTTTACTAAAAACTAACCGAAGAATAAAATTGGATTTAAAAAATTGTAGATGGATGGAAAAAATATTACATATATAGGAAACATGGATTTGGATGCTAAAATACACCCCAGTAAATACCAAAGTATAAACAATCTCGGATAAAATGAGATTGTGATATTTTCCCTTACCTTAGGTCTGATTCGCTTCGTAAGTGTCCGAACCTCCTATATAATGATTTAAATAATGCCACTGACTTATTACAGAATCATATTGATTGTTATTATATCATATATGGTTCACTTATGACTTTATATTACCCATTCTTTTGTAAATTCATGTTAAAGTAGCGTTTTGGGTAAAATCGTCTCATTTGTCGTTCGTGTTTTAACTTGTAATTATTCATATGATTACATAGATCATGATTAATTAAATCCAGAATGTAAAACATGATTTATATATAATATATATTCAGAATATACATATATATAATGGATCTATAAATGGAATGAAATACACTGTTCATGGAGATGGTAGGCCGTACGTACGCATGAACATTGTTTTCGTTTCTTTATTGAATTGAGTGGAATTAAGTAGATGACATAAATATATATATGCATAAATCCAGTATCATTATTATGTCATATATTTCATTATTATTCATTATATATACTTTATGATCATTCATGTTTGGTTAACATGGAGAATGAATCTCATCACTTCGTGGAGACGATAGTCCGTACGTACGTACGAGCGATGATATCATTACCATAATTATTGAATAGAATTGGAGTGGATGGTATAATATATCAGAATCGGTATGATGTTATAATAACAATATATGGTTATTATTTACACCAATATAACCATCCATCTAAGGTGTTGGTGGAAAAACAGATTTCACCACGGTGTGGAGACGGTATTCCGTACGTACGCACGTGTGGTGATTTTGTTTTCCATAGGATGGATAGATGGTGAAATAGGGTTGTTTCATACTCATAATAACATATCAGTATATCAGTTATACTGATGTTATTACTTCATAATGAAACAACTAATGAAGAATAAGTGGAAGAAAATATAATGTTAAAAGAATCGGTAACAGACATTACCTCTTCTTTGAAACGCCTCTTTGAGTCCTCCTCTTAGGGCATTAAAATTGGTCTTTGAAGAATACCAGGACCTCTAGGATGTTGTTATGGAAGTGGAGAAGAGAATGTGGCAGGGGTTTTCGAGCTTGAAGGCTCAAAGTGGTCTGAGGAAGAGAGGGAGGAGGTTCCCTTTTATAAGGGAGGAGAGGGGCACCTTTGGAATAACTAAAAATATTATTTTATTATAAAGCCAAATTCGGTTTCAAATAGCTCTAAAATGATTTATTTCAAAGCTAAGGTGGGGATGGGTCGAAAAACTCTCATCCAATAGAATTTCGACAAGTTGAGGTTCCTATTTTAACCTTATCATTTATATTTATCCTTAGGTTAGATAATTTTACTTTTACCATGTCTTTTTGTGTTCTTACACTATAAGGTTAATAAACATACAATAACAAGCCAAATGAATGCCAAGTTGTTTATTATTAATATATATAACTTTATCTAACTTATTTGGCCTATCCATATATTTTTAGGAATAAAATAACAATTAATATTATAATATTTATTTTAAAAACTATTTTATGTCAATTTTGACACTATTTATTAATTGATTTTTGTGAAAATCTTAAAGAATGAATAGTTCGAACAAAGTTAATTAAATCAATACTAACATGTCATATTGACATATAAAATTAGTGGAATTCATAAAATGTCTCAAATTATATTTTTATTGGTATTTATAAAATCAATTATGTCAATATTTTATTAATAAGATAATTACTGCATCATCTTTATGTCATAAATAAATTAAATTATTTAATGTCAAAAAATTACTAATAAAATACCATTATATATGAAATATTTTTATATTTCTAGTGAATATTTATAGTCGAATTTATCTTATCTATAACCCTATATTAAAAATGATACACTTATTAAACTTTGATTTTAAATATTTTAACCCTTCTTTAAATAAATTAATAATAAATGTCCTAATCTAATCCATGTGGGACTAAATGGTCATATTATATTCCTAAGGTTGTTTTGGTCGAATTACACTTATCCAATAGGATTTGGACATGTGTTAGGGTAATAATCATATCATTTTTACCCTTAATTACCCTATTTACTTTTAACCGTGGTAAAAGAAAATAAAAATTTACTATTCACCAAAAATTATTTTTATCTCATTGAACCACATTTTACATAATGACATCAACCGTGTCTCTCGGATTTTTAAAATTCCACTCACAGACGTGGTAAAATTATTTTTTATGAAAAATTCATTTTTCTTAACTACCACTTAGTGGTTTCACTATTCATAAAAAAATGAATGTTTTTAGAAAAATACCAAAAATTAGGCCTAAGCTATATTTGATATTATGAACTCAAAAATGATGTCTATTTTACCAAATTCAAAAAATATCAGTTGCATTAATTAATTTAAAAATTAATTCCCGTCGTCAAAACAAAAAACGTGTTTTTAAGATATAATAACTATCAAAAGATTGATACTGGTTTATGTTCGGTTTAATTGAGAAATTATGTTCAATGACCAAAATGGTATTAAATGGTAAAAATATATTCTAAATATAATTTAAAACCACTCAAATTAATAATTTATCACTATTAATTATTTCTATTAAAAAGGATGTTTTTAATTAAAATTTAGTAATTTTCACTATTCATCAGAAAATGAAAGTTATTCGAAAAGTACCAAAACTTCACCCTAAGCTAATTTTGATATTCTGGATCCAAAAATGAAGTCCATTTTGAAAAATAAAATTTTAAAAAATTCAAAAAGTGGTTATTACTATTCATAACAGCTAGTTTTAATAATATTTTTATAGCATATCATTTTTTAGAGAAACTCGGTATTGCGTACAACACACGCTATCACGGAAGGTCGCACTTGCGTATAATGCAAGGAAAGTCAAGTATGCATGTTGTGAAAGCTCCTTTTGGTGTAGCGTACAACACCACACATTAATGAAATTAAAAAGAATATTTTTCATAAAATCTCAGGGTGTTACACCCTCACTATCTATTTCATTTATAAATTACTATATGCCCATTTATATTTCATCAACTCAACTTACTAATTTCCATATGATTACCTTATGCTTCCGAAATTGCACCACGATTTTCTAATCCAAAATCATCCTGTAGTGAATACCATACCAATTTCTCTATCAAGGTAAGTCCCCTTTATAGAAATATACATAATGAATATTATTTACATGTATGTATCATATATTCTTTAACATTGTAATAACATATGATGTAGAATGATTCAATGTTATATGATCCTTGTGGAACACTTATGTATGAAATGAAATGTATATAAAAGGCGTGTCCTGATTGTGCTCCAAAACATTAGGTAATGATTATTATCATGATACTACAAATGAAATGAGGGCTTAAACATGATAATTCATGTTCAATGAGGTTTTTTTTCCGGATAATCCTTGTGTATTTATGGTTAACTCATGCTAATAAATGATCTATAAACCTCGGATCATGCTAATATCATGTTTTATGTTGTTTCCACATTTGAATGATATGATAACCACGATGTATCATGTCTTTATTTTAATATATTTGTAATGATAAATTGATATTCCTATTTCCTCAAATAAACATTATTCTCCATGTTATTCATTGTATAATCCCTTACTGGGCATTATAGCTCACCAATTTCTTATGCATGTCCTCAGTTCATCCCATGCAGTGTTAAGTACTATTGAATGAGTTGGTCATTTATTTAAAGATTTATATAATGATTTTTTATTTTATGTTTTAATTTGTATTTTAATTTTCTTAATTTCCAAAGTAACTAGAAATCTCAATCCTCATAGTTTTCTTAAGTGCATGTTTATGTAATAAATAATTTTTAAGTGTGTAATAATGATCATAGTTGATATAATGGGTATCAGAGGAAATGTTTTGCTAGTTTTTCGATTAGGATTTGAGAAACCTAGTGAATGCCTCATGGATAAGACTATGTAAAAAATCCCTACATTTTTGTGGTTATAGAGTAATCGTTTTATCATGAAAATACATATGCCTTTTGATACGAACAAATAAAGGTGGCTCTGGAATAGATGTATCGGGTGTAAAACCTAAAAAATACCGCTTTGAGCTAGACTCAAATGGGGAATGGTGCACGAGAATAGCCCTTGTTTCACACGTGGTTCAACACTCCCATGGGATATGCTTTGGTGATTTCATAACATATAATGAACCACAATTATGGGAGAAAAAAACCATAAAAGAATATACGTTATGAGTTAGATCATGGATAACATATATGGAAACCTAGAAATTTATATGTTAAGGAGTTAAATGTAATTTATAATTAATCCATTTGTTGTCATTGGATTCCCATTTATGTGTTAAAAAGTTTAAGATAATAATCTATAATTTTCCTTTTATTCTATCCATTGGCCAAAAATATGTGGAATGTGGCTAACAACCAACATGAAGGGAAACTTGATGAAAGTACCAATGAGAGTCCAAATCAAATAGGATATTACATAGGAAATGTCATGATTATTCCATACCAGCTATCAAGAAACCATGATTAAACAAATTTCACATTGTAGAACACCAATGGAAATCATGAAATATGATGATGAAATCTCATGAAAGTACTTTTAATAATGGTGATAAGTGAAAGAGGTCCTAATTTCCATCATGCAACAAATATGGAACGATTCCCCAAGGAAATGTCACTAAGGGACTAGGAGATGTTTGATGTGTTAAAAGTAAGGGAACAAAGTATCTAATTGCGCACCAAAATGGAAATTGTGTGAATGTAAATACATTTCCATCAATGGAATCAAATACAGTTATATTCTATAAATATGGTAAAGTTAGGAATTACTCAAGACAAAGATATATTACAAAGGCTTAGAATCATGATGAGAACAAATAATATCCATGATCAATGAACCAGAAGAAGTTATCTTCTAAGAAGTATAATGAGGAATGAATTACATGTTACCACTATAACAATATAATTAATGTCGTAATGTATTTCAGTTCATGT
The DNA here is from genome assembly GCA_963277665.1 of Viscum album. Lineage (NCBI taxonomy): Eukaryota > Viridiplantae > Streptophyta > Magnoliopsida > Santalales > Viscaceae > Viscum > Viscum album. The sequence continues at coordinate 1,660,089,404 of OY728150.1, forward strand.
CATATTAGTATATATTTTATGATTTCTAAGAACAATGTGTCCCCAACAGAAATGATATTAAATCAATAGAAAAAAGATTATATATGTGGTGTATCACATGTTGATGATTTTGGGAATACTCTTCTTGAATATTTTTAAAGTCTCCCTTCCATGTAATTTGAACCAAAAAGTTAAATTCATTACCAATGCCTCATGTAAGATGAAAAATCATGAGAAAAAATATAAAACACATGATCTGGAGTTGGATTTAGTAATATTTACTTTGAAAATTTAGCACCATTACCTATTTGGGGATAATTGAGAAATATGTACAGATCATAGAGGAAAAAAGTATAAATTTGCACCTAAAAGGTTGAATATGTGATAATGAAGATGGGTAGAGGTGATAAATGGCTATTACAGCTCAATCTATTACCACTCTGGGAAAGAGATCTAGGTGGAAGATGCTCTATGTATAAATTACCCAGTGATTCTATCATTGATGATAATTGAAAAGATTAAAATTTTCATAGATTTAATGATATGGATATGGTAATCATAAATAAGGGAACACAATAAATCCTATCAAAAATGATTGATCATCCATATCATTTCAAAAGGTTAAATGAATATCAAAATGTTAATGTTGGAATTTGGCACAATGTGGAAACTATTAGAAATACAAAATCCTTAGATTTTATTTTTAATGAAGAAGGAATTGTGATATTTGGGTCAAGAATATGTGTTCCATCAAATATAGGGTTAATAAATGATCTTTTGGATGATGAAAATAGTTCTAATTTCCTAACTCACCCATGAAACACAAATAAGTAATGAGATATCTGAAGGATTTATTGGTGGGATAACATGAATATAAAATCTTATGAATATACATCAATGTTCTTTGTATTTAATTATGTGAAGTCATAGATGAATAAGTATAAGGGGATGATGAAAACATTACCCTACCAACATGGAAATGTAAAAATATCACCACGGACATTTTCACTAGACATCTGAAGACATATAAAGGAAAAAATGATATCTTGGTTGTTTTGGATCATCTTACAATGTATGCACACTTCATTTTGATTAGAAAATATTTCCAATTAGATCCATTAGGACTGATATAAATCCAATAAGTTGAAAGTATGCATGGTTTACCACTATTTATTGTATCTGATGTAGATTCAAGATTCACCTCTATGTTCTAGAAGAGTCTCCAACTTTCTATAAGTAATAAGCTAAACATCAATACAACCTATCACCCTCAAACGGATTTCCAATCAAATCGGAATATCTAAAGACATGAGGTCTTGTTTAGAGCATGATCAATGGACTTTAATAGAGGATGGTATCAACATCTTCCTAAGGTTGAGCCACTTATAAAAACAAATTATAATCAAGCATCCAAATGTATCCTTCTGAAGCCCTTTTATTAGAAGAGGTACGGAACACTGAAATATTAGGATGAAGTTGGGTAGAAAAAAAATCTTGTTCTAGAAATTGGTGATGAAATGGTGGAGAAGTTTAAGACCAACTAGTATCACATCAAATATTCTCAAATTCAACAGAAGATCTTTTTTTTAAAATCATCGACGTGACCTAGAGTTTTATTTTGGATATATTTTTTTCCTCTACATATCAACATTGAAGAGAGTTACGAGATTTTTCCAGAAGAGAAAGCTTAGTCAAAGGTACATTGGCCCTTTTTAGATCCCAGATCGTATTGGAGCAGTGTCTTACCAACTAGCACTCCCACAAAATGTTTTCTCAAGTACATGATGTATTCCATTTATCACTATTGAAGAAGTACATACATGACCCATCGCATGTGCCCATCTAGAGGTGGTACCATTGGATAATGGCCTCTCCTATGAAGAGAATGCAGTGAAGATCTTAGATTGTATAGAATAATTTCTACGAAGTAAGACAATGAACCTCATCAGAGAGTTGTGGAGAATCAAAAAGATTGAAGATGAAATGTGGGAACTGGAAGAAGTGATGAGGCAGAGTTACCCTCGTCTATTTTAGTGTGGGAAAAGGATATCATTTGGGTGAAATTTTATAAGGGTGGAATATTGTAACATCCCAATATTTTATGAATAAAATTCCTTTTTTTAATGTCTTATAGAAAACACATAAACTTATTATTAATATTATTGTGTTTAATAGACCATTATGTATCATTATTGTTTAAAATAAAGATATTTAACAATGATCACATGACTAATATAAATATAATGGTCTTAAAAAATAATCATTTTGACATAGAAAAAGGATAAGATGGCCTCATCTATTAGAACTAGTCCATACAAAGCTCATTTGTAGGATCATGAAAAAGAGGTAGTGTCACTAGGCTTTGTTCTAGGCCAAGCCCAAGCCAAGCTTCAACACATTAATCTTGAACTGAATCGCCTCTCGGTGAAGTTCAAATTAATAGCGATTACCACCCAGGTGATGTTATCTAAGCCTCTCTAGGAGTCTATCACAATTTCCCACCTTATCCTAAGGTCTTATGCAGGTGTAATAAGTGGTTATGTAACAAGGACATATTTACTTATTATGTAATCCATTTTTAAAAATAAAATCCTTATTACATCAATTACATTATAAGAATAGTATTTCTTAAAAAATGATGAATTTGATAAATTGATTCTTCGTGTAAAAATTCATCCTTTGAGAAGAATATAAATTATCATATAATTCAATTGTTTTAATTAATAATTTTGTAAAAATAATTCTTATAAATTATTTTGTCATTTCCATATCTGTAAATGATTAGGTAATAGGTTTGATAAAAGTTACATTTTTTTATATGATAAAACAGAAAGAGTATTTTTAAATAATTTATTTTAATTAATTAATTAATTTTTTAAATAATTATTATTTTAGTAATATATTATTGTCTAAATAATTTTATTGGTAATAAATTATTATAAAATTTTTATGAAGTCCAAGGTAATTTTTAATAAGTTTTCAGAACAGTTTTTATCAAAACATATGTATTTTCAAGAAATGTTGGTTTCTATTTTAAAATTGAAAATTAAAATATTTAGGAAATTATTTAGATAAAATGAAAATTATTTTTCAAATCAAGATGTCAAAATTATCAAAGTGTATTTTTCATAATTTTTTGTGACAATTAAATTTTTGTATAAAAATTAAATACCGTATAAAAAAATATGTGTTTTATGACATCATAATGACCCCAAAAATTTAGTAATAATAACAATAATGGGTATAATCAGTCTAATATATGTCCTCCAATTAAAATAATGTGACTTTAGTTTTATTTTACTTATTTTATAGTTCCTTAGTCAATCCTCTAAAGTGTATAATATATTTTATGATTTTAAATTCATTTCCGAGATGGTGTGACTCTCTTCCAAATAATCATGACTAATGTTTTAATATTATAGGAAATTGGGATTAGAAAATAATTTTTTACAGTTTAATTTTTAAAAAACATGGTAAAAACAATGGTAAGGATTCTGGTTTTCATTATTTAATTATGTATATATTCCAAAACCTATGTTTCTAAAACAATGAAAAATTATCCACTCATTTCTTATATAATCCCACCCAATATACCAATTCTCTTAACTAAAAATATTTCTATACCATGAAACTATTTTATCCACTCATTATAGTTCTCTAAAGGTGCCTCCAAGCTCCCAGTAAGGCTCTCCCATGCCATTGAAGTCACACATCAATGTTAGTGATCGTCTCCTTCCTCTCTTCTTATCAATTCATGAACCTTGTTTGAAATTATCCCATATAATTTTAATTTGTTGTTTTTTAAATCATTTGTAATGAATTAACTACTATAAATTTGATGATATGTTAATTATTGATCATTTATACTCCCTCATTCATATTTTTACCTATGTCATTACTATGTCAAAATTCTGTAGGGGGTTTCTCTCTTCTCATTTCCATTCAAGGACCTATTTTATATTATTCTACTTAACATATATATTTATCAGGTTTTTTATTAAGTTACATGACCCATATACTTTAAATTTTATCTATATATGATTCTATCTTCATTTTCATCTCATCAGGCCCCCTATAATCTATTAATAAAACCTGTTACTATCCTGAAATTCTGTAAGGATCTTCCACACTCCTCTTATATCAATCATTCTTTTCATGTTTTTTCTTATGATTTATTTTATTCTGATATATTATAAAATACAATTATTACTACCAATGTTATTTATAAGTTATGAGAGCCTCTTTCACTCTCATTTATCCCTCTAATGAATTGTTATGTACACTCGTTACCATGTTGAATTTGCATAAGGGATTGATTCTTATTTCAATTTTCCCAGGTTTCTCTATGTCGTTATACCATATTATATTTGATTAAAAATGTTGGTATATGATTTGTAACCTCCCCCAAACATCCCTTGTTATTTTTAAATGATTATATACACATTTCTATGTCATTGTTGTTTTTTTGTACACCCATTCCCATGCCGATATTCTGTAATTTGTTTCTATCTTCTTATTTCCATTCAAGTATTTATCCCATAGTATGCATCAAAATTACTTTTAATATGTTAGGATATTACTTTAAAAGATATAATTATTTTTTATTTTTTTTATAAATGATGATAGACCCCTTAATCTCTCATCAATCCAACTTATGAGTTTCCATATGATGACATTATGCTGTAGAAATTTCAACTCGAATTTCCAAGACAAATTAATCATGTAATGAATACCACACCAATTTCTCTATCAAGGTATTCACCATTATGAAAATTTACATATTTAATTGATCCTACATTTAAGGATTCCAAATTAATTAATCATCGAATAACTTATTATGTTGAATGATTCTATGTTATATGATCAATGTGGCACAAATATGCATGAAATGAAATGATTATAAAGGGTGTGACCTAATAGGGTTCCAATGAATTTGGTAATGTTTAGTATCATTATAATCCATGTTCAATGAGGGTTTACTCATGATAATTAATGTTAAATGAGATTTCAATCATTTTAGTTAATATTCGATGAAGTTTTACTCATGTTATTCATGTGCAATCTGACTTGGATCATGAAAATATCATGTTGTATGTTGATTAAACATTTCCATGTTATGATAACCATGATGTATCATGAATTTATGTTAATTATTTAATTATGACCCCTTGATATTCTCATTTCCTAACCTGAACTGTATTTATCATGTTATTCCATGTTTACATCCTTAAAGGGCATTATAGATAACCTATTTCTTATGTATGTCCACAAGTTATCCAATGCAGCTCTAAATATGATGGAATGATTTGGTCATGCAAAAAAAAAATCAATAAATATGTCATATTTTATGTTTTATATTGTCATGTAATGTGCCTAATTTCCCAAGAGACTAGACATCCCGATCCGTGGAGTTGTCTTAAGAGAATTTTTAGATAATAAATCATTTTTAAGTGTGTAATAAAGAGAAGGGTTATTATAATTGGTATCAGAAGATAGTTTTAGATATTTTTTTGATTAGGATTAGAAAATTCCAGTTAATTCCTTTTGTATAAGACTAAGCTTAAAGAAAAAATCCCTAATTTTTTTGGGTATATAGTAAGTGGTTTATCAAGAAAATGAATCTCTGTCAGGATATGAACAAGTAGAGTAGGATCTAGCATAGATGTATATAGGGATAAAACCCAAAAACCCCACATTAAGACAAACTCAAACAGGAACAGGTGCCCAACATTGAGCCTTGATATACACTTTGTTCAACACTCCTGAAGGATATGCTTCGTTAAATTCATAAACATAGTATGAAAAATTAATAAGGGAGAAAAAATCCCATAATAATACACCTTAAGAGGTAGATATGTGATAATATATATTAAAGATTATAAATTTATAAGTTATGAAGATAAATGTAATATGTAATTTAACCCATTAATGTCATTGATTTCCCCTTTATTTGTTATGATTTTTAAGATACGCATCCCCAATTTTCCTTTTATTCTCGAGAAATGTCTATAATATGAGGAATATGGAAACAACCAATGTGAAAGGTAATGTGATGAATGTCCCAATGAGATTCCCAATAAAATGGGAGCTCAAGTAAGAAATATTGTCATTTTGAAAACCTACTTTCCAAAATCATGACTACCAATTGTCAAGTTATTTAATGCCCAACTAAATCAAGGATGATGATGAAAACATCTCAATAATGCTCACCTAATAGTGGTGTTAAAGGTAAGAGATCTCAATTTCCATCATGTAACAATTGTCGAAAGAGGAACCATGAAAAATGTCCCAAAGGTGCTAGGAGATGTTTTATGTGTGGAATTAATGGGAAAAAAGTAGCCAATTTCAAAGACAAAAATGGATAATCTGATGATTGGAAATAATGTTCCATATAAGGCAGAAAAAATAGTTCAATTCTCTATATGTGGTGAAATAAGGGATTACCCAATATAATGCTCTATTGAAATGAATAACAACCATGATGAGCCTCAAGAATCACCATGATAAAGGGATCAAGGGAAGTCATATGCTAAGATACATAATGATGAATCAATTAAATTTAACAACTACTTTAATGTAGTGTACGGAATAATATAGTTCAATTCCTGTCCTATTAGTATATCTTTTATTCTTTCAATGATCATTGATCCCCTAGTAGAAATGATATTAAATAATTAGGTAAAACATCTATAAGTGTTGAATCACATGATGAATTTTGTGGGAATTTTCTTCTTATGTAAATTATATGTCTCCCATTGAGGGAATTTGAATAAAAAAGAATAATATATTTCATATTCCTCATGGAAATTGAAAATATTGAGTAGAATAATCCAACACATGATCTGGAATTGGTTGCAGTAATATTCACATTTAAAAATTTAGCAATATTACATCTTCGATGAGTGGTGTGAAATATATATGGATCAAAAAATCCTAAATTATATATTCACTTAGAAATAGATGAATATGCACCAACAATGATGGTTAGAGATGATAAAAAACTATGACTGGTCAATCCTTTACAACCTTGGGGGAGAGAAAAATGTCGCAGATGATCTATGTAGAAAGTAACCATCGATTATATTATTAATGATAGTTTAAATAGATCCAATATTCTTATATTTGATGAAGATATATTGGAGAGTCATAAAAATGGAACATCATTAATCCTTTCACAAATGATTTCTTGACCATCTCATTTGGAATGGTTAAAGGAAGCCCAAAAGGATGATATGGGAATTTAGGAGAAAGTAGAAACCATAAAAAAAGGAAAATCCTTACTCTTTAATGTTAATGGAGAATGAATTGTGAGATTTGGTTCAAAAATATATGTTCCATAAAATCCAGAGTTAAGGAAAGAACAATTGGATGATGCACATAGTTCAAATTTCCCTATTCACCCAAGAAACACAAAGATCTCTCTAGATCTATAAGAGTATTACTAGTGGGATAACATGTAAAAGTGATCATTGAGTATACATAAATGTGTATGGTATATCAGAATGTGAAGGATGTTAGGCATAAGTATAATGGGACTATTAAACCGTTACCCATACTAACATGGAAATGGGAAAACAACACCATATACCTAGTCACCTGACGTCCAATGGAATAAAAATGAAGTAATAATATCTAAATTATTGTAGATCATCCTATAAAGACTTCACACATCATTGAAATTTGTGAGGATTTCTCATAGTATCATTAGAAAGGAATATGCATTAGAGAAATGGTAAGGCTACATGGTGTACCACTACTGATTTCATCTCATAGAGATCAATGATTAACCTCTACGTTCTAGAATAGTTCCCACCATGTTCTGAATACTAACCTGGACATTAGTAGGGCTTATCCCCCTCAAACTGATGGCCAGTCTGAGTGGACTATCCCAAAACATGAGGAAATGTTGAGAGAATTTTCATGGTCTTAAATTAAGAGTTGGATTAACATATTCCTCTAGTTGAGTTCACATATGATAAAATTTTCTACTCAACCATCGAAATAAATCCTTATGTAGTCCCTTATTGGTAGTGGTCCAGAACACCATTATGTTGGGATGATGTTGGGGATTAAATAATTATCAGTCCAAAAATGGTTGAAAATTGTTGGAGAAGGTTATGACCATCCAGAAGCTCATCAAAGCTACTCAAAGTCGACAAATGTGATATACTGACAATCATTGATGAGACCTAGTGTTTGATTTTGATGATATGTTTTCCCCTACATATCACAATGAAAGAGAGTTATGAGATTTGGGAGGAAGTAAAGATTATTCCAATGTACATCAACCCGTTTGAGATTATTGACAACATAGGAGTAGTGGCCTACCGACTATCACTCTCATTGAACCTATCTCATGTAAATGATGTATTCTATGTATCACTCTTAAGGAAATACATACCTGAACCATTGCATTTACCCAATCTAGAGGCGGTACCAATGGAAAATGACCTCTCCTATGAAGTGAATATGGTGAGGATCTTAGATCATAGTGAAAAAGTTCTATGAAATTAGATGATGTCACGAATCAAGGAGTTTTGGTGAATCAACATGTTTGAAGGAGAAACATGGGAAGTGAAGGAAGTGGTGAGGCATAGTTACACTTATCTTTTTGAGTGTGAGAAAAAGGATATTTTGAGGGAAAATTTTCTTAATGGTGAATGTTTTAATGACCCAATCATTTATGAATAAAATTACATTTCTTTTAATGTATTATATAAAAGATGTTCACTTATTATATTTATTATTATTTGGATTAATTGACTGTTATGTATCATTACAATTGATAATATATCAACTGAATAGTGGTCACAGGACTAATATATATATAAGGTTTTAAAAAAAATCCTTTTGACAAAGACAAAAGAGAGGATGACCTCGTCCATAGATTTGGGCCATACAAAGCTCACTTGGAAGAGATTGGAAATGATGTAGTATCAATGGGCTTCATTCAATACCATGTCCAAGCTGAGCTTTGACATGTTTAGATCGAACAAAATTTCCTATGAGATAATTTCATGTTAATATAGATTACCACTAAGGAGATTTTATCCAAGCCACCCCAAGAGTATATCAACATAACACACATTACCATATAGTTTTATGCTGGTGATATAATGGGTTATGCATTAAAGTATTAGTTACTTATTGTTTAATCCCTTTTTATAAATAAAATTCATATTCCGTCAATTCCTTTATGAGAATAGTCTTTCTTAAAAAATGATGAATTTGATAAATTGGTTCTTCAGGTAAAAATGATTCTTTTGAGAAATATGTACATTATCATATAAAACTATGGTTTTTAATAATAAAATTATAAAAAAAATTCTTATAAATGGTGATTATATCAACTTCTTCTTTATAAATGATTAAGTAAGAATTTTGAAATGAGTTACATTTTTTATTGGATAAAACAGAAACTTTATTTTAAAATAAATTAATATATGGAATTAATGAATATTTTAAATAATTAATATTTTAATAAAAAATTATTATCAAATTAATATTATGAATAATAAGTGATTATATAATTTTTATCCAGCCAATTGTAATTTTTATTAATGTTTGAGTACTATTTTTGTTAAAACATGTGAATATTAAATAAATGTGAGTTTGCATTTAAAATTTGAAAATTCACATATTTAGGTAAATATTTAGACAAAATTAAAATTATATTTTGTGTTAGGCTATCGATATTATCCAATGGTGAATTTTTCATAATTTATTGAGAAAGTTGATTTTTTTGTAGATATTAAATACTATATAAATAAAATATTTGTTTTATGACATCATAAAGACTCCAAAATGATGTAATAAATACTATAATGGGTATTATAGCGAAAATATATTTTTCCCATTAAAATAATTTGATTTTAGATTTATTTTATTATTTTATAATGCCTTAGTGAATCCTTCAAAGTGTATAATATATTTTATGATTTTAAATCAATTTCCTTGAGGGTGTGACTCACCTACACATAAGAAAGACTACTATTCAAATATTTTATTCAATTTTTCTTATAAAATAGTTTATTCATACCTAATTTTTCTAAAACAATGATCAAAACCCTGATAATGTTTGTGTTTTTGAGAATTTAATTATATAGATTCCAAAACCTCTGTTTCTAAAAATTAAAGAACACCCCTCTCATTTCTTATATAAACTCACCCATGATCCCACTTCGCTTCACTATAAATCATTATGTACCATCCACACTCTTCCTTATACTTCCTATATTCTTACCATGTTTCCCAAAATGTCACTATAATCCTCTCAAAATCATTTGGAGTCACACATCCAAGTAAGGGATCCCACCCTTCCACTCTTCCTTTCAAATCATGAATTTTTTCTGGAATATGCTTTCTTAATTTCAATTGGTTATTTTTTAATTCTTTTTTAATAACATAAATACTCTCAATTTTATGTTACATTAATGATGGATTATTTATCCTCCTTCATTTACACCATTACCTAAGTCGTTATAAAGCTAAAATTCCACAAGGTATTTCTTTCTTCTCATTTCCATTTAGGATCCTCTTTTATTTTACGCGTCTTATGTTCAATATTTATAAGTTCATTTGTGATATTCCAAGAACCCCATACTATCCATTTCATATATATATTATGATATCTTACTTTATATCTCATCTATCATTCCTATGATTTTTTTAAGAACACCCGTTATAATGCTGAAATTCCGTATGGGATCTTGCACCCTCCTCTTTTATCAAAAATTATTTTCATTTTATGTCTTTTAATTTATATAATTACTATGTTAGGATATGTTATTAATAATCATCATTACTTAAAATTTGGTTAATAAATTATGATATCCCCTTTCACTCTAATTTATCCCTTGTACAAACCCTTCTGTACATTAGTTACCATGCCGAATTTTTGTAAGGTATTCATTCATTTCTCATTTTTCCCGAGTTTCCTTATGTTGTTATACACTATTCATTCCGATTAAAAATATTGGGGTATGATTTAGAACCTCCCCCATAATGTTCGCATTATATTTTAATGATGAATGACCTTTTTATCTCTTATTAAATCTTTATGTGTACACCTGTTACAATACAAAAAATTTATAAGGGGTTTCACTCTTTTAATTTCCATTCAAGTATTTCTCCCATATTATGCATCTAAATTACATTTTATATAATAGGACACTATTTTAAAATATCCCATTACATTAAATTTAATTTATAAATTACGATATACCCCTTTACTCTCATTAAGAAAACTTATGAATTTCCATATGATGACATTATGGTACCGAAATTGAAACCTGGTTTTATAAGACAAAATCATTGTGTAGTGAATACCATACCCATTTATCTCTCAAGGGTATTATAATTTATTTACATATACTTATTAAGTGGTACTTACATGTATGTATTCCACATTCGTTAATTGTTGAATAAATTGTGATGTTGAATGATTCCATGTAATATAATTTATGTGGCACACTTATGCATGAAATGAAATGTTTATAAATAGTGCCCCATGATAGAATTATTATGCATTGGTTAATGTATAGTACTATGATAATTCAGGTGAAATAAGGGTTTAATAATGATAATTCTTGTTAAATGAGGGTTTACTCATTCTTATTCTCATGGTATGAGGGTGTACTCATGTTAATATGTGTTTTATGAGCCTTGGCCCATGCTAATATCATGTTGTACAATATTGCCACATTTCTGAGTTATGATAATCATTATATGTCTTGCCTTTATGTTCATGTTTCTATTATGCTCAATTTATATTCCTATTTCCTAACCTTAACACAATTCATCATGTTATTCCATTTTAACTCCCTTTTGGGCTTTATAGATCACCCCATTCTTATGTATGTCCTTGGGATATCACATGCAGTGTTATGTTTGAAGGAATGAGTTGGTCATGTAATGATGTTATCAATAAAAATTTAATATTTTATGTTGTTATGTGTTGTTCCAAATTTCCAAATACACTACACCTCTCGATCCTCAGAGTTTTCTTAAGTGAAGTTTTATGTAATCAATTATGTTTAACTGTGTAATACAGAGTTTAGTTGTTATAGTAGGTATTTGAAGATATGTTTTAATTTTTTTTTGGGATTATCATTTGAAAACCCTAGTAAAAGCCTTAGAGATAATAGTATGTATATGGAAAACCCACCTAAATTTTTGTGGGTATATATAAAGTGTTTTACCAAAAAAATTCATCATTTTCTAGATACGAATATTACAGGTGGCTCCGGCATATATGTATCACGGGGTAAAACATGAAAACATTGTATTAAGCTAGACACATGGGAATTGGTTCATGATAATGAGCCTTTCTGAATAGTTGGTTTGACACTCTCGTGGGATATGCTTCAATAAATTCATAATCATAGTATGAACCATTATTAATGGAGAAAAAAATCCCATAAGAATATTTTTCAAGAGGTATATCATGAATAACTTAGATTAAAGCCTATAAATTTATAAGTTAAGGATATAAATATAATTCATATGTTATCACTTTAGTGTCATTGGATTCCTCTTTCTTTGTTAAAATATTTAAGATACTCATCCATAATTTTATTTTTATTCTAGCTAATGGCCAATAATGTGACTAATATGGATAAAAATTGATGCAAAGGGAAATGTGATGAATATACCATTGAGATTCTGTATCAAGACTGAGCTCAAGTAGGAAATATCATGATTAGGACAAACCATCTATCTACAATAACTATTAACAATTAGAACTTTTTAATGCCCTATGAAATCAAGGAAGAGGAAGGTAACATCTCACAAAATTTCATATAATAATGGTGGTAAGGGATAGAATTCCCAATTTCCATTGTTCACAAAGTGTGTAAAGAGGCACCAAGGAAAAGGTCACAAAAGTACCAGGATATGTTTTATGTGTGGAATTGAAGGGTAAAAAGTAGCCAATTTAGTCTAAAAAATTTATAATGTGATGAATGGAAATAAAGTTCGATTTATGGAACTAAATACAAATCTATGTTATTAATCTAGTGAAGTCAATTATTACACAAGACAATGCTCTTTTGCAAGGTCTGAGAATCATGATGAGTTTCAATAGTCTCTATGATCAAGAGAGCTTGTGATGTCCTTTTCTAATATGGATAATGATTAATGAATTAAATTTCACCAATACATCAATGTATTTTTTGTTTAAATGTATTTCAATTCGTGTCCCATTAGTAAATAAATTATGTTTTCTATGAACATTTTGACCATAGTAGAAATGATATTAAATCATTAGGGAAAAACTTATATAAGTGTTGTATCACATGTTGAATTTTGTGGGAATGTTATTATTGAAAATTTTATAACTGTTCCTTTAATTGAATTTGAAGAAAAAAGACAATTTCATTGCATGTTCCTCAAGGAAGTTGAAAATTCATAAGCAAAATTATCCAACACATGATCTGGAGTTCGCTATAATAATCTTCACATTGAAATTATTGCAACATTACCTCCTTGGGGATAATTGTTAATTATATATAGATATGAAGAGACCCATGTATATATTAACACATAAGAGTTTAATATTCTCCAATGATGATGGTTAGGGCATATCAAAGACTATGAATGCACAAATAATTTCTACCATGTGAAAGAGAACAAGGTGGAAGATGTTCTACATTAAAATGACCCAGTGATTCTATCACCGATGAAAATTTAAAAAGATCCAATATTATTAGATTGGATGAAGATGGACATGGAAATAATAAATAATGGAACATCATCAATCATTTCACAAATTATTTCTCAACTGTCTCCTTAAGAATGGTAAAAGGAATATCAAAAGGAAGATGTGCGAATTCAGAAGAAAGTGAAAACTATCAAAAAATTTAAATCCTTAGTGTTAAATGATAATGAATAATGAATTGTTAGAATTCGGTCAATAATATATATTCTATCAAATCTGGAGTTCATGAAAGATAATTTGGATGATGCACATAGATTGAATTTCTCTATACACCCAGAAAATAGAATGATGTTTTGAGATCTCCAAGAGAATTATTAGTGGGATAACATGAAGTATGATATTGCAGAGTATACATAAATGTGCCTATTATTTCAGAATGTGAAGGATGAGAGGAAGAAGTATAAGGGGATGATGGAACCATTACCCATACTAATATGTAAATTTGAAAACATCATGATTGACTTTCACCAAAGTTAAAAAAACACCCAAAGGAAACAATGCGATCATTGTTGTTATAGATCGTATTATAAATAAATCACATTTCATTATAATTCCATAAGATTTCTCATTGTATAAAATAGAAATGATATACATTAGAGAATTCATAAGGCATCAAGTTGTACCAGTATCGATTTTATCCAATCGACATCCGAGATTCAACTCTAAGTTCTAGAGGATTCTCTAACATGCTCTGAAAACTAAGACGAACATTAGAACAACAAATCACCCCCAAATTGATGACCAATATTAATGTAATATCCAAATACATGAGGAAATGTTAAGATCATGGTAAATAGTCTTCAAAGGAGGATGGGTTAAGCATCTTCCTCTGGTTGAGTTATTTTAAAATAGGAATTTCCAATCAAGCATCCAAATGACTCCTTATGATGACCTTTATGGTAATATTTGAAGAACACTGACATGTTGGGATGAATTTGGGGAGGGAAAACTTATAGGTCTAGAAATGGTCGATGAAATGGTGGAGAAGATTAAGACCATAGAGAAGTACATCAAATCCACTCAGAGTCGAAAAAAGAGATATGGTGAAAATCATATATTAGAACTATTGTTTGATGTTGAAGATATGGTTTTACACCACATATCACTATGTAAGAGAGTTTTGATATTTGTGAAGAAGGTAATCCTTAGTCCAAGGTACACATAAATTTTAAGATCCTTTATAACTTGGTAGTAGTGGCCTCCCCACTAGCACTCCCACTGATCCTGTCTCAAGTACACTATGTATTCCATATATCACTCTTGAGGAAGTACATACATCACCCATCACATGTACCCAATATAGAGTTGTTGAAATTTGATAATGAACTCTCTTATGAATATAATCCAGTGAAGATATTATAAAATATAGAAACATTTCTACAAAATAAGATGATGTCCCTCATCAAGGTGTTGTAGTGAAACCATAAGTTATGAGAAGCTACATGGGAACATGAGGAAGTGATGAGGTACAGTTAACCTCTTATGTTTAATTGTGGGAAAAGATAATTTTTTAGGAAAAATTTCTTAAGGGGGAATTTATGTAACACCACGATCATTTGTGAATAAAAATACATTTCTTTTAATTCTTATAGAAAAAACATGTACTTATTATTATTATTATTGGGTTTAAATTACCATTAATCATAATTACCATTGATAATATAGCCATTTAACATAGATCAAATGACTGATATATATGTATGGATTTTCAAAATGAATCATTTCGATATAAAAAAAGAGTATAAAGGCCTCATCTAGTAGACTCGGGCCGTAAAAAACTCATTTTATATAGCTTAGAAACAAGGTATCATCATTGGTCTTTGTTCTAGATGAAGCCAAATCCGAGATTTGACAGATTAAGATTGAAAAAAATCATATACAGTACAAGTTCATGTTAATAGAGATTACCACGCGAGTGATTTTATCTAAGCCACAATAAGAGTGTCACCATCGCAAACCTAACCCTAAGGGTTTATATAGTTTTTATAATTGGTTATGTAGTAAGGTATTAGTTACTTATTATGTAATCCATTTATATATATATATAATTCTTATTCCATAAAATCCTTTATCAAATAGTCTTTCTTAGAAAATGATGAATTTGATAAATTGATTATTTGGGTAAAATGGTACATTTGAGAAATATATACATTATCATATAAAACTGCTGTTTTATTAAGAATATTATAAAAAAATTCTTATAAATTATTATTATATCAGCTCCTTATCTGTAAATGATTAGGTAATGATATTGATAAAATTATCATTTTTATATAATAAAAGAAAAAATATATTTTAAAAGAATTTATTTTTGAAATTAACAAAATTTTGAAATAATTAATATTTTATTAAAATATTGTAATCAAATTATATTTACTAATAATAAATGAGTATATAATTTTTTTGAAGTATAATTTAATTTTTATTATTCTTTGAGAACTCTTTTTGTCAAAACCTCTGAATTTTCAATAAATGATAGATTCCATTTTTAATGTGAAAATTCACATATTTAGGATATTATTTAAATGAAATTTTTATTATTTATTTAATTTGTATGTCAAAATTATCCAACAGTAAATTTTAAATTATTTTTTGACATAGTTAAATTTTTGGGTAAAAATTAAATACCATATAAATAAAATATGTGTTTAATTACATCATGATGAAACCTAAATGATGTCATAAATATTATAATAGGTATTCTCAGCCAAATATTTGTTCTCCCATTAAAATAATACGATTTTATACTTATTTGAATTATTTTACAATTCTCAAGTGAATCCTCCAATGTTTATAATATATTTTATGATTTTAAAATTATTTCCTTAAGGGTGTCACTCACCTACACATATGCGAGAGTAATATTTTAAAATTTATAGACATTGGACTTATAGAATAATATTTTCCACTATTATTCAAAATATAACATGGGAATAAACTGTGGAAAAGATTTTCATTTTGAATATTTAATTAAATAGATTCCATAACCTATGTTTGTGAAATATTAAAGAATATCCCTATAATTTCCTATATAAACCCACAAAATCTCCCACTTATCTTCACTAAAAATCAATAGAGATATTAATAACTCTTATCTAAACTCCTTAGAGTCCTCTCATGGTTACCCTCTCCTCCCAATAAGCCTCTCCATATTCTTTGAAGTCATACATCTAGGTAAGGGATCCTCTCCATCCACTCATTCTTTCGATTCAAGAAACTTGTTTGAAAATAGCCGTTCTAATTTCAATTTTCTGTCTCTTGATTTTTTTAATAACATCCCTAATTTTAATTTTTTGTTATTTGAATTATGGATCATTTATCCTTCCACATTTATACCATTACCTATGTCGTTAGTATACTAGAATTCTGCAAGGGATTCCTCTCTTCTTATATCAATTCAAGAACCGCTTTTAAATTATGAATCTTAAGCTCCATATTTATAAGTTGGGTTATAATGATCCACGACCCACATAATTTCATCTTGATGTATATATTACAAGATATTACTTTCCCTCTTATCAATCCCCCTATGATCATTCAAGAACACCTGTTACTATGACAATATTCTGTAAGGGATCTTCGAATCTCCTCTTTTATAAAGATATATCTTCATGGTATGTTTTAAAATTTCATTTATTCCTTTGTTGGAATATGTTATTAAATACCATCATTTCATTCCAATTTATTTATGAATTATAATATCCCCTTTCACTCTCTTTTATCCCTCATATGAACCATTATATACACTCATTACCATGCCAAAGTTTCATAATGGATTCCTTTCTTTCTCATTTTTTTCCAAGTTTCATTACATTGTTAAACAATTTTATTATCGATTAAAAATGGAGGGGAATGATTTCACACCTACACCACACATCCCTCCTTATGTTTGAATTTTTATATACCCATTTATTACTCTCATTAAATCCTTCCATGTACACCCATTACCGTGTCGAAATTCTGTAAGGGTTTTCTCTCTTCCTATATACATTAAAGTATTTCTCCCATATTATGAATCTAAATTCCATTTAATATGATAGTATATTATCTTAAAAGATCCCCATAATGTATATTTTATATATAAATGTTGAGATACCCCTTTCTCTCTCATCAACCAACCTTATGAATTTAAATATGATGACGTTATGCTGCTGAAATTGTACCTTGATTATCAAACCCAAAATCATCATGTAGTGAATACGATAAAAATTTATATATCAAGGTCATTCACCATTATTCACATATACATATTTAAGTATACTTACATGTATGTATTACACATTCCTTAATCATGTAATATCCTATTATATTTAATGATTCCATGTTATATGATCAATGTGGATCACTTATGCATGAAATCAAATGTTTATAAAGGGTTCACCCTGATAGTGCTCTAATGCATTGGGTAATGTTTATTAACATGATAATACATGTCTAATGAGGGTTTAATCATTATTATTTATGTGAAATGAGGGTTTTATCATGCCAATTCATGTAAAATTTGGGTTTACTCATGATAATCAATGTGCAATGAGACTTAAAAAATGCAAATATTATGTTGTATGTTTTTCCCACATTTCTATGTTATGATAATAATTATATATCATAACATTATGTTAATGTTTCTCTTATGCTCCAATGTTACGCCAATTTTCTAAAATTTACTTTATTATTCATGTTATTAATTTTTACTCCATTACTAGGCTTTAAAGCTCACCCCTTTATTATGTATATCCTTAGGTTATCCAATGCAGTGTTAAGTGTGAAGGAATGAGATTGTCATATAAATGATGTATTTAATAAATATGTTTTATTTTATATTTTATGTTATTATATAATATTCCTAATTCCCAGAGATACTAAACCTATCAATCCTCAGAGTTGCCTCAAGTGAAATTATATATAACAAATCACGTCTAACTGTGTAATAATGAGATACTTTGTTATAGTTTGAATCATAGGATATGTTTAGTTATTTTTGGTATCAGAATTAGAAAACCCTAGGGAAAACCTTATCCATAAGACTATACATAAGGAAATCATCCCTAAATTTTGGTGGGTATAGATTATGTGGTTTATTATAAAAATACACACCTCTCTGGATATAAAAAAATTTAGGTGGATCTGGAATAGATGTATCTAGGGGTAAACCCCGAAAACACTTCATTAAACTAGACTCGAATGAGAAATAGTTCATGATAATGAGTCTTGTTGTAGTATTGGTTAGACTCTCCCATTGGATATGATTTATTAAATTCATAATCGTTGTATGCATCATAATTAATTGTGAAAAAAACGCATAAGAGGATATGTTTGGAGGTAGATCATGGAGAAATAAAGTTGAATCCTTGAAATTTATAAGATAATGATATAAATGTAATTCATATGTTTTCCCTTTAATACCATTGGATCCCCTTTATGTTTTAAAATTTATAACGTACTCATCCCTATTCTTTATTTTATTCAATCTAATGGCCGGTAATACAAGGAATATGGATAACAACTAATGGAAAGGGAATTTTGATGAATTTCCCAATTAGATTCTCAATCAAATGGGAGATCAAGTAGGATATATCGTGAGTATGCTAAATTAGCTATAAAAAATCATGATTAAAAAGTATCACATTGTGGAATCCCCACAAAAAATCAAGGAATAGGAAGGTGAAATCTCACAAAAGGTAATCTAATAATGGTGATAAGGGAAAGAGGTTACAATTTTCCTCGTACAACGAGAGTGGAAAGAGGCACCAATGAAAATGTCAAAAAGGGGCTATGAGATGTTTTATGTGTGGAAATTAAGGGTACAATGTATCCAATTTCCATTCCAAAATGTATAATGTGATGAATGAAAAAAAAAGATACATCTATTTCATGAAATAAAGATCTTTGATATAAATGTGGTAAAGTCAGATATTACCAAAGATAATGCTATTTTTAAAGGGTTGAGAATCATGACGAGCTTCAACAATATCCATGATAAATAGAGAAAAAAATGTCATATGCAAAGATGGATAATGATGAATAAATTACAATTAACCACTAATTTAAAGTATTGTATGTTGTAATGTATTTTAATTCATGTCCAATTATTATATCTTTTATCTTTTATATAAAAATTATGTTCCTAGAAGAAATTATATTAAATCCATATGGGAAAACATCTATAAGTGTTGTGTCAGTTGTTGAAATTTATATGAATGTTATTATTGATTATTTTACATGTCTCCCTTTGATTTAATTTGGGGAAAAAAGAGGCATTCATTGCCTATGACTCAAGGATGTTAAAAATTCTTGAGTATAACTATATAACAAATGATCTGGAGTTGGCTATAGTAATCTTCACTTTGAAAATTTGGAAACACTGACTCTTTGGGGAGAAGTGTGAACAATATATGGTTAAAAAAATCTACAGTATATATTCACACATAAATAGTTGAATATCCTCCAAAAAATATGTTTAGAAATGATCAAAGACTATGGATGCTCAATATATTTCTACCCTAGGAAAGCTAAAAAGGTGGCATGTGCTCTATGTAGAAAGGGCATAGTAATTCTATCATTGTTGATAATTGAAAAGGATACATTATTCTAATATTTGATGAATATGTAAATGGTAATCATAAATAAGGGAACATCATCAATCCTTTTACAAATTATTTCTCAACTATCTCTATAGGAAAGGTTAAATTATGCTTAGAAGGTTGATTTAGGAATTTAGCAGAATGTGGAAACTATCAAAAATGGGAAATCCTCATAGTTCAATGTTAATGAAGATGGAATTGTGATATTTGGGTCAAGACTATGTGTTCCATCAAATCCGGAGATAAATAAATAAATTCTTTATGATACACATAGATATAATTTCACCATTCACCCAGGAATGGAAAACATGTATCTAGATCACCTAGAGCATTATTGTTGGGATAACATAAAAAAGGAGATCACTGAGTATACATAAAAGTTCCTATAATTTCATCAAGTTAAGGATTAGTGGAATAAGTCAAAGGGAGTGATGAAACTATTATGTATACCCCCATGGAAATGGGAAAACATCAATATAGAATTTTTCACCGAACATCCAAAAAAAATCCAATGGAAACAATTCTATTTGTGTTGATGTTGATCATCTTACAAAGACTGAACATTTCATTGAAATTTGAGAGTATTTATCATTGGGCCAACTGAAACGGATACACATCAGAGAAGTGATGAGGCTTTATGGTGTTCCACTAACGATTATATCTTACTAAGATCCATGATTCCCATATTTGTTCTGGATTAATTTCTAACATGCTATGAATACTAAGCTGAACATTAGTAAGGATTATCACACTCAAAATGATGTAAAATCTGAGTGGACTATATAAACACTTTGGGACATATTTAGAGAATGCTAAATGGACATCAAAGGAGGATGTGATCAACATCTTCTTCTGGTTGAGTTCTATCACAATAAAAGCTTCCACTAAAGTATCCAAATGGCTCTTTATGAAGCCCATTAGGGTAAAAGTTGAAGAACACTGGCATGTTGGGATAATGTTGGGATGAGAAAACATCTAGGTACAAAAAATGGTTAAAGAAATGGTGAAGATGTTTAAGACCATCTAGCAACACATCAATGCTTCTTAGAGTTGAAAAAAGATCTATGGTGACAATCGACGATGAGACCTAGATTTTGATTTTGATGATATGATTTTCCTCTGCCTATCGCAATGGTAGAGAGTTATGAGGTTTGTGAAGAAGGGAAATCATAGAACAATGTACATCGTAACATTTGAGATCCTTGATCAGATTTTATAGGTGTCCTACTGACTAGCACTCTCACAAAACCTGCATCAATTACATTATGTATTCCATGTATCACTCTTGAGGCTATACATACCAAACCCATCACATGTACCTAATCTAGAGGTGGTACCATTGGATAATTAATTCTCTTATTAAGAGAATCCAATAAAGATAATAGATTATAGAGAAAAAGTTATATGAAATAAGATGATTTATCTCATCAAGGTGTGGTGGAGAAACCACAATATTAAAGAAGCACCATGGGAACCATAGGATGTGATAAGGCAGAGTTACCCTCAACTATTTTTGAGTTGGAAAATGAAATTTTGATTGCAAAATTTCTTAAGGGATGAATGTTATAACGACCAGGTCAATTTTTATTAAAATTTCGTTTCTTTTAATGTCTTATAGAAAACATATGAAGTTATTATTATTATTGTTATTATTGATTTTAAAAGGCCATTGAGTATCATTACCATTGAAAATATATCATATTAATTGTGATCATATGACTGATATAAATATAATGTTTTTGAATGAAGAATCCTTTCAACACGTAAAAAAGAGACGATAGCCTCATCTAGTGAACTGTGGTCATGTGATTCAGATTTGTTGGAGCTCAGAAAAGAGTTAGTGTCAATATTTTTCATTCTTGTCCAATCCCAAGCAGAGATTCAACAGGTTACGTTTGAACAGAATCCCCTATGAGGGAAGTTCAAGTTAAAAGAGATTACCGCCCTGGTGATGTTATCCGAGATTCCCAATGATTTTGTCAGCATAACAAACCTTACCTTAAGGTCTTAAGTGGGTGTTATAAGGGGTTATATAATAAGTTATTTGGTACATATTATTTAATCCCTTTTTATAAATAAAAATCTCATTTCATATATTCTTTCACGAAAAATGTCTTTCTTAGAAAAATGATGTATTTGGAAAACTGATTCTTCTGGTAAAAATAGTAATTTTGATAAATATAGACATTATCATAAAAAACTAAGTAGTTTAAAAATAATATTTTAAATAAAAATCTTATAAACGATGATTATATCATTTCCTTATCTCTAAATGTTTAGGTAATCAGTTTTATAATAGTTACATTTTTATTAAAAAAAAGCTTAATTTTAAAGAATATATTTTAGGAAATAATGAATTTTTTAAATAATTAATATTTTATAAAAATATCATTATTATATACATTATATGGATAATAAACGAGTCTCTAATTTTTATGAAGTCAAATTCAATTTTTAATAAGATTTGAGAAAGGTTTTTTTCCAAAATCATGAATTTTCAATAAATGTCGGCTGGAATTTTAAAAGTGGAAATTAAAATATATAAGAAATTATTTAGATATAATTAATATTATTTTGGGAATTAGTACCTCGAAATTATCAGACAGTGAATTTTTCATAAATTTCTATGACAATCCAATTTTTGGGTAAAAATTAAATACCATAAAAAAAATATGTGTTTTATGACATCAGAATGATCCCAAAATGATATAATAAATAATATAGTGGGTATTATAGGGATAATATATGTTTTAAAATTAAAATTATGTTATTTTATATTTATTTTACTTATTATATAATGACTTAGTGAATCCTATAAATTGTATAATAAATTTTAGGATTTTAAATTCATTTTCATGTGGGTGTGACTCACCTCGACACAAGTAAGGATAATATTTTAATACGTTCATCCATTTTCAACATAAAATAATTTTTTCCAGTAATTATTTTAAAATCCATGGGCATAAACCATGGTAATGTATTTGGTTTTGAATATTTAATTATATAGATTCCAAAACCTATGTTTGTGAAATATTAATGAATTCCCCTCTCATTTCCTATATAAACCCACCAAATCTCGATCATATCTTTACTAAATTTTTTTTATCGACAAAAAACATCTCTCAAGTCCATATATTCATTCCAAGGTTCCACCAAGCTCCCAATAAACCTCACCCAGTCCTTTGGACTTACACATCCAATCTAGGGATCATCTCCTTCATCTTTTTCTTTCAATTCAAGAACCCTATTTGTAATTATACTTTTCAATTTCAATTGGTTGTATTTTAAGTATTTCTTAGTAACACAGATACAATAAATTGTATTTTATTTGAATTATAGATCATTTACCCTCCCTCATTTAGACCATTACCTTTGTAGTTACTATGTTGAAATTCTGTAAGGGATTTCTCTCTTCTCATGTACATTCAAGAACCTCTTTTATATTATCCTTCTAATGTTCCCCATTTATATAAGATAGTTTATGATGTTACATAACACCCATATTGTCCAATTTTTATATATATGGTTAGATATTCTTTTCTCTCTCACCAATCCCCCCTATCATCCATCAAGAACACTTCATACTATGCTATAATTATGTAAGAGATCTTCCACGCTCCTCTTTTATCAAGAAATATTTTTCTATTATGTCATTTAATTTATTTTATTAATATATTTCAATAGGTTATTAAATATAATTCTTAACTACCGTTATTTTTATAAATTTATATAATCCCTTTCACTCTCATTTTTCCCCCTTATAAACCCTTATGTACACTCATTTCCATGCCATATTTTCTTAAGGGATTCCTTCCTTTCTCATTTTTGTCTGAGTTTCTTTATGTTGTCATACCATGTTATATATAATTCCAATTTATGGTTATGATTTCA
The DNA here is from genome assembly GCA_963277665.1 of Viscum album. Lineage (NCBI taxonomy): Eukaryota > Viridiplantae > Streptophyta > Magnoliopsida > Santalales > Viscaceae > Viscum > Viscum album. Next base: position 1,660,113,572 of record OY728150.1, read on the forward strand.
AACATCCAAAATAAATCCATTCTTATGTTTAAATTATGATATACTCCTATCTATATCATTCAATCCATCAGTGTACACCCATTACCATGCCGAAATTCTGTAAAGGATTTCTCTTTTCCTATTTCAAGTCATGCATTTCTCCCATATTATGAATCTAAATTCCATTTCTTATGTAGGGATACTATTTTAAAAGATCATGTTAATGTTTATTTCATGTATAAATGAGGATATACACCTTTATATCTCATCAACCCAACTTATGAATTTCTAAATGACGATGTTATGCTGCCGAAATTGCACCGCAATTTTCCAAACAAAAATAATCTAGTAGTGAATACCATACCCATTTCTCTATCAAGTGTAATCATGTTTATGAACATATAAAAATTTAATGGTGTATAAATTTATGTATTCAAAAATCATTATTCATATAATAACTAATGATATTCAATGATTCCATGTTATTGTTCCATGTGGCACACTTTTTCTAGAATTGAAATGATTATAAAGGGTGTTCTATGATAGCGCTCCAATCATTGGGTAATGTTTAGTATCATGATACACTATGTTAAATTAGGGTTTAATCATTATAATTCATTTTAAATCAAGGTTTTACCATGATAATTCATGTAAAACATGGTGTAATTCAGAATAATACATGTGCAATGCGACATGGCTAATGTTAATATCATGTGGTATGTTGTTTCTACATTTCCTTGTTATGATAATAATGATATATCGTTCATTTATGTTAATGTTTCTGCTATTCTCCATTTATTCTCCAGCTTCCTAAAAATAATTTTATTCTTCATATTTTTCCTTTTGTACACCCTTACTAGGATTTATAGCTGACCCCTTTCTTATTTTGTTTCTCAGGATATCCGATGTATTGTTAAGTATGAGGGAATGAGTTGGTCATGTAAAAAATGTTTTCAACAATGATTTTTTATTTTATGGTTTTTTTTGTTATTTAATCTTCCAAAATTTCCATGACACTAGACCTCTCAATCCTCTATGTTGTCTTAAGTGAATTTTTATATAATAAATCATGTTTAAGTGTGTAATAAAGACCATGTTTGTTATAAAACATCTTGGTGTAGTGGACTTGGGTACATAGTATATACATTCAGTCACATTCCATGTCTCATTGTCAACCATCCAAACTTCACTAAACCTCCTAATGGAATCTTCATTATTCATGGTATATTTTCAATATTCATAAGATTAAATTATACTCAAATATAGAATTTAAATTTGTTGGACCCAGATAAATATTTGATTAATTAATGAATAATCTACATGAAAAACTTACTAAAAATGTTCATTAAAATCTATCAAAAAATAATAAATAATTATATATTGTTATGTAACCTCCCTTTGATACAACGTTAATGATTGAGGAATAGAAAATAATTGGTGGAGGAATGGGAAATTAAAAAATTAATTATAATCCATGAATAGTTTTTGATATATATGAAAAAATTATCATGAACAATGGAATTAAATTTAAATATTAAATGAAATGATCATTGAACAAAGAAGAGAATATATTTTTCATAATTAATTTAAAATTAATTTAATTAATTAATTAATTTTTTTTTAATTATATCTTTAATCATGATGAATTAGTAGAACACCCTAGTGGTACTGTCGTTACATATAAAGAATTATGTATGTATTCTCTAAAGAAATAATCCACACATTCTCTGTTAAACTATAATTTTCATCAGTGAATTACTTGCGTGTTAGAAAAGTTGAATCTATCACTTTTTAAAATATATCATAATCTAAAAAGAATCATTCATGGGGAATGGATTCTCTCTGATGGATGAGGAAAAAATTATTCATTCTTCATAGAATTCTAGCGGAGTTCACTCTTGGGATTGATAGAATCTATTCTAGAACATGTTTTTTACAATGAAAGTATGTGGTTTTCACATTCACACACTAACTAAAAATTTGATAACATATTTAATGTATTTATATGGTCATAAAATAATAACTATACAAGGGGATTTATTTTTTTCATAATTCATGGTGAACCCCATGTCTAAATAATAATAATATCATAATTATTTACTTGACATGAACTAAAATAATTGAAAAAGTAAATAATTTATTTTATTATTAAATAAACTAATATTAATTCAAATATTTCTAAATATGAAATTTATCAACATGCCATTAAAATCTATCCCCCATTCCTCCTGAATATTTTTTCAGGCCTCCAATAATGACTATTTATTTAATTAAATAAATACCACTCCTTTATTCGTTTATAATGATATAAATATTATATTCACTGAAATTAGTAAATAAACATTATTGAATATTCACATAACAAAATAAATAAATAAATTTTATCCTTGGAAATAAAAAAATAAGTAATTATTTGACATTCACATAAATAAATAAATAATAACCAGGTAAATAAATATTTATTCTATATTCAACACACATTTAAATTGTCTTGAAAAATGGTGATTGAATAATTATATCATATAAAAATAAAGAATTAATAAACAAAAAATGTGAATAAAATTTATCCAACACGTTAAATTCATAATTAAACTAATGTTATAAATGTGCTTAATGTGTGGCCATCTAAGCCTCGTTCTCATTCGCATTAGGCTACACTGCCTAATGTCCAATATTCACATCTAAAAAACTCAAAGGCTTTCATAGAGAAAGAAGTTAATGTCACCAAAATATGTAACCTCCTACATACCTAAAAAGTCTAATTGAATCCCTTTATCATGAAATCTCATATAAATAAGGATGAATACAAGTTTCATCATCCTATATTCTTGATTAATAATTTTTTAAATTTTCGGATAGGAAGATTCCAAAAACACTAACACAAACATTGATGTAATTAGGAATTTAAATTAACCTCAAAGGGATTTAGATATCAGTTTCCATTATAGAACATAATGGGTAAATCCCGTAATGCATTTTTATTTGTACAATATCACTTGTGAGAGGCCCAATTTATCAAACATCACTATGAGCATATGGAATCCCAGTTTCATTAATACACTAAAGTGTGCAACTCCTAAAAAGTATTAAAAATAATATTTAATTATAAGTATCATTACATATCTGCACATATATGAATATCCAATGATACATATAAATTTGTATTTTCTATTGGACGGTAATGTTCTCATGGTCTCCTACACTCAATATTACCAAGGGGGTATATCATGAGAAAGTATCACAAAGTTCAATGAGTATCAACCCCTAAATGCCTATATCATTTTTGTACCATCAAAAAATATAATCCAATTATAGAACTAATATTTAAGAATGTTGGTGGTTCCCTTCTATGTTCTAATCATAGTGGGGAACTACTATGACCATTATGTGTGACAAGTAAACTAAGAACATTCCCACATACTATGTCACGTAGAATTGTATTAATGATATTAAAAGATATTTTATTAAAATTAAATATAATTGAATTGAAACCCCTAGTATATATATAGGGCATTAATTTTTGGGTGATTTTTTCTTTTTACACTTAATAATCTAATTAACTCAGCCCTTTTTCATTAATTTGAATTCTAGTGGGAAGAATGTCTATTTATTTTCATTTGGATATCTTTGAAGACTGATAGAGTGATTGAGATAACTCCTTCATTTGGGATCCGATTGAGATTATGATTATCAAATTCGATGCGAAACAATATGTACTCATGTCCTTTTTATCTACTGTTCATTTATGTTACTCTAGAACTAGTTATCATCATTCATGATTTTTTTCTTGTTTTTTCTTATCTACACTAATCCAGTCCATATTAGTGGACGATACTAGATGTGGAGAGTCATACAATTATGAGGTGGGTTAATTATAACCCATCCCTCATGTTCTCTGATTTTGTAATCAATGTTTGGGGACCACAGATTTAATCATGTTTTGTTTATTGAATTTATATTCCTTGACTATAGTCATTATAAGTGTATAGTTATTGTATTTCCATAAATGTGATTTGTTTTTGGTTGTTGCATCCACAACTCCCAACACCTCATGTATGGTTATATGTAATAATTGGGATTTTAATCTTTTAATACATTCGAGTCATCATTGAGGTGTTATCAAGCTTGACCACACTAATGGTAGTCATTCGTATATTAAATTCCAATTGAATCATGATATTTTGAATAGTTTATACCATGTCACTTCCACTTGACCTAACTATGGTATGTTCTAAAATGTATGTAATTGATTATAATGTTATTATGGTTAGCATAATTATATTTACAACTTTGGAATATTGAATTTAAATGGATGTTTGGTTTCAGTTCCATATCACACCTTGCCATGTTATGGAATATAGACAGTTATCCTTATTAATTGATCTTTATTTACATGGTTTTAATTAAAAAGTTTCGTGAGACTTGGCCTTTTCAAACTTATGAAAGACAATTATTGAACTAAGTGAATGTGTTAATGGAATATTTATCATATGACCAAATTAATTATAATGAATTAAATGTAAGTTTCATATTTTTTCACATGGACCATGAAAATTTAAAGGAAGTCTTGACTCTCGTTAGACCTTGGATTCCCAAGGAAATTCCTTGAGTACTTGAAGACATAATTTAGATTCAAGAATGCTTATTAACATGGGTGAGAACTACCTAGGAACCTGATCCACGTATACCTCTATATTATAGGTATTAAACCATATTATTCCATCACTATTACAATAATAATCCTCATATACACTCATTGGATCTAACATGACATGAGATAGCCAAGTTACATTGTTGGGCCTAACCAATTCTTATTTACCATTTTACCTTGGATGTATACCTTGGATATAGTTAGAAACATTATTGTGGGAATTAGTTGGACTCTTCTCCTTAGATTATGATATTACCCCTTAGCCTGGCTCAATTACTACTAATTTTGTGGCCCTTGAAGTATATGTTTCCTTTTGGATTAACATGGAACCACATCATATTAATTTTCATTCATGGATACCTTATTACCTCATAGAAAATCAGTGATAAAATCTTAAGGAGGTGAGGTATGTGTTGTACATGACTCACATGATTTGTTTATATAAAGTTGAACTTAAATAATTCATGAATTGTTTACTAGTTTAGACACTTTCCAAGAGATTAAGGACCTTCTCAGGTACTTTTTTTATATTTTATTTCGTTGTTTTATATTTACATGATTCCACACTATCACATTTTCATTACAGGAGTGGAATTTTTTCGACACCACTAGTGGTGGCCCACAGAGATTTTTCTCACACATTTTATAGGATCCATTAGTACATGGGGTAGATTGCATGTTTGCAGGTGCTGATAAAGATAAGCATGATAATTTAGACACATTATATTCATATTGTGCTAGTATGGATGTTGTAGCAGATGACTAATCTAGAGATCATGATGTTTTTTATATTTTATGTATTTTCATTTTTCTACATTGGGTTTTTCATGTAACACTTCTTCTTTGTATACATGCTCAAAAGATTTCTAGTTTAATGACATATATCATCATCAGTTGTTGTTATTTATTCTGATAATTTTAGTTATTATTCTTTTTCTCTCCATCTGTGGTGCATTCTATTTACATAAATTTATTTCTCTAATTATCAAATGTCATATCATATATTCTATATACTATGATACAACATAGTAATGAGGTAATAATCTGTCCACAGACACACTCTAGGCCCTCACTTCTATTCGACGACCTCTAGAATTTTGGGACATGTAATTCAGGGGATGTGGCTCAATGGGCTCAAGGAACCTCTTAAGTGGAATCTGGGATTGGGATTTCGCATAATTAAAATTATTACATAAAATTAAATATTCTAAATCAAAATATGAAAAAAATCTAATTTATCATAAACATACATAGAACAGTACCTTTATTATCATGATGAATATAATTATCATGGTGAAATTGATGTGAACAATATAAAAAAATATTTTATTTACATTAACCTAATTCAATATTTATTTCTATTAATTCCCTGATCACCAAAAAGAAGAAATTCAAGAAAAAAATAGGATTTCAGATAAAAAATTAATAGAGGCAATTAATAACTTTCCTCAAGGATCAAATCATTCATAAAATGATAATTAAATTACAATGTGGATCTATGAACACATTTATCGAATGGAATGATACTACACTTCATTAGAATTGTACCACAACGACACTAAAAACAAAAAAATAACTACAAATAAATTTTGTAAAATTATATAACATGGAATGTTATCACGGTAGGAAACTAGATCGAACAGAGGAGATATAACAAAAAAGAGACGAATAACTCATCTCCGATCTTAATGGATTGATCACTATAATTAAAGTGATTAATATGACCAAAATAGGATTCTAATTCCTTTCAAAATATCTATTGGGTTCCTAGGTTTTGGGAGATAATACTTTATGAATAGTTAGTTCAAAGGGGTTTATGGAATTTATAGGCAGACTAGATGTTAGAAGACCAATGCGGATCACTCTACACCATGGTACAAAATATATAACATAGGACATGACTATTTCATTAAGAAAGAGACCATAATGTTTCATGCCTGTTCAAATCCACATCTGAGAAACACATCATAGACAATGAAGTGGATCCTACTGTTAGATAATAGGATCATGATGGATGGTAAAACACAACACCTCATGGAACATTATTTAAGAGAGAGGCTACGTCATATCTTATACTCTCCAGCAAAGAGTTATAAAATTTGATATACGTACTAAATATCCACTAATATTCTCCAACATAGAAGATTACCTCTCCATGATACAAGGACCTAATTTATATAGAAAAAATATCCAAGTCACTAATAACATTATAGATGAAATAATACCTCCCACACCACCATGTTTCTTGTAACTCTTTCAGAACATCCCTCAGATAACTCCACCATTAGAATTAATTCATGTTAACAGAAAATACGACCTAATACATTACATCCTATACCTATAAAAATATTTCCATCCTGGAGAATTTAAAATCATATTAAAATTTAGGGGAAGAAGAAAGCGTTTTCAAGAAAACAACCGCATGACATATATCCTAAGAGTCTCTCAAACTCCGGAGATCAGCCACCTCATATAGTGAAACCATGTACAATACCATGCAACAAAAAAATATATACTAAACACCATCCCGAGGAAGATAAATATAAAAAAATTAAGGTCACAACATAAAAATTAAGATAAACCCACCTTAAAAACAAGATGAATTGCAATAACCACAATAATAATTACTATAAGATAACAGCTAAACATCATATAGAACAAGATAATGAGCATGTATTTTCTACATGAATTCATAGGTACTATCACCCACACAACCATTTTTTTTCCAAAGACATGATCCAAGGGAATATAAGGACCCCACAACACCCCCTCTTTATAGTAGTGGATCTATAAATATTATTCCTCTAATATAACATCATCATAAACATTGACCTCACCACAATAAATGATTTAAAAGTAATCATATAGGTAAAAAAAAGCTACAACGAATGGAATACATCGTGTTTATAGACCATCTTTTGGGGAGTTCAAAATGACATTCTAAAAAACCAAAATAATTCAACACATTGAATGGCCCAATCAACTAGGAGAAAACATACTTCCATAATCTAACCTTCACTGACCATGATGAGAATTCAATATTAGGAACACATGATCTCCAACATCGAACTCCATAGCTATCCTTATATGATAAACATATAACTTTTGATGATCCAAAAATACCCTCACACTCTCATGAATCACTTGAAACGTCTATGTTGTGTTCCGTGCAAGTTCCAACCCAAGAACTGATAACTCTGCATCCCTAGTTTATCACAATAGAGATCAGAAAGGTTAGTTATACAGGGCTTCAAATGGTGTTATACAAATGGATGAGTGAAAATATTTTTTGTAATAAAACACCACCAAGGGAAGGTTACTCAACAACAAACCTATAAAATCTAAGAACCAAGCATGAAACACGTCTTTAAGAGTCTGTATAGTCCACTCTATCTGACCATCCATCTGTAGATAAAAAGACATTATATTCCATAAACGAGGTCTAAAAGAATGATGGATACCTCTCTACACCAAAAGGGTAAAATTATGATCATGATGAGATATTATTAACCTTCAAAATCTTTTATTTATCACTTCCTCCTCTAGGTACATCCTCAAAAAATTCCCCTAATATTGACTCCATGATCATTATAGAGTGGGATTATTGTTGAAAATCATCAAATATCATCCATATATCGTCAAATCGTCCAAAATATTCAGGTAAACTCGTAACAATGTCCATATATTTGTCTTCCCACAATCATTAAGGAACATCTGATAACACAGTTCCCAACCTTCAAATTCTATAAGACTAAACATTTACATATAAATTCTAAAATTTCATACATCAAAATAGGTCACAGAAACTACCCTCTCATATATTTTTACATAGTTATTAGGATATGATTTTCTACAAAGAGTCAGATATTGAAATCATGGAGAACCACCTCACATGACCTCAATAAGATGAAATACCTCCTCCATAAAAATAAAATGTATTTTTATTCTATATCCAACCATCAACTGAATCATCAATGAAAATTGGGTCTCTCAAGCCAACCACCTTAGAAACCCCTGGCTGGGAATCCTCCACCTAATACACCATAGCTGATTACACCATCATCAAAAAAATATAACCTCTACTTACAACCTCTAAAATATCCATATGAATCACTAATATCACTTATATCACTCACTTTCAAGGAATCATCATATTCCCAAATAACATCACTGCGTGACATTCTATTTACTGAATAAACTAAAATATTACCCATTCTTAGTGTATATAAAATTTAAAACTCATAGTACCATAAAATTATATTATAAATAATAGTTTTAAGTAGAATTAATGATGGTATATGATATTCCTTTGGCTCTTATTAATGTTAAAAAATAATAACTAATCACTTGTGGCATAATGAAGCAATAAATTTATGGAAAACAAAACTGATGTTAACTCAAGATCATGGGTGGCATAGTTATGATAAAGAGTACACAACTATTGAGACCCATAAGAAACCACTTATATATAATAAAATATAATATATCTCAATATAAGATGTAAATAATACTATTAAACCTCAAATTGAACTCCCTATTATGATAGATGAAGAACATAAGCATTGAATGTCAGGTACATGAAGGATGAATAAAACCGATTAGTCTAAAAGAACACTTAATCTTTTCTGGTCAATGAAATTCGAGGAATAAAAAATTGAGATTAATTCAACTATGAACATCATGTAACATCCTTCAAGACCATGTAATCATTGAGCCTATAAAACTTTATTGGGGGATTCCCAGAAAACAAATTCATGATCTTAGAAGGAACCATAGATACTCATTACTGGGATAAAAAATTACAAATGAATGGTAATTCATGATCCCATAACTCAAACATTGAAATATTTATGTATAGCCTCTAAAATTTAATAACTCCCAAAATGGAATTCATCTTATCTACATTCCCATCTGTAGTCATGGAGTACACATGCATTTTTTGACAAAAACCACCACACAATTATCCAAAAATTCACTAAAAACTATATTCAACAAACCTATGAACAATTTTTGAGCATTAATTACATTTATTGGAATAAAAAACATTTAATTACTATACCATCCACATAACTAATATTTTAGAACATCCTAAAAGTTTATTCAAAACTGATCATATTCTATCTTCGGGTCAATATTTGAGAACTAACTAGATATTTCTAAATTTTGAAATAAATCGTAAATCTATGAATGTGAATAGTGGTTATTTATTGAAATCAATTTCAAGAGATGATAATAAATACAGAGATATAAACTTCCATCTAAATTCATTGTGAAAAAAACAGGTGAACAAAAAACTAAGAAACTTGGCTATCATAAACATCACTACAACATATCATCAAACTATAATAATAAATATGGTAACTCAGAAGGAACAATACTATATAGAGAATTTGAGATTTAAAAAATTATCAATTATAGATCAATTAAAATCTCAATATCTCATCTAGGGGAAATGAAACAACCTCATAAGGAAATACATATACGTACTCTTCCACATTCCTTGGAAATATCATCTTCTAATCCTATGATGAGCTCAGCATTAGATTTTCCATCATAGAAGACATATAAAAATCACATATATTGTAATGGCCCAGACCACTCCAGTCCATTAATTTGTGAAAATGTGGTGTTAGAGGTGTTATGGGAGGTTAAGGTGACTTGGGGTGCATTTGGGTGGACTTTTAAGGGAAACTAAAGGGCTATAGATTTCGCACGGGAGGCGCACAGTTTGTCTAAACCGAGCAGCCAAACTGTACGAGGTTGGTGTTGGATCTAGTTTCTAATGCACGATTAATGCACGTTATGTCTAACCGTGTCACCTATCCATGCGAGGAGTGTTTGAAGAGGAAGTAGCATCTGCACGATTAGCGCACAGTTTGTCTAACCATGCGAGCAAACCGTGTGGGCACTTAAATCTAGATACCAAAAATTTGGATCTCAACTGTTTTTCATCTAACATGCTCTTTTAAGCCCCTAAACGCCCATAACTCAGGATTACCCTTCATCAAAGGTTGGAGAACCTCTCCCATGCATTTTGGAGGAGGTATGAAGTCTTCTCTTAGCGAATCGAAGCTTGCTTCTTGAGGTATGTGATGGTTATTTTTTGGTTTCTTAGATCTACATAGATTTACTCCTCCTCTTCTCTCAATTTATTATATCTACACCTGTTAAAGGTAGATCTAAGTGTTTGGATGTCAAATATGATGATATCTGGCCTTGATCTTTCTAGGAGGAGAGATCTAAGGTGGGGTTTTGGAGAATCGACCCAAGTTTCTTAAGCGTTCTTCGACCATTAGGGTTTTTAAAAAAAACCATTAACGTAAGGGATTTGTTGCTTCCCAAAATTTTATGTGGAACTGTATTGTTCTCATGTTTAATCCATCTATATGACAATAAAAATGACATAATAAATATTTTAAATCAAATTAAGAAATTGTATCGATCCTATGTTGTTGCCTCTTGTTTTTCTAGATGGTGTGAATTCTAAGCTTGCCATGCTTAGCTGTTGTCCTTCATGGAAATCGATAATGAAAGTAAACCGGGAATAATTGTTATTTGTTTGGCTAAAGATAATGTGGCATGAAAACAAATCTGTTTATTATTGTAATTTGATGTTAATCAAATTGGCATAGCAATCATGTATAATCATTTTGTGATATCTTACTAGTTAGGTTTCCTAATGTTTGAACCAACAGATTATAAATATGTTAATTCAAGATGGATTAATGAATTGATTGTTTGATAATTACTTGAAGGGTTCTGAGTTACCCACTTGATTGTTATGGGACAAGAGCCCAATTGATTTCATGTTTGCCTTCCTGATGCTTTTGTTGTGATAAGATTGTGGATGGTTGTGGTGATATGTGGGGGCATAGAGGCCTTTTTTGTTCTTACAACGGATGACACCTAGGGTGGTGAGATGCATCGGTTTATTAAAGTGGGTGTTAGGGAGGACACCAAGGATGATGGAATGGGATGGATGTAGTTGTTTTATGCTACCTGATTCTTTGGTCTGTTATATGCTTTCTTTTCGCCACTGCTCAAGGCAGCTCGTCTTGCGTACCCATCTTTCGAAAGAGGTTAAGATGTGCGGGGTATTCCATGTGATTTCTGTGTTTAGCTTCTCCAGGGAGGATGGTTCTATTCTCTTGATTTAGGTGGAAAAGTCTCGATGGGTAATAAATCTACTCACCGTGTTGAGCCCCTTGTGTTAGTAGCATATAGTGATTTTCTAGAATGCCTGAGAATATTGGAAAGTGCTTTTGTAATAAATTTTTTATTAAATGGTGTTAACCCATGGGGTTGGTGTTCGTTGAAACATATTGAAGAGGCTATAATATTAAAGGGACAATGGAAATTGGGTGTGATTCTAATGAAACCTAATGTGGATTTTTTCGGGGTTAATTAATGTTTAATGAATTAATTAACGTACATTGGAATTGATAAAAAGGGAATGAATTAATCTCATAAATCTCTTTAAATGGTCGTGTGATTATAGGATACATAGTCTTAGAAGTGGCAGCCCAGAGTCTAAGAGACGTTAGCTATAGTTGTGTCTAATAATAGATTATTCCCATAGTATAGTTGTGAGTTATAATGTAATTTCTTACTTTTTGTCTTTATATACGCTACTCTACCCTGTCAGTAAGGGAAACTGACCCCCCCCCCGGGGATTCTAAGCCCCGGGACGTGTTTTCCCCAACATTCTGGTGGGAGGATGAATGAATGACTACCCCCTTTGGCCCCGCTCTCTTCTCTTGGTAGATACTTCGCCATCTATAAAAACATTTATTTTTCCCCATATATGTGTGTAGAGGGTTGTAATGGCTTTTGGTTATTCACACACATATATTCTGGATATAGTATCATATGGACTACTATAGGTGTAACGTCTATAGGCTATGATGGCTTTAGGATCCTTACTCAGTATATGGGTTGTAATGACTTGAGGTATAATACCTGACATATGATACATGTTATACGAGCTGTGTTGGATTTTGGAAACTACCTAGTTACTTTTGGTTGTGAGGACGGTGTGGTGCTTCTCCCATGTGTCTGCGGGTAAGCCATTGTGGTGCACGAGGTGCATATTGTTGTGCTTTGCCCAGGTGTTTGTGGGTAAGCCTTTTTGGAGAGAGATGTGTAGGACGTGCGATGTTGGGGAAAAGTTGAAAAATAGTGAGGAAGTATTAGTAGGGTAACCTTGATATTATTTATTATATTCTATATTATGGTATGCGTTACTTGGTGAGAGTAGCCTTTTTGAGGTTGGGAACTTAGTATACCAGTATATGTGACGAGTTAGTTTCAGTTGCTGTTCAATGTTCTTTAGCATGCTCTCTTTACTTTTGCACGAGAGGCTTCAGGGAGGATCCTACGGAGTATACTATTATACTCACCCTATGTATATATAAACTGTTTGTTAGGTATCATAGAGCAGGTTGGAGATCAGGCTGGTTTCTACTAGTTTGTGGTTGTAGGAGCTGTTCGGGATTGTGGTTGCTGCCGTATTTACTTTATTTTGGGTACTTGCAGTTTTTTCCCTTTTTGTTATTGCACTATTGCATGAAATTCCATTTTCGCACTTGCGTTTCTTTTATATTTCCAGTTCTGGGTTGGGGTTGATTTGTGTTTATCTTATCTCTCTTTTCGATATGTGTTCTCTTAGATGGTAATGCATCCCATTTGTGTGTTATTATACCCTCAGTGCTAGTTTCCAACTCGGGTCCTAATGGAGGCATGACTTGGGGGTCATTATCTCCCTTATCACATTGTTGACCCAGGAGGGGTACACTTTGTAAGGAGGGGTCGTGACAGAGTGGTATCAGAGGTTTGGTTGAGGGATAGGATGGAGTTTGGAGTTAGGCACAGGTGAGGTTGCATGGGTTGGTAGGGCAACAATGTCATTCATGTTTAGAAAGTGAGGTAAACACTGGAAACCAGCTGAGACATAAGTGTTTAGGGCCCCCTATGATATGATTACGAACCTTTATGTTTAAAATGGATACAAAAAAAGGTTATAATAGTTGCAGGGTAGAGACCTAGGAAAGGAACATGCATCATTCTACTTTGTGCCTGTGTTTGAATTGGTAGACCTTGGGATAGGTTAACCTAAAACGAATAAAAGAAAAAATAAATAAATAATTAATGTTGAGTCTTCCATATTGCATGTTTAGGAGCTCTAATGGTTTGTTATTTTACAGGTATGGATCCAGGTCGACATCCTCATCAGGTTCTCACAGAAAATGACCAGCATGCTATTCTAGGAGATCTCCGCAGGGTGGAGGTTGACGGTGATGATACTTGGAGGAAGACACTCCGAGATTTTCAGTGCCAGAGCCTGTAGAAGTATGAAGGCTCCATTTCAGATGCATTCATGTAAGACTGGTTGGAGGAGGCTGATATAGGCTTCAGTTCGACCCCTATTCGGATGGAACACTCGGTGTCCTTAGCTATGACGATTCTGCGTGGAGTAGTGAGGCAGTGGTGGTTCTTGTTCCTAGGGGATCGTGAGGAATCAGCGATCTCATGGGAGGAGTTCGGAGACAAGTTTAGAGTCAAGATGCCTTCTTCGTCTGCAAAGGCGTCCAGTTTCCAGGATCATATTACCCTTCGACAGCGGAGTTCCTGTGCTCGAGATTTTGGAATCTGTTTTAGGAACCTTTTAAAATATGCTTCGGACCTATTACAAGATGAGGAGGACAAGGCAAGGATTTTCGAGGAGGATTTGCGTCTAGAGATCCAGCGCCAGGTCCCCCCATTTCTGCTGAAGACATATCTTGAGGTGCTGGCAAGGGCATAGGTTGTTGAGAGGACATTGGCTAAGACTGGATCATCACGAGAGGGGGATCTTCAAGATCACACACGAAGCAAAGCTATGATTCTGGGTTCCCGATTTTCAGGGTAGAATAGTTTCCATTTATCTGGTGGTCGGTGCTAGCCATTCACATCTCGTTTCTCCAGAGGCAGAAACTCTCAGACTTATGCCATGGGATCAGGTGCTTGTTTTTCTTCTGGTGGTCGTGGTCATCAGTAGAGAGAGTGCTCAACCTTTCAGAGCAGCCATCGTGCACCGGGTGCGATGCTCCAGGTTTCACTGTTGAGGCAGTTCCAGCCGATGCAGAAGCATCCAGTTGCAATGGATTTAGATCAGTAGAGGGTTTATGGGGCATGTAGAGGACAACCCCATGACGCTCCCCATCCTTAGAGAGCAGATCATGGTCGGTGGTGGTGGTCTTTATCAGGGTCATAGAGGTCGTGGAGGAGGTCTTGGTAAGATTCATGCTCTAGTGTTGCCCGCACCAGACGATCCAGATGTCATTTGAGGTACCCACTTCTTTTTTTCTACATTGGTGTATGCCATGTTTGATTCAGGAGCGACCCACTCCTTCATATAACCTACCCTTGTCAATTCCTTCGGACTTGTGGAAGAGAGGCTTCAGTTCCCTTGGGGTTGACTATGCTAGTTTGAGGTCGAGCTGACTTGTTTGAAGTATATAGATACTGTGAGCTAGTGTTGGGGAAACACTTCTCTTGGGGAGATTTCCAATGATTATTAATACAACCATATGAAGTCATCCTTGGCAGGGATTGGTTGTATTCGGTGCAGGTTATCGTGGATTGCTTCAGGAAGAAGGTCGTTTTCTTTGGTGCAGATGGAGAATAAGTGGTGTTTTTTGGTGAGCGAGATCCCTGGATCGGTCATAGGCACATTCCATCCTTATCATCCATGATGGCTGAGATGATGCTGAGTTTTTCAAAGGTTCAGCAGTTGGCATTTCCTATGGTCGTAGAGGAGTACCCGGATGTCTTTCCAGAAGAGGTTGTAGCATTACCCCCTCAACGAGAGATCGTGTTTTTTGATCGAGCTACATTCATGAGTGACTTCTAATTATATGTATCCATATAGGATGTTCTCTCTTGAGTTACGAGTGCTACGTATACATCTTGATGGTATGTTACATTGCGGTTTTTTTCGGCCAAGTGTGTCACCATGGGGTGCACCAGTTTTATTCATGAAGAAGGCCAATGACAGTTTGCGGTTGTGTGTCGATTATCATCGCTTAAACAAAGTGACAATAAAGAATCACTATCCTCTTCCACGAATTGATGAAATATTTGATCAACTAAATGGTGAAAGTTGGTTCTCAAATACTAACTTGTGGTCTGGATATCATCCGATGCATGTGAATGATGAGGATATTCTGAAGACTACTTTCTGTTGTCATCATGGGCATTATGAGTTCATTGTAATGTCATTTTTTGTGACAAATGCTCTAGTTGTATTCATGGTATTTATTAATTCTATTTTGTGAGAGTTCTTGGACATGTCATGGTGGTTTTCATCGACGACATCCTTGTGTACTCCACGTCTGAAGAGGAGCATACAGAGCATCTACAAGTTGTGTTGGGAGCTCTTCGTCGACATCAGATGTTCGGTAAGCTGTCGAAGTGTGAGTTTTGGACACGATATGTCCGTTTGTTGGGGCATGTTGTGTCCCAATAGGGAGTAGCTGTGGATCCATCGATGATTGAAGCAGTTGTGTCTTGGGAAGCCCCCATGACAGTTCCAGAGGTGCAATGTTTCCTTGGTCTCGCAGGCTACTACAGGAGGTCCGTAGCCAATTTTTCATGTGTTGCAACTCCTCTGATAGCTTTGACATTAAATGATCAGGCATTCATATGGACTAATCAGTGTCAAGAAGCTTGTGAGTATCAAAAGGGGATGTTAGTAAGTGCTCCAGTCCATTGTCTTCCAGTTGAGGGAGTCCAGTTTGATGTTTTCTCTGATGCATTACATTTGGGGTTAGGCTGTGTTCTCATGCATTAGAGGTCAGTTGTTTTTTTATGGGTCTCAGAAGTTACGTCCCCATGAACAAAACTATTCCACCCATGATCTTGAGTTGGAAACCATTGTGTTTGCTCTGATGTTGTGGAGACATTACCTCATCATTGAGCGCTTTGTGGTTTTCACCGATCATAAGAGTTTGTGGTATGTTTTCTCCCAGCATGACATGAACTTACAGAAAAGTTAGTGGATGGAGTTCTTATAGGAATACGAATTTGAAATATCATATACACCTGGAAAAGGCATTGTTTTAGTCATTGCACTGAGCCTAAAGTCACGTAGTGATGCTGTGCGTGAATCCAGTGATTCCTGGTGAGTAACGGAAGAACTGTCAGCATTACATCTTGGTATGGGAGAAGTTGGGGTAGGGGATCACTTTTTCAGATGACAGTACAGTCATCCCTGATGCAGAAGGTAGAAGAGTCTCAGTTGGGGGATGTTGAGGTGGAAGTCTGGAGAGACTGAGTTTTTTGTGGTGAGGCCACAGATGGTTGGTCTGAGGATGAACAATATAGAGTGTTGCATCACATGAGGATTTTTTCCCCTTGATGATGCATGATACAGTCCTCAGAGTGTTCCATAGTTCACCTTTAGCGGTACATCCGGGTGTGAAAAAGATGTACTGATCCTTGAGGAGTCAGTTTTTGTGGCATGGGCAGAAGCGTGCAGTTGCAGAGGTTGTGTATCTATGTTTAGTTTGCTGGAAGGTTAAGGCCGAACATCGTGTGCCATGTGGTCTTCTTCAGCCATTAGAGATTCCTCAGTGGTAGTGGGAGTACATCTCAATGGACTTCGTTATGGGTTTAACTCGAGCTCCAAGAGGACATGATGCTATTTCGGTGGTAGTGGATCGTTTAACAAAATCGACCCACTTTATAGCAATCATGGAGTTAGGCTCAGTCGAAGTATTGTCTAGGGAGTATCTAGAGGATGTGGTGAAACTTCATGGAGTCCCTAGAAGGATCATTTCTAATTGAGATCCTCATTTTACCTATAGGGTGTGGAGAGGTCTTCAACATGATTTCGGTTCTCAACTATACCTTCTCACTACTTTTCATCCTCAAATGGATGGTCATATATAGTGAACCATCGAAACATCTGAAGAAATGTTACGCTCTTGTGTTTTGGATTTTAGAGGCTCAACGATAAGGCACTTACCCTTGATGGAGTTCTCTTATAGTAATAGTTTTCACTCCACCATCGGCATGGTGCCATTTGAAGCCTTGTATGGCCGGCCATGATGTTCTCCATTGTGCTGGACTGGGGTCATAGAGTTAGCAATTATCAGACCAGAAATAGTGTAGAATACAAAATATATGGTTTAGGTGATTCGTGAGAAGATGAAGACAGTGCACGATCATCAGAAGGCATATGCTGATCAAAGAAGTAGACCTCTAGAGTTTAATGATGGGGATCACATGTTTCTGAAGGTGAATCCCCATCGTGGGTAGCGAAGTTTTGGACATGGATGTAAGCTTTCTCCCTGGTATGTTGGGCCTTTCGAGGTGTTATCTCGTGTAGGAGCTATGGCGTATCGAGTGGCACTTCCCCCTCAGATGAGTCAGATTCATGATGTTTTCCATGTGTCACAGCTCCGTTGTTATCTTCATGATGACTCTCACATCATCGATTGGGGAGAGATTTGATGTTGACGATGATGCAACCTTTGAGGAACGACCTGTGGAGATACAAGACCACAAGGAGAAGGTGTTGCACGAGTGTTATATTCCATTTGATCATCTCTTGTGGAGACACAGTGGCTTGGAGGAGAGTACCTAGGAACGTGAGTCACATATACGTGCTTCATACCCAGATTTGCTCGATGTTTAACTCTATTCTTGTATCATTGTAGCTGATATGGTTATGAAACCTTCATGTTTATGAGATGGCTTCCTTTTTTGTTTTTGTGTCTTTCTCTATTTTGAGAGGTATCTTGAGGGGTAGTTGTTCAAACCCTATTTCGTTTTCACATTAGTTGGGTTTTGAATTATCTAGGATGAGAATGTTTTGAGATATATTTGATGTAATGGCCCAGACCTCTCCAGTCCATTACATTGGGAAAATGTGGTGATAGAGTTGTTATGGGAGGTTAAGGTGACTTCGGGTGCGTATGGGTGGACTATTAAGGGTAGCTAAAGGGCTATAACTTTCGCATGGGAGGCGCACAGTTTGTCTAAACCATGCGGCCAAACCGTGCGAGGTTGGTATTGGAGGCAGGGGAAAACGAACACTTCACGGATAGTTTGTCTAACCATGTGGCCTAACCATGCGAGGAGTGTTTGATGAGGCAGCAGTGTTCACACAGTTAGCACACAGTTTGTCTAACCATGCAAGAAAACCGTGTGGGTACTTAAATCTAGATCCTAAAATTTTGGATACTACCAATTTTTCCTATCACTTGCTCATTTAAGCCCCTAAGCATCCATAACTCGGGATTACCCTTCCTCAAAGGTAGGATAACCTCTCCTAAGCATTTTGGAGGGGGTCTGAAGGCTTCTCTTGGAGAATCGAAGCTGTTTTCTTGAGGTATGTGATCGTTCTTTTTGGGTTTCTTAGATCTACATAGATCTGCTCCTCCACTTCTCTTGATTGCATAAATCTACACCTGATATGGGTAGATCTAATTTTATAGATGTAAAATATGATTAGCTTTGGTCTTGATCTTTCTAGAAGGTGATATCTAAGGAGGGGTTTTGGAGAATCTACCCATGTTTCTTGAACATTCATCGACCATTGTGGTTTTCGTCAAAAATCTTTAAAGTAGAGGATTACTTGCTTCTCTTTCAATTACGTGAAAATATGTTCTTAGAATGATTAATCCCACTAAATGAAAATGAAATTGACATAATAAATATTTTTAACCGGATGAAGAAATTGTATCGATCGTATGTTATTGCCACTTGTTTTTCTAGATGTTGTGTTATATGTGCATGATTTGCTTAGCTTTTGTCCTTGATGGAAATCGGAAAAGAACATAAATTGATATTAATTGATATTTGTTTGGATAAAGATAAAGAGGGATGAAAATGAATCTGGTTCTTGTTGTAATTTGAAGTTAATCAAACTGGCATATTATGAATGTATAATCACTTTGTGATAGATTACTGGTTAGGTTTTCCGATGTTGGAACTAACAGAGTATTAATATGTTAATTCAAGATGGATTAAAGAATTGGTTGTTTGATAATTCCTTGAAGGGTTCTGAGTTACCCTCCTAATTGTTAAAGGGCAAAGAGCCCAATTGAAGTGATGTTTGCTTTCCTAATTCTTGTGTTGGGATGATATCCTGGATGTTTGTGGTGATATGTGGGGGTATAGAGGCCTTTTTGGTTGTGGAATCAGATGATGCCTAGGGTGGCGAGATGCATCAGTTTATGCATGTGGGTGTCGGGGAGGACACTAGGGATGATGGAATGGGTTGGATGTGGTTGTTTGATACATGTTTATTCTTTGGTTGGTTTTATGCTTACTTTTCCCCACAGATTAGGGAAGCTAGTCTTGCATACCCTTCTTCCGAAAGAGGTGAAGACACATGGGGTATGCCACATGTTTTCCATGTTTAGATTCTCCACGGAGGATGGTTCTATGCTCTTGCTTTAGGTGGAAAAAACTGGACGGGTAGTACATCTACTCACATTGTGGATCCCCCTTATGTTAGTAGCATAGAATGCTTTTCTAGAATTCCTGGGAATATGGGAAAGTGTTTTTGTAATAAATGTTTGATTAAATGGTTTTAACCCATGGGGTTGGTTTTTGCTGAAATATAATGATGAGGATATAATTTTAATGCGACAATGGCCTTTAGGTGTGATGCTAATGAAACTTAATGTGGATTTGTCAAGGGTTAATTAATATTTTATGAATTAATTAACGTACAGTGGAATTGATAAAAATTTAATGAAGTAATATAATAAATATCTTTAAATGGTTGTGTGCTTATAGGATACCTAGTCATATAAGTGTAATCCCGATGTATGAGAGATTTTAGCTGCAGTTGTGTCTAAGACTAGGTTATGCCAATAGTGTGGTTGTGGGTTAAAATATTTTTTTTTGTACTATTTGTGTTTCTATACACTAATCCACCCTGTCGGTAAGGGAAACTAACACCCCTGGGATTCTGAGCCCTGGGGGGTATTTTCCCCAACATTCTAGTGGGAGGATGAATGGATGACTACCCCCATTGGCCCCGCTCTCTTTTCTTGGTAGATACTTGTTCCATTACAAACAACGGTTAGATTTCCCCAAATATGTGTGTAGAGGGATATAATGGATTGTGGTTATTCACACACATATATTCTGGATATAATATCTTATTGACTATTATAGGTGTAACGTGTATAGTTTGTGATCGCTTGAGGATCCTTACTCGGTGTATGGGATGTAATGGCTTGAGGTGTAATACCTGACATATGATACATGTTATTCGAGTTGTGGTGGATCCTAGAAACTACATGGTTACTTTTGGTTGTGAGGATAGTGTGGTGCATTGCCCAGGTGTCTCCGGGCAAGCCATTGTGGTGCACGAGGTTTAGATTGTGGTGCTTCACCCAGGTGTCTATGGGAAAGCCTTTTTGGAGAGAGATGCTTAGGACGTGTGATGTTAAGGAAAAGCGGAAAACCTATGGGGATGTAGTAGTGGGGTACCCTTGATATTCTTTATTATATGATGTATTCATTTATGTGTTACATTGTGTGAGTATCCTTAGTGAAGTTGGGGACATAGTATAATGGTCACTTATGTTTGTTATTGGTGATCAAGCTGATTTCAAGAACATTGACATACATTGAGAGCATAATTAGGTGACCTAGCACTAGATATTTTTATTCAATACCTACATAAGATACCTCACTTTTTTATTTATTATCAACATAAATATACAATACATAATGAAAAAGGGTTAGGAAATAGATTTTGAACTCTCACACACAATAAATACCCCATTAAAGGGTAAGAAACACTTGGAAACTATCAACCTAAAAATTAAAATAAATCAAATATATTTGTAACCGGTCCCTAAAATTCACACATGAGAACGTTGACACTTTTGGATCCCTAAGGAACCAGATACACCACTATCTCAAAACATTACATAGCATCATAAAATCTAACAATACTCAGTAGTCCTCACGAACCTGGATCAGACTGAAAGGAATATCCTCCTCCTCTAATTAGTCCTCTATTCGTGAGTCCAGAATTTAGCCCACATACTTTTATGTACTATGGAATTGTAAATATCATAGTGTCCTCCTCTATGTTTCATCATTTACAACCACTACTCTATAGTAATATAATTCAATGTCCTTTAAAATATATTAATCTTGAACCTAATGATGAATTCGAACTGGATCCATTCCTACAAAAAAATATTTAAGAACACTTACAACTATATTATTTAATATTAATTATTAATTAATTAATCATTAAATTATGATTATACCTACTCCCAAGGAATTCCCATTTCAAAATAGATGGAAAAAATAATGATGTGTGATACTTTTCTAGGTCTCTTCCACACAACTAGTGTCTATCCACTGTGTAGGAATAGAAAATGTAAAATTTGGTGAATCAGATCATAGGGGGACTTAAATAACTATTTCATAATTAGTCTCCCTTTTTTACCTTGATCAGTAAGCTCAACTGACATTGTTTCCCTACCAAAACATATTGTTTTCACATGATTCTAACTCCAAACTACATCATATCTTTCATCCTGATACTATGATACCACTCTATCATGACCCATACCACAAAATGAACCCCTAATGAGCAATAAATGATTGAATGGAGATAGTGACACTCAAATACTGCCTCCAATAGTCCATTGGTTGGTGAAAAGCACTAACAGTGAAACAAATATAAAAATGGGAGTCATTACACTCTATAATAATATGATGAATGAGAGATAATAAAAGTAAACTAATCAACTCATTCATAGATAAATTAAAATAATAAAACCTACATGCATGATATGTTATACAAAACTAATAACAATTAAAGGTATCTACATTTACTAAAAGATAAACTTGACAATGATTTTGATGGTCAAATAGCTCTCAGACAACCCTAAACTAGATATATCTCACCCAATCTCCCAAATGTTCCTACTGACCTGAAAATGGTTTATATATATAATGATTGTATAATAGGTATACTCTGTGGGGTCCTCCCTATAGACACTCCTGAAAATGATAAAGAATGAATACTAAATATCAAATGACCCATTCAGTAAAATTAATCATCACCTAGATAGGTATACTAAGTCCCTATGATTTCTAAGATAATATAACACAAAATAACTCATACAAGATATCATATGTTATATTAATTTATGTTCAAAGTGAGTAACTCAGGAGGCGGTCAATTGAGTACCAAATAAAAATTGTACTTAAAAAAGTCAATATAAAATCCCAAATAAATTAACCCAATTAATTAAAATAGTAGTTCAATACAAGTTTTTTATTTTAAAATATTAATAAAATTGTTTTATTGCTCAATAAAAAAAATAATTAACATTAACATTACACTTGAAATCAATTTACGATAAAAAATTCATATTTAATAACTAGCTAAGACTAACTATTATTGTATATTCTATTTTTATAGTTTCAATGAAGACATTTTATGCTATAAAATTAAAACAAAAAACTTAAATACATAATTGAATAAAGAGGGTGTTATTTCTCAAGCCTAGACTTAATCCCCTCCACTTGGAAATCACCCACAGCAAAAATTATTATTATATCAAATAATCTGATACACAACCTAGATAATTTATACAAACAATAGTTCATGATTTCAAGGATCAAATACTCTTCTATAGTTATACATTGGAAGGAGAAACAACATAGAACACAATGGAGACACATCTATAGATTTATTGGGTATAAAAATATAATGTGGCTAGAGATTATAATGTAATATACAATTAAATCATATGATCCATTGTGTGTAAATAAGTAGATTATATAACCTAACACAAAAAAAAAAGAAAATAATAGTGAGAGGTTAAAAGAAGATATGGATGATGAGAGGATGATTATTCTATAATGCATCATGATCTCAAGAGTACTCAGTAATGGAATGTTGAGGATCTCTAATAGATTCCATTAAAAGTTCTAGAAAAATAAGGCGGTGTGGACTATCTCTTTTCTGTCTAAAGATCCTCTACAAATATTTTATTAATTTAGTGTGATAATTGAAATTGGTATTTAATATGTTGCACACTATCACACTCATAAGATATAAAGTATGCCACATGTAAATTTTCACACAAATAGATCATTCCAAATATCCATTTATGTCATGTACAAGGGATTTTTCAAAAATATATATTGTTTCAAGTTCAAATACCCATTGAAAAATAATCAAAATGATTTTATGGGTCCTCTTAAGAAACTATAAATTTTATACAATAAATAATTATAATATTTCATAAATAATCATTAAATAATCCAATACATTTAATCCCATTAACTAGTATTTCATATCATTAAATATGAATACATCCATGTAGAAATGATAGAATTGGATGAAAGTAGATAATACTTAATAGCAACAAATATTAGTGGAAGAAAGTTAAAGGTAATATAATCTTTATGAAAAACAAGATAATGGTAGAAAAATCATATTCATAGAATATTTTTATGGATGTAGGTCTAGTGGTAGCACACGACTGGTGGTAGCACAATTGAAGGTCATAGTTCTGGCTGTAGCATGACCAATGGTAGAAAGTTTGGTGGTATCACACCTGAATGTATAAAAATTATTGTAGTAGCTTGTATGATGGTGTCATGTGACTGATGATAATAGGTCTGTTGGTAAAACAATTTAAGGTATCTAGTATATGGTTATCTCACCAGATCATATAAAATTATGGTGGTAACAGTCATGATGGTAGCATTTCTCTTATGGTAGAAAACCTCTAATGGTAGAGACATTCTATTTGTGTAAGAGATATAAAGTAACAATGTATCTTTTAAACATTTGTCCAAATTTATTTAGATTTGGATTTTATAATGTAATATACTATCATAAACCATTAATATCATTAGAAATGCATTAATCATGATTTGTGATCAATAAAACATGGCGTTTCCAAAAATCTCCACATTTCAAAAATCAGAAAACATGGCATGTTAAAAACCATGTATAAAACAAAAATAGGAATGAAATAGATGATTTTTAAGTGTGACATTATATATAAAATTTCTAATGAAAAATGTTATATTTATATAATTTAAACATTAAAATATAAATAAAAACAAAACCTAAACAAATAGTTCCAGCCTCAAAGAATAAGGACAAATAATCATGGCATCGAATGATACGTGTGTTATCAATGAATGAGTATCAAGTTAAAGGCAATATAAGTTATCCCACTATTGGGATTAGAAAAATTAGAAGTCAATAAATATTAAATACAAAGATGAAATATATGAATAAAAAAATGAAATTACATTAAGTGCAAATTTTTTGTATTATAACCAAAAAGTAGTACAAGGAAAATATTATAAAGAATCGATCAAGGACTATATATTATTTGAATCAATATTATATTGGGAGGTTGGATCATTAGGAATCCTTACCTTTCAAGATGTAAGATGAACTAATAAAGAGGATAAGGGTGATTGGGTAGTCTAATCCACCTATCTGATTATCATGGTTCATAGATGCCTTACTATTTTAACCAAGGATATGTTTAACAGTTGATATTGAAGAGGTAAAGGATCAGAAGATGGATTGGATGGGAAGGTTGACATAGTCATAACCTTTGGAGGAACCAATCCTATAATCGATACATATAATATGAGATTCATCAGGATAAAAAATTCCATAATAATTTAACCATTTATATTTATACCATAGATGAAATACTTTTTCTCTTCGATGAATAACATGAGAGGTTCCAAAACCATGAGATAGTCTACTTGGTCCATAATTCCCTAGTAATAGGTGTCATCATTATATTATTAAATAAATTATTGATGTGAGAACTAAACTCATATTAGTCCTAAACTCTAGAAATTTAGTATTTTATTTCCATCAGGATAGTTTCAAAATCACTTCAGGTTGTGTTAAAACACTCCCATACCAGTTTATTTATATACTCCCTGTGATGTCAAATTTTTCTCAATTCCAGCTCATGTGACATATATAGATCACCCACAATATCATGTAGCTACTATTTTACTTTGTATCTGAGAATTTAATCATTAACAAAGGCTAAATTCAGTGGATCACTAGATTTAGAAGAAATAATAGGTACCCTCCCCTTACATTCCCACATAGTAGTCTAGCTAGAAATAAAAGATTTACTCATCTACTCTATAACAGATCTCATGTATACCATATCATAGGACAATATACTATTTTCAATTTCAACATCATGAATATGAAAATTCATCTTGTAATGAATATTGAAGTCAACCAACTCAAAAATATTCATGGAAGCATCATCAGTATGTTGTGTGACAACAGGTGCTTGAGACTTATAATATCTACTAAAATATAGAAGTATACTCTCCCTAAATGTTGTTAAATATTATTTGGATAAAAAATCTAAAAGAATAGTGGTTGGGTCACTCCCAGTTGTAGACATTGGTTATAATATATGAGGTTAATCTAAAGGAAAGGCATAAAGTTCACTTGCATCATCAATATTATTTACAAGGGATCCCTTAGGATCAACCTCAAACCTAATCAATATAGTAGGTACACCATACTCTAGTGGACTATTTTGGTCATAAATAATTCCATCATCCTATGAATATGGATAGTAATTTCCAACAATTTTGATCCAGGAGAAGGCTCCCCTTAGATGACACCTTATCTTTTGCCAAGGTAGTATTACCATGAATATTTCTATGGTCCCCAAAATGTTTTTTGAAATCCTTGTACATTAAGTAGTTTACTCCAAGGTGGAAATATCTTTGAAAATTTTCATAGTCATCATGAGATTTCACTAACAATATTATATTATTAAAAGTAGTGGAATCTATAGGATCAAATATATGACTGATAGAACATATTGGTTACTTCCCCATAACAAGTGACATCAGCTCATGCCTTAAAGATGTAGCATCAGCTACCAGATTAATTGAAACTGATATAACCACACATGATGATCTATATATGGTGGGTATATCCATATACATAACTGAGGGAATATGAGAATGTTGATGTGATTGTGCTTCGTTGACATCATCATTTTCACCATAATCATGTCCATCAACAATACTATCCTCATCAATATTTTCACCATCACCACTATTCCCAGAATATAAAACCTCAACAACATCCCTAAAATACATTGATAAACTTTTAATATTGTCATCTCTAGTACATTGGTCTCATTATCATCATCATCTCTATCACTTAATAGACACTCTTTAGAAGGGAGTGACATGGGTGTACTTATAGATCCAAACAATATGGTAGAGATCTCAGGGATATCTGGATAGATTCTTTTTTAAGAAGATGGTGAAACATACTCTTCTTTAACAGTCACATATGCTTCTTATTCCTCATATAAATAATCCACTATCTTATTTGGATTCAACACAGGATCAACAAGGTTCTTAGGCCTGGAAGGACGGTATACAAAACAAAAATCCTCATATATTATTTCATTATATTCAATCCACTGTTAGTTCCATTTGTTCTAATTCACATTCATTATTTATTGTGTAACCATACTCAAGAATAATCCACTGAATTTCAATTCATCTTCCCTCTCATCATAAATAATGAACATGGTTTTCAAAAGGGGTAAAATCCATATATGATAAATGAGGGAATTAAAACTAGAAGATGGCTTACTCATTTCCATTATTTCACCGTAAAGTATATACAATAGTTAATAATAACCCCTCATTTAATAATTAATATTATATGAACATCCATATATCACATAGTGCAAATTTCAGCTTTTTGGGAAACAACATGTGTTGAATATACTTGAACATCCCTACGAATTCTCTATTTAACTCAATAGTAACATGCCTTTTAAATGTAATATCTTTATTCATCTCCATAAAAGCATACTCACAAACAAATTATTCAATATCACATGGAATTTATTTTTGATAGACTTCAAAATCACTTCTATGGGGAATATTGATACACCTTTCCCACTCATTTTAATAAATGGTATCCTCTTTTGCAATCAATAATGCTTCTAATAGAATCATTAATTCCATAGAATCTAAACTCTATCTTTTTTTGAACTGCTAATCCTATCTTGGAAAGAATGGATTGTCATTTCTAGAGAACCATTATATCAATATATGTCCCTAGATCACCAGGGGAACCAAATAATTTCTCAATAATTACCATTATACAAACAATATTGTTCTATAAACAACCACGTGATTTACAAGATGCAGGAACCTTTGATCGACAATAGGTTATCCCAATTCTCCTCTAGATCTTTTAGTCTGAAATATCCCTTCAAAATATTATAATTTAGGTTGATTAACTCTCATTATTTAACTAAAATATATTTCAATTGAAGGGTGAGAAGAATTATGATGTTTGTGATAGAAAGGAAATGCCAAATTATTTAAAGAGATCGTGTGAGACTGGGAGTGATGGAAATTGATTCCAAATTTAGATTTGAATACAAGTTTATCATTTTGGGATTTGAATAAAAAATACAAAAAATTATAAATTATTTAATCGAATAAGGACTTTAACAAATACAATTAGTAATAGTAGAAATACATAGGTTCAATATGTAATATCCAAAAGGTGTATCATCCAAATGGTTGATCATAAAAATAGTGGATAATTTAAATGGTAGATCATATCAATGATATATAACTCCATTTATAGATCATACTAATGGGGGATCATTCCAACTTAGGATTTTCTAATGGAGACTTTTCCAATGGTGGCTTGTCCAATGGTGGCTTCTCTAATGGTGGAATATCTAATAGTCACCTGTCCAGTGATTTTTACCCAATGGTGGATCATCCAAGATTAAAGACTAAATGAAATTTTTCATAACTAATTCATTATTTATGTACATTAATATCTCATACTTCAATGTATTTTTATAAATATTTTCAAGATGATGTTTAATCCCTATTAATTCAAGATTAATATAACCCTATTAAAAATTATCACTTAAAAATGTGATGTCCTGCAACAATATTCAACGTTCTATAATGTGAAATGGGATTCTTTGAAATTTAAATCACAATTTTGTTTTTAAAATTTCAAGTGACATATATAAATTGATATCTATAATTTTGTAAAGTGTGTTTCAACAACAAAATCTGTGCAAAGAAAATCCCAAAATCTATCTACTCAAATTCCAAAGTAGAGAGTGAAACAAAATTTTTCTTTTTACTACTCCAAGATACCAGTTACATTCCTAAAATATGACATGTTCTAGAGGTTATTTTCTATATAACATTCAACAAAAAAAATCCACATCAGACTAAATCACAATGACAAATTCTTTTCCTATAGGATAGAACTGTCCTAAATTGGTAGTATATATTAGGCATTTCAAAATTATTTTAACAAATATATAATGAGAATCTTTTTATTTTTTCATGAACATGAACACATATATGCTAAAAATAATATGTCGGTGGATAGAAGATGACAATAGATAGCTTCCAATCATACCTCTATAATTGGTTTTATTGACTAGCACTCCAACTTCATTAAAATCCATCTTATAGGTAGTACTTAGGGGATTATCACTACATTTGGTGTTAACTAAACCAAAACACATTAATAGCCATTTAATGTACTTAATTTTATTCAAAATAACATTATATTTATATATAAAAATTTAAAAACAAAGAATGATTTTTTTTTCACACATTAAACTCATTTAATGTTCATTCTTAATCATCATCGACAAAATAAAACAAAAATAATTTTTAGATGATCCAAATATAATATAACCAACCAAAATTTGAACAATTAAAACATATATTTAAATTAATTTTATAAATAATATTATAATCGAAAATTAATTTTGAAAAACCATTAGAAATTATAAAAGTGTTGATCTTATCCTGCCAAGCTCTAGGAGTCAATTTTAAACCATAAAAATCATTTGTTAATTTGACAACAAGACTTGGAAAATGATGATTTTTAAATGCATTGGGTTGTTTGAAAAGAAAATCATCTATATAACTATTTAGGAAAGAATTTTTAAAATTAATTTGATATTTCTTGAAATCCAAATGTGTTTTATATTAAATAAGTATTCTAATAGATTATAATTTATCCACTGCTGACAATGTTTACCCATACTCACTACCCTCTTCTAAAATATATCCTTATGTAACCCATCATGCTTTATTTCAAACTATAATTTCTAATACATCAACATTATTTCTAAAAACCCATTAAATTTTAATTTTCTTAGTTTCATTAGGTATATCTATAAGTTCTGAAATAACTATTTCAATCAAAGTGATTATGTTTTTCATCCATTTACATTACTCAAAATTCATTATTAAATTAATTATTGAGGCTCTTAAATTAAATATGTGATAAGGATGTTTGATGTCTAACCTTATTTCTAAGATAATCTCTAGTCTACAGGCGTATATGTATTTATCGAACTACATTATGTAATGTATTGTATTTATGAGTCCTGACATTACTAAAAAAGGGCTATAAATACCATGGTCAAATATAGGTTTAGGATCATGTTTTACCTCAAAACTCAATGATTTTATACTTTTTTTATACAATCTTCATAAGGATTGGAATTAATATTCAAAATTGATAATCATTTTCAATGCTTTTTAATGGGTTTTTAGGATTATATGGATATATTTCATTGTATATTATATACACATATTTTTCCACATTCCTATTAAATTTATTAAACACTATTTGGGATTAAATATATTTTTAATAACCAATGAATATTCATTTATCACTATTGGAAGAAAATTCATCATGATTATCTGTAGTATAGGGAATAAAGACCCCTTTATAAAAAATTCTAAAATAATAAAAAAAAATTCCCTCTACTATTATATAATTCATATTGAGTTTCATTAAGATATGTCTAAAAACATTATTAATTCTATAAAATTATTATTCACAACCCCTTCAGAAAAAAAACAATAATGTCATATTCATTAATCATAGTCAGAGCAATTTCAGGAAGTGTCATATTTTTCCATTCTTTATCACTATTCCCTTATGGGGTCCAAGGATTAAATATTTTTTGGATATAAACATTTTATGAGAAAAAAATTCAAGGTCTCGGTTTTCAAACACATGGTCATGATCACTTCTAAATATATTAATCCAAATTATGCTAATATTTTATATAGATTTATAATACATGGTAAAATGAGAACATGATTCAATTTTTTAACTATAAATAACAACCAAGTCTATATAAGTATTTAATCAAAAGTAATATAAATATAGTTTTTCCCATTTAAAATTGACACTATAGAAGTTACAAAAAATTCTATGTAATCCCAATCTAGAGGTTGATAAGTGGAAACATATTTATTTAATTTGAAATAAATTTTCTGTTTTTCCCTTTTTTACATGGGTTATAGTGTTTTTTATTTGATAATCCCAGTTTAGGAAGATCTTTGATGAACCATTTCATAGTCATGTTTTTATGTTAAAGAATATTGTAATATCCTAGTTTCTTTTTGTAAACCCATGATTCATTGTGAAAGGAACATGGAAATGAATTTTTTTTAAAAGATAATGAATTTACATTAAAAACATAATCATTATCATATTCCAAAGAAATAAAAATAAATCTTTTCTAGAGTATAAAACGATAAAGGCGTTATTTTCAAGTTTCCCATGAAAAACATCCTAAAAATTCATTGATATTATAAGAATATTGAACATTAAAACATCTACAAAAGATATGAAATTAAAAAAGTATTATAATTTTTTATTTGACAAAGGCTAATAATATTACCTTCAGAAATAGGAAAAAAATGGACATGTACACAATCCACATTTTTCAAATTGTTCAATCTTGATTAATCCCCATTTATGTGTTAGAAAGAGACAAAATCTAAGAAACATGCTTTTTTAGTGTAACTTTTCTTGTAGGTTTCCAAAAAATCATATTTTAAACTAAAAATGAATTTGGTTCCCAAATCATCTTGGGTCCAGAAAAAATTGTAATTATGATATTTAGAACCCATATTTTCTCATTAGGTTTCTTATAATATGATTTAAAAAAAATTAAAAAAAGGAATTGTATGGTAAAGAAGAGTAGTAACTAGTAGGAGAACTAGAACTATGAATGAAATCATTCATAACAATTCTATTTTGTCCATGGCGATACCCTATAAGAGTAGTGTGATTAGGTGATATATATTTTCAAAGAATCTAGAAAGCTATATTTCTACCATTGGTGATTATTTTCCAAACATTATTTAATATATTGTTATAAAATTTTTAATTCATTAATATACATTAATAGTTGATGATTGTTCCCTTTTTCGATATTAATACCATATTTAAAACTAGTAGTCAAATCATGTTGTTTCTATGAAATATTATATTTATCTTTAAACTCATTGAATGTATCGTATAACATTTTATTGTAATCAAACATACCTTAATTATAAATTTTTTTGTCCTTTTTTCATCTAAAAAATTATTAAAAATATATACAGGAGAATCAAGAAAAACATTAGATACCACAGTTGGGTTTTTCCTAAAACACATGTTATATCTATCATTCATATCCTCTGGGGTTGTGTCTAAATCAATCATAATTTATTAAGTAGAACTCAAAATACCATTCAATGATTTCATTTATCATTTCTCCTCATAATAACTTTTATTTTTTATTTTAGCTCTGGATAGTCATCTTTGACGTGCCCTATCCTTTTAGATTCATATAAAATTATTTCATTATAACTTTTATATTTTTTCAAAATCCATTCTCCAATATCCAGAATTATAATATTTATCATTATAGACTGGTTTCATAAATATATTCTTATTAATGTAAAAATTTCTTAATATTATGATATAATGGGTCATCTCTTCATTACTTTAATTAAATGATTCCTCATCACTTGACCATTCATCTTAAATTTTCTATTTTTTTGAGGTTTTGAATTTGAAGGATACATGTTTTTATTTTGGTTTATCATCCACTTATCTGTTGAATTAGAATTATTCCTTATAAACCCTCAACTTTTATATTATCTCCATGAATGTTTACTTATTGAAATCGCATGAATATCTGATTGACCCCATGGTTCGTCTCCATATATCTAGTAGACACCTCTACATACACATCACTTGGACTTTAGACGAAATAGTGTTCCCCAGTGAATGCACTATATTCATGATCTCGTTGAATATGAGATACATGTCATAAATAGGCTCAATAGGATTCATTTTAAAAGTATCATAATTAATATCATATTTATTTAAATAAATTTAAATTATATTATATGTTCCCTCATGAAAAAAATATTTTTTCCCAAATTTTAAAAGAAGTTGTACTTGTAGTTATTATATTAAACAATTCATCCCACAAAGCATAGTACAAGGAATTTAAATATTTAAAATAATTATTATAATCAGTATTATTATGATCAAACCGTGTATTTCTAGCGGTTTTAGGTATTCCATATTTCTCCAGAATATTTTCCAAATTTCAGAACCCATGCTCTCAATAAGAATTTTCATTTTCATTTTTCATTGAGCGTAATTTATTCTATTAAAAAAGTATGTCTATTTGATGAAGAGACCTATAATATATTATCCAAAAATAACTATATTTAGAAATAAATGGAATATAATATCTTGAAAAGGAAACTAAATTCATTGATGTAATATATTTAAAAATATTTGATAAAAAATGTTAGTCATATAGAGTAAATCATGGGGGTTAATTGAGAATCCAATAAAATTATTAATAAAAATGTTCAAAAACACCCCAATTAAAAGAAAATCACCCATTTAAGGACAAAAATAGTTTAATAAAAGGTTTATCATTTTAAAAGATTCTCAAAGTGTGATTAGGGATCAGTTAAAACAATACCTAAAATTAAATCAACAATTCAAATCAGTTTACATAAACAAATCCTTATATAAACACTATTTAAGAAATACTATAAAAGTACATGTTTTGTTTATATTTTAAATCAGATGTACTTTTATATTTAAAATCTGAAAAGAAAAACCCAAACACACAATAGAATAAAAAAGGGAATCTATCTCAAGTCGATTCACAATATCAGACCCTTGGAAATCACCCGATGCTCGGAAGATTATTATATCAAATATTAGGATCCTCAACCTTGATCAGGTAAACATATAACAACAATTGATTTTCCATTCTCAAATCATCTTCTATAGATATATTTGTTAAGGAAAAACAACACAAGCCACATATATACCTCTTCATAGTTATCATGGGTATATAAATAAAAACGGATGAGTGGATATCAATTATTCTCCATTTCAAGAACATTAGACAATTTCTGTGAATAAAAATAGAAATTAACACACACATTAAAAAAATCAAATAATGTATAGATCAAAAAAAAAGATATGGAATATGAGATGTTTCTCAACATGTAATACTTCTGTTGCTTAAGATTATTTGGGTATGAATTATTAATTATTTTAAATATATTTTTATAAAATTTATTTAAACAAAATAGTGTCCTAGAGTATCAATTTGTTTTTTTAAAATATTATCTTAATTTAGTGTGAGAATAGAAAATGGTCTTCGATATGTTCCACACTTTCAAACTCTGATTCCAGCTAGTATGCAACATGTAAATTCTCACACTAATGGATCAATCCAAACCTCTATCTCTACCATATATGACGGATTTATCAAAAATATATGTTTTTTTGTTTGAATACATGTTGGAGAATTATCATAATTTTTTTGTATCGTTTTATGAAAATATAAAATTTTATAAATGATTCCATTTAATTTTTCATGAAAAATCATAAAATAATATAGTAAATTAACTCTCATAAACTAGTCGATGGGAGATTTAAATATTAATTCACTAGAAAAAAAATAGTAGAATTGGTTGATAAGATATCATCTCTAAAAATAATGAATATTAAAAGTTGATTGTTCAAGATATCACAGTTTATCACAAACAAAAGGAAAATATAGTAAAACCTTATTTGATGTAAATTATAATTGTAGTATGTCTGGTGGTAGAAAACATCATTGGTATAACACCTGATCATAGTAGTCCTGGAAGTAGCATGCATGCTGTTAGTAGG
Organism: Viscum album; assembly: GCA_963277665.1. Lineage (NCBI taxonomy): Eukaryota > Viridiplantae > Streptophyta > Magnoliopsida > Santalales > Viscaceae > Viscum > Viscum album. The sequence goes on from OY728150.1 coordinate 1,660,148,287, forward strand.
TCTGGAATCAGCACACCTGGTGTATGTAAATTCTATTAGTATCATGAATGACTATTGTATGGCTATATTGGTAGCTAGGTTGGTGGTAGAATGACTAATGGTAGATTTTCTGGTGGTATCAATATTTATGGAAGAAAATTTTATCCTATAATGCCTTATGGTAGCATGGATCTAATGGTATAAAGTTTTTACTGGTTGAAAACATATAGAGGCGACCATTTTCTAAACTAACGGTGGCTCTTTTTACCCCATATCTATACTTCTTAAATGTATTATTTTAAAATATAATCAAAAACCAGAAACAAAATTTCTCATTTGATTCATATTAATCATTATTTTTAGCATTAAAACATGGAGGGTCCAATAGTAATAAAACAATGGTAACCTACTTCTACATCACCATTATTCTCTACACCACAACCACAACAAAAAAATCCAAATAACTCAAAAATAAAAAAGAAGATCAAATTATATTACAAGGAAATATATCCGGGGAGGGTACTAGATAGAATGGATAATAAACCACCAGAAAAGAGGAATAAATCACATTACATCACAATAGATTGATCTCAATAAGGTGGGGATGGAATGAAATCAAAATGGGATTTAAAGGCATTTGAAAACATCTCTTGGGTTTCTTGTATTCAAGAGATAAATTTGGAAGAATAGTGAGTTCAAATGTGTTCGAAGTATTTATAGTTAGACTTGAAGTTACAAGACTATGATGAAGCTATCTAAACCACAACACAAAAGAGTTATCATGGGAAAAAACTATGATTTAAGTAATGTGGACATGTCATAACTAATATAGTTAATGACACTTCTTAGAAACATATTTCATTCCATAGAATAGATCTAAATATTTTCGAAGTGAAATATGTAATAAGTTAAAATGTTATGATGAAAGATCCATTCACTAAGAAGGAGGTTACACCATATTCTACACTTCACATAGTAGGGGTACATAATTTGGACGGAGAACTAAATATCCATTCCTAAGTCCCTATTATAAATCCAATCTCTTCATTTCATAGTGACATACCTTATGTATCACTACCAATCTAGAATCCAAAAAATCTTTTCCATAGAAAAATATCAAATAAAACCCCACCTTTTCCCCTATAAATCCTTAAAACATCCCCATAACAACCCCACAACCTTAATTCCCATAAAATAATCGGTTAGAAAGTCCAAAACATTACAATAATGTATGTGGTATTTAATAAAGAATAATTTAATATGTATAAGTGGAATCATTGAATGGTGTAGTTGTTGAGTGAAGACTCAAGGGATAAATATCAAGGGGAGAACATCATTTTAATATAAAAGTGATATATTAGTATTATAATATAATTTTTAATCGAAATATACATACCAATTTGATAATTTCTTAAAAAAATAATTATTTTTATATTACACAATTATTTATTAAGATATATATATTATGGTGTCATGATTACATTACTATGTTATTTATGTGGCCAAAAAATATATAAATAATTATGGGTATAACTCAATTATATCTTCAATCATTCAATGGAATAAATTACATAGATTCAAAATAAGGCTAAAATACCCATGTTTTCTTTAGTTATGATAAATTAAAACCTCTATTATGGATAATATTTATTAATTAAATGGTTCATGTGAATTCATAGAGGTGTAAATATTATGTTATTAGTTTTATAATAATGGATGATTGAATAAGTAAATTCCTTTACTATTAGTGATTCATAATTGGTTATTATATAATTTTATTATTTCAAATTTATTCTTATTTTTTATTCATGATAATTCAGAATTTATTTAATTATTTTTATTTTATTTGTGAACAAGTTTTATTTGTTATTTATTGAGTTTTATATGTTCTATTTGAAAGTTGTATGTGATTTATTAATTATTGAATGAATCCATGATGTTTATCTTAAGGAAAGATGAAGTTAGTAATTAATAAATTTTCCAAATACAGTGATTATTTATTAATTTTTTTCATAAAAATATCATTCATTAATAATATTATCATTAAAATTATCACATGCCTCCATATTTATAAATATTCAGAACAATTGTATTATTTATTATTATTAAAATAATCCTAGTTTTCCCATATAAATAATTAATCATTATATTTTAAATGATTTTTATTCATAGGGATCACTAATATTCTTGTGTTCGGCCAAAAAATATCCATGTCCTACACCTTAATGAATAGTTATCATGAATAAATTTTTATAAATTTACTAATTTGTTTCCAATTTTTATGTAATAATGGATTTCATAAGATCTAAAGTTTCAATTAATAATTGTGAAATGTGATGTATTCTTATTGTTTTTGACTGCTCGATAACCATATGAATTTTTTTTATTATTTTTGTAACTAGAGTTTTTAAATTGAAAAAGTGTGTTGCATAACAATGTATGTGTAAAGTAATTTTATAAAATATCATTACAAACAATTGGATGTGAATTCGGTGATTTACAAAGGAATGGTATTTTAGATTTTTGATACAAAGATTGTTTTTTAAATTGTGAATTGTGTGATAGAACAATATGTATAAAATGGTTTTAAGGAGATATTGTCCTAAAAATAGTCACTTTATTTAAGTGTTTTTGGATATTCAGGTTTTATGGATGTCTTAAAAACAGTTTTTAAATTAATTTGATAAAGAATTTTTTAATTCCATTGGTTTTGAAAATGTACCTACTTAGAGATAGATTGTATGTTATAAATTTATTATAAAAAAAACTTTAAAAAAAATAGGTTTATTACAATAGTTTGAGTTTCGTTGTGTATGAAAGGATTTAATTAGAATTCGTAATATTAAACTGATGTATGAAAATTGGTGTCTGGTTTTTATGGATTAACAATTAGTAACCATTTTTTATGTGTATTACGGGAACATTGATATGTGTTGAAATTGTTTTTAGAGAACTCTTTAAATTAGGATCAAGGAGAATGTGTTCATAATTGTGTGAGTAACGTTGAATGCGAAATATGGTTTGTGGCCTAAACTACCAGATAAAGCTCAATAAGTGAATTTAATTATAAGAAATATCATTAGGTGAATCAGATTTTGGTTATGATTTCATATGGTGGGTATTCTTTGAGGTTCATATATTGATTAATCATTAGTAATTTTGGATCAGTGGGATTAATCATGTACTATATCGGTGTAGTTATAAATGGATGTGTAGAGTGCTTGGTGATCAAAATTGTTTTATGATATCAGATATGTACAACGATGTGTAAACATAATTAGCAATGTAATTGTTACCGAGGAATAATTAGTGATAATATAACTTTTTTATGATGTTATTATTTATTATTTGTGTGATCTGTGTAATGGTTTTCCTAGTGAAAGCATGATAATAATTTTGGAATGGTGAACTATAATATTTTCATTAATTCATAATCAAAATATGTAATGGTTTAAGGATGAATGTATAGTGATGATTATAAAATAATAAAAGAATTATGGTGGACATTATTCAATGAATCACATCATTAGGAGTTACTGGAATCTAGAATGGTGGACACTGAGGAAACTATAATTGGTGAAAATTTTTAATTCCCGAACCAGATTAGATGATATAAAAATTTAGAATCTCTTATAGAAAAAAATTGATGAATCAGTTTTGAATGAGATTATGTAAAATATAATTGTCATAATTAGACACTATCAGTTGGTATGTATGTTATAGTAGGAAACTATAAAATAAAACTAGAATTTCATGGAACCCAGACGTTTATATTGGGGTCCATCAAGATCCTAGTAGGAGAATATTGTTTTTTACTAGGGATAGAACTATAATATTTTATCCCTAACAGTAACAACCACAGAAAAAGTAACCAATATATGTTGTCTAAATTATTACATTGGAACCAAATTCAAGGAGTCACATCACAACCGATTCAATAGCTTTATAGTCTTGGAAAACTAGATATATACTTGAATCTCACATAACATTTAAAAACATTAAAATAGAAAAAATTATGATTATATTATGATTATATATATAATATCATTTCGAGTAATTCTTAATAAATATATTGGGATCTATGGAATAAGGAAACATAAAAAAATAGTGATATGAAATTACTTAATAAGGATTATGTACATAAAAAATATTTGAAATTAATAAAGAAGGGTTAAAATAGAATTGTAAATAATTAAAAACCAATGTTATTTAATTAATAACCAGAGAAAAAAATAAGACATGGGTAATATCAATGATGTAATCCCATGGAAAACAATAATTTAAATTTCAATGATGAAAATTAATACTATTTTGCAGCTGGATATTAGAATTCATGATATCTCTTTTATTAAATAAGTATGCAAATAATTATTAATAAATTCTTAGGTATTCACAAAAAACCCAATTAATAAGTTTGTCCTACTTGTTTGTCTCAAAAGACATGTTTATTTATTGAATGAATATCAATAACCAGGCCTCACATTTCACTGGAAAGCCATTGAATTCCTCATATATTGAATGATAAAATAAATTCATGAATATTACACCATGTCTATAAACATTTTTATTGAGTAATTAATCTGGAATATTAAAATTTACCCAATCAATAAAATTACATTCATATTAAAAAACATATATATGAATGGTATAATGTTTAATAAATATAAATATGTTAGGAAACAAATGATATATAAATATATATACATATTTATATTTAAGAGAATTGTAATTATATTTAAAAATGACCATAATAAAGTGAATATTTCAATAGAAAGTTAATGAAAAAAAATTCTTAAGAGATAAAATATGACTATCAATTCATTAAAAATATAGTTTTTAAAATAAATTCATGTATTTTATAGTATAAAATAAATTGAAAGTTGAACATTAAAAATATTTTATTAAAATATTTTTTCTCTTAAAACCATCGTAATATTCTAGATGAATATACATATCAGAAAATGGTTATGTCAATTGAAAATCCCATTAACCCCGCATACGTTAAAAAAAATTCCATTTGACACCATGTAAACAAATTCAAAATTGGACATTTTAAAAAACATTACTTATATTATTTAAAACCATATATAAAATAAATTATAATATAAAATTCACTAAATAAATTTTTGAAGTAAATAAAAATAAATTTAAAAAAATTGTTTTTTAAAATATGGACATGAATAAAAATATACACCATAATAAATGTAAATAATATTGTTTTTTTGTTATAAATTTATTTTCTAGTTTAAAGTAAAAAATAGAATAAAAGTTTGAGTAAAATAATAAAACATCATAAATATACATGTCAAATGAAAATAAATGGATTTTATGAAGTAAATATTACAAGATTAATTTAATGAAAAATATAATAAATCCCATAAAAAGAGACTATGAAATAAATTATTAACTCATTGGATACTTTTAAATAGAAACCCATTTCAAGGGTAAAATTGAATTAAAGAATTATAATCATTATTAAATATATATTAGTTTTATACTCATGAATGTTATTGTGTATATACCACATAAAAATAGGTTCATAATACCCAATATGTATTAATAGAGTGGAAATTGAGATGTAATCCCATAAAGAATGTATGAATTTCATCATATGTGATTTTAAACTCATATATATTTTATTTATATTTATTATATTTATATAAAATATATATATAATTATCTTTACTATTATATATGATCCATTTATAACATCTAATAACTCATTTGTTAATAAAATTTTATTATTATCCTTATTTCATTTATTAACTACATTATTTTCATGAGAATATATCTTTAGTCCTCCCAGTAATTATATTTTAATTATAGATATATCATCTCAAAAATTATATTTATTATTTAAATATCATATATGTTCATTACATACCTTCCTAGTGTTATCCATAAGAGGTAGAGATGGAAAAATAAACTACAATTTTAGAAATTAAAAAATGTATGCACTCCTAAATGCTATTTTTACTTTCCGATTGAGGAAAAGAAAGACTGTTAAATAATAATTCACCTTTATAGTATCCTTATAGTATCCTATATATCATATGTATTTATTAAGTCTATCCTTGTTGACATATATGTAAAAAGAAGAGAAAAATAGATCTGATCGCTTCATGGAGGTGGTAGTCCACATGTACACTTGAGGGATATTATAATTTTCCAATGAATTTGTAGGTAAGAAGTTAGGTATGATATTATAATTTCAGAATTACAGTTATTAAATAAATATCATATATTTTAAATAATTTCATTTTTATAAAAATTCAATCCATGTGGTAATGAAAAACAAATTACACTACTACACAAGGATGGTATGTCGTACGTACGCACAAGTCATATTTTTTATATTCATTAGATGGAAAAGAGGTGGAGAATGGTTATACAATAATGAAAATAAAATATCTAGGTATTTATGATACAAAAGTTATTATATTAGTATAGTTTCAATATATTTACATAAATTGTAATAATAAATAATCATGAAAGATTCGGTAAAGACAATTACCTCTTATTCAGTATACATTCACCTAGATAACTTATTACGGAACCTCGTAATGAAATTTTAAGAAGACTAGAAATTAAAACTGATATATTGATAAGTTTATAATTTTATTTGATCATTAATATTTGAGATATATGGATCAAATTTGGTAAAATAAAATATAGATGGGGTGTCCTTTTTTATGTGAGGTGAGGGTCACTCATGGAATTATATAGGGTGATAAATTAAAATGAATTAAAATTCAGGTAAAAATGGAGTAAAATAGATATAATTACAATATAATATAAATATAACTATAAATAATACCATAAAACAAAATATTTACTTGATTTTGTTATTTTTTCACAATAATCTCTTAGTTTTAACCTCACGTACACCCTTTAGAAAATTACTAAAATATCATTATTTTTTACTCTTTAAGGGTAAATAAAGTTACCATATAAATAAAATTTACCCATAGATAGACTGTGATATATATTGTAAATCATATTTTAATAAACTGGTAAATTATTGGTTTTTATTACTTATGAAAAGTTTAATATTATATTCTTTATTATAAAATATCATTGAAGGAAATTTTTTAAATACATGAAATATTATAAAATAATATGTGTCTAACTCTCAATAGATTATTTCAAAATGAAATTTTTTTGGATATAAGGATGATATGGTGTTATTCTAATCCATAAATAAATTTATACAGTTTTATATATCATTTTTTACATTATCATTTTGTTTAATCCCTTGGATAACCAATTTTAACCATAACCATGGAAATTACTTTTTCAATATTAATGTGTCATAATTTTCATTATAAGTTTAAAATTGAATAATTAATTTACTTGTGATGAATTTTTTGACAAAAAGTCATCCTAATATTCATATTTTAATATTTTTTTATTCTAAGTCATTTGAAAATTAATGTTTAACATAAAATATCATAATATTCATTTTTAAATGATTCATTCAATTTTACATTAATTTCATTATTATAGTAATGGAATTATAATATAAAACATTAAAAAACATATAAAATTTTTTAATGCTATATAATATTAATGACACACTAAGAATCATCCAAAATAATTTAGTTTCTTATTTTCTAAAATGACATACTTGATTTTTCTACTGCATTCACAAACATTGTGTATGATTTGTGTAATAATTTATGTAAATTATATAATTAATAATGATTAAATATAAATTACAATGATAAAAAATTATTTAATATTTTAAATAACTATTTATATGAAAACATTATTAATTTTTATTTCTAACAAAAAATTATTTTCAATATCAAAACTAAGCATGTGATATTTTTTACATTATATATTACGTAAATATTAAAAAATAAAAAATCAATGTTAAATGGAAAAATGTCATATTTTTTAATATTTGATTATTTTGGATGAAATATAGTCCTAAAATTAAATAAATGCATTTTTTATTTATTTTTAATCCTGGTCCTATTATTTTAAACCCCAATTAACCCATTTACCCTTTACTAAATTGATAAATTTTACCATGGTTAATATTTATAAAGACTAAAAATAAAAGGGAACTATTTACAAAATTTTAAACTCCTGATTCAAAATATCTAATAATGTTTTCAGAATTCAATATCTATATGTGTCTGAAATTAATATTAATGAAAACACTCAAAGCATGGAAAAATAGTTTTCTAGAAAAAATGTTTTCTTATATATTAATGGTTTTTATCAAAATATATATAAAATGTATTATATTAATATTAATTGGATTATTTATAATATAAATTATCTAATTTTACCAGTAAAACTATTTTAAAACAAAATTTAGTCATGTAAATATTAAATATGGTGTCATAGAACCTACTTATTTGGTGCTTGATTGCATGATTTTCTTATTAAAGTAGTTTTCATGTAACATATTGAGTATTATAATTCCTAAAATTTGTATATGATAGTTTCCTTAAAGTATATTTTTCAACTAAAGGACATATAAGTTCCCCCTATGATGAGATCCTAGAAGTTCCGCTATACTATTATTGAGCCTTGTTATATGATCAGATGATATTTTATAAGTTCACATAGAAAATACAAGAAATATTGGTTATGAGGCCCATACGACATTGAGACACCATCTCATGGTATTCCCCCTTGGTAATATCTAATAAAATTGTTTTTTAGAACTTGCCTATAAATTTGAAATATACATTTCCTTATTTAATTGGATGTTCCTATTTGTGGGTGTGTGTGTCTGTACATATCCATATACTATAATATTATGATCAATGGATATCATGAGTCATATAATTTTATGTATTGGTGAAACCCATAATTAAATATGTTGATGTAGGATACATTGGGATCCCCACAAATGATTTAAAATTAATGGATAATTGTATAATGTATTTATCCCTTTTCTTCTTTATGATTGTTAATATTTCAAGAACATCGATAGTAATAGAACCACATGAATAAAACCATGGCTATGATGTTCTATGGGAGAGTTCGTTTCAAAAATTTCAAATAATGATACATTATGTATATCGGTTTATGGATCCAATGTTCAACATACTTGATTTGATATGTTGTAATACAAATATTATTTACAAGGTAAATGTTCATAGAAGGTTGGACATTGTTTAGGCATTAATTTTTTTTTTTTTTTGGACACCTTGTTGTGTTAATAGACAATATCCTGGGACATTAGGTAGTCATGCCTAATTCAACAATGAAAAAGGGTAAGTGGTTCATGCACTAAGATAATCCTCAATCTCAATTAAATTATTTTATTCAAATTAACAATTTAGACAATATCATATTTATTCATGTTGGGTATATAGTCATAATTTAATCACATGTTATTTTAATTACTAAGTGAGTTAAATAATAATAATAATAATATTTTTTTTCGTGTTTGGTGAATACAATATACCGTAGTTTTATCATTTAATAATTGTATGATATTTATTTATTTAATAAATAGTAATTATTCAAGTATTTATAAATGTGGATGAGGAAAAGAGGATCATGTTTAATTGTACGATTGTAAATGGTATAAAGGATATTTATTTGTACTATGAATGTGTTTAAAATTTAACATTTTTAATAATAACATTAATATAATAATTATAATTGTACATTTCTTCAATTAATAATTTAAAAATAGGTAAAGGGATTGTGAGTGATTTTCTAACCCTAATACTTTCCAAAGAAATATCGAATTATAACACATTCATTTAATGAAATTGGTATAAAAAGTGGATTAGTGGAATCTCTTAAGAACAAGAGAGATAGATCAATATATCTAGAGTTCTCTCTTACCCTCCACTATTAACATAATGAGATTTTATCAAGTGTTCTTCCTCTCTCAAGATGAACCTAGTCGTGATCAACCACTAACAACAAAAGCAATTAGGATCAGTTTTGCTACCACTTGATGATTCCACGACTTCTTTCAATGATTATGGTGCACATAAGGATCACATATATAAAGGGTTTTCAATTAGATACTATATTTAACCTATGGTGTGATGAAATATATTACATCAATAATCAATGGAGAGAGAATTATGTGTTAAGGTAATTATATATTTTCTTATATATTAATTACAAATGTTAAGATCATTCACCCATGGTACCAATATTTGAATATAATAATGTAATCTAATTTTTTATTTATGTATGAAAATTTTAACAAAGTAAAGATATGATTTCACAAGATTCATTATTTCAATATGTTTTGTGAATACCTTCAAAGGAAAATTTTTCCACACCTAAACCCTACAAGTGGAATCAAAGGGATGATATATATAATATATAATTATTTATTATTCAGTGATTGGTTTGAAGTGTTTTCATTCTCATTTATATAAAATAATTCATTTTAATATCTGAAGTCATAAAATATTTACTTTTATCATATTTTATAACATTACATGTATTAATTTAATGATTAATAATGAAGAAGGATTTGATTCATACAAATTGGAGATTAAAACAGTTCTTCCGTGAAATAACAAAACAATATGAGATGTACATCTGGTATAAACACAATGAAATTTGGTTTTCATGTGTGTATCACATGAAAAATTTGGATGGATCATATCCAAATAAATATAAAATCAAACAAAATATGATCAGTGAGTGGATCCATACATACTATGACATGACATATAGAACTACATGAGATTTAAATACCTTACACACTGTGTAGTCTATATCTTCCCATAGTTGAGAACACAAGGTGTCTTGGTGATCCATGTATAGGATACACAACATGGGGATATGAATTACATGAAAAATAATGTTTCATGACATATATTTATAGTATACACAATATACCGCAAACCAATTCATGGATGGAAACATGGCCAGACCCAGATAATTTTCTACAGACATGTGAAAAAAGTACACATCCTATAATATTTTTCAAAACAAAAAGAATTTTGTTGATAATATTATCATATTTTCATGGAAATAATTATTAATTATATAATTAAACTTATTTATTATTTCCTTTTTGCATTTTTTATTTGAAAGTTCATGCAAGGTCATTGGATTAACAGTTATCGTATTGATTAATTTTAATTTATATATTTTGATAAACACATGAGATTTACTACAAGTACACTTTTGTACTATATTAATTTAAAATGAAGTTAAGTTTTATTAAAATTAAAGATTATAGTGAGTTAAGTACTATTATATGGAATTAACATAATTTGAATTAACTACATTAATTTGTGGCACATTATCATAATTAAAGAATGAATAAATGTAATTGATAACCAAATTTCAAATGTATGTTCATTCCATGATGTGATAGTGATATTGATATTAGATTATAAATTGTATACAATTGGTTCCTTTTTAAATTATCGTGGTTAAATAATTATATATGGCATGCGAGTCATCTCATCCTCTTGATAATATAAGGGCTTTCATTTCCATGGTTTTTTATATAAACCACTTTTATCAAATCTGTTGGATTCCCTCAAAAGTGTTTGTCTAAAATATTATAAAATTATGGAGATACCAATAATGTAAAGGATTTCCTATTTAAGGATAATTGGTGATCCAAATTGAGGTGGTGAAAAAGAAACAAGGTGGAATACTACAACTTGAACCAAGCTATGGTTCAAGGTGGTTTCCACTATGGTCAAGGGTTAGTTTATAATTTTGATAGATAAACTAACCATTATAGAATATCAGGATATTTTTAATTGTTTTTTAATAATATTGGTTTTATGATTAATAATTTATGTTTTTTAATACTACAGAGTCACTTAATTAATGAATTATCAAGCATGCAAGATAGAATAAAATATAATCATATTATGCATAATTTATTTATCAGTAATGGATAATCACCTAAGAAAATCCAATTAATATTAAAATGGATAATAAAATGACATAAATATATTCTTGTGTAAGGACAAAAAATCCCAAAATTAAAATATTACTTATTTTTATCCTTCCACTATAAATGTTAGAATCGTCCTCAGAGTTCAATGTTCTTTACTACACAATGTTTGGGTACATTAAATTATCAAGGCATTTTACATTGATATTTTTTGTTGAATAAACATAGTATAAATCACAGTTTGACTTCAATGTTATGGCTCTGTGTTACTAATATTCAAAGGTTGATGAAATAATAAAAATAATATTTTGTTATTGAATATTCCACTCAATATATCGAGGAATGTATAATTAATATAGTTCAGTATTTAAGCCTACCTAAACCCATTAAAATAGTATTATAGTACAATGTATGGGTTATGATAATAGATTATTTATCCTTTTCACTTGAATATCTAAGAGATAAGATATTTCAAAACACATGGTGGGAACTATTAGGGTTGAAATAAACTACTGGATAATAATTAGAATTAAATTAGTTTTAATTTTATTGATCTATTATTGTAATAAAAATATATACTAATTATATTATATCACTTTTTAGAAATGGAAAATCATAAAATTTCAATAATATCACTATGATCTATATTATATAAGGATAACATCTTCACTAAAATGAATTTTTAGGACTGGAAAAGATGATTCCAAGTAAAGGATATCCAATTCTTTCTATTATCTTCCATTTCCAATAATTTACTAAAATGAATATGAGGATATGGATGTGTATAACATAGTTTCTCAATATCCAGATCTTTATCAATAGGAGGTGACAATAGGGATATATGACATTTATATCAAACTATTTAGGTGACTTCTTGTAGATTCAGTGGTGTCTAGGGAACATGAAGTAAATATGATTGGCTATATTGAGAACTTGTAAATATTGTGTTTTAAGACCCCTGATGTGCTAAAAATAGATATTGTTCTTTACTCCCTACCAAAAACTTCTCTATTTGTATTTAAAATTAGAATCTGGTCAATAGTTAAAATATTCTATTAGAAATTATTACTCTTATCTATAAATTTAATAAATACATGGGGTGTGAAAAATAGATTTTCAATATGGTAAATAAGAAGAAGAGTACAAAAGTAATGGGATTGATATATCATTCTAATTATAAAGAACAAGATCACCATACATCTAAAAATAAGAAAACCCATATTCATGTAAAGTAATAGGATATAGTATGTTTTTCATATAGAAAGTAGGGACACTATAAGCAGAATTTAACCCAACTAAATAATCAAGGGGAATCATTAAATATGTATGTTATTGAGTGTAATATTTTCATATATTCTTGTTGTTTATTAAATAATTCTTATGATACAGAAATATTTATCAAAATATAGGAAACATGTAGATTTGATAGGATTACCATAGATGAGGTGAGTCTATTTCATACTAATTTTAATGTGAGGGATACTCCAGCCATTAAATATTACCATATCACATTTCTCATAGGATTGATATTAGTTTTATATAATTAGTATTATGTGCCTAGTGTTAGGAAGAACATTTTTTATAATTATTTCATAGATATGGGGGGATTCATTTTCAACATTATAAATAATGGTTTCTACTTTTATAATATTATAATGAGTTATAGTATTGCACAATTTAATTAGATTATTTCTGTATTAAATTAAAAAATTAAATAAAGGGGTTTGATAAAAAATCCAATACATATGACATGTGTGACACATAATTGTGGAACCACTGTTTTGTTCTTGTAAATGAGAAGAATTTGAAAATTCACTATCAAGATAGTTACTTATACTTTTTATAGTAAATCCACTTTAAATATGTTATTCATTTGTTCAATTAAATATGACCACACTACCATTCAATGGTTTTGGTGAGAGGGCCGAAAAAATATTGAATTGGTTCACACTAATATGTGTGGGATTATTTATGTAGATAATATTTTTGGATATTCATGAATTATTACTTTTTCTGATGACTTCAGTATGTGTGGATGTATATAAATAATGAGGTGTATGTTTTAATCCATTACGAATAAAAAGAGTCCACGAATGAGGTTAATAATTATTTTGGAAATAAGGTAAAGAAACATAAATTCTATCGAAGTTTTGAATATCTTAACCAAGACTTTATAGACATTAAATGGGATTTTGTGATTTTATCTCAACTCAATCCACCTTAGACACTATAGTGGAAAGGTATTAATCAAAGGAGGAACCATATCGTTTTTTACATTGTAAAGATAGTGATTAGTCATGAAAGTATTCCATTATCCTTTTGGGGATATTTATTAGAAACAAAATAATAATTACTAATCCAACTACCAAAAAATGGAAAATTGTATCCCAATTGAGTTATAGAGTTCAAATAATCTCTTTTTTCACATGATTGTGTATGGGGTTGTGAAAATTTTGTGATGGCTATATCAGGAAACAAATAATAACCATGAGGCATGAAGTGTGTTTTATTATGTATTCTAGGTAAAATAAGATATACTTTGAATAAAACACTTAAGATAAAAATGATACAATTTTAAGACAACATATATTTCATAAGAAGGAGAACATCCTCAAGGAAGATAAGTGGGCGCCAGATTGACTTTGATAAACATGATGATAAATATTCACAATAGTTGGTACAAATATCTATTCCATGGGTTCTAATGGAGTATTTTTTTCCTAAAAAAATACTATATAATAGTTCTAGGAAGGTAAGTGAAATATATCGATGTTTTTTTATTTAGAACAATTGTGGTGACTCCTTATTTGTTGAAAATGTTGATCCTCTCTCCCACATGGATGTTTTAAAATATCAAAAGATTTAAGATGGAATGAATTCATGAATTATGAGATGTACTCTACTTATCAAACCCATTTTTTGGTTTTGATAAATCTTCCAGTTATTGTGAATACTATTTTTTTATAAATTTGTATTCAAGAGATAACTGGAAATATAGGATAAATTTAATACTAATATATCATGGATAATTGATAAAGGGTTTATAAAACATCAAGTATTCATTACAATAAAAAATTATCTAAAGCTTTCACGTTAAAATAAATTAATTCTTTGTTTTCTATAATATTTTACCATAAATATTTGATTTGGATAATGGATTCAAAAACTTATTTCTGTAATGGGAAAATTCATATGGATGTTTATATAACACAACCAAAACGATTTTAAACTCAGAGAAATGTCAAAATGGTATGAAATTTGAAAAGATATATTTATGGATTAAAGAAAGCATCCATGTCATGGAACAGTTTATTTTATTACTCAATAAATTAATTTAGTTTCATTAATAAGGAATGTAATTTATGTGTTTAAAATCGGTTTAGTTTGAGAATAGTTGTTTTCATAATGGTATATATTTAGGACATTTTATTTATTTTAAATGATATACCATCCTAATAAGAGGTTATTTAATGTTTGGGAAAGTACATCTCAGTAAAATATGTAGTTAAATAAACTGTTATTCTAGGGATCAATATCATGTGTGATAGATCTAAGATGTTTTTTAGACTATGTAAATGTATATATTTTAACTATTTATTAATGAGGTTCAGTATAGAACAATTCAAGATATTTTTGGTTCTAATGTCAGATGATATATATATATTTCCATGATAATGTATCCTCAAACATTAAATGAAAGATAGATAATGAGTAATATAATATTGGCTTTTGTAATAGGATCTATCATGTATTCATTTTGGTGTAAAAGTATAGATGTTTCCTATGCTTTGAGAATGGTATGAATATACAAAAAGATCCATTAGAATACTATTGAACTATTATTAAAATATCCTTATATATATGATGTGTTATAAGGATATGATCACGGTGTATGGAGGTGATGAAGAACTACTCATCATGGGTTATTAATATTCAAGGTCTATAATATATTTTATTAATTATATGTACCATTATAGATATTTATTTTCTCCCAATAGAAGTTTTATTAATTTTATTATTTCCAAGAATCTATTTTTTACAGAGTCTATAGTATAATCTTAGTATATTACAACATATGATCATCCGAGGGAATTATTTTGTATTCAAAAATTTTATCAGGATCTTGATTTCATACCTAGAAATATAAATCTTATCACAATTTTTTGTGATGACATTGTAATAGTTACTATATCCAAAGAACCATGGTCACACTAAAGTAAGATTCACAAAAATATAATGTTTCATCTCATGAGATATTTTTATCAATGAGGTGATGTTGGTGTGAGTAGAGTATATATAGAGATAATCATGGAATATCCCTTGATTAGGAAATTATCTTAGTAGTGGAATGGTTATTTTATAAGAGTTGGTGGACAGAAATGTTTTGTCACATGTCTCTAGAGCAAGAGGGGTTCTATTGGATTTTGTATCCTTAAACTAATTTATTTGTTTACGGATTTCATGTTCTTTTTATTAAAATATATTTCCTATTATATCTTAATTATTATTCCACATGATATTTCTAGTTGATAATGTCAATGAAATATATTTTTTGTTGAAAGGGAAGAGTATTTCCTCCCTATTATGAGAACCTAGTTGTTCCATAACAATATATTTGATCTTTTTCTATGGTCGTATGATATTTTTGGATCAGATATAGAAAATAAAATATTTCAGTAGTAGTAGTATTATAATATATTGAGACATATTTCCATTGTGTTCTCCCGTGGTAATATCTTAGATATCAGGTTATGGGAATAAACTTGGTAGTAGGAAATCCACAATTACATGTGTCATTGGATGTTCCTATCTACATATGTATGTATTGATCCTTAAACTTTAATATTATCATCCATGGATAACATGGCTCACTTATATTGTTATATGTATGAATGATATGACAATTTTTTTTTTGCGGTTAGGTATGATAAGTTCGATGTGTCACAAGTGAAATAAAATTAATCAATTCTGAAGGGAATATGTATACCATTTTTATATTGATTAATGATAATATATCATATGATTTTATGGGAATGTAACCACTTGGATAAATCCATCTCCATTTTGTTCTATAGAATATTTATTTTCAAAAATTTATAGAATGAAACATAGGGGATATAGGATGATGAACCTGACAAGAAAGATATATGATTTGAGAACTTATAATAAAAGGAATATATTAAATGTTTAACAATAATAGGTGGTTAGAAATTATTCTGATGATAACTTTTTTCTCAATTTTTTTACTTGGAGACTTGTTATACTATAAACATTGACCTTATGTGGTTATGCCTAATGCCACTAAGAAAGTGTCTAAGAGGGCCATACACTATATAAATTTATAATATCAGTTAAATTATAGTATTTTAATTTATAATTTATAACAATTATATTTATTTGGGTTTGGATGCTCACAATAATTTTATCACAAGTTATTTAAATGAATATTTGAGATAAGTAATAATAATGGATATTTTGTTTTGAAATTTTGGAGAATAAAATATTATTTCGTTTATTTTTGAATAATGAAATGTTACTTATTTATTAAATAAATAGTCATTA
Organism: Viscum album; assembly: GCA_963277665.1. Lineage (NCBI taxonomy): Eukaryota > Viridiplantae > Streptophyta > Magnoliopsida > Santalales > Viscaceae > Viscum > Viscum album. The sequence continues at coordinate 1,660,165,688 of OY728150.1, forward strand.
TTAATGGATTTGTTAATATGGATGTGGGAAAGTAGAACATGAATAATGGTCTGAATAAAAATAGTATATATGATATTTATTTATATTATTTATGCATTTTACATGTCAATCATTTAATAAAAACATTTATGTTATTATTATTATTCATGGGTTAAATTAAGAGTTTTGGAATTGGGAAAGGGCTTGTGTGGGATTTAACACCACTAAACATGAGAAAATAAATATCTGAATATATATCTTTTCTAATAATTGGTGTCTGCAATGGACAACATGAGACTATATTAAGCTCTAATGAGAGAGAGATCAAGAAATCTAGATTTCTATACAACCCTCCTCTCTCAACCCAATGAGATAGAATCAAGAGTTTTTCCTATTTTGTGAATAATTTTGGTGGTTTAACAAAAACAATAAAAGCCGTCAGGGGAAGTAATAATAGAACTCTGTGACTCTACCACATTATTCAGATATTTTTCTGTATGTGTGGATCACCGCTACCGAGATTCATAACATAGATCCTGTAGCACAATGATTTTGTGAGAATATATATTTCAATAATCATTAGTAATTATATAATTACAAGTTATTGTGACTCGATATCATATTATGATTTATTTATTAACTACATGTGATGATCCTTCACCCATGGTATCAATTTTTTGATATAGTTAAGATTTATACATTTTTCATTGGTCCTAACACTTTGATTAGGTTATGTGATGATTAAACATGATTCATGACTAAAATAAAATTTTAAAAAACTAGAAAATGAAATTTCCATTAAACCCATAACTTATAGTAAATTCACTAAACCAAAAATTATTTTTCAATAAAAATTTATATTTGTTACTATTTATAGAAAATAATTTTTTTTTGAAAATTCCCAAAAAATAATCTTGCATAATTTTCATAAGAAAATATCAAAAATAATATCATTTATATCAAATATAATCTCTAAAAATTCTATATATCAATAATAATATTCACCCACAAAAAATAAATAAATCTAATTCTTGATGAAAATTCACTTTTAAAGAATAAAACAACTTTACTAAAAATTGAGTACTTATTTCGTAAGAATTAATATAATAATTTTTATTGAGTGGAAACACTATATATATTTTATAATGCGGTTAATAATAATCATTCCTTCTAGTTCCATTACTCTGTTATAAAAGTCATATATTAATATTAATATTATATCATTCATTTAAGCATTGTGTTTTGTATCTTATACACTATTTAAAATAGTATTATTTTAAAATCTCAATAAATTAAATTCTTCCACCTCAAAATAAATTACACCCATTCAATTTTATTTCATTCCTAAAAGGTATAACCTTTTTTGAAAACCTTTATCATATAGAGGGATAATAAAAATCATTTTGAATAAGGAAAGTAAGGAAACATAATGGTTACCTAAAGTATCACATATTTAGGTTCCCAAATAAGGATTAAATTAGTGGGAAATATAAATATATACATGAAAGAGAATAATAACATTAATTGACTAATAGAGAGTGATATATAACATTGTAATGTTAAATATAACGGCCACAAAACAATATATCAGAGCGGGGTGAAAAGACCAACAATTCATTATCAATGAAGGTAAAAGGATAAAATTTTTATTTCAAGATCTTTTACCTGATGTTGAAGGATTATTTTATTATCAAGATAGAGAACATGATAAAATTTACCTAAATGATTTATTTCAATTTCATAAGAATAATTTCATCCATTGAATGTGTTTTAATGATTTTACACATCATCTCTTTATCAGTGAAATTAATATTCACGATGAAATTTTTATTCATAATGTCCAAAATCTAACTTTTAAAGGATCATAAGATCCATAAAACATGAAAATCACTTCATTATTTATCTAAATGTTTTAAGAAACCAAAATGGTAATCACAAGTTATATAATAGGGATAAATACATTATTATCTAAAACTTCTAAAATAACACCCACAATTAAACTTAATCCATTCCATAATTATTTAGCCATAGGACTCCAAAATATTTCTGACCAAATTCAAATCCCCAAAATCCAAAACTTTTGTCACATATTTTTTTCCATGGATAACATTAAAATTTATCCCCATATAACATGATGTGTCTCATTATGTCACATTCCAAAAATGTGAATTCCTTTAAACATATTATACACTGAATAACCATAACACCTCAATGAATACATTTATTCATCCAAAATTTACTGTATCAACATTCCTTACATAAAATCAGAGATTCTAAAATATATTCCATAAATCAAAAAAATATTTAAACTCCTTTACAAATTAATTTTTCATCAAATAAAAAATCATTTTCAAGGAAACTAATTATATCCAGTTGAATTTATCATTGTTAATAATTTATTTATCCCAATGAAAATTTATTAAATCAACATTAAGCATACATGAGGGATTTCATTTCACTTAATCATGTCTTCTCTAAAAATAACACCATACCACTAAATCTTGTGTATTATTTATCAGTACCATTCAGTATAAGATTTAAAATTCTAAAATAAAAACCTATGTAGAATTTTTCTTATATTTTTAATGATTCATATAACTATAAGTTCACTGATGTAAAACATCTTCAAAAAAATATTTCATCCCAATTTATAAACAATTTTTTCCATTAACATAAATGATTGGAATAGAATTAGTCATTTTATAATCTTAGATTTAACATTTGGATTAATTAATTGTCATAGATTACTCCCATGTTCAGAACACATAATAAAGTAGATTAAAATTTTTCCCTTAGGATTAACTATATATCCATCCATAAAAATCACCATTTTTTATAGAAATTAGTTTTTCTATTCCCAAATTTTTCACCCATAAAACATCTTACCATTAAAATGGACATTTCCATGAGTATTTCATGATACATACATGACATGTTGAAAACTAATAATTCATCCCTCCATGGTCTTCATGAACCTCCATTTTTTATTATATGTTTCAAGAAACCCACCCTTGTTGAGAATTTTAATAATATAACAAGATAGTTGATTATGAATGATCAAATGGTTTTCCTTCTATCTCACATTTCAGTAGGTTTCTAATGAGTTCAATAATTCCATTCAATATTATATTTAGTGTCAAAATATATACTTCTAGTTCCATCGATTTACTAAAACAAAAAATCATATTATGAGAAATAATAAACATAGTTAACAACAACATAATCATGAAAATCATTTATAGTATGTATAGATACTGACACCATATTTTAAATATAAGACACCTTATATTTAAAATATTCTATTCATAATCATCATATATTCAAATCCTTAATAATGGTTTATAATGAAAGGTTGATTTGACCCAATCTTATCCCCAGAGACTGTCAAATTAGGTTCATAGTAAGGGTTCATTCACAATTCACCAAAATAATGGATGATATATTATCAACAAAACCCATTCAAGGATGCTACCCTTATAAGTATGTGTTCCAAAACAACATCTAATATAGTATCCAAATAAGGTTGTATTTCTAGTAATACCACATTATCTCAATATATTTGGATTATGTCCTATACAAAGACTTATCCTCAAATTCTGATATTAGGATTGGTTTCCTAATATATTATTTACATAATATAGTATATAAGCTTAAAAATAATATTTTTCTATCACCTACTATAACAACCCATACTCAATTAACCTATAGCCATTGTCCAAATTATTACAAGGGCACTAGACATAAGTGATCACATCCTAAAAGAGAAAATAATATTATAGTCTTGGTAAAATAGATTCATACTTGAATCCCACATTACATTCATAAAACATAAAATTTCCTTTGAGGCCATTATTATTATATCTACCATATCCTTACATATAATTCATAGTTAATATCTTAGGATCCTTGGAAAAAGGAATCCTAAGAGAAGGGTGAGCTCCAAAATTTATTAATGGCTATGTAAATTTGAAGATATCATTAAAATTTATGAAATAATCAATAAATAAAATATATATAACTGAAAAACACACTATATTTATTTAATAACTTGAGTATGGAATGAATCTATTGGTAATATCATTATAGTAACCCCACAGATAAAATTAACTATATTATTAATGAATGAAATATATAATATTGGATTTCGTGAGCGCATACATCGTCATATTTATATCATAAAATCCTTCTGTGAAGATAATTTGATTTGTGGTTATGAATACACCAAAAATACATTTAATAAGATTAGTCGACTAGTTTGTCTCATGATACTTGTTAATGGATTGATATGATATCTATAGTTGGACCTCACCCACAACTTCATGCCCAATGAATTATTTATATATTGAATTATCATTTCAATTCATAACTAATATTCCTTATAAATAAATATCCATGTTGATTAATTATTATAGGATATTAAAAAAATTATATAGAAATGTTATACGGTTTAGAAAAAATGTATGTAGAAATGGTATAAAATTTAGAAAATTACCATATCCATGATACAATGAATAAAAAATTTAAGATAAAAACAACATATAATTAAAATTGATCTTTATAATGTGAATAATTGAATATAAATTTAATTACCACAAAATTAATAAGAGGAAATTGTTTACCACTTATTCATAAAAAACATAGGTTTAATAATAAGATCAACAATTTTGGAGAATAATATAAAATTTAAGGTAAAATTTAGAATAAGATTTAAGTAAATATTTTTTCTCTAAATAACATTTAAAAAATATTTTGGATTCTAAATATCATAAAATTTTTATGACGAATGAAAATTCAGTTAACAACATATACATTAAATTACATTCCTTCAAGAATTTTTGTAAATAAAGTAAAAAAATGAACCTTCTATGAAAAAAATATAAATGTTTATTATACCATTTAAAATATCAATAATAACGTAATATTTCATTAATAAATAATTTCAATAATTAAAAATAATTATTTTTCACATAATTTTGAAATATATGTGTAAGGATAAAGAATATACCCAATGAAAGAATGTTTTTTTAAATAAATATTAGTTTAATTTGTTACAAAAAAATTGGTTTTAATTTATTAATTGAACTCTTATTTTTTAATTAATTTTATATTATGAGCACATGGAAATTATTTTACATTTCATACTAAATTTTTATATGATGGAAATATTCAACTATGATTATTAAAGGGAATATATAATGTTATAATAAAAGTTGAATTTTTTTTTGAGATTATCAACATGTTGTGTTAAAAAAATCATTATAAACATTTACGTTATAAATAAATTTTATTTTCATTAATTAACCACATTAACTACATTATAAATTTTGATATGTTTCAATTTCTCCTAATGTAATGTTAATAACAGTTGGATCATTTATTATAATATAAATACCGCCATTCCCTCCTAACATTACACAAAAAAGCCATTGATCATGACTTATCGCTCAAATACCCACACATAATTCTATACATGTTGCTTCCAAGGTTCTACAGAGTCCACCTATAGCTTTATATAGAATCATCCCAATGTTAGGGTTTCCTCAATTATATTCTTCCCTTTTCAAGTTCATTACTTTTGTTATGTTTTTTTAAAATTTATTTACCTATACATCCATGATTTTTATTCCATGGTATCATCTTATAATTTAAATTCATTAAATTTTGGTTTATTTAGTCGCTCTCATTATATCTTTCTCTTAAATAATTACTATACTGAAGTAGGGGTTCATCACTCCTCATTTCCCATTATTTTTTAAACCTTATTAGTTATTTATTTTTTCAATTGAAAATGTTAATATGAATAAATTTTATAGTTTACCTACCTTGATATCAATAATATATTATAATTAAATCTCACTGTAATACCTTTATAATATTTTTTAATGATCAAGGAATCATATATCCAAAATGTCATCCTAAATATGGTAATTGAAAGAGTGTTTTTCTCCTTGAAACCGCATCTCCGTCTGAATACATCAAGTAGATGTGGGTCTAGTATAGTTTTTCCGAGGGATAATAACACATAAAAGTGTTCAATGTACAATAAATTTATCATCACCTACTGAATTGTCCATGATTGTAACATGTTTTGACACTCTTTGGGGATTTTATTTGGATAATTCACATACACTTTATGAGCTATTATATAGGATAAAAATATATGGATTGATATTTACATCGAATTCATATTTTAATTCCAAGAATTTAACCATAAATAATTATTTTCCTATCATTCCCTCAATTGGAGTAATTCATTTTTCAATATTAACATCATATTATTCCTAAGTCGATTGTTGGATATTCATTAATCTTATTACATTAATCCCTCAAAATGGTAACCATACCACCTAATTTTTTCACTAAAAAACATATTCTGTTTTTTATCTATATTCCTCATGTATTTTACAATTACTATGCATTTCTATGTTCCTATTTATACATTTTATTGTGAAATTATTATCTCTTTAGAGAATAATCCATCATTTCCATTTTTTTATTTATCATATGAAATACCGAATTGAATCATTTATTATAGTAAATTTCTATTTGAATCCCCTTCTATAATTCATATGATCTAAGTGTTGTCACCTATATATATAAAAATAATTTGGCTGGTGATATTATTAACTAAAATTCCTATCCTTTTATCTATATGGTGTAAATACCACATTATTCATTATCTTGATTGATGGATGTTTACCTAGAATGTTATCAAATTTAATTAGTTTCCCATTTATTTTACAATGGGTTTCTAATTATTTTATTATTTGATATATTTTCTTCCTATGTGGCACATATGAATTAATAAAAATGAAGCCTTTTCCATGATAGTGCTATAACGCATTGGGTAATGACACTAGGTTAACTAGATGGAAGTTATTCTTATGAGACGATGGAGTTTACTAGATTTATGTTACACCAAACATATATGTTAATGAGCAGGACATGTAATTTCATTATGAATGTTTCATTTTCCAACATAAGAACATATTTTCATTATTTTATCTAGGACATTTAATGGTTCCTTTGTTCATTATTGATACATTATTGATGATAATTGAATCTTATAACACTTTTCCTTGTGTCCATATTCTTATGAACATGTTATGAATCTTTTCCTCATGTTTATGTTCTTATATCATCCCTCACTTTTTACCCATGGTGTCTAATTCGGATTTTTTTCATTATTTATCCCTTAATTTCCTTTATTGCTAACCCTTTTCATTTATTTCCCCATTTTCTTAGGAATCACAATAAATGTGATACATATAATGAAATTAAATGTTTATATAATACTCATAGATGAAATGTATTTGGGTTACATCTGTTGAGTTTTAAATGAATTTAGTCCACAAAGTAACTAAAATTGTGTTCTTGGGAGAATTTTTATTTCATGTGATGTATTAGAAAGTATGTATGTTTAGCATCAAATCCGAGAGTGTGGTTTTGTGGATTCTTATCTTGTATAAGAGCATAATTTGAATATTTTTTAGAATTAGGAATCTGAATATTTGGATATAGATTCCAATATTTATAATATTTTTCTTTTTTGGATTTGGTTATATATAATTAGTATGACCGAAACGATTGACATATTCCATGTATTTATAATCATTCTTTTCTATCTATAAAATTTACCAAATTTTTTTTTATTTAGTAAGAATAATTAAATAAGTAAAATTGTGAAAAAGAAATTAATATTAATGGTTAAATTTAATTCCCCAAAAAATAACATTATGTTAAAAATATAATGCTTATTTAATAATGATTTTTTATTATGATCAAATAGATGTAATTTTACGTTTAAAAATAATTTTAAATATCATTGAAAATATATCTAAGAATGGAAATTGGATTATTTAATGATATAATCAATGTTTATTTATTATTGAAAATTGTAAAAATATTTGTTAAAAATGGGTTTCATGGAAAACATATATGTTTTAATAAAATATATTTTCATTAAATTTTATTATAAATAAATTTAAATGTCAATATTTTAGAAGAAATCTTGAAGTAATTTTTATTGTTGCACGAATGATTATATTATAAAAAAATTCAATTTTTAGTAAATAGGAATTAAAATAATAATTTATAATTTTCATATATAGAGATTTATTATTATTAAATGAATTTAATTTTTTAGTTCCTTACCTCAAAAAAATTTTAGTTTGTATTTTTGGGAATATTTTGACGATGTTTATTTTTTGTGAAAAAATGAAAATTGTCTCTTTATAAAGCACTATGAATTTATGTCATAATTATTATGTGATTATGAAAAATATATTTTATAATAATTTGATTTAATAAAAATATAATTTTAAATTGATAAAAATGAATTCAATTTTTTTTTTAATTTTAAAATTTATATATTACCTTTTGGAACCAAGAATTGTAATTTTATGATTTTTTAGGAATCTATTAATGAAATGGGTTGGTTGTGATGATTTTTTTTGGAATGTATTTTACGTCCAAAATTTTTCCCACAAATAAATAATCTGTAAAATTTTTGGTAATTTCTTTCACCCATAAGTGGATGGATTATATAATATAATAAGTCATATTTTAAACCTTAAAACCACCTATTCTCTATTATAAATGCCACCCATTGCCTCGTAACATTCCACAACAAAGCCATTATTCTTGGTTTCCATTTTAATTACTCTCTCAATATTATTCCAAAATTCATTCTATGTATCTACGAGCTCCCTCTCATGATTTATGAACCATCATCCCAAATGTAAGGGTTTCCTCAATTCTTCTTTTTCCCTTTTCATGTTCATTGCTTTTTTTCCTTTTTTATTATTTTTTCATATACATACATTAATTATAGTCAATTTAATTATCTTAAAATATATATTTTTGAAAATAAAATTAATTTATTCCCTATCAATATTTATTTTTCCTAATCTCTTATTATTCCAATATAGGGGTATCTAACCCTTCATCCCCCATTATTTTGTATGAATTATATGTTATTTATTATTTCAATTGAAAATTATAATATGAATCATTGTTATAATATTTTTACTCTTTTATTAATGATATATCACCATTAAATATCATTATACTTCCTTTATATTTCTTTGTAATTATAATCGTTTCTCATAAACATAAAACCATCCATAATTTGGAAAAGAAATGATTTTGTGGGGTTCCATGCTATGAAAACCTAGTTTAGATACTAAATGTGGATATGGATGAGTCAAAATTATATGTAAGAGTAATCACCCAAAACATGGAACAATATACATTGACTGAATCATTACATGGTGCATGATAATGTGTCTTTGTTCACACCTTGTATGTCGCTACCATGTAATTTTATTTTGATAATTTACATTGACTTTATGAGACATAATAAATGAATCAATATTTATTTATTTTTTCTGAATGGCCCGAAGGCCTTCATTTTTATTTATTTTTTAATAACCCCCCTTTCAAGGGATGAGGTGGAACCCATACATGTCCCGTAGGCTTAGAGATTACGTGTCCTGTAGGCTTAGGAGATTACATGACCCGAAGGTCTTAGGGAATTCATCCAAACTATAAAAATTCCATTAAAATGGATTCTATATTTTGTAATTTGTAGCCAATGAACATGTTCTATTTTCTTCTTCATTTTCTTTGTTAATTCTAACTTTCATCCATATATCTATGTTCATTTATATATTTTATACTGTAATTATGTTCTCTATAGAGAATGATCCATCCTTTCCTTTTGTTACCTATATTCATAAATTTATATTCAAATAATCTATTCCAATACATTTCCTTTTGAATTCCCATACAAGATTCATATTATTTATGGTTATTCACTTAGATACCCATATATTGATTAATTTTAAAAATTATTAAAGAAAATGTATACCCTTTTATCTATAGGATGTAAATACCCCATAGTTCATTATATTGATTGATGTGTATTTAACAATAAAATTATCAAATTTAATTGGTCACCCATTTAATTTCAAATGGTTTTACAAAGATATTATTATTTAGTTAATTTTTTAATTATGTGTCGCATGTGAATTAGGATGTATGAAGGTTTCTCCCTAATAGCGCTAAAATACATTGGGTAATGATAAAGAATTAACTTGTTAAAAGTTACTCATATAATAAGATAGAGTTTACCAGTAATAGGTTACTCAAAATTGATAAGTAAATTAACTGGATAGGTAATTCCATTATCAATGTTTTATGTTCCATGATACCAAAATGTTTTATTAATTATTTTTATAGATTTTAATATATCCTTTAAAAAAAATTGGTATCACCTAACTCATGCATATTATACCTTATTACTCTTTTACTTATTCCCTCATCCATAGGATTGTGGTATGACTTAAATACTCATGTTTATTTTCTTATATCATGCCTCATCTTTTACTCTTAATTTTAAATTATGTTTTTTCATTTATTTTCCCCTACTAGGCTTTAAAGATGAAAATTTTATTATATTTCCATAATTAAAATGAATTATAATAAAATGGATAAATATAATTAAATTATATGCCTGGAGAATCATTGTGGAACAAATATGTGTTTATTGTATGTGTATAGTTGTAAATATACATAAATTACAAAGACAATAAACGTTCTATCATGTGATTTTGTTTTAATTTAAGTGATGTATTAAATGATATGAATTTTTATCACTAGATATTGAAGTGCGGGTTAGGGGTGCCCCATGATTCAATTGATAAAGAGAGGATATTTTGGAAAAATACAATGAAAAATTCCTTAAAAATAAATATTATTAGAATTTTTAGGAAGGATGTATTATAATATTCCATGAATAAAAAAATATAAGCAATATGAGAAAATGAGATTGTAACTTAAATTTTTACCCCTTTTGTAACATTTAAATTACTTCCCCGTGAAACAGTAAAAATGAATTGAAAATTTTATAATCATGGATAAATAGATATTCAATTTAAATATATCAAGGGTGAAATGTATATGTCACATAATATAAAATAGGTTAATAATAAAAACTATATCTAAATGGAGTGGAAATTGAGATAAAACCCACTAACTTATTTCAATAGCCCTCGTAAGTGATATTAAACTCATGTTCATTAAATTTATATTTGTTAAAATAATATAAAATAACCATTTACATATATATATATATATGATATTATATATTATCCATTTATAAAATTTTATCACCCTTTATTATTATATTTTATTATTGTCATTATTTCTAGTATTAATTACTTCTTTTTTCATGAGAAATTTGGTCCACTGTTTTGTGTCCATTAACATTGATTGTGGTTCCATCATATCCATGTTATTAATAAAGATATAAATTGAAAAAATATTCATTATAAGTACATATTTATATTCATCCATTAAAGATATATATATAAAAACAAATTGCACATTTCATGGGGATTGTAAGTTGTACGTATGCATGAACATTATTTTTACTTTTTGAATGATGGCATGAAATAACTGATAATAATAATGAATATTTATAGAATAATTATTATAAAATATATATAATATATATTCATTAAATATATCCTTATTTTCATACATGAAAAATCCAAATTGTAAAATAGACCACATCATTTCATGATGGTGGTAGTCAACAGGTACGCTTCAGTGACATTATTGTTTTCTAAATAATTTGAAGTTAAGAAGGTATATATGATGTTAAATTTTCAAAAGAATAATTATGTAATAAATAAAATATATATTTATTAGTTCCATGTTTAGAACCATATATGTAAATTGGTGATGAAAAATGAATAACACTACTCTGTGGAGAAGGAAATTTGTACATGCGCACAAGTGATGTTTCCTTATTTCATATGACGGAAAAGAGAAGGAAAATGGATGTAACAAAAATAAAATAAAATATAATTATATGTATGATACTTAAATTAATTTTTTTAGATTTCTAAAATGTATTTAGAAGGATCATAGGATGAAATAAACTTAAAATAGTTGTTAAAGACGTTTACTTTCCTTTGGAAGTCTTCTACTAGATCTTAAATTAGGGACCATAGGAATTTTATTTTAAGAACCCAATAAAATATAATTTAAATATAGGGATTTTCAGAGGAAAATAAGTTTGGTTTTTGTAGAGTTATATGGATCAATGTGGTGTTATGAAAAGAGATAATGGGTGTCCTTTTAAAAGTGATGTTATGGGAACTCTTGGAATTACATAATGTATTACATTAAAATAAATTAATTTGTCATTAAAAAATGTTCCAATATTGATATAATTATAAAATAATATAATAATGTGTCTAAATATTCTAATAAAATAAAATTTCTATATGTTTTGGTTATAATTTCTTCATTATCTAATAGTTTTAATTCATTGTTAAACCTTTGGTCAATTGTTGTGATATTAATGTTTTTTACTCGTCAGGGGTTATTAAATTTACTATAAAATGAAAATTGACCTAGAATTGAAACATGGTTCATATTTTAAATCATATACAAGGAAAATTTCATAATATAGTACATTTAGTAATTTTAAATCATTTGATAAAATATTCTTTATTATAAAATATCATTAATGTGATTTTTTAGAGATACATGAAATATTATAATATAACATGTGTTTAAATTATTTATAATTGTTCACAAATACAATTAATTATAATATAATGAATTTATGGTATTATTATAATCAATGTATCAAATTTATATAGGTTTAGATACCATTTTAAACCATTTCATTTGGGATAAACCTTTATTTATCTATTCATAACCTTAACCATTATAATGAGTTTTTCAGTAATAAAGTATTATAATTTTACTTATAATTTGTTTATTTGAATATATCTGGAAACATTATGAAAGTTTATACTGTTAATAATCCTAATTTTTTTAATTTTTTTATGATTTTTAATTAAATAGTAATATATTATTTTATAATAAATATCATTAATGTCATTTTTGATACTATCCATTTAATTTGACTTTAAATCCATCAATATGGTAATGTAATTATAATATAATCTACTAATAAATCATTGATATTTTTTATTGATTTAAAAATACAAGGTTACAAGTAAATAAACAAAAAAAATATTACTTTTTTGTTTTGAAAATAATTTACATGATTTTTTTATTTCTTGACCAATCATTGTGTTGGTTTTTCTTGGGAATTTAAAATGAATATTTATTCACTAAACAATATATAATTTACCAAAATAAAATAAATCATTAGTTTTCAATACAATAATTTATAAATAAACAAATGTTGTTTTTTTATTGTCATAAAATATTAATGCTATTAAAGGAAGGAATGTTTTATTTCCTGGCTTTATCTTTTACGTAAATATTTAAAAGGTAACTATCAATGTTAAATTTAAAAATGTCCTATTTTCAAATTTTTTATGGTTATTGATAAAATATACTCATAAAAAAAAAAAATAATGTTTTTTAATTAATTTAAATTCATATCACATTAGTTTTAACCAAAAGTAACAAATTTTCCCTTGACCAATGTGATAAAAGGAATCATGGTTATTATTCATAATGAATGAATATAATATGGATATATTTTCAACACATAAACATCCTCCTTCCAAATATGGAATCATTTTTTCATGTTTCAGTTATCATAAGAGTCATTAATTTGTTTTAAAAAAAATTCTAAAAAAACCAATGAAACGAATTTCTAGAAAAATAATGTTTTCATAATTATAAAAATGGTTTACACAAAATCCATATAAAATCAATTAAAAAGAAATTAATTTTATTATTCATAATATAAATGAATAGAATTTATTTTTAAAACTATTTAAAATAATTGATCATTGTAAATGATTAAAATAAAAATATTTTTTTAATAAAAATATATATTCTTTACTATTCATTCACAAATCAGTCATTCCAAAAACTATCTAAAAATATATATTTAAGAAAACATTTAAATGAAAATTTAAAATATAAAATAAATTTTATACAATATAATTTGAATATTTTCTAAAAAAATCAATTATAATGCACTCTCATTAAAAATTAAAACCCATTTTTTTGAAGGAAATGTATATCAATAGAATAAAATGACTTGACTAAAAAAGATAGTGATTATTTAATAAAAAATTATCACTAATTTATTATTTATTAGAACCTTCATAGATATTTCAAAATATTTTTAATCATATTAATACCTTCGAATTCAATGGCTAGGTAATAATGGTCATGTTTCAATAATAATATTTAGTGGTCCATTTATGTTAGGTGTTTCATATCATATACCCTATTGAATATTGAATTATTTTAAAATCAATTTATATTACACTAAACCACTCATACTATCTGTGGAATAGGCTTATTAAAGGTTTTGTTATTCATCTTCCTCTATTTTTTTTAATATTTGATTTCTACTCATTCACCTTTGATTGAAGATTGAATAAAATGTGGTTTTCAGTCCTAATAAATGTATCATTATTTATTTTTATTTTTTTTAATTTATTTAATTTATATAATTTTAGTATAGATATTTCAAGAGTTTTTTTCACTTATATAATAATATATTAGTATCACATCATAATGAAGGAGATTTTGTTAATAGTATCTTGAGGAGGATCAAGAAGGTTGATTGTTTATCATTGATCAAAACATTTTTAAGATAAATATTCTAGTTTGTTGAGATTTTGTTTTATTAGAATAATTTTATTTTTAAAATAGGTTTTAAAATAAACATTTTAGTTTGTAAAAGGATCAAGTGAATTTCTAGGGGAGTTCTGTAACTCATTGCATGATATTTTAATATTTCTGCACTTCCTTGTGACTATTATGACAATTATATTGAATAGTTAATTTTAAAACAATAGTTTTAATTAATGAATTTTAATCCTTATTATATAGTAGATTCCATTTGTAATTATGTATAAACACTATTATTTTTTATTAATAATGTATTGTTAAATTGAGTTATCTAGAAATCTTGAATTATCATTTTGATCCTTCTTATTTTTATGCCTTTCCTGTTAGTTATATTATTATTGTATACTACTACTATTATAATGAGCCTGATTTTATGAAATTTATTATTGTGTAAAATTTTAAGACATTTTTTAGATTAAGAGTTTCCAAATGAACACATGGTGGTGTGATTTGATTCTATTTCATGTTTTATAAAAGTTAATGGTATTAATATTTAAATGTAATTTTAAAATTGAATGGATTTTAAACTGAATTTTAACGATAAAAAAGGTTATTTAATGTCATTTCTTTAGAATTTAAATTTAAATTGAAAATGGATGATTTCAAAATATATTTTTTAGTTTGTTTTTTTGTGACCATTGTGATTTTTTTAAATTTTTCATAAAATATATTTTTAACTTGTGTTTTAATGTATATAAATGGATATTGTTTAATGAAATTGATTGGGTGGATTATCCTCATTAAGGTTATTTCTATTTTTTAATCACATGTGTGTTTTCTCTGAGATATTAAATATGATGAGTAAATTCTATTATTTCATGATGACACATTAAATATGATGACTTTGTGTAAACTCTCTCATATGTGATGTGTTGGTCACACATAATGGATATTTATAGTGAGTTCATTAAGGATTAGATGTTTATGAAAATTTAAAAGGTACCCTTTGGATTAGAATACTGTCTATAAATCATTGTATGTCTTATTTATTAAATAAAAGTACATGATTCCCATTTTGAAATGGGGTGATTACATGTTTGTTGTGATTAGGTTATTGGGTATCACGTAGATGATGTGGAAAAAATGTATTCATTGAGAGATGATGACATAGTTCGTTGTTTTACTTGAGAGTATTAATATCCTATTTATTGATTAAACATAATATTGTTTTAAAAAATGGTTAAAACTATAATTTTTGAGATAGACCTTGATTATTGATGATCTGTGATGTGATCCATGATCCTATTATAGGAGTTGATAAATTTATTTCCTGACTCTATTATATTTTCCAGGATTGAGATATAGATGTAGTAGACATATCCAAATAGGTTGCGTTTGGTTTAATAATGAACATTATAATGGAGGTGACATCTAAGATGGTCACAGTAATCTTGATATGGTCACGATAGGGAGGAAATATCGTAGATAACATTAATGATTATTTTAAGGTTTTAGTGATGTGTATTTTTTTATTTTCAAGGTCTTGTTCATATATAATGATGTTTCAAGTTGATGATTGTTCCTATACTATTAGTTCTTCTATAGGAATATGAGATGATGTAGTGTAATTAAAAAATTTTCCTTATTAAGGAAGGGTGAGTATGGAGATGGAAGTAATAATACCTACCTTATAGAAGGTTTTTATTCCAATAGGATTTAATATTTTATGAACATATCCATAAACAAAAATAATATACTAATGATTTTTTTAATATATAATCAATGTATCCACATATATATCAAGCACTATATAATAATATAGTTAGAGCTATCAATTGTGATGACTTATGATATGTATGATACAGTATGATATAAATTATGGGTAGTCTAGATTATAAATATAGGGAGAATCAATATGGTAGGATGTTGCATGTCATAAGTTATGGGATCTCTATTATTTCATTTTATTGAGCTTCAATATTTTTTACCTATTTTTTTTATCATTAGATTTTTATTTTTTATTATTTATTTATTTTTTCTAACTTTGATTTTTTATTTTATCGTTGATCATCATTTTGTCGTTAAATTGCTATAATTATTTTTATATCTATGTTTTTTATTTAAAATAGTATTTTGGTTTTTCAACAATAATGATTTGTAATATTTTTGATGAAATGGGTGTGATTATTTTTAGCGATCCATTATTGATGTGAGGGGATACCATGAAGGGTTTTTTAATGAGATAATAGATACCAAGTTATAAACTATTTAGGATAGGATGGTATTTGTGTATTTGTCTACAATTAGGTGACACTAAATCTATTTGGGTAAAATAAATTTATTTCCTAATGGTTTACATGACTTCTTCCCATAATGAAACTCTTTTATGATGTCATTTTATATTAATTTGGGATATATAATTCTAAATTGGTTGATTGACACTTGACCTAGACTTGTTATTGTATCCATGTGAGTAGTGGAACTCAATAAGTATAAGTTGGGGTATCTTACTAGGCTATTAGAATTAAGCCCTACCTATATACATGATATTGGTTTTGATGTTTTTGGTTAATAATTCATGTTTCATTGTTAGATTATTGTGTACCATCTAATACTTAGAGTAATATCTTCAAACCAGCAGTGATGGGGGGCTCAATGGTTTAGTGGGATGTTTTCATGTGAGTTAGGAAAAATCCTAGTGTATTTATTTCATTACTGTATTGTATTTTTTATATGTAAGGGGATATCTTGAGTAAGTATTTATGATATATATAGTCTATATTTATAGAAAGATGTGATGTTTATTTTTTCATTTTAATGTATTGTATTTATATTCTTATATTGTAATGTGAGATGATAATTCAATTTATTTAATATATTTATATGATTTGGGTATGTTTGATGTATGGATGGGTAATAATTTTTTTTAGATTTTTAAAAGAATCTAATTTTTTATTATTTTTGGTAAATAGTACCCCAATGTCTTAACTAATATCTCTTCACTAGTTGACACCCACTAGCCTATGGGAAAGCATGTATGGGAGTATGTGGAACTATGGATTATACCCTATTTGGGTTCACCATGATAAGATATTATAGATCCCCATTTCGTTCATCATTATAATTTCTACATTATCAATATTATAAAGAATTTTTTTTATATTTCCTACCACAATAACAATCATGTTTGATAATTTATCCACAATTTCATTTGGAATTATTTTTAGATAATTATATATAGTGGATAGAACATAATGTTCTTGTTCATTTACATTATCATTCCCTTCATATAAGATCTACAAAATTATATATATATATATATAAGAAATAAAAACCATTCCATGTATATAAATCATATTAGAGACAGGTCTAGAAAGTAAATTAAGTATTAGACTCAATATTCAAAAATATGTAATCTAAATCAGTCAAAGATATTTATATTGGATCAATAATTTGAATAAAAATTACAATAGGTTCAACATATATCACGAGTGATGTATGATGAGATTTTATCTTCTAATTATATAAATAAAAAATCATCCCTTAAAAAACAATATCACAAATACCATTATCAAAATTTTCTATAACAATAATTGTATGATGTGAAAAATTAACCATGAATAAACCATTTAGCCATGGTACAAGATTTTATTTCCATGTTCTCATTAGGATACTCTAACAAGGGGGGTATAATGGTATGTTATTTTCATTAAAAATAAAACCATAAAATATTTTTCTCTTCATTGGTATAAGTAATAAAATACCAATCACATAGAATTTTCATGTAAAATATCAACCAAAACATAATTCATCAATCACATATAATACAATAGATTAGCTATTTCAACCCAATAGTATACATAGATGGCCTACATATACATTAGGGTGTTGGTATACAATCACTATCTTATAGCTATTGAGATCACAAGATTCAGATAGAGGAACTATATGAAAAATCTCATTATCATAACAATTTTTTCTTTCACACCACATCCCAAAGAGCCACTCACTTTACTTTTATCCATGTGTTATATTTTTAAGATAAAAACTAGATTGGATCATATTATAATTAATAATCATGAACAATGTTGGAATGTATACTTATTCAACGTTGGTTTTTTTATAAGAACATAATAAACATAATATTAATTTTTCTTAAAAATTATGAATTCAATATATTGAACAAAGTCATTTCTAAATTTTATTTTTCTATGTTAATTTACTATATATCAACGACCTCATATTTATAATTCTTTCAATTATTATGTTGAATATATTAAAAAATATTGGAATAAAACACATATTAAAAATAAACTAAATTTTCATTCTAAAATACTACAATTGATATCTTAAATTTAATATCCAAATTTAGGTAGAAAATATTCATATTATAACTTATATAAACTCATTCAATTATCTATTAAAATCTTCCATTATTTTCTCTATTAATTTAAATCAGAAAAACAATGAAATATGAAACTTATTTCTATTATTTTACAAAACCCTTTCTTTTAGATTTTTATATAACAACACAACTTCTCTAAATCTAATATATGTGAAATTTTGATAACTCAATTCGTTATTATGAAGTATGAAAGTCCTAAAGCCAACCATTATTACCTATATATCAAAATTTTAGATACACATATACATATACTATTTAGTATCATGAAATTTTATATAACTAGTTTCAATGAAATTGAGGTTAATTTTCTTTTTAACATTTTAATTTACATTGATAGATGAAATTAAAGGTCTCACTTATAAAACAAGAAAATCATTCCTTTGTTTATTATTCGTTTAAAATTATAACCATTATAACAAAACAAACATAAAATATTCGTAAATATATTTGAAAACATATATATTTAAATAGAATAACATTCTCTACCAAAACTCATTGATGTAAAAGAAATATCTATGCTCGAAAAAAATACAATCTATATTTCTTCATTAAAAAATTTATTAAAATAAATATGACAAGATAAAAATGTTTTCTATTAAATTATTTTAATGTGAAATGATTAAAAAGAATATAATTTATTCAACATTTACTATGTTACAGAAATTTTAAATAATTTTAATTTTTTTCATTTTTTAATAAGTCTTAGTATTAATTTGGATTATTTTGTGGAAAATGAAATTTATTTTGAAAAAGTATTTCAAAATGGATTGGGAATAAATTTTTTCAATAATGATAATAGAATTCTTTTTTACTATAATTAATTTATTAGAACCATCTAATTTTAAAATACAATTTTATAGTTTTTTTAAATTTTTTTAGATATTTATGGTTATTGTTGATGGATTATATAAGACTAAAAATACTATATTTTTTACACAAAAGGTGGCATATTGAAACATTTTTGAACATTTTTCGATTAAATAAGGATGTTTTTATGAGTTTTTATTATAAATGGATTTAAGAAATTGTCTCTCAATTGTATAAATTGGATTTATATGTTTTTTAGTTTTGTTATGTATAGGTTTTTAAATAATTATGAGATTATTTTTATTGATTTTTTATAAAATATTACTAAATTGTTTATATTTATTAAATGATATTTTTTATAAAAATGGATTTTTATCAATGGATGTTATGTCAGATTATTTAATTTATAATAATTAATTGAATTGGGTTCATAAGTTTGTGTTTTATTAAGTTTATGTATATATTCATTGGTGAAAAATATTATTTATGGATTATTTAAATAATAGAAGAAAATGTGATAAGTGATTATTTATTTTAGGTGTTTATATTAAAATGGAGGTTATGTGTCGTTATTCTTACTAGGTAAGTATTAATTTTGTTATGGTGATTTAATGAGTTACTATTTTGGATTTAATGTGTTAGAATTTTTTTTATATAATTTTTCATTAGAATAAGTTCTCATAGACCAATATTCAGATATGGGCTTTAAAGTGATCAGGTGAGGGTGTATTTGGTTTTGAGGATATATTTTTTTAATACATGGAATTTAAAAATTATTATTTCTATATATAATTTATACATTATATATAGTTGGTATGATTTAAGAATTGATGGGTTAGTTATATATGGAAATTAGGTTTCACGGTGGTATGATTAAGTGTATTATAGGCATTTTAATCTATAATTATGGATATGAATCATTGGAAAATTAGAAAACAACTTGAATGAGATATTGATATATGGTTTGATGGGAATTTATTAGGAAATATAAAAAATGTTACTGGTTAAATGATTTTGAAAATGATTTCTGTCGTTATGTGTGAAATGAGGTGATATATTTTATAATTCTTAATGAAAATTTATTCTATCATTTATATTATTCCATAAACAAACAAATTTTATATTGTTTAAGAGGCTTGTGGAAATTTGATGTCATAATTATGATAATTGGATGTAACCTTTATTTTTATTGAATTCGTATTTTTTCCCATAAAAATATAAATTTAGATTCATGGTTAAATAAGAATTAATTTTCTCAATTATAATACAGTATAAAATTCTTGGTTATATGCCTTAATAATTAGACATAAAAATTAACTATATATTTTTAAAATGATCAATAGTATAAAAATAATGGATAATTGGATGACTAGTAAACCATGTTTAATAACTATAAATTTCTTTAACGGTCTATAATTAACCATATTTGTCTATAAAACATTATTAAGTCTATTAGAGATACATATATGAGTGAGAAAACTTAAAATAAATTGTTAATGTAAAATAAACATTATATATCTACAGATTTTTATTTACATGTCCTTTTATGTTTCATAAGATAGATAATTGTTATTATTAGACTAATGTATGCCCTTAAATATTATATAAAACCTATATAAAGAGTTTTCTATGGTCAGATTATGTTCAAAAGTCCTCGGAAAATTCATTTTAAGGATGAGATATGATATTTATTTCATATATACTTGAAATTAAGTATTATTAAGAAGGTATTTTATATCTAAAATTGGTTTAGGCTCATAAACCTATATTCTTAGAATATTGTGAATTTTTTGGAAAATTCAATAGGATGGGGGGTTAGTGTTTATCTCTTTCATTAGGATACCCTCAAAGTCACAATAATTTTATAATTTTTAGAGATTTTTATGGTTCAATTTCGATAACCATATTTGATTGGATTAGATTAAAACATTGAATATGATTTTTTAATGCTAGCAAAATTCATTTAACTTTTGTGAATGTTCTAAGGATAGAATTATAGTAGATAGATGATAATGATTATGGATAGATTTAAATAGTAATTTTATAAAGAAAAATCCTAGTATTGGGAGCAAATAAAGAGAAAATACTTTTAATTTTACTGGATTATATAACATTTTGAATTAATTTATTTATAAAGGAATTATGTACATGAAAATTTTATGTCAATCAATGTATTAATTTATGTGGTGAGAAGAGAGTTATATATAAGATTTAATTATTTTTAATGTTTATTAATGAGAGGGTTTATAATGATAATAACACATTATAGTGGCTAAATTTATAAAAAACCTTTTAAATATAATACTTTATTATAAGATTTTTATAAAATTCATATTATGGGTAAATTTTTCATAATTTTAGGTAGTTTCATGATTAAAGGTTTTGTTAGTCACAAAATAATAACAATACATTTCAATATTTTATATCGAGAAGAAAATGTACAGTTATGTTATAATTCATCTTTGAACATCCTATAAATTATGTAAAATTTATAAATTTAATTTAATTGGGGGTTATAAATTGTGAAACTTTTATTACCATGATATAGATGGATTATAATATTATGTGGATTATTATAACTAAAATATATTTATTATTATTATATTAGGTTTGTATAATTTTTTTTAGTTTTTTTAGTTATAAAATTGGTTATAAGATACCCTATTATTTGTGTTATGTGATAAATCAAAAGGAAGAATTATCTCCCATATGACTTTCCAATCATTTGGTTCTTATCCCAAGGAAACAATTGTAACATCCTAACCCAAAGACATTATGGATGAGCTATAATAAAACATGACCTGAGGCATAGCTTCCCATACACCCAAGGCTATTGATTATCTATCAAATTCAAAGGTAAAATCCTAATAAGACTTCACCTTCTATCTTAGTTTAGAAAAAAAAATTACTAGAATTGTATGAATTATAAAATCATTCTAAGATGATACAATATAACGGCCTATTAACCAATTATGAATTTGTAAATAATAGACCGTACTGTAACAACTAGAAACAAGAAATTGATCACCCATGATATCCACAACATATACAAAAACAAAAGGAAAACATACAAGAGGATATCCAACACCATGAATCATCTCATCTCTATCTCCAGACTTGAATAAAGTTATCATATTAAACAATCAATCCTTGTATTCAACCAAGACTATACCTATAAAAAATTATGGATTCATGGGTACCCATATTCCACAGTTAGCCATGAAAGGAGTGAGTACAATTTAGTAAAACAACCCCAATGTTTTCCAATATCATAGTGGTTGGAATACAATTTACGTACATGGGATAATCTTAGTTGAAAAAAATATGTTGTCTTAGTCTACAAATTTCGTTTTTAAAATTATCATAAATTATTTATATATTATATCAAATAATTTATATGTCTTATGAAAGATAAATATTTTTCTGGATTATAGTGGAAATTTCTTTAAATATTGAATTGACATTAAATCTTTGTCGGGCTATCGATAACGTAAATATTCCATTGACTATGAGTTGAAATTTGATATTTTGAAAACTATATAATTGACCATAGGATAGTTGTATCGATCTGGGTGGATATCACAATAGACTAAAGTTACCATATAAAAATAATGTTCCCATGAATTATATATCAAGTGATCGTAGGGATCATTATTTTTTTCATGGAAACAATTGGTCACAATCATGCTTGACTGACCATAACTATTTTATCCCCAACACATGGATTGATTTCATGAGAAACCTTGCGATCGTAAAGCCAAATGGGCACACTAGATGTTGATTAAAATATTGCTACGTATTTTAGCAATAACAAAATGATATCATAGATTCCATGATATTTTGATCAATTAAATGTTAAACAAATCCAATTTTTAGGAATGATAGAATTTTTCCAATGTGATGATGTGACAGCATGTCTCATTGAAGTTTCCATGGGATGATGTCATCATCTGAAAATTATGTGATCAACCAAAAGATCAAGTGAATGAATATAATATCAATGCGATTGAACTTATGTCTTTTTTAATATATCATATCTTGATTCTTTTAATGTGTTATAGCTTCCATTGATGTTTACATGGAACTTATTAATGTTACTATATCTAAATTGGGTAGTATATTTATTAAATATAATTTTCCAACCACTTTTTTATAATTACATTCTAGTCAGAGGCATTTAATGACCCAATATTTCATTTAGAGTATGATTATGTCCAATGACGATATTTTAATATCCCTTTGATGATAAATTATAATGACCTTGGCTAAACATACATGAATATAAAATCATTTTATATGAATATTCATCACACTAATAATTACATGCTGAAGAAAATTAATATTTTTATGTATTTGGAAACATAGAAACAAAATATTCTATATTAGTGAAAAATCATCAATATATCCCATTAATATCTTCCCCTTCAGTATGAAAAAATT
The DNA here is from genome assembly GCA_963277665.1 of Viscum album. Lineage (NCBI taxonomy): Eukaryota > Viridiplantae > Streptophyta > Magnoliopsida > Santalales > Viscaceae > Viscum > Viscum album. The sequence goes on from OY728150.1 coordinate 1,660,189,905, forward strand.
ACCTTACTTCATAACTATGGGAAAATAATCATAAGATAGGGGTGAACTCATATGCTCTGTAAGGGTAAACAAGGGAGATATGTAAGGATAACATGGTCTTAAGGGTATGATAACATGATTATATCATTAGATGGTCCTTTCTAGTATGTCAAATATCATATAAAAAGAATCATAGGACAAAAGTTTGGTGTTTTTTAAAGCAAGAATCACCAGGAACACAATGAAGATGAGTCATTAGATAATAAAATTATAATAATAATATGTAGACTTATGGTAGAGACATCAAATTATTACATTGTGAGAATGTTTAAAAAGATACAGGTCTACTCATTATGTTTAAGACATGTAATCTTGACCTGACATACACTTGTGGACATGAAACAAGGAAAACACATATCTTTTTGAACATGTAGTCAGGTTCAAACAAAACAATGGGAACATGTATAAATATAAGCACATAAACTTATGGATATTCTACTGGTTCTACTCATAACATTGTGAACATGTAATACTATTTACACCTAACAGTGTGAACATGTAATCAGGTTCATATATAAATATATGTGCATGAAACCAATTCCAAACATAAAACCATGAACATGTAATCATGTTCTTGTATAAGAGTGTGAACATGTAATTAGGTTCACATATAGACATATGGACATGTAACCAGGTCCGTGCATATCATTTTTCAAATGTAATAAAGTTCATGCATAGCATCGATAACACACCATAAGGTTCACTCATAACATTGTGTACATCAAATATGGTCCACACATAAGATTGTGAACATGTAATAAGGGTCAGTCATAACATATATACTAATGAGTCATCCATCGTTACCCAATTCATTGGAGGAAGATATAGGTCTAACCGGTCACATAGTGAATTCATTCATATGTGTGAAAAAATATCACAATCATTCAAAATTTCATAACCCATGAAATGAAATGATTATTATAAAAACATCATCCAATCATAGCCTTTTGAAAAAAGACAGGTCTCATAGTCATTTAACAGTATAATAACCCATGAATGGATGTGTGTTTCAAAAGATTTTATTATGGTGTAACATTTAAAATCAAAATGGGATTCATAATAAATATGTCATCAAAAACATAAACCATTCGATGAAGTATTAATAATGGTGTATTTTTATAATATACCCAATGAAGAATAAACTATATCAAAGTATTCTATCTTAGATTTATGAGGACTTTGAAAGATCGCATAGAGAATTTATCAAAGTAAATAACCTTTCTTTAAAAACCTGTTTCGAAAACATAAAAAATTTCCAAAATACTTCCACCTGAAAATGAAATTGAAAATGTATAAAATAATATTTAAAAATAATTGAAAATATTTCTTGAGAAAAAATATATTTTACTCTATTAATACATCTTTTTAAAACCTAAAACATTTTTTGAACACATTTTACATTGAAAATAGATTTGAACACATATAAAAGAAGCATTGAAAACCATAAAACGTTTTTAAAAACATTTTTCCTTGAAAACAATGTTATGATATCATTTTAAAAAACATTTTCTAGAACAAGACATTTTTTAATAAGACATATTTTCAACCGAATAATTAAATACTATCATATTTTCTTAAAAACATTTTCTTAATTATCTTATGTACCAATGATTGGAAAAATAGTACTAATACATGAATAAATCATGAATACACATTGAGGAAAAAAATAATGAGTCTTCTTGAGATATGGATTCTAATATTTCTTCAATAGAAGCATAATAACAAACTATATGATTGTAGTGATAAACTTTTACCATTTTTTATCATTGAATCATAATCCACATGAAATAATTATATTCTATCAAGCATAAAATATCCTTATTATAAATAGATTCATTATATAACATGTAAATGTGAAGTATATACACCTCATATAAGAATATAGGTGCATAATATGGATGTGACATACATGAATTATTTTAAAGGTACAATTCATTTAATATCCATTCATGCTTTTTTAGGGGGTTTCCCAGGTATTATTTGAGAAAAATGCGAGTTTTCATGATTTTGGCCAATATGTGAGCCCATTTACAGATATAATAACCAATTTTGGTTGTTTTATAACTCTTTTATTTTTTAAAAATTTTAACCCATTTCACTTCAAATATGTATTTCCCTGACATTTTAACACCACAATATCAATTTTCCCCCTTTAGGAAATCAATTATCATGGTCGATTTGGGATTATATTTAATGCATTGGGCCAGCCTATCAGCCCATTTCCAATTTTAGAAACTAATTTTTTTTATTTAATATCTTATTCATTGTTTAATATTTTTTGGTGGTTTCAACTCTTATCCATGAAAACTTACCCTAGGCTCACCTCCATTCTCTCCCCCCCTCTTGGGAGCTCATATGCATCTCGAATTTGGAAAAAACGTCTTCTGATTTCCCAAATTATCCAGTTTTGAAGAGGTAACTTATTTAACTCATAACTCCTTCGATTTTTACTGTTTTCCCCATTTTAGTCATCCCATGACTTTATAAGACGTATTATAAGGTCAATTTCATTATTGGATATTTGGAAATTCATCTACCGGTGTATTTAGGGTGATTTCATCAACATAACTTAAGTAAGTGGGTCTCCTACATTTTTCCTCCAATTTATTAGGGATCATTCCATTTTCATTTTGTTTCATCCAGTTTTTATTTATGTTATTAATTTCAAGAAATTAGGGATTTCAACCTAGAGTTTAATTTTCGGTTTATTGTTCTAATTTATTAGTTTTAGGTTTTATTTAACACCCTTGTAGTGCGGTGGTGGTTCGGGTGAGCCACCAAACATTGTTTTAGTGTCTTGACACTTTTGGTATGTGATTCCATATGTAAGAACTACTATATGAGTTAAATTTTATTAATTTATATTTTTACCAAACTCCTCCTTCGTTGTTCTTATTACGATACTTTTTTTTGGCTATCATTTGTTAAGAACTTTATTTTTAGTACAAATTTTTTCTATAATTAGGTGTTTAACATGTCAATTCATTGTTATACCAATTATGGTTAGTTTATAACTCATGTAATAGTTTTACTAGAAATTTTAGTTTTTTCAATTATATTTTGGAGTAATATATGTCTGCAATTGGTTTTTAACTAGGGGTTTAGATAAACTTCTAGCGTAATGTTTTGTAGTAAAGCATAATGTTTTTTTTTGAAAACTTCTCTTGGATTATTGAGTTGTGTAATGGTTTTGAAGCATGTTTACCTACTTTTTTGAGTATATAATGGCCATAAATTATGTTTATTGTGAAAATGGATTTTGGAAACATTTAAAAAAAATTAAAACAAAGGGGGAAACCCAGGTATCAAGGTGGGATGATGTGTATTAGTATGCTAGAGATCCAGAATGATTTTATACCTGTTTAACTGAGAGAATTGGAAAACAACAACACTAAAAAACTATATTCATAATGATTTGGTACCACTAGGATATGGGTATGTTCACTAATAGATTCTTGATAATTATAATATATTTTTTTGGGGTTACATTTCACCAAGGTATGGGGTACATGGATCCCAAGACAAACTATTGCCTAGGGGCGTTTCCAAGATTAGTGCTCATTGAAAATTTTGTATTTATCATTGGATTATGGTGGTTTTTTCTTGAGAATTATGTATCTTAAATGTTTTACTGAAATTTTCTCACACTTGTAAAATGCTCTTAGGAAAAACATTTATCTTTAAATGTTTCATTATTAAAATTATTGCCACTACTTCTGGATTATCTAAACTGGCATGATTTTTATCATGTATTACTTACTATATAGAATAATTTGGGTTTTATATTATTGGACTTCGGAACACACCGTAAATTAACCCCTTGGGTGTATGTATACTTGTTTATGTTTGACGAAGGTAAATGCAAGGTCTTGGCTGATGGTGGTTCGGGTTGCTATTTTCTTCACTTGGCGTGGTGTTGTTGAGATAGATTGTGGGTGATGAACCCATGTCGTGAAGAGTTCATGGGTTTAGTTTTGATGATAAATATTATATATTTGGACTTATTTTATCATGTTTGAATATATGTATTCTGTTCTGAATTTTAATTACTACTTTTCTGCTGTGTTTTTTTCAGATTCAGATTATTGTTTTTTATGGTTGTTAAATGATTCTAAACTCAGGTAAATCATTCCCAACCCATAATTTATGATACCTAGGAACTTGTGATATACCATAGGGATTAGGAAAGACCTTCTTTCCTTGTCAAGTCTGTTTTAGGTGTGTGTTTTATTAGCGACCAGATTCATATCGTGACAATGGCGTTTGCCTGAAATAAATTAAACTAAGATAGAATTATTTACTGATTTGGTAAATTTTCATCATTAACCAGTGTGAAAGAGATATCATCAAACGTATATTTAAATACCCATAAATATAATGATGATAATCATATAGTACATTCCTGAGATGTATATACATCCCACAGAAAAATGAGTGTTGAATAAGGCATAAGACTCTTAGAAATAAACGTTAGGCTATAAATCCCCTTATAAATTGAGTATCTTATGAATCATGAGATCCATAAAATAATAACATCAATTGAATCTTTGAATATCATGAAGTAAAATTGAATAAGAGAAGGTTCTTCTGGAGGTTTATCTTATGGTGGGATAAACTGATTTGTGTTTAAGTATGATCAAGAATATGAAAAATTATAAAGGGATAAAATAAATATAGTGGAATGAATTATTTAAAATGATTTTCAATAAATATTTTCCTTAAACTTTTCATATTAAAATTGAAATAGATTTCGTTACACTAATGAAAAAAAAGATGATGAATATACTGTATTTTTTGAGGAAAACTATACAAGATATTCATGATAAAACATAGTTATTATATTGAACTCTTAATGTAAGGTTGATCCCTTCTTTGGTGGGTTAAACATAGTCTACAAAAATCCTTAGTGATCCAGGAATTTGATAGCTATGATTATATATTCTGATGATCTCTCAAAGATGATATGTAGATCAATGAATCTCAATGTTATCATGGGGATAATAAATATAAAAGTGATGTTTAATTATAGAATACTAATAGATGTGTATAATGGTTCTAATAAATTCCAACATCTCACTTGTCAATGGTACAGAAAGAATAACCCTACAATTTTCCTAAAGGGGATGAACAAATGATTGAGATACTAGAAGGAATGATGCCTATCTAATAAAAACATACAAGAGAAACCCTATAATGAAATAGATGAAAGGAATTATTTAATAAATGCTAAGTGAATTATTCATTTCCGCACCTATAAGGAAATATGGTACTTTCTAAACCATTTCCTTAATCAAAGGGTTTTTAGAAAACCATCAACCTCTAAGGTGGAAAGTGTGGGGTTTTTCCATCACTACCACTAAAGTGAATCCATAAATTAAATTTTTGATATTTATTTTAGTTATTCGTTCAAGGATATAAAATATAATTGTGTATTTTAGTTCGATTAATTTTTTTATATCGTTACTTTTAGAAGAACTATTCAAACACCACCATAAATCTGGATATAGAGAAGTTGGTGAAAGTGGAAAATAGGGAAATTATGGTTTCCCATGCATGAAACTCCTCCCTTGTCAGCATTATTGGGCTGAACGCTCCCAAAAAACATTTTCAAAATTCATTTGGTGAAATTTAAAGCAATTATGGGAATAGATTGGATTTTCCTATATAGATCAAATATAAATTTCTATGATAAGGAAATAACTCTATATATATTGAATCGACCCTCAATTCTTTAAAAGGTGAAGGAGGGTATGAATATTTTTTAACACCATCATCTCAAGCATGTATATTATTTCCCTATGTGTAAGTGTATCTAGAAAAAATGATTTAGTCTAAAGAAAACATCTTCCTCAATGGAATGCTTATTGTGAGGTAATACGTTGATCTATTTACTGAGGAATTGTATAGACTTTCTCTTAGTTTAGAGGTTGTCTTTTCCCTTGATCTTATACCTATGGAATTTCTAATATCTAATATATTGTATAAGATTTATATTTTGAAATTCGATAGGATAATGAAACAACTAAAATGAGAATCTAGTTAAAGGATTTAGATGGCCATTTGATTCACTAGGGGGTTTAGAGGATGGGTCAATGCACCTTTTCATTGATTATCATATGATCCACAAGATCATTATAAAGAAAAAATATCCTTTTTCTTGAATTGATGAATTATTTGATCACCTATTTGGAGAAAAAAACTTCTTCAAGGTGGATATTCAGTCTAGATATTATCATGTAGAAGTGAATGAGGAAGTTATCACCAAGAATGCATTTTGTAAAAGGTATGGGCATTATTAGTTCATAGAGATACCATTCAGACTACAAATTCTCCGTAAGTTTTCATGGATTTGATTAATAGAGTCTTTAGAGATTACCTCATCCGATTTTTTGTAGTATTTATAGATGATATCCTAATATTATTTAGAATAAAGGAGGATCATGAGAATCATTTTAACACTACTCTATAGTCCATATGAACTAAGAAGAATTATACAATGTGAACCAACTGTGAGTTCTAGTTGAAGGAAGTCTCATTCATGGGGAATATCCCCACAAGAAATAGGATATTTTTGGATCCTTCAAAGACAAAAGATATAGATTGACAGATGAGGCCAACATCTGTGACAAGTATCAATAGTTTTCATGGGTTATTTGGGAAGTATTTCCAATTTGTGAGAAATTTGTCCTGATTGTTGAAAACCCTTACCATGTTAAATCATAATGGAGTCATTTTTTATTGGAATGATAAATTTAAGGAAATATTCAAGGCGTTAAAACTGATTCTTATAACTAACCCTATGCATACACTACACACATGTGGAAAACATTTCACAATATTGAATGATTCTTCCAATATTTTAATTTTTTCTGTGTTAATACATAATGAAAAACTCATTGCCTATGACTCAAATAATTTGAATATTCATGAGTAAAGCTATCCAACAAATGGTCTGGAGTTGGAAGATGTGATTTTTCTTCGAAAATATAGAGGCATTTTCTCTTGGGGATATGTGTGAGATATATAATTATCACAAGAGACTCAAATATACATTCCCAAAAAAGAGCTTAATATTCAACAATGAATATGGTTGGAGATGATCAAGAAGTATTAATTCACAATTCACCACCATCCTAGTAAATTGAATAATGTTTTATAAGTTATAAGAAAAATGGATCCAGCCATTTCACCATTGAGCACAATTAATGTAGCACCCCAAACATATTATGGTATGTCTCTCTTAAATACACTGTATTTATTAGGGAGCCTATATTTCATGAATCACTAAGCCCCTATGGAACAAAAAGTGGTTACTTGTAGGAGATAGCCATTACTTATCCACTAAAATTAAATTTACCAGCTCTGTGATTTGAATTTTAAAAATATGATATACACGGTCTTGTTCAAGATGATATTTAGAGTCTGATAGAATTAACCTAATTTTCAGTGAATAGTAACCTAACCATATGAATAGTAACCTACCTATAGGAATATTAACTTATCCTTATGAATTGTAATATGACTCTTATGAATGGTATCTATACCCTTGAGTGTATAAATGAATTTAGACACCCTAATGATGAAGATGAATATTCTAAGTGTTTATATATTTCAATTAAATAATGAATTAATTAAATATTTAATTAATCATATTTAGAAAAATATTTTTGAAAAATGGACTTTATTTTTGGATTCTACATGTTGAAAAATGGTTAGGGTGAATTTTTGGGATTTTTCTCAAATATTTGAATTTTTATGAATAGTAAAAACTGATAATTCAAAGTAAATGCTAAATAATGGATTAATTGAGTCACTGATGATGATATGATGATTTAAGCCCAATTGGATTGAAGTCACATGCATATATTATTATTCTTCGTCTTTTAATACACACAATTGGTTTTCATGAGAGGAAATAATAAATTAATGAGTTTTATATTAAGAAATCCCATCTCTCCTCCACTATAAAAACCCCCTCTCACCCCCTTCCATTCACTCCTCTCAAGCCTTGTGACTTCTCCAAATTCTATCCAAACACCTCCACATCCTCCTCCCCCACATCCAGAAATCTTTGGTCTCATAAAAAGTCCAAGACATCTCCCCTTAAGTGGTTCTCAAAGGAGGAAGTCTCAAGAGATAAATTCCTATTTCAAATCCCTTCTTTTCATTAAGTTCTTTTTTTTCTTATCTCACCTCCCTTCAACAAAATAGTATGATACATCCAGTAACATACATGTACTGGATTTTTTTCATGCTAATGGAATATATTCCATTATATTATCTCCTTTCCCCACTTTTATTTGAAAGAAATGAAAGCACCATTTGAGATGTACTAAATTATCACATTCAAGGACAATAATTTATCGATTTATATTATACTCATTAATTCATGTCAAGAAACCATTTTTGTTACGGTTGAACCAGATTATTATCTAATATATCCTATTTTCAGTTATGTAATACTTTTGTACACATGGTATTAATTTATAAATCCAAAAAAGTTCATCGTAATCAAACCCACCGATTAACCAAAACAGTTATCACTAATGTTATATATATAAAAATTATACATCAATCTAAGTATCCCAATTTAAATTTAAAACCATGTAATCACTAGGAGGTTCACTAATAGTATATAAATTCATTTATGGAAAACCACATCCATCTTATATATTTATCTGAACTCGATTATAATTGAACCATTAATTTAAAACAAAGTAAACAAATAAGCCCGAATAATGAAATTGAACCATATAACCAATCAAAAATGCCTAGAATAAACTAAAAAGGATAATATTAAATAATTTACATATAAAATAGGTTATGTAAATTTGAATTAAAAATTCTAATTTGTTTATTCGGGTCTTTAATAACAAGTCAATAACACCTTCAAGCATAAGGTAAGGGATTCTCTCTCTCACTTTTATTCAAGAATCCACCCTATTTTGTGTTTCTTTTAATTTTTAATAATGGGGTATGTTTTCTAATCTCCCCCATACTACCCTTATGATATATAAGTCATGGTATAACCTTTAATCTCTCGTTAAGCACTCACATGAACAATTGTTACCCTGCCAAAATATTTATAAGAGGTTTTCTCATCTCACCTTTAATTCTGTGGGATCTCCATTGTTCACCTCTTATTTCTTATTTGTGGTATAAGTGTACTACCATTTTAAATACATAATCTGGGTTTTCATTATATTCATTGTATTCTGTTACTCATTTGGTGGTTATTAACTCTTTTTCATACGACTAAATTGAATAGAACACGGTAACGAGCTTTGTCTCAATTTTCACTTCATTGTGACTTGCTTAGTAATTGTGCACCTACTCATTCTTATGTGGTGTACCTACTTCCCATTTTATAACACTTATCAATTGAAAGTATAATACATTTAAATATTCATATTCTCATATCATGGATATTATTATTGTCTAAGCCATATACCTTTTTAAATACGGTATTTATTTTGAATGTTGTTTTGACTGTGGAAATGTTGATGAATCTGTATCCTCTGTTCTATACGGATAATGTAAATAAAAATTGCTCTTGTATTGTATCTATTGATAAATAATTCATGGATGTAGAAGTCGGTGGGGCCCACTACAGCCCCTCGATGCATCGGTAGTTCTCATGAGACAAAACAGTTTGGCGAAAGACCCTTCGAGTATGTTTCCAAAAATCAGACGGGTTTATACCCATAGAACTGAAACGTTTATACTGTACTATGGTTCATGTGCCAGATACATGAAATATAATTAATAATCATTCTCTTTATTCATTAATAGTTATTACTATTATCCATGAGTATTTCACAGTGAAAAAATCCATGTGTGCAGTTTCATTCTCATTTTATTAATGGCATTAGTTGTTCATTCATTCACTATGCCATTTTGATTATGTTAGATTGATTATGATTAAATTATTATTTTACTCATGCTTACACTATTTATAACCCTTACAGAGTGTTTGAGCTCACACCTTTCATTGTTTCCCATCATCAGGTTTTGAAGAGGAGGTCATTTATTTAGTTCTCATGGATGCAATTTTTGTTTTTCATTATGAATTGTATCTTGTAACCGTATCCAATGTAATTTGTGTTAAATATATGTTTCTTGTTTCATCAAGACTACTAAACTAATCGTTCCATTGGTATTTTCATTCTTTCTAACCATGCCAATATCACAAGTAATGCACCGGCTCCAGCCTAGTGGGATTGGGTGTTACAGTTGGTATCAGAGGAAGTTTAGTATGAAACTTGGAAACTAGAGTAAGAAATATATAGTAGGGAATAGATCCCTAAGGTAGTATTTGTGGTTAAACTTACAAGAACATCCTAGTATTTAATTAAGGAATAGATTATGTGGATATTTCGAGCAATATATCCCTGTCTGGATATGAGCAGGTAGAGGCGGCTCTGGAACAGATGTATCTAGGGGTAAAACCTGAAAACACCACTTTGAGCTAGACTCGAATAGAAACTGGTACACAACAACAGGCCTTGTTGCACTCTTGGATACGACACTCTCATGGGATATGCTTAGGATAGTTCATATTTTCATTAAAGTCCATTATGAAAGAGTTTAATGTAAATTTTACCTCAGAGAAACCATGTTTATTAGATTAGCTATGCATAGAATTTAAATCTATGATGAGTGATTATCTATTTAAGATTCATAAACTAATATAGTTTATCCCATTATATAGAAATGGTGTCTAATGGATTAATTTGAATCAATACTCGTATGAAAGGTAGGTATCTCCCTACTGAGCAAGTCAACACAGTCAATGTTGGTGCAGATCAGATCATAACTATATTGGGACAGTATACTCTAGTTGTAATGAATAACCATTCCACACTTGTGTTGGATTGTTTCATGCGGTAGAAGCCCCCATATTTTAGTGGGACTACTAATCTAGTTCTAGCTGAGCAGTGGATCAAGTCACATGAGAAGATATTCATGGAATTAAGATGTAATGAGAATGAGAAGGTGGTGCTGGCAGTATATTGTCTCAAGGGTGTAACGCCCCGACCCCAGTTACCCAGAGTCGGTGCATTATTACATAACATTGGCATGATCACAAGAAAGATCAAATCTCGAAAGACCGATTGGTTTAGTAGCCTTGGAAACACTAGATATATTCATAAGTTTTACATTACATCATAAAATGAAAAACTACTACAACAACATAATGTCTCCATAATCCACACTACTATCCCCTCATAATATCCCTGCAGGTCATTCATAATTTACTTCTTCACATCCTGGGGAAAAAATAAAACATATAAAAGGGGTGAGCTCAAATGCCCAGTAAGGATAACAATAAAGCGGAAACTTTCATAAATAAGAATAAACATTTAAGGCAATGTATAACTAAAACAAAAGCCTTTTAAACATGAACATTCAACATGGTATGGCATAAATAAAATGAAATAATGCCATTTACTTATTCACATGGATATTCTACTAATCGAATAATCACATGCAAAAATCAATAACCACTTTCATAATGTTGGAATGCATAATGCCAGACTATCATAACCACATAACCAAGGCCTCGTGCCAAGACTACAAATAAGATTTTGTCAAGGCCTTGTGCCAAGACACTAGTTTGTCTCATGAGACCTACCGATGCATCGAGGAGCTATAGCGGGCTCCACCCGTCACTTATTAAGTCCAATGCATTCCCATATGAAAAGGTTTAAACATAACATAAACATTCGTATTAAAACTAGCATACGAAATGTCAATACTTTCACAATAAACTATGAATGGTATAAAAATAGCACATCCACAGTCAAACATATCACAAAACCTTCAATACAATATAGAAGTTTTGTATCATAATAAATCAACTTCAAATAATCTTAAAATCCATCAAAGGATGTTGACATAGATGAAATCAAAATTCTTTTTAAAGAAATATCTCCTTTTATTTTGAAATCATTTAAGATCCATATAAAATAAAACATTTTCTTTGAAAATATTCTTATAAGCTTGTAAGGAAAGCTTTAAAGATTTTATAACGGCGTAAAATAACCGCACCCGCCGTATAAGTTAAAAAAAACATTCTTACCTCAATTCCGTCGAAAAGGTTAAAAAGGACCTTGTTTTGAAAACGACGGAAAGATTCCTTTATAAACCTCTTATAAAAAGTCAAACAAGGGTATAAATGACTTTAACCCATATTCTTGTAAATAGTAAAAATGTTTTGAAATACATTTCGAAGAAACATGGATGTGGATGATAACGAGATCCCAGTAGATTATTACGTATAAACAACCTCGGATAAAGAAGAGATTGTGAAATAACCCTTACCTTGTACTTTTTCCTTGGTTGGGGTAGGTTAACCTCCTGTATAATGGTGAAATAATTGTTATTAAATTATACAAGAATCATATACATTAATATGATATCATATATGATCTTTTAATATTGATTTGATAATAATATCTTAGTATTATCGTTGTTTCGGGTGTTAACTTACTTGTTTTCTTTCATATGTTTTGTTACGTAAGACATGTTTGTAAAGGATAGGTTGTATATTATTCATAGCCAGAATGATATCAAGTCCTTAAACATCATTTTTAAATCATAAAATGATAATTACGCTTTAATGGTTACGATGGAGAATGAATCTAATCGCGTTCGTGGAGACGGTAGTCCGTACGTACGCACGAGCGACAATATCATTCTTTTGATATTAAAATAATATATAAATGGATGGTATATCATATATACAGAATCATTAACATGTTATATTTATTATTTACATGAGTTACACATCATTATTATACCCATCCAAATAATATTATATTGAATAACAATTACACCACGACGTGGAGACGGTAAGCCGTACGTACGCACGTATGGTGACATGTTATTCAAAGGGTGGATAGAATACTGAATATGATTGTACCATATTTATAATAACATCACAGTATATGTGAGATACTGGAGTTATTATTTCAGAATGGTAAGAACAAAGGAAGAAGAAGTGGAAGAAGAAATGAACTTAGAAAAGGGTGGTGAAATCATTACCTCTTCTTCGGGTTCTTCTTTTTGATTTGATCAAAAGGGCTCCTTAGGTTGGCTTTCTGATCAAACTAAGGCCTCTAGGTTGTAGTGAGGGATGTTGGGAGAGTATTTGGGCAGAGTTTGGCCGAACCAAAAGGCTTTGAAGGTGTTAAGAAAAGAGAAGGAGGAGTGCCCTTTTATAAGAGGGGTGAGGGGCACCTTTGGAAAAGCTAGAAATATTAATTTATAATAAATTCATATTCGGTTTCTAATGGCTCCAAAGTTGATTATTCAAAGGTTAAGGTGGGGATAGGTCGAAAAACACTCAACCAATAGAATTTAGACAGGTTTGGGTACTTATATTAACCTTATCTTTAAGTATTAACTCTAAGTTAATTAGTTTCACTTTTACAATGTCTCTTTGTATTTTTATATAATATGGTTAATAAACTTACTATATACATCCAAGCGACCCCCAAGTGGTCCATTAATGATTAACCTATCATAATATAAGTCTCTTGGCCGAACCTTAGATTTTTAGGAATTTAATATCAATTAATAATATAATATTTCTTTTAAGAACTCTTTTATGTCAATTTTGACACTATTCAATAGTTGATTTTTGTGAAACTCATAACAGATTTATTACTTAGAACAAAGTCAATTAAATCAATCCTAATATCTCATATTATCCTAGAAAATTAGTTTAATTCATTAAAAGTTTCATATTATATTTATTTGGGTATTTATAATATCAATTATTTTAATTTTTCACTATAATAGTAATTACTGCATCATCATTGTGTCATAAATAAAATAAATTATTTAATGTCTAAAAATTATAAATAAAACATCATTATGTAGGAAATCTTTTTATCTTTCTAATTAATATTTATAATCGAAAATCCAACATGTATAACCCTATGTAAAAATTGTTCTTCTAAAAGATGTATGCTTGTGTCATTTTTGTATTCATTTTGACTTAATTAAAATAAAGTGTCATTATCACTTACAAGTGGATCCATGGGGTCCCAAAATAGACCCAAAGATGCCCATGGTCGACTATGTATCAACCAATAGGGTTAGGACACGTTTTAGGGTAATTTAGTATTATTATAATATTATTTTTTTAACCCTTATTTACCGGATTTACCCTTAACCATGGTAAATAAAATATTTACCGCAGTAATTATTCAAAATGTCTAAAAATAAAAGTTACCTATTTACACAATTTGAACATCCTGATTCCAAATATGGAATCCATTTTTCTAAATTCAAAACACAGAAGTGGCAGAAATTAATTTAAAATTAATTCCCGCTGTCAAAACAAAAAGCGTGTTTTTAAGAGATAATAACTACCAAAAGATTGACACTTGTTTATGTTCGGTTTAATTGTAAAATTATGTCCAATGACCAACATTATATTAAATGGTAAAAATATATTCTAAATATACTTTAAAACCACTCAAATTCATAATTTATCACTATTACTTATTTTGATTAAAAAAGTTGTTTTTAATTAAAATCTAGTAATTTTCACTATTCATAAAAATATGAAAGTTATCCGAAAAGTACCAAAATTTCACCCTAGACTAATTTCGATATTCCGAATCCAAAAATGAAGTCCATTTTGAAATATAAAATATATATGATTTCAAAAAGTAGGTATTACTATTCACAACGGCTAGTTTAATTAGTTGTGGTGTGTGTTAGAACTCGAGGTTGCGTACAACACACGCTATCGCATTATTCGAAGGGAAACGTACCGTAGAAGCTTGCGGTGTTACATTCTCCCCTCCTTCAAATAATTGCGTCCTCGCAATTTCTAGGGTATTACTGCATAAAAAGACTCGGGTGGTTCTTCATCATAAGTTCCTCGGGTTCCCACGTTGCCTCTTCCATCTTATGATTCCTCCACAAAAATTTTACCAGACGCGTCGTCCGGTTTCTCAGCACTTGTTCTCTCGTATCAAGAATCTTGATGGGCTCTTCGCAATAAGACAGATCGGGTTCCAGTTCTAAATCTTCATAGGTGAGTACATGCGTTGGGTCAGGCATGTATTTCCTCAACAGAGATACATGGAATACATCGTGAACTTTGGAGAGACTTGGCGGCATTGCCAATCGGTAAGCTACAGCCCCAATTCGTTCTAGAATTTCGAAAGGTCCGATGTACCTGGGACTCAATTTACCTTTCTTACCAAAACGTATGACTCCCTTCCACGGAGATACCTTCAGGAAAACATGATCACCGACTTGAAATTCCAAATCCTTCCTTCGATTATCGGCATAGCTCTTCTGCCTACTTTGAGCTACTTTGATGTGATTTTGGATTACTTTCACCTTTTCCACCGTTTCCTCCACCAGTTCTGGGCCTACAAGTTTTCTTTCACCAACGTCATCCCAACAGGTTGGTGTACGACATCTCTTTCCGTATAACGCTTCATATGGTGCCATCTGAATACTCGAATGGAAGCTATTGTTATAGGAAAATTCTACCAGAGGTAAATATTGATCCCACATACCCTGAAAATCAAGTGAGCAAGATCTCAACATGTCTTCTAAGGTTTGAATAGTCCGTTCTGATTGTCCGTCTGTCTGAGGGTGGTAAGCAGTGCTCAAATGAAGTTCAGTATCCAGGGATTTATGAAGACTTTTCCAAAATCTTGAAGTAAAACGGGGATCACGATCAGAAACAATCGATAGGGGTACTCCATGAAGTCTCACAACTTCATTAATGTATAGTCTTGCTAGACGTTCCAGGGGTAGATCTTCTCTTATAGCAAGAAAATGTGCTGTCTTGGTAAGACGATCAACAATAACCCATATTGCATCGTTCCTTCTAAGAGTCTTTGGTAGCCCCATGACAAAGTCCATCGTAACATTGTCCCATTTCCACTCCGGTATGGGAAGAGGTTGCATGACTCCTCCAGGCTGTTGCCTTCCAGCTTTCACTTGTTGACAAACCATACATCTTGACACAAAATCAGCAATCTCCCTCTTCATGTTGTCCCACCAAAAATGTTCCTTCAAATCTCTATACATTTTGGTGCTCCCAGGGTGTATAGAGAAATTGGAACTATGAGCATCATCCAGCAATTCCCTTTTTAGATCAGGTATATTGGGAACACAAAGTCTCTTCCCGAATTTCAAAATTCCACCTTCATACACAAAGTCTCTCAATCTCCCATCATTCACAGCTTTAATCTTCTTTTGGAATTCTTCATCATCAGTCTGAGAACTCTTAATCCTTTCTAGTAAAGATGGTTTGGCAACCATTTGAAAAAGCATTGATGTTTCACCTTCCCTGGTTATTCCCATGTCCATCTTCACTAGCTCCATGAAAATTGGATCCCTTTCAATTCTCATATTGTTCAAAACTCCATGGTCTTTTCTACTCAAAGCATCTGCCACCTTGTTTGCCTTCCCTGGGTGGTAGTGTATCGTACAATCATAATCCTTGAGTAATTCAAGCCATCTCCTTTGCCTCATGTTGAGTTCTTTTTGTGAGAAAATATACTTCAAACTCTTGTGATCAGTATAAATCTCACATTTTTCACCATAGAGGTAGTGCCTCCATATTTTCAAAGCAAAGATCACTGCTGCTAACTCGAGATCATGAGTAGGATAGTTTTGTTCATGAATTTTCAACTGTCGTGATGCATAGGCAATAACTCTATCATTCTGCATAAGGACACAGCCAAGTCCTTTCTTTGATGCATCACTATAAATAACGAACCCATCATTCCCCGATGGTAGAGTCAATATAGGAGCATTGACTAATCTTCTCTTCAGTTCTTCGAAACATTCTTCACACTCTTTTGTCCAAACAAATTTAACCCCTTTACGTGTGAGCTTCGTTAATGGGTTAGCCAATCGGGCAAAATTCTGGACGAAACGCCGATAATAACCTGCCAAACCAATAAAACTACGTACCTCAGTTATACTCGTAGGTGCTGGCCATTCTTGGATTGCCTTGGTCTTAGAAGGATCAACAGAGATTCCATCTTTAGAGACAATATGGCCAAGAAAAGAAATCTCCTGAAGCCAGAATTCACACTTGCTAAACTTCCCATATAATTCATGCCTCCTCAGAGTCTTCAAGATAATGCGCAAGTGATTTTCAGGATCTTTGTAGGTTTTGGAGTATACCAAGATATCATCAATAAATACCACCATAAATTCATCGAGATACTCCTTGAAAACTCTATTCATTAGATCCATGAATACAGATGGTGCATTAGTCAATCCAAACGGCATTACAGTAAACTCGTAATGCCCATACCTGGTTCGAAATGCTGTTTTCGGAATGTCTTCCTTCTTTACACACAACTGATGGTATCCAGATCGAAGGTCAATCTTTGAAAAGTATTGAGCTCCATGCAGTTGGTCAAATAAATCATCAATACGAGGTAGGGGATACTTGTTCTTTATCGTTATAGCATTGATCTCCCTGTAATCGATACATAACCTCATAGATCCATCTTTCTTTTTAACAAAAAGAACAGGGGCTCCCCATGGAGAAACACTAGGGCGAATAAATCCCTTATTACTCAATTCCTCTAGTTGTTTCTTTAGTTCGACTAGCTCTACAGT
The DNA here is from genome assembly GCA_963277665.1 of Viscum album. Classification (NCBI taxonomy): domain Eukaryota; kingdom Viridiplantae; phylum Streptophyta; class Magnoliopsida; order Santalales; family Viscaceae; genus Viscum; species Viscum album. The sequence continues at coordinate 1,660,207,563 of OY728150.1, forward strand.
GGCCATTCTATAAGGGGTCTTCGATATAGGCCTTGATCCAGGAATCAAATCAATAGAAAACTCAACTTCTCGTTCTGGAGGATGTCCAGGTAAATCTTCCGGAAATACATCTACAAATTCTTTCACAACAGGTACATCCTCTATTTGAACATTCCTTTCCTCACCGACAGTTATTTCATTCTCTTCCTCCCCAATAATTGAATTAAGTTGAGCTACTGGGGGTGGATCTAAATAAGAATTAGGTGGTGACGATTCTGCTCTAAAAATAAGGTGCTCCTTATCATTATCATCAAGAATCGTAACCTCTTTCTTCTTACAATAAATCTTCGCATCATAGTCCGAAAGCCAGTCCATACCGAGGATTATATCAAACACAATCATAGGTATGACGATGAAATCAGCAGATAAAGAAAATTTATGTGCTCTAATGGGGACTGATTCACAAAACATTGTTGCAACGATACTTCCCTTAGGAGTTTTAACTGACAACTCCCTTATTAAATCAAATTGGAAATATCTAATTTTCTTAGCAAACTGGGAAGATATGAAACAATGCGATGATCTAGAATCAAATAATGCATTTGCTAAACTTGAGGAAACCATTAAATTACCTGCCACCACGTCTTTCGGAGCTTCTACCTCAGCAGTAGTGATAGCATAAGCCTGGCCTTGATCCCTTGGCCTTTTCTGAGGTAAGTTCTCCTGACGCTTAGGACATGCATTTGCATAATGCCCCATCTCCCTGCAATTGTAGCACTGAACGTTGGTGGCTTCCTTCTTCCCCTTGCAATCATGAGCTTGGTGGCCTTTTTCACCACACTTGTAACAGACTCCCATTCCCTTCAGGCAAGCACCGGGGTATTTCTTCCCGCACTTACCACAAGATGGATATTCAACCTTTCCCTTCTTCCCCTTATTTCCATTCCCAGATTGATCAGCAGGTCTCTTCTTCTCTTGCTTTGCTTTAAAGTCATAAGACTTAGAGAATTCCTTTTCGGTCTTGATAGCACATGAGACAATGTCTTCGTACGATGAAAAGGATTGTGAGACTAATGCTCGACGGAGAAATGGTTTTAACCCATCAAAGAAACGATCAATCTTACTTCTTGGGTTGCGAATATAATCTCCAGCATACCTCGCTAACCTTGTAAAGTTAGCCTCATACTTTGTGACATTCTCATCCTCCTTTTGTCTCAGACTCAGAAATTGTCTTTCCATATCTGCTCGATGGTCGCGAGGAAAGTATTTTTCTAAAAACAGATCTTTGAACTCCCTTCATTCCATGTTTGATACTTCATCATCTTCCTTCATGTTTTGAATCAATGACCACCATTGATCAGCATCTCCAGTGAGGCGGTAAACTGCCATGGTAACTTTTTCCCTTTCACTACTCCCCAAAGCCTGAAATATTTTCTCTAGGGAAAATATCCATTGCTCAGCTACTAAGGGATTTGTACTCCCATTGAACGTTGGTGGTTGTTGTCTCATGAATCGATCTAACATTGATCCTCCACGCTGCGGATCAGGGTGCTCCATACGGGTAAGGTTATTATTCATAACCTGAGTAAGTTGTCCCAGTACGGTGATTAGCTGATCAGCACCAATTGCATCACCAGCCCCACTATAATTATCTTGAGCAGGAGGGCAATCCCTACATGGAGTGCGTGCATTGATACGGTTTCCATTTCTTCCACTAGGCGCCATTTCTAAACAATGGCATAAACTAGATCAGTTTATGAATCAAAATACATAATCCCATACTTATAAAACACTTAACATAAATTGAACTATTTATGGATATAATCCATAAAAATGTTTTCTTTGAGGAAGTATATACTCATAAACCCTTCATAATGATTTGTAAAGAAAATTAGAGTTATCCTAAGCATATCCCCCGGGAGTGTCGTAACCAAGAGTGCAGCAAGGCCCGTTGTCGTGCACCAGTTCCCGTTCGAGTCTAGCTCAAAGCGGTGTTTTCGGGTTTTACCCCTAGGTACATCTGTGCCAGAGCCGCCTCTACCTGCTCGTATCCAGACAGGGATGTATTGCTCGGAAAACTCACAAAATCTCTACAATACCAAAATTCTAGGAAGTTCTTCTATACTAATCCTCAAAGTTCATCTTAGGTCTACGTGCACTAATCAGAGTTTATCTAAATCTAGCTTCCAAGGTTTGTACTAAACTTCCTCTGATACCAACTGTAACGCCCCGACCCCAGTTACCCAGAGTCGGTGCATTATTACATAACATTTGGCATGATCACAAGAAAGATCAAATCTCGAAAGACCGATTGGTTTAGTAGCCTTGGAAAGACTAGATATATTCATAAGTTTTACATTACATCATAAAATGAAAAACTACTACAACAACATAATGTCTCCATAATCCACACTACTATCCCCTCATAATATCCCTGCAGGTCATTCATAATTTACTTCTTCACATCCTGGGGAAAAAATAAAACATAGAAAAGGGGTGAGCTCAAATGCCCAGTAAGGATAACAATAAAGCGGAAACTTTCATAAATAAGAATAAACATTTAAGGCAATGTATAACTAAAACAAAAGCCTTTTAAACATGAACATTCAACATGGTATGGCATAAATAAAATGAAATAATGCCATTTACTTATTCACATGGATATTCTACTAATCGAATAATCACATGCAAAAATCAATAACCACTTTCATAATGTTGGAATGCATAATGCCAGACTATCATAACCACATAGCCAAGGCCTCGTGCCAAGACTACAAATAAGATTTTGTCAAGGCCTTGTGCCAAGACACTAGTTTGTCTTATGAGACCTACCGATGCATCGAGGAGCTATAGCGGGCTCCACCCGTCACTTATTAAGTCCAATGCATTCCCATATGAAAAGGTTTAAACATAACATAAACATTCGTATTAAAACTAGCATACGAAATGTCAATACTTTCACAATAAACTATGAATGGTATAAAAATAGCACATCCATAGTCAAACATATCACAAAACCTTCAATACAATATAGAAGTTTTGTATCATAATAAATCAACTTCAAATAATCTTAAAATCCATCAAAGGATGTTGACATAGATGAAATCAAAATTCTTTTTAAAGAAATATCTCCTTTTATTTTGAAATCATTTAAGATCCATATAAAATAAAACATTTTCTTTGAAAATATTCTTATAAGCTTGTAAGGAAAGCTTTAAAGATTTTATAACAGCGTAAAATAACCGCACCCGCCGTATAAGTTAAAAAAACATTCTTACCTCAATTCCGTCGAAAAGGTTAAAAAGGACCTTGTTTTGAAAACGACGGAAAGATTCCTTTATAAACCTCTTATAAAAAGTCAAACAAGGGTATAAATGACTTTAACCCATATTATTGTAAATAGTAAAAATGTTTTGAAATACATTTCGAAGAAACATGGATGTGGATGATAACGAGATCCCAGTAGATTATTACGTATAAACAACCTCGGATAAAGAAGAGATTGTGAAATAACCCTTACCTTGTACTTTTTCCTTGGTTGGGGTAGGTTAACCTCCTTTATAATGGTGAAATAATTGTTATTAAATTATACAAGAATCATATACATTAATATGATATCATATATGATCTTTTAATATTGATTTGATAATAATATCTTAGTATTATCGGTGTTTCGGGTGTTAACTTACTTGTTTTCTTTCATATGTTTTGTTACGTAAGACATGTTTGTAAAGGATAGGTTGTATATTATTCATATCCAGAATGATATCAAGTCCTTAAACATCATTTTTAAATCATAAAATGATAATTACGCTTTAATGGTTACGATGGAGAATGAATCTCATCGCGTTCGTGGAGACGGTAGTCCGTACGTACGCACGAGCGACAATATCATTCTTTTGATATTAAAATAATATATAAATGGATGGTATATCATATATACAGAATCATTAACATGTTATATTTATTATTTACATGAGTTACACATCATTATTATACCCATCCAAATAATATTATATTGAATAACAATTACACCACGACGTGGAGACGGTAAGCCGTACGTACGCACGTATGGTGACATGTTTTTCAAAGGGTGGATAGAATACTGAATATGATTGTACCATATTTATAATAACATCACAGTATATGTGAGATACTGGAGTTATTATTTCAGAATGGTAAGAACAAAGGAAGAAGAAGTGGAAGAAGAAATGAACTTAGAAAAGGGTGGTGAAATCATTACCTCTTCTTCGGGTTCTTCCTTTTGATTTGATCAAAAGGGCTCCTTAGGTTGGCTTTATGATCAAACTAAGGCCTCTAGGTTGTAGTGAGGGATGTTGGGAGAGTATTTGGGCAGAGTTTGGCCGAACCAAAAGGCTTTGAAGGTGTGAAGAAAAGAGAAGGAGGAGTGCCCTTTTATAAGAGGGGTGAGGGGCACCTTTGGAAAAGCTAGAAATATTAATTTATAATAAATTCCTATTCGGTTTCTAATGGCTCCAAAGTTGATTATTCAAAGGTTAAGGTGGGGATAGGTCGAAAAACACTCAACCAATAGAATTTAGACAGGTTTGGGTACTTATATTAACCTTATCTTTAAGTATTAACTCTAAGTTAATTAGTTTCACTTTTACAATGTCTCTTTGTATTTTTATATAATATGGTTAATAAACTTACTATATACATCCAAGCGACCCCCAAGTGGTCCATTAATGATTAACCTATCATAATATAAGTCTCTTGGCCGAACCTTAGATTTTTAGGAATTTAATATCAATTAATAATATAATATTTGTTTTAAGAACTCTTTTATGTCAATTTTGACACTATTCAATAGTTGATTTTTGTGAAACTCATAACAGATTGATTACTTAGAAAAAAGTCAATTAAATCAATCCTAATATCTCATATTATCCTAGAAAATTAGTTTAATTCATTAAAAGTTTCATATTATATTTATTTGGGTATTTATAATATCAATTATTTTAATTTTTCACTATAATAGTAATTACTGCATCATCATTGTGACATAAATAAAATAAATTATTTAATGTCTAAAAATTATAAATAAAACATAATTATGTATGAAATCGTTTTATCTTTCTAATTAATATTTATAATCGAAAATCCAACATGTATAACCCTATCTAAAAATTGTTCTTCTAAAAGATGTATGCTTGTGTCATTTTTGTATTCATTTTGACTTAATTAAAATAAAGTGTCATTATCACTTACAAGTGGATCCATGGGGTCCCAAAATAGACCCAAAGATGCCCATGGTCGACTATGTATCAACCAATAGGGTTAGGACACGTTTTAGGGTAATTTAGTATTATTATAATATTATTTTTTTAACCCTTATTTACCGGATTTACCCTTAACCATGGTAAATAAAATATTTACCGCAGTAATTATTCAAAATGTCTAAAAATAAAAGTTACCTATTTACACAATTTGAACATCCTGATTCCAAATATGGAATCCATTTTTCTAAATTCAAAACACAGAAGTGGCAGAAATTAATTTAAAATTAATTCCCGCTGTCAAAACAAAAAGCGTGTTTTTAAGAGATAATAACTACCAAAAGATTGACACTTGTTTATGTTCGGTTTAATTGTAAAATTATGTCCAATGACCAACATTATATTAAATGGTAAAAATATATTCTAAATATACTTTAAAACCACTCAAATTCATAATTTATCACTATTACTTATTTTGATTAAAAAAGTTGTTTTTAATTAAAATCTAGTAATTTTCACTATTCATAAAAATATGAAAGTTATCCGAAAAGTACCAAAATTTCACCCTAGACTAATTTCGATATTCCGAATCCAAAAATGAAGTCCATTTTGAAATATAAAATATATATGATTTCAGAAAGTAGGTATTACTATTCACAACGGCTAGTTTAATTAGTTGTGGTGTGTGTTAGAACTCGAGGTTGCGTACAACACACGCTATCGCATTATTCGAAGGGAAACGTACCGTAGAAGCTTGGGGTGTTACAAAGGGTGACACTGACCAATGGTGGTCCCTAATTCAGAATACCATGGAGGAAGAAGAAATAGAAGATATGTAATGGAGGACTTTTAAGGGAATATTCTTCAAAATGTATTTCCCTCATGAGCAAAGAAACTGAAATCAAGAGGAAATTCCTTAGCTTAAAACAAAGGGAAGAAGACAGTGTGGCAGAGTATGAGGCTACATTTACAGGGATGGCAAGATATGTCGCAGATTACGTACGTGACTTGGCATACAAGATTCATCATTTCTTTTAAGGTCTTAATCCTAGTCTTCGGAGGGCACTGGAATCTCAAATACTTTCATCACATGATGGAATTGTATCATATTCCATCAAAACAGAGAGGTAATTTTCTAGATCAAATCATTTCAAAGGAAACCAAGATAAGAAGCAGTACTCTGATAACAACGTAAAAGGAGAATCACCATAGAGAATCAATGGAACTAATAGTTTCCCATTATGTGAGAACTGTGGAAAGAATCATCTTTGGAAATGCTTTAAAGGCAAGGGAGTCTACTATAACAGTGGATAAAAGGTTCATCGATACGATGAATGCTAGTGGAAGAAACAATTCAATGATTTTCAATAATAAAATTGTAGAGAGATGCGACACTATGAAAATGAGTATCCTAAATACCATGAAAACTTGACCCAGAAATGGCAAACACATCAAGGGAGAGATTATGCAATTACAACTACGGAGGTCAAAGTTCTTAATGATGTGGTGGCAGGTACTTTAATTCTTTCCTCAAACATATCCAACACATTATTTGATTTTGAATCATCTCATTCATTTATATCATATCAGTTTTCCATGAAACTTAGATATGTCCAATTTGATTTAATAAAAGAGTTATCAGTCAAAACTCTTGGGGGATGTATTATTTCACCAAAGGCATGTCGACTAGTCCCCCTCTAGTTTCCAAAACGTCATTTACTTGGTAACCTTGTCATCATACCAATGATTGAATTAGATATAATTCTCGACATGGGTTTGTTGTCAAGTTATGATGAGAAGATTTATTGTAAGAAGAATAAAGTTACAATTTTTTAAAATGGTGTAGAATCCCTTGTCTTTAGGGAAGAAACATCGCCCCCTGATTTTTATCGATAACCACCCGCAGTAGCTCTGCTGAATGTGATACTTGGAGAGGACGATAAACCACGATCTATGGGCATGGAATGAAATCTTGAAATTGATGAAGTGCACATAGTGTAAGAGTACATTGATGTATTTCCATCGGATTTACCTGGATATCCTCTAGATAGGAATGTTGAGTTCTTTGTTGATTTAATTCCTAGTGAGAGACCTATATCAAAGACCCCCTATTGAAGGGCCACTATAGAGTTAGTGGAGCTAAAGAAACAACTAGAGGATTTGAGTGACAAAGGATTTATTCGACCTAGTGTTTTTCCATGGGGAGCCCCGATCCTGTTTGTCAAGAATAAATATTGATCCATGAGGCTATGAATTGATTATAGGGAAATCAATGCTATTACAATAATGAATATGTATCCTCTCCCACAGATTGATTATTTATTTGATCAACTCCATGGAGCCAAACACTTTTCAAAGATTGACCTTTGGTCCAGATATCATCAGCTACGTGTGAGGAAGGAATATATTCCTAAGACAGCATTTCGAACCGGGTATGGGCATTACATGTTTACAGTGATGCTCTTTGGACTGACTAATGCTCCCTCTATTTTCATGGATTTAATGAATAGAGTTTTCAAGGAATATCTTGACAACATTGTTGTGGTGTTCATCGATGATATCCTGGTATACTCAAAAAGATATGAAGACCATGAGAATCACATGCGGATTATTCAGGAAACTCGTAGAAGAAATGAATTATATTGGAATTTTTGCAAGTGATAATTTTGTCTTCAATCAGTTTCTTTTCTAAGACATATTTTCTCTAATGATGGAATCCTAGTTGATCCTATAAATATAAATGCAATAATGATTGTAACATGCCAAAAAACATAACCAAGGTATGGAGTTTTATTGGCTTAGCAGGTTACTATCGGCTTTTCGTTCATAATTTTGCCCGACTGGCTAAACCGCTAACCAAGATCACATGTAAAGGAGTTACGTTTGGGTGGAAAAAACAGTGTACATAATGCTATGAATAATTGAAAAGAAGATTGGTCAATATTCAAATTTTGACTCTTTCATATGGAAGTGATGGATTTGTTATATACAGCGATGCATCAATGAATGGGTTGGGTTGGGTCCTTATGAAAAATGATAAAGTTATTTCTTATGCATCAAGATATTTGAAGAATCATGAGAAAAATTATCCAACTCATGATCTTGATTTAGCAGCCGTAATCTTTTCTATGAAAATATGGACGCATTATCACTACGGAGAGAGATGTGAGATCTATATGGACCACAAGAGTTTGAAATACATTTTCACACAAAAATAACACAAAATGAGGCCAAGAAGATGGCATGAGTTACTAAAATATTACGATTTCTCAATACACTACCACCCTGGGAAGGTGAATAAGGTGGAAGATGCATTAAGCGGGAAAGATCATGGCCTTCTGACTCAAATGAGGATTGAAAGAGATCCTATATTCATGGATCTACTGAATATGGATATGGGAATTGTTATGGAAGGGGAAACATCTTTTCTCTTTCAAATTATAGCTAAACCATCTTTATTAGAGAAAATAATATTCTCTCAATCTGATGATGAGAATCTGAAAAAGAAAATTAATGCTGTCAAGGACGGAAGACTGGCTGACTTCTTGTATGAAGAAGGAATTATGAAATTTGGGAAGAGGTTATGTGATCCATCAGTACCTAAGATAAAAAAGGGAACTATTAGATGATGCCCATAGCTCAAATTTTTCTATACACCTGGGTAGCACCAAGATGTAAAAAGATCTGAAAGAATATTTCTCATGGGATAGTATGAAGCGGGAAATTGCTGACTACCTGTCAAGGTGTCTAGTTTTTCTACAAGTGAAGGCAGAGAGACAACATTATAAAGGATTGGTGAAACCTCTCCCTATTCCTATGTTGAATTGGGATAACATTAAGATGGATTTTATCACCGGACTATCGAGGACACCAAGGAGGAATGATACAATATGGGTAATTGTTGATTGTTTCACAAAATCAGCACATTTTCTTCCTATACCAGAGGATTTTCCACTCGAGCGCCTGGAAAGACTGTATATTAATTATGTTGTAAGACTTTATGGTGAACCTCTATCAATTGTATCTGATCGAGATCCTCGGTTTACATCAATGTCTTGGAAATGTCTCCAGAAATCTTTGAATGTTGAGCTTTGTATGAGTACTGCTTATCACCCTCACACTGATGGAAAGTCTGAAAGGACTAAAAAACTCTAGAAGGCATGCTGAGTTCATGATCTATTGACTTCCATGGTATGTGGGATCAATACATACCTTTGTTGGAATTTGCCTACAACAATAGTTTCCATTATAGTATTCAAATAGATCCGTATGAAGCATTATATGGAAATGGGTGCCGAACTCCAACTTGTTGGGACGATGTTGGTGAGAGTAAAATTATAGGCTTGGAACATATTGAAGAGACCACAGAAAAGGTGAACAAAATTCATGCCCATATTAAGTCAGCCGAATGTAGGTAGAAGAGTTTTACTGATAATCAGAGAAAGGATTTGGAATTCCAGGTGTGAGATCATGTATTTCAAAATGTATCTCTATGGAAGGGTGTCCTATGGTTCGGTAAGAAAGGGAAACTGAGCCCTAGGTACATTGGGCCATTTGAAATTATAGAAAGTATCAGAGCTGTAGCTTACCATCTAGTGAAGCCACCAAATCTCTCCAGAGCTCATGATGTGTTCCGCGGGTCATTGTTAAAGAAATAAATGCCAAACCCAATGCATGTTCTCACATATGATGAAATTGAACTGGAACCTGATTTTTTATATTGTGAAAAGCCTATTGGGATTCATGACACAAGGGAGCAGATATTGAGAAATCAGACAACTCGCCTAGTGAAGGTTCTTCGTAGAAACCAGAATATAGAGTAAGCGACATGGGAAGTTGAGGATGTTTTGAAAAATAATCACCCACATAATATTGGTGGGGTTCATCAATAAAATTTCTAGGATGAAATTTCCGAAGGAGGGAATAATGTAGCACCACAAACATCTTATGGTATGTTCCTCTTAAATACATTGTGTTCATTACGTAGCCTATATTTCATGAATCACTGAGCCTCTATGGAACAAAAAATTGTTACATATAGGATATAGCCATAACTTAGACTCTAAACTTAAATTTACCAGCTCTGTGATTTGAATTTTATAAATCTGATATACACGGTTGTGTTCAAAATGAAATTTACAGTCTGATAGAACTAACTTAATTTTCAGTGAATAGTAATATATCCTAATGAATAGTAACATACCCTTAGGAATAGTAACTTCTCCTTATGAATAGTAATATGACTCTTATTAATGGTATCCATACCCTTGAGTTTATAAATAAATTTAGACACTCTTAAGATAAAGATGCATATTCTATGTGTTTATATATTTCAATTAAATAATGATTTAATTAAATATTTAATTAATCATATTTAGAAAAGTATTTTTTAAAAATGGACTTCCTTTTTAGATTCTACATGTTTATAAATGGATAGGGCGAATTTTTTGGGATTTTTCTCAAATACATGAATTTTTTATGATTAGTAAAATCCGATAATTCACAATAAATGCTAAATAATGGATTAGTTGAGTCATTGATGATAATCTACTGATTTAAGACCAATTGTTTAAAAATATCATGCATATATTATATTTCATGGTCATGGAATACTCTCTATTGGTTTCCTTGAGAGGAAATAATAAATTAATGAGTTATATATTAAGAAATCCCTTTTCTCCTCCACTATAAAAACCCCCACTCACCCCCCTTCCATTCACTCCTCTCAAGCCTTATGCCTTATAAAAATTATGTCCAAATACCTTCCCAACCTCCTCCACCACATCCATCAAGCTTTGCTCTCAAAAAATACCAAAACCTCTCCCCTTAAGAGGTTCTCAATGGAGGAAGTCTCATGAGGTAAATTCCCCTTTCAAATCCCTTCTTTTCTATAAGTTATTTTATTTTTGTTTCTTTTCTCACCTACCTTCACCAGAATACTATGATAAATACATTAAAATATGGGTACTCAAATGTTTTCATTCTAATGTTATATATTCTATTATATTCTCTCATTTCCCCACTTTTATTTGAAAGAAATGAATCCACCGTTTGGCATGTGAAAAATTAGAACATTCAAGGACAAGGTTTTATCGATTCCTATTATAATCATTAATTCTGGTCAGGAAACCAATTTTTTTATGGTTGAACCAGATTAATATGTAATATATCCTATTTTTAGTTCTATAATACTTTTTTACACATGGTATTAAGTTATAAATCTAAAAAAGTTCATCATAATCAAACCCACTAATTAACCAAAACAGTTATCACTAAGGTTTTATAAATAAAAATTTGACATCAATCTATGTAACCCAATTTATATTTAGAACCATGAAATATCATGTAGGTTCACTAATAGTGTATAAATTCAATTATGTACAACCACATCCATCTTATATATTTATCTGACCTTGATTATAATTGAACTAATCATTTAAAACCAAGTAAACAAACGAGCCCAAACAGTGAAATTGAACCTTATAACCAATCAAAAAAGCCTAGAATGAACTAAAAAGTATTATAATAAATCATTTACATATAAAAGAGGTTCTGGAAATATGAATTAATAATACTAATTTGTTTATTTAGGTATTTAATAACATGTTAAGAACACCATCAAGCATAAGGTAGGGGATTCTCTCTCTCACTTTAATTCAAGAATCCACCATATATTGTGTGCTTTTGATTTTAATTTCTTATGATGGGGTATGTTTTCTCATCTCACCCATAATACCTTTATGATATATACATAATTTTATAACCTTTTATCTCTCATTAAGCCCTCTCAAGAACACTCGTTACCCTGCCAAAATATTTGTAAGAGGTTTTCTCATGCCACCTTCAATTCTATGGGATCTCCATTGTTCACATCTTATTTCTTATCTATTGTATAATTGTATGTCCATTTGACATATGTTATCATGGTTATCATTATATTAATTTTATTCTGGGACTCTTTTGGTGGTTAATAACCCTTTTTCATATGACTCAATTGAATACAACACATTAATGAGATTTGTCTCAATTTTTACTTCGTTGTAACTTTCTTGGTAATTGTGAACCTACTCTTTCTTATGTGGTGTACCTACAACCCAATAGATATCACTTTTTAATTGAATGTATAATACATTTAAATATCCATATTCTCATATCATGGATATTATTATTGGGTAAGCCGTATACCATTTTACAATTCGGTATTTATTTTGAATATTGTTTTGACTGTGGAAATGTTGTTGAATCTGTATCCACTATTCTATACAGATAATGTAAATACATATTTCCCTTGTATTGAATTTATTTATATATAATGATTGGATTTAGAGGTTTTTGGGGCCCACTACAGCCCCTCGATGTATCGGTAGGTCTCATGAGACAAAACAGTTTGTCGACAGACCCTTCGAGTTTGTTTCCAAAAATTAGACGGGTTTCTACCCATAGAACTAAGTTGTTTTTACAGTATTATGGTTCATGTGCCAGATACATGACATAAAATTAATAATAATTCTCTTTATTCATTACAAGTTATTATTATTATCCATGAGGTTTTCACTATGACAAAATCTTTGGATGCAGTTTCATTATCAGTTTACTAATGGCATTAGTTGTTTATTCATTCACTATACCATTTTGATTATGTCATAATGATTATGATTCACTTATTATTGTACTCAGGATTACACTATTTGTAACCCATAATGAGTGTTTGAGCTCACCCCTTTCATTGTTTACAACCAACATGTTATGAAGAGGATGTCATTTATTGAGTGCTCATGTATGCAGGTTTTTTTCATTATGAATTGTATCTTGTAACCTTATCCAAGGTAATTTATGTTAAATCTATATATCTAGTTTCTTCAAGACTACTAAAATGATCATTCCTTCAGGATTTTCATTCCTTCTAATTATTCCATTAAAACAAGTAATGCATCGGCTCTAGCCTAGTGGGTTCGGGGTGTTACAATTAAGAGGGATCCAATATTCATATAAATGAATAGGATTGAAAAGGGAATCATAATGGAAGGAATACAATCAATCATTTCACTGATGATTTCTCAACCATCTCTTCAGGAATGTTTAAAGGATACTCAAAAATATGATAGTGGAATTTAGAGTAAAGTAGAAACTATAACAAAATGGAAATCCTTGGAGTTAATTGTTAATGAAGAAGGAATTGTGATATTTGGTTTTGGACTATTTTCCACCTAATCATAAGTTAAAGAAGAATCTGTTGGATGATTCACATAGCTCAACATTCTCTATTGACCAAGGAAACATGAAAATGTATTATGATGTCCATGATCCCTATTAGTTGGACAACATGAATAAGAAGATAGTTGAATATACATCAAAGTTCTTAGTATGACATCAAGTGAAGGTTGAAGGGTAAAAGTTTAAGTGGATGATGAAACCATTACCCATACAAACATAGAAATTGTAAAAATTCACCATGGACATTGTCCTGGAATTATGAATACATTATATTGAAACAATGTTCTCTGGGTTTTTGTGAATCATCTTACAAAGTCTTCACCCTTCATTGTGATTAGAGAGGATTTATCACTGGATAAACTAGAACAGATATACATTAGATAAGTGGTGCGGCTGCACAGAGTACCACTATCAATTGTATCATAACAAGATCTGATATTCAACTCTATTTTTTGGAAAAGACTTCAACATTATAAAAACAATGAGATTAAAATAATTATTGTATATCATTATCAAATTGATGACCAATCTGATCAGATTGTTCAAACACTATAAGAAATGTTGTTATAAAGTTCTTTAGATATCCAAGAAGGATTGGACAAACATCTTCCTTTGGTCAACTTCTCTTATAACAACAGTTTCCAATGGAGAATCCAAATGTTTCCATTTTATGACCTCTATGAGAAGAGGTGTAGAACACTGACACATTGGGTTTATATTGGGGAATGAAAAATTTGATGTCCTAATATTTTCTATTAAATGTTGGATAAATTTAAGATCATTCTACATCACATCCAGGATGCTAAGATTTGACCAATGTGTTATGCTAACAATCATCAATGAGGCCTATATTTTGATGTTGGAGACATATTCTTCCTCAATATAATCCCATGGAAGAATGTGATGAGATTTGGTAAAAAGGGAAATCATTGTCCATGGTAAATTATTCATTTTGAGATCTTTTATCGCATTGTATTGTTGTCTTATCGATCAACACTCCAACTGAACTTGTCTCAAGTACATGATGTATTCCATGTATCTCTCTTTGAGAAAGTACATACCAAAACCCTCACATGTAAACAATCTTGTTTTAGTACCATTTTATAATGAATATTCCTATGAGGATAAGCTAGTGAATATATTAGATCATAGTGAAAATGTTCTACCAAAAACAGAAAATTCACTTAGTCAATGTGTTGTGTAGAAAGAACATGTTTGAAGAAACAATGTGGGAACTAGAAGATGTGATAAAGTAGAGTTACCCAGTTTTGTTTTAGTGTGGGAAATGAAACTTTTGAGTGAAAATTTTCTAAAGGGGGGAGATTTTAATGACCCAAATTATTATAAATAAAATATCCATTTCATTTTTATTTATCTTATTACTATATAATATGGTTATATGAAATGTATGCACATATTTTTTCTTATTTTCCATTATTTTTTTGTATCTTTAAAATAAAATAACTTTACTGAACAGCAAAAACATTAAATGCAGAACATCAAGAAAAAATGGAGTGCCCATGTGGATCAACCATTGCTGGAACGAGCGAGAGAACAATGAACAGAAGGTGAGACAACATGCACAATTAGATCAGTCAGTGTAGGCACCAACGCCCAAAGAAAATGATTTTAAATAAACCAAATTCCACCAACATAATAAGCCAATCCTATTTCTATCCTCAAGATGCAACACCACTACCACACATCGGGACTACACATCCACACACTAACATACGTCGGAGCACCACCGTCGATGCACCATAACAAACTAGCCACACCACGGGGTCCATGGCCACACAATAAACTCCACAAAACCACCCATACATAAAAAATATACCATAAACCAAATTGAAGGAGAGTTATATCAAGGAGAACTGATCATTCCACCCCCATGTCAAGTCTGCCGATACCAAAACCACCAGAACAATCCAAGACAAAACGTAACCATGAACAAAACATGATACCTTTATAGAACCATCTGTAGGGAATGGAAAACAAAGAAGGATTCATTGATAAAGCTTTAGAATGTGGAAACACAAGGCTGAGATCAAAATAAAACCCACAAAAAACAATCACCGTAACTAGGGAAGGGGCCATCCAAGTCGGACAAAATCATCCATCACATGAGTAAGAGTGAATATCGGCCATGCAATTTCATCAGGGGAGGTTGAACGATAGATATTCATCGATAGAGCTTCATATTACGTTCCAAAACACAAAAACATCGACTGATCAATATAACATTTATCCATAACTTCATGGCTAGACCCATGATTACACCATTACCAGGAGGAATAAGAAGAGAAGATGAGATAAGATGGAGAGAGAAGATGATATAATGAAACCCTTGGCCAGAGGGAAGCACTCGTAAAGACACCCCTTACTGGCTCATCTGTTTCATGTCTTATTTTCCTCATTGGATATAATTTACAATTTAGAATCATTAAATTTAATAATATAGTCATATAATATTGAAAATATGTTTATTATACATATAGGGTTTTAACAAATCAAATTTTCATAGACAAAGTAAGTGATTGCCTCAACCCTTAGGATCATGCCATGTGAAGCCCATTAATATGAGATTATGAGTGATATTGCATTAATAGGATTTTAACTCGACCAATTATCTTATGAGATACAATAAATTAATCATGGTACTAACCATTTATGTTATATTTTCAACATCATCAGGATCATGGCCAAAACCATGTTCCTCAAACCGTCCCAAGAAAGTCCCATCATCACAAATATTACTATTATGGTGTTTGTTGGTGTATTAAAGGTATATGTATCTATACCCTGTAAATATGAGTATGGAGATTATTTTTAATATAGTAATTAATATATTTTGATACTATTATTATCACATTGTAAATGTTCTTTTTATACAATGAATCCAAAATTTCATTTTTGGTTAATATTAAAATTCAATTAATGAATTTATGAATTAATGGATTTATTAAACAAGTAACATTTTTAATGATATATTATTATTAAATATTTTTATCAAATATAAATGACCATAATGTCAAATGTAATTGTTATAAGGTTTTAATAAAATGTTATTGTCAAAAAACCCAACATTTTCAATAATTGTTAGTTTTTATTTTAAAAGTGAAAATCAAAATAGTTTAAAAATTATTTAGTTAAAATGAATTATTATTGGAATCAAAATATTGAAATTATCCGTGTTTAATTTTTCATAATTTTCAGTGACAATCCAATATTCAGGTAAAAATTAAATACCATATAAATATAGTTTCGGTTGTATGACATCACAATGACCCAAAACTGATGTAATAAGTAATATAAATGGTATCCATGAAGAAATATATGTTTACCTTTAATATATTTTGATGCTATTTTTATTTTATTTATTCTATAAATCAATTATGAATCCTCTAATGCTTAAAATATATTTTAATATTGAAAAATCATTTCTTTACAAGGGTGACAGACCACCACCCCAGCAAGGGAAATATTTTAATGATTTCACCCTTTTTCATTATATAATAATTAAAACCACTCCCATTTGGTATAAAAAATGTTCAATTACCATGTGATGGTTTTAAAATTTGGATTTTTTATTATTTAAAATCCAAATCCAAAAAATAATGAAATATCCATCTTTTCCAATATTAACCCACCCAATATCCCATTTCTCTCCAATAAAAGTCATTGGAGAATGTCTATACTCTTCCCTTAAATCTATATTGTTTTCCCAAGCCACCCCATTCTAAAATTAAGCCCCACCCATACCTCTAGATTCACACACTCATGTAAAGGATATTCCATTGTCCACCTTTATCAAGCACCCATATTGTGTTATGTCGTTTAATTTAAATTTTCAATTGTTTGGATATGTTCTTACATATCCCACATAATGATAATTGTATTTAAAAATAATGAGATCCCCTTTCACTCCAATTTTTATCCCCTACTAACCTTTATGAACACCTGTTTCCATGTCGAAATCCTTACCAGGTTCATTTTGATCACTTATTTATTAATTTTTCTTCAAAAAGATATGACTTATATTTCCAATTACTCTTGTGGGACATGTTTTTAAATGTACCTGTAACATTAAATATATTTTCTGATTTTTGAGATACCCCTTCTCCCATCATCGACCTATTTTAAGAATTTTTATATGAAACTTTTATGCTTCCGAAATTTCACCACGATTTTCTATGCCAAAACAATTATGTTGCGAATAACATACCCATTTAAAATCAATTGTACTAAAATTTATAAACATTTAATTTATATTTGGGACCCAAATAATTTCATCCCAAATTCCTTGATCTCAAAATAAATTATGATTATGAATTAATCCACGTTGTATGATTTATGTGGTGTACGTAAGCATGAAAATGAAATTAATATGATGGGTGTTCCAAGATAGCGCTCTAATGCATTGGGTAATGTTTAGTATCATGATACTTTGTGATTGTATAGGGGTGTACCTAATTCATTTATGGTACTTTTTTCACCATGATGTCTCAGAGGATTTTCCTTGACCTACGTACAAGATTTAGTGTGTTAAGTTGTTTCCACTTTTCCCATGTTATGATTTTTAGGTTATATAATGAATTATTATTCATTCTCATTTCATTCCACATTTTTATTCATTTATTTTAACATGCATCACTTCTTCCATTTTAATTCCCTTACTAGTGTTTATAGATTACCCTTTATTATGTTTGTCCCCAGGTTATCCCATACAGTTTTATGTTCGTTGGAATATAATGATCATGTCAAGGAAGTGTTCAACAATGTTTTGTATCCCATGTTATATGTTGTAACGTAATGTACCTAATTCAGAAATACACTAGACATATATATATTTTTGGTTTTATTAAGATTAATTTTATGTAATAAAAGTTTAATTACATTGTAATATAGAGTAGGTTTGTTATATACATGGATGATGATATACCCAAAATGGCATTCCATACAAGGTATTTACCCTATCAATTTATAGTGATTCCATTTTTTCTTATTAATTCCCCATATACCTTCAAGGATTTAATTAATAGTGTTTTTTGAGACTATATTTATCATTTTTATATCGTTTATAGACAATATTCTAGTATATTCTAACAAAATGATAGAATACCAAGAACACATGAGGATGTTACTAAAGACTATGAGAAATGAGAATATTTATTCCAAATTTACCGAGTATAAATTCTGGTTTCAGAAATATTCATTTTTGGGTCAAATATTCTCAAGAGTGGGGATATATGTAGATCCAAAAAGATGGAAATTGGTGAATTAATACCAAGACCAACTATGGTAATAGAGATTCGAAGACTTATTGGTTCCACTGGATATTATCAACATTTTGTGAAATATTTATCATGGTAATATAATCCACTCACCAAGTTCACTCGGAAAGGTGTTAAGTTCATATGGATGGGGGAATATGAATAGAATTACAATGATATGAAAAGAAGGTTAGTCAGTCACTTGTGCAAAAACAATCATATAGTGGAAAAATGTTTTTGATCTATAATGATTCTTCAAACAGAGGGATGGGATTAATTATTATAAAAAATGATATTGTGATTTATTGTTCCTCATGAAAAAGAAAAATCCATAAGAAATTTTACCAAACTCATCATTTGGAGTTAGTTATGGTACATTTTGTATTAATTTTAAGGAAGTATTATTTTTATGGAGAAAGATGTGACTTATATAATTATCATAAATGTTTAAGTTATATATTCAATCAAAATAGAGATGAATATTCACCAAATAAAAATTTTAAATTTTTTAAAATATTATTAATATGCAATACATTACCGCCATGGGAACGAGAACAAGGTGGGAGATGATTTCAGTCCAAAGGACTATGCCAGACTATCGATGATGTGGACCATAAAAGATACAATATTTGTCGATTTTTAAAGGATGGATATAGAAATATTAATATAATAGGAGAAATATTATTAGGATCTAATTAATGTTTAATAAAATATAAAATTAATGATTATGGATGAGTAAAAGGAAGGAGTAGTGCTAAAAAAGAAGGTGAGAAATGTTCCTTTGTTCAAATTTAATTGTGATGGACATAAGGTTTCAGAATCGTGTTTCATGAGTCTCATAGTTAATCATTACCTATTTATACATGAATCATCAAGATGTGTAGAGACCTGATTGAGTTTTTATGGTCTGATGGTAGGAAGGTGGATATTATATATTATGTTTTTTAGTTCTTGGTTTGCGAGAAATATTTGAATAAGAGATAAAATTTTGTGGGGATGTTACAACCACTGCACATTCTCGATTGGAAATGGTAAAACATCGTTGTGGTCTTTGTCATTGGAATTCAAAAAATATTTACAAACTATAATGCTATATGGGTTATAGTTGATCACTATATGAAGTCGCAAAACATCATTACTTTTATAGAATATTTTCCTCCTGAACATATTTCCAAAATATTATTAATGAAGAGGTGATAGTTAATGGAGTACCGGTTTACATTATATCTTATAGGGATCTGATGTTTACCTTTATGTTATAGAGAAATATTCAGCAAGCTTTGGATATAGGCTTAAGTTTCAACACTTATTATCATCCTAAAATAGATATTCAGTATGATATAACAATTCAAATTATAGAAGTCGTGTTGAGAACATAATCTATGGAATTCAAAGGTGGTTGGGATCGACACCTAAATTTGGTAGAATATTTTTAAAATAATAGCTTTCACTCCGCTATATAGATGGATCAAAATAAAGATATCTAAGGTAATTATGAAGTGATTGACTTCAATATGCTAGAATAATGTTAGGGAATGAATGCTATCGAGACCTAATAAAGGTAATTAAATGCAAGAAATGGTTCTTTTTATTCACCATCACATGAGATAATCTTAGAGTTGCCAAAAAAGATATGTAGACAATCAATGAAAAGACCTATAGTTTAATGTGGTTGATAAGGTATTTCTATGAATATCTCCTTATAAGGGAGTGATTAGATTTGGAATTAAGTGAAATCTAATCACTTGGTATATCAATAATTTTTAAATTCTAGATCGTATTGAGAAGGTAGCTTATAGATTGGAACTTCCATTCAATCTCTCCCAAGTTCATTTTATGTTGCATGAATCTCTCCGTAGAAAATATGTAACTAATCCTTAATATTTACTAAACATAGTAGTTAAAACTATTGAGTAATATCTTTATTATCAAGAACAACTAATAGATATTTTAGATTATAGAGGAAAACGTTCTATGAAACAAGACAACTAACATGGTTAATGTTTTATAGAGGAACCACCAATTTGATAAAGCTATTTGGGAACCTAGAGATGTGATGAGGCAATGTTATCCTTATATATTTTTATCCATGTCATTAATTTAGATGGAGAAATTCATTTTAATGTGGTTATAATGATTCACCTATACATTTTAATAAATATTTTTGTTTAAAAAAATTTAATTCTTCAATGGCTTGTGTTTAACATATCTATGAGTTTAAATGAACTACAAGAAATTATTAGTAGAAAATTACCATTATAACTTATAAATTTAATTTTGAGAATAAATATGAAATACTAATTTATAAACAGAAAACTTTCTAATGCAATATGAATTTATTTGTATGTGCATAGAAAATAATTGCACAATTTTTAGTAAAATCACTTTATTATTTAAAAATGTGGTTTCTTCAAAAAAATTATTTTATTTTTATGATAATTATATTTTATAGTAAATTCATTTGAAAAAATTAATTTCATCATGTCCAAATTATCATAAAAGTATATTTTTCAAAAAAATCCGAAAACATTTATTTTTTAAGGAATAGTGAAAATACTAATTTTTATTGAAATATGTTTTATATTTTAAATTTTTTACAAGGTAATATCTTGTTTTGGATTAGTTATAAAAATAATTTAATTATTTTTAATTAATAATAAAACAATTATGGTTTTTGAAAATTATTTTATACATAAATTTACTATAAAAACACTTTAGTTTTTAAAAGGTTATGTTTTGAAAAAACCTTTTTTAATGTAATTAACCAAGATTCATTTTAAATTAAATTAAAAAACATATATATTTTGAATTTTTTAAATTATATAAACAATTTAGTTTCATATGTTCCAAATTTATTTATTTTTTAGATCTATTTTTTTAGTATGAAAAAAAACCATGGTAAAATTTGTGATGAGAGTAAAGGGTAAATTGGGTAATTTAACTTAAAAATAAAACATTAAAGTTTATAAAATGACAAAAAAACATGACAAAATATTATTATATTACTATAATTATACCTTTAACACATAATGATATAAATTATGTTATTTAATGGATTATTTCCTTGAAAATAATATATATATTATTTAAATCAATGAAAACCAAAAAATGATGCTTCATTTATCTTAAATTACTCCTATGTATCCAAATTTAGAAAAACTAATGTTATGAATGAATATAAATGAAAATTTTTAACTTAATAGACATATTTTTATGATAAAATATTTTTTCTGGATATTTTTTCCACATTGATTAGAATAATTTATTTATAATATTTCATTTAATTGAAAATTAAAGATGTCATATTTTTATTTTAAATAAAATAAAATTTTTAATATATTTTTAAACAAAATATATATTTAAATATAAATATTATACTTATATATATATATATACTTATTTTCTCCATCATGGTATTTTATTTTTAATTATTTGTGAATAAAATTATATTAGTACAACGATGATGTAGTAATTATTTTATTAATTGAAATAAAATAATAAATGTTATTAAAAATGTTGAAATTAATATAATATGAAATAATTAATGTGATAAAAGGATTTTATAGATGACTGTTGCTTATTAGGTATGTAATAAAATATTTATTTGATGTTTACTTGTCATCGTGATATTTTCAAAAGTCCATGTTATTGAATTGTGTCAAAATTGACACTATGACATTTTACAAAAAATAACAATTTTATATATTATTAAAAAATCATAAAACATCTTTAAAAATAAAAAATTATAGTAATATAGTATTAATTTTTATTAATTTTTCATTTTATGTTATTTTACATCAAATAAGTAAAATATAAAACCACTTAATATTAAAAAGTTGTTACCCTGGTTAAAATCATATTAGATTGACTAATGGTTAATCATAATGATAAAGTTTAAAATAAAAAAACATATATAAAATCTATTTGTTTATGATATTACAAATATATATCATTTTATCTTATAATACTTGGCATTTTGAGGTATTTTAATTTATATTTAATTTATGATAAATTAATAAATTTCCAAATTTCCAAATTTCCCCGCACCTCAATTATAAACGAAAACCTACCCCTCAATTTTTTACATCATATTGAGCCTTAATTCTAAAAAAAAGACAATTTATCTTCTCAAAATATCTATCCAGATTCTATATTTTCATGTATTCTCAAAAGACAAACCCAAGTTTCTCTAAAATCATATCTAAAGGAAGTTCGCCAAAAAAATAGGTAATCATCATTAGAAACACTTTGAAGATTATTTCTTATTATAATTCCTATTAATTTTTTTTACATAATAATGTAATATATATATAGTATCACCAATATTCTGAAATTTTATTAATATTATGAAACAATCATATTCCACATGTTTTCCATCCAACAAAAAATAGAAGTATTGCGCGTGCGAACATACTGTTTGTCATCTTAACATTGTGGTGTGGGTAGTTTTTCAACACCACTTTATTTGTATGGGTATATTTATCTAAAAAATATATGTTTATAATATTTATATCTTTATTAATATTACATCCACTTTCATATCATTTCTTTATTTAGGGGATGATATTATTGCTTGTGTGTTCGTATGACCTATCGTCTCAACGACGTGATTCAATTCATTTTCAATGATAACTATTCATTAATGATTATATAAATATATTTAATGAATAATTTTGATAAATATTTCCTTAATATGAATTTTTAAATGATCTAACTATATCATATGCTTAAAAATTGAGACTTATATGATAAAAGATGTTGAGGAAAATAAGGATGTAAACACCAAAAAAGGGTAATAAGGATATATTATTAAAAAAGAGATCATAAGAAGATATAAAAGGATAATACATGATATAACAAATATAAATTTGTTAATGTAGTAAATTAATTACATTATTTAACCCATTATCTAGTATTTTTAGATACCTTTGAAGGAAATCGCCACTATGGTAATGATTCATTTCACAATCTCATTATTATTTAGGATTGATTATATATATATATATATCTACGGGAGAATATTTATCTTCCTTGTCCATGTTTCCTAAAAAAATTCGAAAATATTTTTAATATAATTATACAATTTTATAAAAAAAAATTACACATGAGTGATGTTTTACTAAATGGTTTGAGATTAATATTTGTTTCATCTCTCAAATGTGGTTCTTTATGAAATTTCCCGAAAAATTATAAATGGAATGTATTTTTTAAATTTTATTGAATGGATTGATTATTACAATATAATGATTGATTAATACCATTAATATTCCCTTATAATCCTCTAATGTAATTTTCAAATATAATTTTTTATTTTAAAATTTTGATTCATTTTAAATAAAATGTTTTTGGAACAGAAAGTATATTTTCCTCATGAACAAATACAAGTGATATCTCAAAATTATTTTATGTTAAATATTCTTTAATTATGTAATTTTCAAGGTTATTATCCCTATTATTAATATGGTTGGTTAATTTTCATGATATAATTATATTTATGGACCCGATTTCATTTCCATGGGTAATGTTATGATGGAATGATGTTTATAAAACAATTTTCATTCTATGGTTTCTGATTTGGTGAATAAATTATATTATTTGGTCACACATATGTATGGTTATTTTTATGAGATATCTGGTTCCTATATTTCCCTCCAATTAATTATGTAAATTATTATATCTCATTAGATAGACATGACTAGAATGTGGAGTGAAATCTGTTCAGAAATACATGATGGGAACGAGGAGGAAACCCAGTTTAGTAAAGGATGTTATCCATTATGATGGAATTCACAATGTGCCTTGACTAATAGGGATATGATTTTGTATGGTTACATGTATTCCATAATTACATGTCTTGTGTTATGCTCTTATGTTATATGTTCTTTGATTATTTATGAACATATATGATTTATTCGATGACATTATATCATAATCATTTATATGAGAGATATAATTTTCAAATATTATTTAAGTTATTATATCTTATGGTAATGATATGATGTATATATCCTTTTCTCTCCCTTACTTTTCATCTGATCTCACACATTATTATCTTTATTAACCCAATATATGAATAATGTTATTATGTAATATGTTTCAAAAGGGTTCTAGTAGTGAAAGAATAATCAGAAGACGATGTAGAAGTCTTATGAATTAATTGTTTATGCTTCCTTGATTCCAGTGAAACTAAAACTATATATTTCTAGAATAGTTTATATATATTAATTAATTAATATTATTCTATTTAGATGTAATATCTACAAGTGAAATGGATGGTCCGTTATAAATATCCATAGAAACTGTGTACATTTTTTCTAGTGAAAGGAAAGATTCTATAAAGAAATCCCAGAAACAACATTTTAAATGATATACCATTGAAATTTTTCTTCATTATATATAATGGATTTCTACCTTACATCGAACAGGCCTGTGATAGTGATTCAATTTTAAAACATCATAATGGAACCTCTAGTTCTTTAACTTATTCTTTTAGTTTTCATTTATAAATATTATGCCCCATAAACGTACCAAGGATACACTTAACCGCTTATTTTGGAACATTTTTCATATGTTCCTTGAATTCATAATAAGGATCACTCTATGATACATTAAAATCATAGATATAATAGTCTTCATTATAGAAATCATTATCAAAACAATAATTAATAATTTTACCATTCTTATTACCAATAGTTAGTGGTATTTCACTACTTAATATTGGATTCGTCTTCAAATTATGTGCTACACTTTTCTTCTTGTTAATTGATTATTAGTATATTTATCTATATTTTTATCTTCTATAGTAGCTTCATTTTACTCTAAATAATGAAACTAAAATACTAAATGAAATACATACATGGTAAAATATATTATAATCAATCATGTAAAAAACATTATACCTTTAGAGGTGACTTCCTTTAATAGAAATTATAAAATATATGGACTAGTTTGGTTCCAATGAGAGGGGGAGTAAATACAGGGTGAACATGTTTTATGAATTACTTTCCTTTGAATCAACCACTTAATATTGTTAATTTTATTGATCAAAATGATCATATATCTCAATCTATTATCATGTACAGTTGTGATTATATAGAGAGTAGCACATAGTATTTATATAGTTCCGGAAAAAGACCTAATCCCTGATATGTTGTTTATACCCCCCAATTATGGATGGTCAACAAAAATATTATTATCAATTATAGTGTTTTATGTAGCAACTGGTTATTTACCCTAGTTTTCAATCTACATGTTGATCATGGTCATACACCCATCAATCCAACTCTTCTAACTCAATTATTTATACCACCAACAATCTTATATTCTTATAAACTAGTTATACCCCCCAGTTTTGAGCCTCTTAAAAAACTAGTTGTACACACTAGTCACAATATCCTTGTTCTCCAATTCTAATCCATTGATATACATATTTTCATCTTTAGATATTCATTTTCTACAAGAAATATAGACTACATTTTTGTGTGTACAGTTATTCAAGGAATGCAGTGATTGTTTAGAGTAATCTTGTTGTCCTTGACACTCCATCCAGATATTGTAAAATATTGATTATATTATTCAATTAATTATGAAAATTACATCACTTTCTTTTATTATATTATATATTTAACTCCACTATTCAATAAAAATTGTATTAGCTTCATAAAATACTCTTTCATGGTAGATGCAATATCTCTCATTTGAATTTCCTTCAAAATATTCACAAGACAATTTCATTATTTCATATTTCTTGTGGTGTGTAAATTTCTATGATCATAGACATTCCAAAAATGATGCTCATATGTTCATGCATGGCTTTTGGAACATATCCATTTTCTCTATGGTGCATCATATAATTCCTCGTGACATAGTGCTTCTTATACAATGTAGCACCCTATTATTATCTAGAACAAAAAATATATTCCAAGATTTAGGAAGGTTAAATATAATATAACATGGTATATCCCAATATACCAAAAAATTCGGTACATTAGTTTATTTCTAACCTTCCACGATATATAGAAAATATGTGGTGTGTCCATCTAATTATCAATATAGCTTCTATGATGTGAGGATCATCATTATAGGGTATCTCGTGTAGATTATCCATACATTGAATATAATTATATGGACTAACCATTCCATGTAGGTAATATATTTTTTACCTTTACATAGGTGTGGGTTTACTTTTATAAATATAGTTTATTATATTTAAGTTGCATTGGAAATGTTATTTTACCTTTATAAAGCCTTTAGATCATCATCACTACCCTTAGGCAGATTCATCACTAACATTAAAAAGACAGATGATTTATATCACAACATTTACACAAGCTTTATTGTACCCATATTCATGCTTTGGAAACTCATTTGTACCCTTAAATAGTCTTGTAGTGCCCATGCATGGCCTCTGATATAACCTTACGCAAGTATGAAGACACCCTTATGTGAGACTCATATTTACCTAGTTACCTTTTATAAATGATTCCAAGTACCATACATAGCATCATTTACCCTTATGTAGCACATTACTAATTCATTGTTCCCTTTTGTAGCTAAGTATTTACCCTTATGTGTGCATCATTACCTTTACATAACACACAAGACATCGCGGCTACCCTTACACAATAGACATGTTACCCTTATGCAAGGAAGGGTTCCAATAAATATGTTGAAATTTTCCTCTTTACTATTACTCATGTGAAGTAAATTTTATTTTACCTTATTATATGTATCCAATAAAACTCAAAATCATTCAAGGACTTCTCAATATCAATCAAAAAAATTTCCATCTTCCATCATATATTCTTCATGCAGTTAAATGAAATCCACATGCAATAATATTTATATTTTATTTCCTTCATTAATTATTATTCTTATTCATCATGTTTAAAATAATGTTTCATAATTGGAAAATGACTTTGAGAATTAAAGAACACCGAAAAAATCATCACAATTATATAGAGAATAGTAATTCTCTAGGATTATTCACATAAACACTTCTTATATTCTCTAACACATACTGGAACTTATTATCACAAAATGAAATTCATGTACGTTAGTCTCAATAGTTTTAGGGTTCATTTATTAATTAATTACTATTTATTATTCACAAACAATTTTTATTTTAATGGTCATTAATCAAAGGTTTTGAACCTTATACCACTTGTAAAAAATATTCATGATACCATATGTTTGAGAACACATGAAAGCCTACATCAAATGAAGTCAACTCCCAAACCCAAGTAATTCTCAATAGATTTTTCTATGTATATCTATGTACATTCAATATCCGGATATTTTCATGATCTTCTAGTTATTTATAAGCACATAAATTTAATAAAATATATGTAAATTTTATTTTATTAAATAAACCCAATAACAATACAACCAAAGTAAAAAAAGAATATATTAGAGAATACTTGAAAAATAATACCACCTAATAAGAACCTTTACCAACCATCTATATAAGTTATATAATACACTTTCATCATAATTATGCAGAAATTACTATCTTTCATAAACAAAAAAATGACCTAGTTAATATATTTAAAGTGGAACCTATATAGGAACCCAAACATGTAATATATCTTAGAAATCACATCATCAAATAGATCTCATCCACTCTCAATGCACTCCCGATTCAAACATGAGAAAAATACCCAAATCAATTCCATGTTATGTATGTCACTATAAAAAAATTTACTGGTACCCATAAAATAGATCATCAATGGATATAAATTCATCCAAACACCCATTAATGGCATATGTTAAACCCTACGAGACATCCTATAGCCATGATGATCTAAATATCTATTATTATATTGAAATTATATCATGACCTTCTATAATTTTCATCCAATTCATTATGCAAGATCATTCCATTAATCAATAAGTGGCAATGATGATCACGGGATAGAGGATCCATGGAGAATTGTCACATAAAAGGATCATAACGGTTAAGAAATACCAAGAGAATCATTGAAGATGAAATTCATAATAATCCACAACCACATAAAGACACAAGGAGGCCAATATGGAAGAAAAATGAAGGATCTTACCCAGACTCACAAATTCATTTAGTCTAGATGCACACAAAATCAAAAGGATCTCTTAGAGGGGGATATGATAGGTGAACAACCATATTGATCCTCAGAAGTTTACCCAAGGCTGATAAAAAAGAGGGGGCCTTATTTATCAAAATAACCAAAATACTTCTCACTAAAGGTTGTCTAGTCTGACCCTTTGACTCACCGGTTGGGGTTCATTAGCCACTAGTGTCTCAATGAATGGATAATAAATCCTATTATTTAGCTGGTATTTTTCCCTCATCACTAGCTAGTTTGTATAGACTCAATAATTGTTTGATGAATCTTTGTTGTAAATGGGATTACATTCTCCCCACCAGTTACCTAGTAGGTTCTACTGGAATGGCAGTTGATGCTATTGTAGCCCTGGCAGCTAAAAGCTTCCATTAATAAATATATAAATCTTGAGTAACCTTTCTATATTCTATTAATGTTTAAAAACATCTATTAGGGATTTCCAAATAGTCCAAACCTCATTTCATCATCCAATTATCTAAATGATCCATTCCCTATAAGAAAAGATGATGTTTCCTCTAAAACTAATGAAAAGTAATTATTCAGGATGTTGCAACAACCCCACCATATCAATTCTTATCCTTGAGGAGTTTTGGTGGCATGTGAATCATACCTCATGATCTTCTTTGATCATATTCCATAAGGATTATTCCTCATTCTATCATCAATAACTAACTCACTAACTTTGGGTCACGCTCATTCTATAATTCCCATCATGCTCATGATTTCTGACTCCAAGAACATGCATTATAAGCCCTGATCTAAACTAATGGACCATCAACATCAAG
The DNA here is from genome assembly GCA_963277665.1 of Viscum album. Classification (NCBI taxonomy): domain Eukaryota; kingdom Viridiplantae; phylum Streptophyta; class Magnoliopsida; order Santalales; family Viscaceae; genus Viscum; species Viscum album. The sequence goes on from OY728150.1 coordinate 1,660,237,157, forward strand.
AGACTCATCATTAAAAATATTTAACTCAACACACTGGGATGCCTTAAACTAATTCCTACCAAACCATCATGGTGCTCCCAACCACATGATTTGAAAAATAGGATAATATTTCTATAATCCCAATGAAATGACCAACATTAGAAGTTCCATCATTCTTGATTAAATGTATCTCATGGGTTATAGTTCGTACTAACACCACATCCCATGTTTTGATCTGACCATATGAGTATGTAATGGAAACAAATAACATGTACATTTAGAAATTTACATAAATCCCCTAGTGATATAATAAGACATTTACCATAACCCAAATAATGATAATCAAATGTTTCCAATCAACCAGATCCATGTTTATGTGGAAATTGCAATTATTTCATATCCATAAAGCAACCTAAAATGTAACGTTTCCAAAAAAATAACACACAAATAATCTATCAATCATGATGATTTAATAATTGGTGGCACCGTTATACAGATCCAACAACTGTAATAAAGCCTGAACTAAGATCAAATTAATTTCCCTTGTTATATCACAACCCACTATAACTAGCCATAAGTCTCTCATCCATGAATCAACACATGAACAATATGAATCTCTATTGATTCAGAAAAATTATAATATATTTCTAAGGCTATATCTGGTCTCCATCCATTGAATATCTAAACAAAAAATAGGCATTTTCCATGGAACCAGATACTCTCAAGTGCACTACATAGCAATCTTATATTGTCATTGAAGTCATATAATGGGCAACCATAAAAAATACCAGGACCCTTCCAACAAGAGAGTTCATTTCTAATGTTACTGAGATGATTCGCACCACTATAGGAGTATCCATATTTCTACCTAAAAATTATATCATCACTCAATCTAGCCCCTAATTAGTTCATCAACTAATGAAATGATGAACCACATATATTCTTTTATACAAAATTTTAAAACAATAAACTTGTTCTACAAACAAATTGATAATCAGAATACATTTCACTACTTCAATGATCAATCCACGACGTTTATAACATCCTTCAACAATCTAATAATGGGTTATGACTTCTGACCCATATAAGTCTCATTTCATCAGGAAATCCACTACACTGAACTATGAAATTACCATCAGAGTAAGAACTCAATTAACCATAAAAACATAACCCTGATCCATTTTGGATGTCATCTCACACCATATAGATAACACCACTCATAGAGAACTCCAAGATTTCATGCCTTATGATCTTCATTCCAAAGCACTGGTTGCATACATTAAGTGTGACCTTAAACTAAAAATGATAGTTTACAACCCCCATTAACCCATTTAAGGGGCATCAGTAGAACCTAAAAAATCATAAAAGTCCTCTAACCACCCCACTTCCTCCAGTTCAATCGACTTTGCATACAGCCACATGCATGAATGCTCATGAAACAAGGATTTTCTATAAAGGCCTGATAATACCACATATTTCTCAATATATAGTGATTACCCCATTATTCATAGACCATCATGAGAGAATCAGATTCCTCATTATTTCACTCTTGAACAAGTTTTAGGGTCTACTAATCAAGATCACTCCTAGGGATCTTCATAAAAAACCAACTCCTTACTACCGAGATTCACTATACACAACCCGAAACACTAGTCTGAGTTTAATACAAGGAGAATTGACCAATTATTTAACACTAATATGCTAGAAAACCTAGTGTCTTTACTCAGAATCCAATATTATGTTAATTTTTAACTAATTGGTCTAGAATCCCCTGATCATACCCTCAATTCCACATTAATCCATGAACATTAAAACCTAACATTGCATCACAAGTAATAACACTCAAGGTTCTCTATACCCCTAGGCTGAAATGTAAATTTCAATACTTTACCATCATCCTTTCAAGGGTTACTCACATAAACATAGAATTTTTTTAACAAAACCCCCCTTAACGAATTATCCTTGATTATTTCTTAACAAGAAACTATGTCACTTGAGTTACTATCACACAACATAAGGAATTCGGTCATTAGTAACCAGAGTCTCATTTTGAAGGCCATAAGGCCTTCCTAAAAACTCGTATAATGTTTCTATAAGGGACATAACCCAACAAACTCTATCTAGATAAACAAAACTAGATTTTTCATAATGGATTCACCCTTAGACTAGCCACATAAAAAATATATATATTCCATGTTCAGTTAAATATAATTTCATTTGGAGGTAGAGAGATAACATCATATATAATATAGTTATAACATTAATCTATTATACTAATATAATTGATATTCATGAATGGTTCATTAATAAGCCGACTAACTCATAATAATGACCTAACAAGTGCATTTTACCATCCATTCATAGAGATATTACACCATAGTAACTATCATAGTCACATCTTATTCATCAAAATTATCACTAGCCAAGATTACGATATTGTATTCTCACATAACCATCTATCAAAAGTATAAATTAATAGGGATTTATACAAAATAATGTCACCAAGAACACATATGTTCAATCACAGTACTAGTTGTTGAAACTAATTTGTTATTCCCTCCAACATAATTACAATCACAAACAAGTATAATATATGTCATAAGAAACATACATTCCAATAATGTTGCATGTGATGTGTAAAATCCTGACCCGAGAGCCACATAACATTTCCCTGAGCAAGTTGGTCACATGGCCCCAAGCGCACCTTCCTATATACCAGAGGATGCTGACTATAAGTGTGGGATTAATGATGATACAATAAAGATTCTATACCATCATGATCAAAGAATAATTGTGGTACAATAATGATAATAGTAATAATAAAACAGAAGTTAAAGTATTTTAAAAAAGGACAAAGTAGCATAAGGTAACTAAAACTGATAAAATGTCCAACTCTAAAAAAATAATCATTCAGGCATATCTAAATTTGGCAACAAAATCAATGTAGTTATCGTATATAATGTGTTACAGTGTAGTGAATAATTAAAAGAAATATTCCACAAGGGATAAATTATTGAGAATCCTAAGCTCTAGATCAGTCATGAGCTCAAATGCTCCCATGTACAATATTATATCTCAATCTTAATCCATAAACCATAACCTACAACAATGATGTCTGTTTGGGTACCCTAGTGCATTGGAGGCCTGGAAAGGGTATATGATATACCTATTAGGCTGCCACCAATTGTGTTTAATGCTATCAAATATGTGAATATAAAATAGGGTAGTATACAAGTATAATAAATAAATAGTGAATGAATAAATGTAAACTAGTCGGACTTAGGTTCCATAAGGATAGTCGACCAATAATACCTACTTCAACCTAAGCTACAATACCTCTTCATATAAATATTTATAAATAGAGGAATGTAATTTTATATTTTCCCTACAAATAATGGAATTTTTATAGCCATATATATGGATACATAGTATTATCCAAGAATTGAGGAACAACATAGGCATAAATGTGTAATAATACTCATAATAACAATAAGATTCCTATAATAATAGATAAGGGTCATCATCCAAGGGGATCATAATCAATATAGGACGTCATTATGAGTATCTTGGATAAAAATAAGGAGTTTCATACCCATCCTCCTAATCAAGGGGTCATGTAACATTACACCTAGTAACCCAAGTGATGTGAACATCATTCCAACATACTCATCTAAGGGTGTGTGAAACTTCAAGTGCCACCACCCTACTCAATGTCCCATAATTTTTTTAGAATATTTTAATCTAGTTTTCCCTATAATCCCTTATCGTAACATTCGGTAAAGAGGAAACCAACATCCCTCAAGGAAAAATGGATCCTTTTTACTATAATTAATTTAATATTTATTATCATTCCATGTTTTCATCAAATACATTAATACCATTCACTTATAAATAATAGAGATTAAAATGGCTATATGAATACCATTAATAACATGATTACAAATATAGATAATACCATGTCCCAAAAAATTCCATTTACCAATTAATAAGATTTGATATCCCCATTATATAAGAGAAGACAGTGCATCTCAAATGTGGTTTTATTTCAAATGATGGAAAGGATATCATAATATGTTTATCTAATTAAATTTCATTAATTATTATAATATGATTCATTCATCACATCTAAAAAGATAAAAAAGGTTGGGAAAGATAATGCACTATAAATTATTCATTCAAGAAACATTCATAAGGATGATTTAACATAATAAGAAAAATGTAGGCAATGATAATTTAGACGAGACACCCAAAGGTGGTGGTTCATATTGAATAAAAACCCCTCTAATGGTTCAATTTAACACTCAATGGATATTTAATTTATGTAATTAGGATTTACGTAACTAATTTTACAATTAAATGAATACGCATAAAGAATCCAGCATGTGACATAATGAAAAACATTATAAAATGGTGAGACATTAAGTAAGAAGATGTAGTCCAATTACCTTATTCCAAGGATGCTTCACTCTTCCAATATAAATCATTCATTTGACCCTATCTGATTGAAATTAAGAAATAAAAAAACACCTGATATTCATCTAATTAGATCAACAATATGTGATTACAACGCCGAGTGGAGGAAATCCCTCCTTGCCAAGGAGTGGGGAGGGGGAGAAGCTCAAGAAGACCCACTATTTTGTGCATGTAGAAGAAGGAACGAGATAAGAGGTTTCAAAATAAAATGGGGGAATACAATATTTATATCTTATTAAGGAGCCAAATGGTTTGGAAAACATTGATCCAACCTTATGGACTCCTCTACTAAGGATCCATATCCCGCATGGTTTGACATCATAGTTTGATATCAAAGTGCACAAACTATGACATGTTACTAGTTGAGTTAATCTTAAGATGGGGGATAGTCACACAGTTTGGAAAAAACATGAAAATATCATGCAATTCATGCCATTCCCATATTCACCAACATTAAATGCCTCCCACCACCTCACATTGTTTAGAAAACCCATGACCTTGAAGAATTTCAGACTCGTAGTAGACTTTCATGGTTAATATATCTATAATCCAATCCTACAACATAAGTTTCCTTTCCTAAAACTAGATCTTTTGGAGTCTGGTGCACCTTAAACTCAACTGCACTCACAATAAACCGTTAAAGTCTTAAACCCCATCCAAAATAAAAACACATAATAACAACTAGACCCATAGATATTTCTTGAAGCTTTTATATGGACCTATTCCATCCACCAAATAAGATATTCAAATTTTTCTTTTCCCTTTATCCAAAGTACAAATCATAGTATGCTACAACCTCGACACCTTAGAACTTATAATTTACAATAATACTTGTGAAAATATAGAAAAAACACATGAGATAATCATGTCGTTAATTTTTCTTCAAACACATTTCTTGCTTTTCTAATTCAAAATGCACCTCAAAACACCTCCTTAAAAAAGATTCATATAAGCTATAGAAACTCGACTCAACACTTGAATTCAAAACAGAAGCATCAGGATGATGCTAACTCGAGCCTGTAAAACTATATCTATGATCATTTCCTCACCAAATTAATCATATAGCATATGGTTCAAGCCATGATAGTTTCTATAACATAACTTCCAATTCTGAGCCATGGTGTCTTCATCGTCAAAATTTTCATTTTTAACAAGACGCTAGAATTATAACGATACACATAGAATGATTTTATCAACATTAAAAAACCAATTACATATGAGGACTTATCCTAATACACAAGTGATTAAAATGATTTAATTATTATTGACCATGTTTAAATTGGATGGATGAGGTTTCCAATAATGTGTTTTCCAATATTTACATTAAACACATCTTACAGTGATGACATGCCTAAAATGATAACTCACTAACTTTATTCTTTGATGTAAGTGGATGAAAGTCGATCGAATTCCTACAAACTATATACAAAAACACTCTGATTAGATGATAAAAGTGTCCATATCTAAAACAAGATTCCTTCTTATAAGGTTCCACATGTTTACTTTGAGAATGTCTAACGAAACTTGTAGCTAGATTCATGTGATATATCCAGCCAAAACATCCATTGAAGTTGTAATTATACAACACGAAAATATATGTTTATTTCATCCAAAACTCATGGATTTTCTCCATTAAAACAAATCATCCAAGCCTAATTGATGTCAATGGTAAAATCAGAATCATCAACTGGGATCCACATAGCTCATCTAAGGTAATCCATACTCCATCATTCACATGTGAGACATTATTATATAGTTGATACATCCCCATATCACAACACTAACTTATCCCAATGATAGTTAATCAAAATAACTGGTTGGTGTCAATGATTTTTTCCAAGTAATTCTTACTTAGAAACCCAATTGTCACTTTGTATTAACCATACCTTCATAACAATTCACATTTTTAGAATGGAACTACCCAAAAGTCCAATTACCTAGATAGTAAGGCATTTGGTCTCTTTATTTAGATCAACATATATCTGATTATCTCTCAGTTTATCTTCAATGATATCAATATAGGGTGCACAATATTAACTATGAAAATATTACACCAAGAGGATACCGAATATTTCAATACGATACTTGAGACACATCCATCATGTACATGGCTAAGTGTTTGGTATTTTTTTCAACCTACAATATCCAACTATATAATGGAATCAGATGAACAACCACTAATTGATTTCCTTTCAATGACTGTGGCCGGTCCTACTGACATGTTATCATTAACTGATCATAATTCCCCCACTAATGAGTCATTTTGTGATTACTCAAGAAGAACCAATGGAGTTCGTTTCATTTCAATGGTGTTTCCAAAGGTTGAATACATATCGAAACATTTCTTTATTATTTTTACATTTAAGAACACAAATATTTAAAATCATATCAACAAACTGGGAATTAAAATCCAGTACTGACAATCATAAAATGTTCCTCCTTAATTTTGTTCTTTTTTACTTAGAAGGAAATAATTTTCCAATGATTTATGTGATGCTCCCCACCTTAAGAGTGTCCTTATTTGACGATTTATGAAAAAAGTAACTCACACCATATAACATGCCCCATTGAAAACAGACATTAGTTTATAGTCATGGAAAACACACTTCAATAATATTTTTAACTAATAAATTTATATAAGAAGGTTTTTTATATTACTTGTATTTTCAGATGTATGTGTGACACTCGTCATGAGTTTTGACCACAAGCACCATAGAATCATGTTTAAATTTCAAACCAACTAGTGTTTTGGGGTCACAATAACCATCCTTTTAATACATAATTCCTAACATTAAGATGTGTCATGTTCATTTATTTATCTAGTCTTAATACCTCGAACATGAATAGACAATGAAGCATAACATTTCATGGATTAAAATATTTCCCCAAACTCATACAGTTCATTGGACCGTTATAAATATTTATATGGGTACCGCTTGCAACAAATCATAATACCTTGAGATAACATAAACAAAATTACACAACATTAATATTATCCGTAGGCTCATCGACCCTATGCATCCATTTATTTTATGGCTCATATGAAAGGATTAATGTTAAAGTCATGCCATGCCATACGACTATAAATCTGTCTGACGAACTACAAAATATTCCAATGCTGAAGAGAAGAAATGTTGAATGAACTACAAAGAGACTAACCATGTCCTAGGAATTCCTAACCCACTAAAACCGAGCATTACCTGATTCTCACACCCATAACAATGGTCAAATTATCACATGGTCACCCATCCAACTCATGTGTCATTTTAGAATATATGTGTCCTACTCATGAAAAATGAAACATAAATGGAATGGCATGTCTAAAAATTCTCATCACAATCTGTCACCATGTTTTTAGTTACTAAGTATGCTACCTACCCTAGGCTATCCCAATGCTCAAATATTATGATTCAACCATATAGGTAGGTCACACTAAAGATATACCTAGTATTTCACATGTCATTTAGGTTCCACACATCTTATGAAATTCAATTGGGGACTACATGAAATGTCCTTGTTCCCATCCCATGAAGTCAATTAGAAAATGTTTATCAAATCCTTTCCATGATTTTCAAGGTATAAACACCTCTATTGATTTAATTTTATCAATTACCTTAATTCACATTTAGTTATTTAAACACCTCAAGCCATAGATTTAAAGAATAACAAGAATTAGTTAAAAATAATTGAATAAATTATTTAAATGATGTCATAAGGAACATAAGCTTGTTTTATCAAACATCCCTTTTAAGATTAATTTATTAAACTAAAATCCTTTCATAATTATGAAAATTTATCAAATAAATTCTACTTATTATTATTTTTACCCATAATATTCTCACAATTTTTGTAAGTTAAGGAAAATTTCAATCCCAATATGTAAAAGAAAACATACTTTAGGATGTAATTTGAATTTTTACTAAAATACCCCACACAAATAATAAATAATAAAGTAGACAACATGTCTTTTATTAGTTAAGGAGTGGAATTTTCAAGTAATATGACATTGTATATTAATATGTAGCACCATATAAGTTATTGCATACACATTAAACAACCATATATATGCAACATAAACATACCCCATTGAGGTTAAGTACTAAGGTATAAAAAAATAATGGTGAACTATGAGAGTACTATTAATTATTCCTAGATTCAATTACACACTTAATAGTTTTATTCAATAATAAAAAAACACCATGAATGACCTAGTTGGGTCGATTCAAATCTATCTCATAAGCAACATGCCCCAAGTGGCCTACTTTGGTCTAGTTGTATATTTAAGAATTTAGTCATATGGGTCATCATGACCAAGTGATAGAGTTACAATACATTATATAGAAAAAATTTTGTTAAATGATTTACATTTTATAATGCACATATAAGTAATAAATTCTTTTTAGATGAATTACCATTACTATGTTATAAAGTTGCATTCGATTATAAATCCCAATTGGTATTCGAATAATTGCAACCACGTTTTGTATTTGATTTTGGAATATCATAACATCGTATGTAATAGTTTAATTATATGGGTTACACATCCCATATTATACGAGACCATAAATCATATAAAATTTTATTTTTCACTCATTTAATCATTACTATAAATCATTCATCCCATGAGACCAATGGACCATGGCTCAAATATGTCTGAATAATTTATTTAATAATAATTTCACCTTCATGTTATGTAGGAGAACACCACATAGGATTAAGCTGACACATTATTTAATAAACCACATATTATAATCATAAAATGGTATTCAATAAAAGTGATAAACATAAGAAATAATTATGGTAAGCCAATACATAAAAAATAACCCATATAATCATTAAATATAAGAAAAACATTCTACATAACCTCATAAACATGTTATATATATAATCATGATAATGATGTAAAAACACTAAGGTATGTATAACAATTATAATTCAACCTGCAATGAATTACATGTGAGTGGACTGTGAATCTCCCTGTGTGACAATAATAATTGATGTAATGATAATTCCTTGCCAAACTGGGACAGGGGTAAAATATTATGAATCTCTTAAATCAGTAACTGAATAATTTTAATCATTAACTCATGGTGATATCATAATAAATTGTCATAAAATACAACATGAACAAAAATACCATCAATAGCCACTTGGCCTTTTCCCAGGGCATGGATTGATTACTCTGAGACACTACTATTCACCCAATGTAGACACATTCCTAGTATCTTGATTACCAATTCCTAAACATGTTGGAAATAAGGGATCAAAAACTCCTCTGATACTACATTATAACACCCCGGCCCAAAGTCCACTAAAATGCTGCCTCGAGCAGGTCATTCACATGGCCTCAGGAGTGCCTCCATGTATGCCAAATATTGATGACTAGCCATGAGGGTATATTGATTTTATGGTGGGAATATTATAACCTCATTATTAGAGTAACAAAATGTTATAAAAATGATATTAATAATAATAAATAGTTGACGAAATTTAAATAAAGGACAAATCCACAGAATATAACAATAACTGATAAAACTTCCAATGGATAAAATTAAATCTTGCATGAATGTCCAAATGGGGTTGTATAATATAAGAAATAATTATACAAGAAGAAATAACATATAGTGCAGAAAAAAATAAAACACCATCAATGGTTAACTCTATGAGCATACAAATCCTCAGCTCAGTCATGTGCTCCTAAGTTTCCATGTACAAAATAACATAATGAGCATCATCTATAGACCCAAAAAAATATCCATTTGTTCTGTTTGGGTACCCCAAGTCAATGGAATCCTAGATATGGTGTGAGATATACTAAGTAGGTCACCACCAATGGTGTTAAATAATATTCAATTTATTAATATAAAATATAATAGTGAACTAGTATAATAAATAAATAGTGACTGAATAAATGTTAACTAATCGGACTCGAATTCTAGAAGTATTTTCAGCCAATAATAACTACTTCATTCTAAGGTTAACTAACACTAAATATAAATATTTGTAAATAGAATAATGTATTTGTATATATTCACTAAAAAAATAGTAACATTTATGGACAAATATATATAAATGTATTATTAGTTAGGTCCAATGGCGTAACATAGATGCCCATGCATAATAAAACTCATAATAATAATAAGATTCTCATAATAGTATATAATGTTCATCATTCCCAAGGATTGTAATCAATATGGGTCCTCATGCTAAGTATCATGAAAAATGAAGAGGGTCATACCTGACATCTTAATCAATGGGGCATGGAACATCATTCCCACCAACCCAAGTGATGTGAATGTCATTCAAACATCCTTGGTCAAGGGGGTGTGATATGTCATGGGAAAATAACCTACATAAGGTCCCTTTATAAATTATATAGAACATAATAATCTTATTTTCCCTATAATCCCTTAGCCTGACATTCTATGAAGATGCAACCAACATCTCTCAAGGTGTAGAAAATCATTTTTAATATAATTTTTTTAAAATATACTAGTGGATCAAGTGTTCATAAAATACAATAATATCATTCACTTATAAATAATAGAGATGTCCTTATCCATAAGCATTCCATTCAAAACTTCCCTATAAATAAAGAGAATACCAATTCCCCAAGCATTCCATTTACTAATTCCCTCTCTTTGATTTCTCCATTTTATTAGGGGAGACTACACACTTCAATGGTGGTTTTATTTTATATGGGGACATGGTTATCATATAAATGTTATCTAATTGAATTTAATTAATCATTATCATAGGATTAATTAACAACATCTAAAATAGTAAATAAGAGTGGTCTTAATATGGCATTATAAATTAATCATTGAAGAAACATCCACAAGGGTGATTTAACTACCTAAAAAACATAGTCCCTAAAAATTTAGATGATTCACCCAAATGGGGTGGTTTTTATGGATGTAAAATCATAAAAAATTAATTTATCTCAAAAAGGATATTTAATTTATGTATTTATGTTTTACATATCTAATTTAACATTTAAAGGGAAACACTTGTATAATACTTCCTATAACACAATGGAGTAATTTAAAAAATATTTATAAAATAATGAAGAAGATATATACCATCTATCTTATATGAATTATTATTTACTCATCTAATATCAAGATTTGATTTGATATGGTTTTGGACAAAACAATAAAATGAATAAATACTTAATATTCATCAAATGATATAAAAGGAAACGAATTCAAACATTAGATAGAGGAAATATCTCCATTCTTAGGAGTGTAGAGGAGGAGCACCTCATGCCCTCCCCCCACACCCATTGTGAACATGGAGAAAATGGAAATGGAGTAAAATGATTAAAATAAACCAAGGGAAGACAAACCTTTCCAAATTTCTAAATTGCCTCATGGTGTGGTCAATGATTTTCAAAATTGTGTGCCAACTATGTGACCTCCTTTAACTAAGAGCCACACCCAACTTGGTTAGGTCACATGTTTGTTATAATCATGATAATTGTGAGGTGATACTTGTTACATGGCACTATGGTTGCAGGCTAGGCATACAGTTTTGTAAAATTGTGTGTAGCCCGTGTATGTCACCCTAGGCCAACCTGATCCAAAATACATGGCCTCACAGTCCATCGTACTATTTATAAAAAATATTTTTTTCATGAATTTGTACCACATATTTGACCTACATTGTTGAACAATACAATTAAATTTATTGTGAACCTCATGATACCATTCTAAAAATCAGTGCCTTTTAGAGCCCAACAACCCCCGAAACTCATCCAAACTCTTGATAAACCATGTGAAATGTAAAACTCATAAAAAAACAGCACCTTTAAGAATTGAAACACTAAAAATTATGTTTTAAATATTTTATAATGATTTATCCCATCCACCAATTTATAATTTCAAATTTCCTTTGAAATTTTCACCCGATCCAAAAAATGGGATGTTACATGTATCTTCTTACCGATATGGCCAAGATACAAATCCATATGAAATCACAACCTCTTAATACATGTCATTTTTATGATGTGAAAACAAATTTTTCTAATTAAAAAAACTAAAAAAACCAATATCATGCTTTGGTAACCTAGTCTTTCCTCAAAAATGGTGTTTGTGATGCACCAAACTGAGTTTCATCATAAGAATGTACACATTCATATACTTCCTTTCTACCATTTCCCCGAAATAGAGAAAAAATAATTTTATCATCTCATAAATTTTTATAAGAAAGCAAACCTAAATCATAAGGTCAAAATTGGAATTCTAAATGACCTTAGGCACCCCTCCCTATAATCCAATGGTGTCCAGCTAGTGATGAGGACATAAGGTGGAATCCTGGATAGACTATACTCTCCACCAGGGTGTACAATAACAAATAAGAAACAAAAAATGTTAATAGATAAAACTTAGAGTAATCAGAAACCAAATGAAATCCCTTCAATAAATTATAATTACAGAAATATAAAATTCAACAATCACACCTAGAAACAAGACACATGTTACCCACTATCATAATCATATATGAAAAAAGGGGAATAAAAATTAGGCACTTTAAAACAATGATTCAAGTCATTATGGTATATATAATTGTAGCAAACTATCCTGGTCAATTATTATTCCCATACCCTAGGCTTATAGGTACCTATAACAAGTGTGGGTTTCTCTGCTAACAATGTTCCATAGATGACTTAGATGTTTGTTAGTTCACCTTAGTAGGACACCACAAACATGGTCTAGTATAAAACTAGAAATAATTAAGTATGCATACATGTGATAATATCATTGGTTAATAAAAATTGAATATATAAAATTCATAAGTATAACATGTAATCCTCAAAGCACAAATAAGAAAACAACTCACATATACCCTACAATCATGTTATTACAATGATTTTGTATCCCTAGGTTGTTTATGATTTTTAAGATTGTGAATCTGATGTAAATGTTTATCAACACATGTCACAAGACATTACTCAGATCATTATGTCATTCGAAAACCATATGAATGCCTTTTAAATTGTTCCTTCAAGTAAATGAAGCACACCCCACCAAAATAGTGGTCATTGTCATGAACATCACATGCCCCACCATAATGGAGGTATTTTTATAGAAAATTTCAGGAATGAACCACCTTAATGGTGGAAATTATCCTTGGATGATGGTAATACATTCATGAAATGTATGATGTGATTATATAACATCACTAATTCATGTTATTCTCCCACTTCATCCTATAAAATATGGATTTTCAATTCCCATACATTTTATACTCTTGTGGCAATAAAAATTTTCATGATTCAACCCATACCATCATATGAGAAATATTCTATAGCCATCTCCATATCACCATGCTTACCCTACAAGGGATCATCTAACTAAAACTATGAAACGTGGTCATCCTGATACCTAATGAATGAATCCATATTAAATAAAATATCACAATAAAAATGTTTAATATCAATAAACAATTACATTTATCAAGAATATTTATCAAGATACAAAATAATCATATGATCACATATCAAACAAGGTCACATGGGCTACTCAGGAACACACATGTGATCTATCATAGAACATGGTCTCAAAGGCTACACATACACACATGTGTGATCAAATATGAAACATGGTCACACAATATCAAGGTATCATGTTGCATTACTACACATCCAAGGAGGGTTCATGTAATTAAAAGAATTTATTAGTGATCAATCCATGTCTATAAGTGGCCAACATCAATATAGTGCATAAGGGTCTATTGTGGACGTTATCACATTGTATAATTAAATTATATATGTTAATTTTAGTTAATTATGACTTGTGGTTCATTATTTAATTAAGCATGACTTAATAGTCCTAACACATTTTGAATTTAATGTTCATTTGACTAAGATGGTAAACCTCATACAATATTCTAATTAACATTCATAATAACATAAGGTATATTATGTTGGACTACCTACCTCAAACAAAGTCAACTCCCAACCCATGTAAATGATATCAACATTTTTCGAGCTGATCTAATCCCATTCGACCACCATCTATCACCCTGAGGTTATACTCATTCCCAGTCACTTCAAATATATTAATTATATATAATTTATAATTAATTAAATAACCCCATGTATACTACATCAAAAAGAGAAAGTAATACATTTCAAAACACCTTTTGGATAATAATTCTTAGCTAGAACATCTACTAACCATCCATGGAAGCTTTGGAACACGCTTCTGAATTCATTATGGAAAAAATAAATATCTCTTGTGAATAAAAAAATGTCTAATTTAATATAATTATATTTTATCCTTTAGAAGAACCCAACCAAGTGGTGTACCTTAATATAAAAATTGTCCATTAAGTTCATATTATCTTGTTTCACATTAGATTTTAAGATAAGAAGATTCACCAAATCAATTACATGTTAAGATGGAAATTTTACATAAATTAAACAGAAAGCCTATAAGATACCAGGATGGGAAACAATTATCCTTTAAATGAAATTAATTCATCCTTATATAACATCATATAACCATTCTAATTCAAATATCCATTATTCATAGACAATTCCATCAAGATTCGATGGAAAATTTGTATTATTCTTTAATAAAAATCACATCAACGTTAAATCAGTGACAAATATTATAAAAGGATAGAGTATTAAAGGATATTTGAGAACAAAAGGATCATAAAGGTCAAGACTTACCTCCAGGATCATTCATGTCGAACGACATGGTGAGCCTCCACCACACAAGGAAGGAAAGAGGCATGGATTGATGAAAAATGAAGGATCATTCCATGATTCTTCAATGAATTTACATTATATCCACCTGGGATGAAGTGGATCTCTTGGAGGGAGGATATTATATGTGAATATTTGTTTTTCTCCTAAAAATTTAATACATGGATAATGAAATTTGGGGGGGGACATTTTTAAAAAAAGACAAAAAAACACCTCCTATCAGAGCCTTTCCAACACAACCCATTGGCTAGCCGGTGTAACCTACTGGGAATCAGGGGTTCAGATTTCTCACTATATCATTATTATTATGTTCACTAGATTTTCTGTGTGCCTTTTTGGGTTACTGGAAAACTATACACCTATCATATTAATCATTGGGGACTATTGGCTAGTTGGTGGTCGTTGTGACATCCTCAATGGCTCTGATCCTACATCAATGAAAATTAAAATCTCGTTCCACCTTTCAAGATTATATTCATGAGTGAAAGCATGTATTTAGGATATAAAAACATATTTTATCTTGGTTCATCACCCAATAATTTGAAAGTGTAATGACAAACTTTCCATGTTTCCTCTAAACATCGTGACATCTAACAATATGGGTTGTTACAAAGATTATCAATATTATGGTATGTCCTTATTTTCATCACAATAATATAATTATCCATCCCTATATTCCCAATAATATTGATTTATTTTTGTTTATTCAAAAAAATTAGGATCTATTGAATTCATCAATTCTTGTAAAAACCACAATTCTGAATGAAATTTAACTACAATGTATTTTGGGTTTTTGATGTGTGGTAACTACATGAGGTTTGTGGGTAGGTTGATGTTGATGAATTCCTATTAACATGTTTTATACTAATAAAAAATCTATTCTAGATTGATATTATAAGGTATAAAACCTATACTATTTTTGGATGTGTGGTTACTAGTCGGTGGCTTTGATCATTTCTAATTATGTCTCTTCTAGTTTTGTGTTTGGTTAATAAATAATAAGAAAATGAATTTATATTTCTAAATTATTTTATAAAAAAATTTCTGTTATTATTATTGCTTTAAAATTTTCTTTTATAATTAATTATCTTTGTAAATTTGGTGCATGGGTGGTTAAAATATAATTTTGGTTTTTCATGGTGGATATTAATGTATTTACTGAAGAAATACAAAATTTTTTGTTTTAATGAATTTAAATGAACTATGTGGGACCTTGAGATAGTATAATTATTGAATTGGGATTTATAAAAATGGTTGATATGGAATACCAATACTATAAAAAAAATTCTCCACAAATATAATTTTATTCCATCATAGATAATGGTATCATGATGGGTGTTTCGTCTAGGTGGCATCCTAAATTGATGGATCATAAATTTTTTTCAATAAAGGATCCCATGGTATGTTTAGGATGGGTGACTACAAATTTGAATGGTGTATTATTCATATACAATGTGTTTTCCCAATATATATTTTTTTCTTTCTAATAATTCTTTTATTTGATGGAGACCATTCTAGAACAGGTTCTTGTGATGTAACATGATAATGGTTTATGGGAAATTTTATATTACATTTTAAAATATGATAAATTTTATTGATTTATTTATATAAAGTCTTTGATAAGTTAATTTGGGAACACATAAGTCGATATTTTTATATTAACTATTTCATAAAATTAAATGATCATTAGATTAGAATACTAAAATAACACATGACAATCAAATAATTTTATTCCACAAGGAAATCATTTTAGGATGCTTATAATCACATATATCAAGTTTGTTTAATCAAAAATGTTGTTGTCTAATTTTTATAAGATACGTGTATGTGGTGTATATCACTTTTGGTATTGGTTGTACATTGTTTTCCTCTCTCATTGTAGGTCTTATTTCATTGTGATGGTGATTCAACATTTATTCTAGGGTTTCTTAGTTAGTAAAATAAATTTGAATTTTTTATAATATATATATTTATCATGAAATGATATGGTAATTGGATGAATTTATTTATTTTATTAATTATTATTTATTTATGTATAAATTAATTAATAGTATTTATATCATGAAAAACTTAAATTAAATGTCAAATATAAGTACCCATAATAGTAAATTGGGAAAATGTTGCATTTGTTTCATATTTTGTGATTCTATAAAACATATAAATGTCTCATTATTAAATAAAAATTATAATTTGTATGAATTTATCATGTTTCATCTTAAATAAAATTCATTACATGATGAGTTCTTTCAAATTTTGGGAAATCATTCCCCGTAATTATAGGTTCTATCCTCAACACTTTTGACAACCTTTAGTGACTTGAGTGAATAAATTAATGGTCATGTAGGGATCCAACACTTGTATATGGTTTTATATTTGATTGAGTTCATTAAAAATGAACTCTTTCCAAAAATATTTTATAAGAGGAACCACAATCTTAAATCCAATCTGAATCAAATAAATTACTATTTTTAAATAGTATACAATCATTTTTATACCTCCCAAATCCAGTAATAGTATTAATTTAAAATGATCATTATTTGTTTATATTTTATTTTTATTCATCAAATATAAACATTTGGGATAATTTATTCACATGTGGTCGGATGTTTTTGGTTCCCATGTGTTGCTAATCCATTTTTGGAGAGTGATATGACCATGAATTTTTTTGTCAATTATGTGGATCATTCAAAAAAATTTACATGATGTCAATTCCAAGACCAATGAAAATTTTCAACCGAGTATTGACATTGAGAAACTCAGAACCCAGAGATCTTTTTTGCACATTAATGTTTTAATTACTTTTTTTATGATCTGAAGAATAATTTCATCATATTAGGATCTTTCTCTAATTTATGTTTTTATAATTGTGAAAAAAACCTATTTTAATTAGCTTTATTACACTAAAAGATTTATTTGTAGAATACATATATTGATTGTCTAAACATTCTAATTTTCTCAACAAATGGTGCTAATTTATTTTCCTGTGCTATCATTGTGGATAAATTGTCTTTTATTTTTTATCTTGATCACTTCATGATCCTTCAGGCTTGAATAAGTTCTTATTATTCTTGAAATGTTGATAGGAATAATTTGGGAGAAAGAGAAAGTAGTCCATTATGTATAACTATTATCTTTTATCAATTTTCAGTAAACCCTACACAATAGACACAACCTTCTATTTATAGATCTAGGGTTAAGGTTAAAATATTATTTAATTTTATACCGACACACAAATAATATAATAATTCTTAACAAACCCCATTCTAAATAATTAAATTGTCTTTATCATTTCATGGATTGGGTTAACTCACACAATTTATAGATATTATCAATTGTCTTTCAAATAAATATTCATCAACTTACATAATCTGGGTTCATTTCTACTAATAAAAATTTATTGAATACATGAATAATTTTTTAATAAAAATTTAGTTTATAAATAAATAAAATAAATACTTATTTGAAAATCTAGTGAATAAATATTTATAAAATATTGACATAATAAAATAAATAATTTATTAATGAATAAATAATTATTTATAACCTGGTGAATATTAGAGATCAACACAAAATGAATACCATTATTTCGTAGTATTGATAATTATATTTTTTTCAATAATTAAATTAAAATACAATTTCATCAATATCATTGGAAACACTTAGTTCGTTACCCAATAGGATTATTTCTCATGGAAAATTGAAGGTTTTCCTAAAATCCATGATTACTATATAGAAACTATGTTATGTAACAGAAGAAAAATAAAATAACTTAAAAATTTTGTCAATGACATATGAATAATCACTGTTTAATATATTTCCTTTATCACAATATCTTATAATCTAGGTTTCACATATGTGACATAAACATATATGGTCTATACATTATTAATTTACTCTCTAAATTAAACATGAAATTAAAACATATCCATGGAATTTAATGTCATAGTTATATTCCAAAAAAGTGTTGAGATATCAACATCCATAAATATGGAAGGGAAAAATTCGTCCTTGACTTATCCATTAATAACATGTCACTCATGATAAACCCAACATATCAAACAACTCAATGAACTATATCATCATGTTTTATGAATTCATCTAAATGTATGACTCATAACATGAATTAATAATAATCTTATATATAATGACCATTACATACACATGATGATATGAATATACGATGAAACCAAAACATGGGAAATTTTTAATATCATGTGGGTGTTAATAATCTAATATCTTGATGATTACTAAGTGTAAACTTCATGAGAAGAAGTCTCATCCACTAATGAGTATCTATAACTAAAATTGAAATTATATGTGTCCCATAAAAGAACATTATCTGATCGTAGAACTATATTTAATAATATCATTACCTAATTACAAGGTTCTCACCATAGTGTGGGACTACTACAACCTTATCAATGTGATTAATATTCGAATACATTATTACATAAAATTCATGATAAATAATGATAAATATTTAATATGAAGTTTTACTACAATTCAAATATTCCAATATACATGTACCTAAAGTACGACCAGTATGTCCAAGAACAAAAATTCCAAAGAACTCCCATGTAGAAAAGAGCCAAAAACATATGACTTTGATTCTACAAGATCTCACATGATAATAATGTTTCTAATGAATTAAGTCTTTAGACAAGGTGTATTCCTTGATTTCATACATGGAAATACAACTCACTATAACCTAATCTATTTGAAGAAAACCCTTCAAATTTTGATACATATAATGTATGTGATTCACCTACTCTTGTGTCGTGGTAACTTTTGCAAGATCCACCACTATAATATTATCATAATATACTGTGACATGATATTTACTATAAGGTACAACGTCATGATTTTGGATTAATTTTTATGTCTATACTATTTCATTATCTTCCTTTGAATCCATAATATACTTAGAATCTATTGAAGAATATACAACCACAACCTACATTGATCTTCTCCAGATCACAAAACATCCACCAAATTTAAGATATATCTCTTTTTTTATTTCATATAATCATGATCTATTTGGAAATAAGAGTCTATGTATTCACTGATGACTAGTTCATCTTCTCATCCATATAATTAGAATATATCCTTAGTACACATCAGATAATTAAGGATAATCATGATTACTATCTAATTTTGATCACCAAGTTCATCTTGATATCTACCAACCACACTAAAGGCATAATAAACATTTATTCTAGTACATATCACAACATTCATGTCATTCCAAATCACTACTGAATATGGAATACTTGCCACCCTTTATCTTTCTCCATTTGTTTTGAGAAACATTTTCATGGAAAGATGAATAAAACATGACATTTCCCATAATATTGTCATGGAATATTCCATATTGCACCTCTTCAGTGTCTTGTTAATATTTTTATATATGTTTACATAGGCCAAGGAGTCTCCTAAAAATATCATGATAGATCTTGATCCAAATAATTTATGTATATTTATCATAGTCCTTCATGGATAAGAATATATCCAAGCATCATTTAATAGACTCTAAGATTAGTATTTCATTTCAAATAATTAATATGTCATCGACTTGAACTATTAGGAAAACAACCAAACTCCTACTAAATCATTTATAAAAAAATGAATCAAATATATTATTTATGAAATCACATTACAATATAACCTTATAAAATGAATTTTCCATCACCTCTATAATTTATATAATCCATAAATGTATATTATCAATTAAAAACATTATTATCATCCTTCTGAGTCACAAATCCATCTTGTTGTGTCATATAAATATCTTTTTGAATGTTCCTATTAAAGAAGGTTGTTTTTAAATTCATTTTCCAAATCTCATAGACATAGAAGGATATAATGGAAATTAAAGTTATAATGGATTTTATAATTGAAATTGGTGAATAATTATCATTTTAATTAGTTATATGGTGTTTTTTAAACTGTTTTGAAACTATTCACTCCTTATATGTATTGAAATTCACATCAATGTCCATTTTCTTTATGAATACTTAACACCCAATGTTGTATGGACAGTTTTTTTAATAAAGTAATCTATAATTTATATATTTCAATTAATTATGTCAAATAATACTTTCACATGGAACTGAATTTTCATAAATTACATGAAACACCAACATGTTGTAAGATACATGCAATACTATGTTCCCAAACTATGCATGCAACCCAGAGTTTCTACGAATCATCTATTTTTTTATTATTTAAATGAGATAATTATAATATAGCCATTATAAATAGTTATATTAATAGTAATAACTAATTTTCATATTTTTTATAACTTTTCATATAAATAAAACATATCGAAAATATAATATAATATTTTTGCTAATGCCATTATATGATTAAAAATACAGTTTTTTTGGATGAACCACTATTAATGTCATTCTATGAGAAATAAAAAAATTAATATAAAACAGATTTAGAAATTTAATATGATAAAATAAATTATATTTTTAAATTTCTAGTGTCAGAATTTTCTTAATGTGAATTTTTTGGATTTTTCTAACAAACATATGTTTTTCAAGAATACTGAAAAATACAGGATTTTAATTCTAAAATTATTTTTCCAATTAAATTATTTCTTAGTTTAAATTATATTTTTAATTGGTTTAATAGTATAATTAGATAATATTATAATAAATTAATCCAATTTTGTTCATTGGATCTAATTTTTCATTGAAATTGGATATAAAAAATTAGTAAACTTTTGAGAATTTTTACTTTAAAACCCACCTTGCCGACTCAACCACAATATTAATTTTAATTTAATTTCAACCAATTATGTTTTTGTAACATGGAAATAAGGTTAAAATATTTTTAATCAACATAATTTATAAATTCTACTATGTTTAACTTTGTTTTTGACCAACAATATTATTGAAAGTGATTAAAAGTAATTACATCATTTAAGAGAAAAATTAGGCTGATAAAGTACTAAACCATAAATATAAGATCCAAAATGACATAGAAAATTTTTAAACAACAATTTTATTGTCTGTGGTTCATTCATTAACCTTAAATTATTAAATTTTTTCAGTTTGGTAAGACATTTTTAGGTAAACGTGGTTGCACACCTAACTTGTTTTCAAAAATTCCTTCTGTGTCATTTACTTTCCCTATTAAAGGACACCATATCTAACCATTTACTCACACATTTCAAGATATTTTTATTTATATGAAAATGAACAAATAATATCTTGACTTCTATAAATTATTTATAGAATCCTTCACTTGGTATGAAGGCAACTCAAGGAAGCCGTTTGGAACAAACCCAAATGAGTTACCTGATTAATAGGTAATGTCATCTCTCGATATAATTTCTTTTATTTTCACTCTACACCCCCTAAAATATCATTATTAAATTATTTCTAGAAAATAACACTATCAAAAAACTATAGATTCTTTTATTATTCTAGGTTTTTTACCAACACTTACACAAACCTCCATCTAATGAATACCGAACATGTTGTATATGTGTACGGTGAACTACCACTTTACTAAATGATGATTGTTCATTTCTCCTTTAAAGCCTTCATGGTCAAAATAGTGATAGAAAACCTATTTTTATATTTAATATATTATATTAATTATTTATTTGATCTTATATATTCCTTTTACAACACACATATTTTTACATTCCATTTAGTATAATTAAGATAATTTTGTTTGAGTTAGTGTGGACTAACACACCCTCAAAGCGATGTGATTTGTTTACATACTACAAAAAATTTATTAAGGAATATTTTAGTGAAGTTATATATTATATATACCATTATAATTCTACTTGAATTATAATCCAACACATAGATAATTTTTTTCATTTTGATATTTATTTAGTGAAACATCGTTCATGCATATGTACTGCTAACAGTCAACATGAATGGTGTATTTCATTTCATACTTATTTATGATTTTGATTATTATAAAATAAATATAATTTATATTAATTGTTTTTATATAATTATTTTAATTATTTATTAATAAAATAAGTATATGGACTAGCGATATAATAAATTAAGACACCTACGTAGAAAAAAGTTAATATTACCCAAAGTGAATCCTTTACAAAGAAGTGTTAACAAGAGGGTAATATAATGTCATAATAAACCCATATATGGTATTATATATCAATATTATTATATTATAGATTTATAATAAACATATATTTATTATACATGAATATTTTATGAGTATGAAGAGAGTCAAGTCACAAGGGAAGGGGATTTCATCTCAATTTTAATTCCTGTGAGATACATGATCTGTTCACCACATATTAATTTTGTGAGTTGTATATACTTACAATGATTTTATTACATTTATATTATACTTTATTTATGGTTTTTAATATTTCCATTTTATGAAATTTCATTTTTGGAGTTTAATTTTCAAAAGTTACGAAATCGGTAAAAAAAATTCCTCTCAATTTACCTTATTAGAGACTCGCGTTTTTTATGCTCATAAACTCTTTTCTTGAGGTGAATATACTCCCATTTTACATGTTATAAAATGAATATATTTATTTTCGTGATATATAAATCTTCATGTATTTTCATTTCATTACTTATAGAGTATGATCCCAAGTTAAAGTGTTATAATGCATTATTGATACAATCTCATCACTTTTTAATATTATTTAAATTTATATATCCATTGATGAATCATTTTGATCCACCTCTCAAGAATACTCATGAGTTTCCTTATACAATGTTTAATCAAGATATCCTAATGATTTAGTACCACATTTTACTAATTTTGGTATATAAGTTAATGTTTTAATGTAGAATATGGAAATATCATCCTCTCTCTCTCTTTGGTAAGAATTATATTATATTCAAAAAATCCATGTTTTCACAAAAAAATTACATTTATTTAAAAAGATATTTGTAAATAATTTTCAAGGAAAAATGATTATAAAATTG
This sequence comes from Viscum album, assembly GCA_963277665.1. NCBI lineage: Eukaryota > Viridiplantae > Streptophyta > Magnoliopsida > Santalales > Viscaceae > Viscum > Viscum album. Next base: position 1,660,261,268 of record OY728150.1, read on the forward strand.
TTTTATTATTTTAAAATATACCTTTATATGTTTTGAAATTTATTTTTTTCAAAACGATTTATGATATAAATATCAATTTCCAAAGAAATCATATTTTCCTCAAGAAGTATTTTTAATGATATTTCTATGTTTTTCCCAAATAACATAACAACCATTGCTAATAATAATGAATTTATGAGGAAATTATTTTATGATTACATTCATATTATATCTATGAATGGATTGTGTATCAATGGAAAGATGTTTATGAAACTTGATTCACATTCAATGGTTATATTCTTTTGAAACCCGCTTCATTTCATGTGTTATGTTTATTATAAAATTATTATGAAACCTATATCTTTCAATATGTTTTTATATGATTAAATTTTCATAATAACCATTTCATTTCATGTGTTAATATGTGATTTATTATGATTTTGTGTTACATTTATCTATGATTTCATTATGAGATGGATGAGACCGATATCCCCCTCCAATGCATTAGGTAATGATTTATATCTCGTGAGATAGACTAATATTGCCTTGGAAGTGATCCTTTACTACTAACATGGCCTTGTGAGTGAACCATGATTAACAAAATGGTATGAGGAGTGAACTAATGCTACTAGGATGGCCATACGAGTGAGCCACAACTGCCAAGATTGTGTTGGGAGTGAAAACATAGTACTGTGATTTAATTGGAAGTGGTGCCTTGTATAATATAAATATAATAATTTATTGTCATGTGTATGAACCAATTCCTTATTTTATTCCTATTTTATGATTTTTTGGCATATGCTCTTTATTTCATTAGGATTAATGTCTTATGAACTTCCAGCCTTTATTCTCTGATTCCAATTGTGATCATTGATATAAAAGGTATGATATTCGATTTTCATGATCACATTATCATACCCTTATACCAATTTTTATTCTTACATGTCTCCATTATTTAACCATACAGAGCATATGGGCTCATACATTTTTAGGATTCATTTCTACCGGGTTAAGAAGATGTGTACTATGTTTTAGGTTTCTAAGAAGGGTTCCAATCAAGAATAACCCAGTGGGAGATGATGTAGCTTATTTAAATACCATTTTTTTTGTTTTCACGCATCCAACATAACTAGATCAATTACAATATTTTAACATCTATTTTTATAATGTTTATTTATTACAAAACAGTTATGTAAAGTTTATTTTTCAAACGATAAGGTCGAAATAATTGGTATTAGAGCATAGGTTTAGATAATATTCGCAATCTAGGATGATAAAACCTTATTGAAAACCCTACGGAAATGTCTATGTATATGTTTTAAGATAAGTTAATATATAAAAAAATATCCTAGAATTTTGGAGAAGGATACAGTGAGTTTTATCTATGAAATACATCTCTCTCTTTAAAAAACAAGTGGATGTGTCTCTGTCATAGATGCACATAGGGGTAACAACTCTGACAAGATGTTTTGGGCTTGACTCTATGTTATCTAGTTCACAAAAATTGTACTTTCTGCACACCTGGTTTGACACTCCTAAAGGATATGTTTCGGGAATTCACAAACTATTCATGAACCATTATGATGGATTTAAATAAAAGGAATCTATTAATAATCTAGGATAAACCTAAGGGTCATAGATTAAGGATTTTTTCCTGAATTAGAAATACTATAAGTGATTTTTCATGATCATGTAGTTACTCATTATGACAACTATTTCTTAATCAATGATTTTGGTTTTATTCGATGGATGGAACATGAGGGGAATGAGTTAATGGGTATTGTCCTGGAAAATGTAATGATTTTCCTAAGGGGAAACCAAATTCTATGGGAGATATAATGCAAAACCTCATTGTTATTTTCACATGGCTTTCTCAATATATGAATACTAGTTGAATTCCAAATCAAAAATGGAGGAATCAAAATTCTATTGAGTCTTCCATGAAGAAAACATCCACCTTTAAGAGGGTCTTCTAATCCATTTTTTTATGAACAATGGATCACTACTACTAAAAATACATTCTATATTCTTCATTGTTTAGATAATGATAAATTCATTTTTTCTATTTATGAGTTAGAAGATGAATAATATAAGTATATGATTCTAATCATGAATACAATGAAGTAATATGATAATGAATACATGGATTAGGATGAGTTCAAGAACTTATTTTTCAATAAATACATTCATAAAATTATCCATACCATGATAGAGAATGTGTTTCATTAGTTGAAGAAAAAGGATGATGAATCTATTTGTACCTACAATGCTAATTTCACAAGACTTCTATGTTATCCTTCAGGAATTATCTTCCAAACTTAATGTAAATTTTATAGGTTATTTAGTGAATTATATCCAAGTATCATAAGTACATTGGACATAAAATCAATTAGTATCAAAGAAGTGATTTATCTTTTTGAAATCATGGTTGAAATAGAGGTTACAGTCATGAACCAATCACATAGTTTTGAAAAGAAATGGAAGATGGAGCTTAATGTAAAATATAAAAACCATGAGGTAAATAAGATGATAATTCCTTTATGATCTATGTGTGGGAAGAAGCACGGAGTAAATTTCTATAAGGGGTCTAGTAATTTTATTTGTGTGGAAGGGAAGGACATCAAGCATTTGATTTCAAAACTGATGGGAAGAAGTTATATCAAAATAAAAATGGAGAAAAATATTCTTAGAATTCACCTCCCACAATTCATTGCTACAAGTGTATAGAGAATGTGCATTATGTAAACATCTTCTCAAACCCTAGGTCTTATGATGATCATCAGGGTTAGTAACCACATAAGCTGAGGGACATGGGGATATCTCATGCAATCATTATGTTTAATGAGGGTGTGGTAATGATGGGATAAAATATACACATACCATATAGTATAGAACTACATATATCATATTATATTCTAGATACTCCCTCTCATTCATATGTAATTTTGTTATGGTCATTATGATTCTTCCAAAACAATTATATGTGGAATTATTTGTGAAAACCCTTAATGGGTTGATTATTTTTTATAATGTCTATGATTCTTCTATGGTTGATGTTTGTGGAAATGTGATACCTGAAAATCTTATAATTATTCCTTTGGTCATCTTTTTTTTCATCTTAAGCAATAATGGCCATTCTCTATATAAATGCCTCATCAATTATCAAGGAAGGGATGTTATGTTTGATATTCCAAACCCTCTAATGATCATATATCAATGTGAAGATAATTATAAACATTTTGTGGATATTAAATCTAGTGTATAGGTTTTAATTCCAATTAGAAAAGTTTTTAATCATAAATGGTTGGATATAAGTTTTACATCGATGATATGATTATTTTATTATATATTTCAGATGCCTTTCCAGAATATTTCTCTAGCCTTCCACCAAAATGCAAAGTTTAGTTCTCCATAGAACTCATACCTAGTTCCACACCATTTTAAAATACTCCTTATATGATGTTCCTAATTGAGTTTTAGGGATTGAAGATGAATCTCCATGAAAACATTGATAAGAGATTCATTCATCCAAGTGTGACACCTTGGGGCGCATCGATACTTTTTGTGAAAAATAAATATATATCAATGTGATTGGACACTGAATATTTTGAGATAAAGAAGAGCACAATCAAGAACAAATATCCCCTGCCCCATATTGATGACTTGTTTGATCAACTTTGTGGAGCCCAATACTTTTCAATGATTAACCATCATTCCAGATATAATCAATTGATGATCAAGAAATAGAATTTTACCAAGATGTAATTCCATTAATGTATGGTTACTATGATCTTATAGTGATTCCTTTTGGTCTTACTAATTTCCCTTCTATCTTCATGGAATTCAGGAATGGAGTCTTTAGAGATTATATCAATATTATTGTGGTAGTCTTTATAGAAGATATAGTTATCTATTAGAAGAAAAATGAAGAGAATTAATATCATGTGAGAATTGTACTAAATACCCTAAAGAAGTAAAATCTACATAAAAATTATAAAAATTATGAATTTTGGATTAAAAAGTATTCATTTTTAAGTCACATTACCTCAAGAGACTAGGTAGCATTAAAAACATCATGGATGAAGGCTATTAAATGTTTGGATAAAAAACACATGGTGACTATGATCCATAGAATTCTTAATTTATCTAGATATTATTTATGGGTTATGGATAATTTATCATGACTATATAGTCTGTGGACCATGTTAACTTGATAGGGTGTCAACATCAACTGGACAGATTAATTTCATTCAAATTTTAAGGAACTGAAGAGAAAGTTGTATATTGCACCTATGAGTGTATTACCCAGTTGAATAGATGGTTTTTTAATCTATATTGATGCATCGAAGATGGTATTGAGATGTGTTATTATGAATAATACAATGGATATATCCTCTGATTCATGAAAATTAATGATTCATGAGTAAAATTCCCCAAATCATGATTTGCAGTTAGAAATGGTAATTTTTTATATCAAATATATAGAGGAAATATATTTATGGAAAAAAGTATGATATATATACTAATAGTAAAAGTTTAAATTATATATTCACATATAAAGAGTTAAACATGCACATTAGAACATGGTTAGAGTTGATAATGGATTATGATTGCTTCATACATTACCACTTAGGGAATGCAAACAAGGCAGTTGATGCTTTTACTCGTAAGGATCATTCTAAATTATTAATGATGAGGATCACCCATATATCTAATATTTTTAGACTTTAAAACCATGTAATAATAAATCTTGATGGAAGGAGAAAATATTATCTTTATCAAATACATTTTCAATCCTCTATCAATGTAATGATTGAGGATGTGGATAAATAAGATAAAGAGTCAAAAAATAAATTCAGAAATGTTCTTGAGATTATACTTGACTAGGATATAATGATAAGGTTTAATAACTATGTGTGTGATCCTTCCAAACTAGTTTTCAAGAAGGAGATATTATAGAAATCAGAAAGTTCTTTATTCGTTATTAATCCGGGAATTATAATGATTTATAAGGACATTAAAAGATAATTCTGAGGGGAGGGAATTAAGAGAGATATCGTGGAGTTTGTATCTCGGTGGATGGTATGAAAACAAGTTACAAATGAAATAAAAAATTCAAATGGGATGTTGTATCCTTCACTTATACCAGAATGGAAAAGGGAGAGCTTCATTATTCATTTTTCATATGACTACCGAAAATGCTTAAAGGGTTTTATTCTATATCGATAGTAGTCACCACATATCATTACTATCACAAAAAAATTATCTCCGTATGAGAATTCCATGATATGCATTAAATAAGAGGTATCATTCCATGGATTACCACATTTTATTTCATTAAATCAGGATATGAGGTTTACCACAATGTTATGGTGAAGTCATCGATAAGAACATGATACATAATTGGGTTTCAACGGTACTTATCATCCTCATAAATATGTTAATTCTGAATGAAAAATGAAATACATGGAGGATATATTGACCCCTTATTTTTTAGAGATCATTGGTGGTTGGGATCAACACCTTCCTCCAGATTCATTTTCTTTTAATAATAACTTTCACTTAAGAATTAATATTTTACAGTATGAATCCATCTACGAGAAGAAATATAGAACTCCAGTGTTTTTGATGATGTTGGATAAAGAAATCTATTAGGACATGAGATCATTGGAGAAATGTTCTAGAAGGTTATAATAATTCAGAATCATATCAAGGTAGCTCAATGATGGCATAAAAGTTATGTTTATAACAATTAGTGTGATCCTGAATTTGATGTTAGTGAAAATATGTTTCAATGAATCTCACACTAGAAGAATGTTATGATATTGTGGAAGAAAGGGACACTCTTCCTTAGGTATATTTGTCCATTTGAGAATATTTATTGTATTGAGAATGTAGACTATGGTTATGTGTTCCATGTATCCCTACTAATGATGTAAATACTTCAACCTTCACATGTACTGAACTCAAAGGTCATACCGTGGGAGCATGAAATTTATTACGAGGTAAACCCTATTGAAATTATAGACCGATTAGTGAAAGTTATTAAAAACAACGTCACTCCCATTGTTAAGTTTTTTTGATGAAATGAAAATTCATAGGAAGTTATGTGGTGACTTGAGGACATGATGATGAATTATAATCCCCATTGTGTTTACTAGAGTGATGAATTTCAAGGGAGATACTCGTTTTAAGGGGGTAAAATGTAACACCTCGAGTAATTTTGAACATTTCATTTGAATATATTAAATTTTAATTTATATATTCTAATTTAATATGTCAAAAATTCCATTAAAATGTAACAAACATTTCATATGTAACACACAACACGTAATTTTCATATGATACATGCAACACATATTTGGCATATGATACATGCAACACAGAATTTCTACAAAACAACTCTTTTTTAATATTATTAAAATTATATAATTTTAATCATGTCATTAAACATAGTTATATTAATTTTAATAACAAATTTTAAAGAAAGTTAATTTTTTTATAAATAAAAATTATTATTTTTGGTAATGTCCTTCTATGTTTAAAAATACTATTTTCTCAAATTAATTACTTTTAATGTCCTTTTATGAGAAATAATATAGTTAAGTTTAGAAACATTTAAATTTTTAAATTTACAAAATTAACATCATTATTTAATTTAGAATTTTGAAATTATCTAAAGTGAAATATTAGGATTTTTTTTGACAAATTTCAATTGTGGATGAATATTTAAAATTACTAAATTTTAATTCAAAATTACATTTAATTTATTTTATTTTTAAGGATAAATTTTATTTTCAAATTATTTTATGTATAATTAGATAATAGTTTTCTAACTTAATCCATTTTGGTCATTGGATCTAATTTCACCTTGAAATTGGATATAAAACATAGAAAACATTTGAGCATTTGTACTGTATACCATGTATTGTTGACCCAACTACAATATTAATATTAAGTAAATTTATACCACTTATGTGATTGAAATTTGGATAAATCGATTCCATATTAATATTATTAATAATTTATAATCTTTAATAATGTTAACATTGTTTTTTAAAAAAATATTAGTGAAAGTGGTTAGAAATAATTTCATCGGTTAAGTGAAAAAATAGTATTATAAAGCACTAAACCATAAATATAATACCCAAAAAAATCTATAAACATGTACAAAACAAATATTAAATCCATTATTCATCCATTAAGTTTCTATTATTGTGTTCTTTTTGGTTTTTTTTTGACATTTCATTGTTATAAACGTGGGTACACCTAACTTGTTTTAAAAAATTCCAAGTCTGTCTTTTCCCTTCCCAATAAAAGGACACCACATCTAACCAATCCCAAACACCAATAAATCCCCTTGGATATCCCAAAGACACATAAAATAATATCCCAAATTCCTTCCCTTACTCTTAGAATTATTACCATGGGAATAAATAAACTGAAGGATATTTTTGGCACAAATCAAAAGGAGTTACCCTATTAAGAGGCAACATCTTATCTCAAGATCCTTCCCTTTATTTTTCTTTTCCACCTCCTCCACTATCTTTATTATATTACTTTATTACAACACAATTATCCCAAATATACTATAATTTTTTATGATAATTTTTCTACCTACAATTACACACACTTCCATCTAAGCGATATTGAACATTCTTTATATATCTAGGACGAACTACCGTCCCACTAAATGATGATTGTTTATTTCTCCTTTAAAACATATCATAGTGGACATTATAGTGGAAAATATGTATATATATTTCATATGTTATAATTGTTATTTATTTAATCTTATTAATTACTTTTACAACACACATATTTTTAAATTCTATTTGGTTAAATTTCGATACTTTCGTTTGAGGATGTGTCGACTACTGCCCCCTCAACGTGATGTGATTCATTCACAAACTACATAAAGTTTGATTAATATGGGTTTAGAAAAAAATATTAATTTATATAACATTATAGTGATACTCTAATTATATTATATACAGATAAACTTTTATTTAATTTTCTTTCTTTCTTTCAATATGTTAATTAAAATGGAAACAGCGTTAATGCGTACATATGACTTACCATCTCAATGAAAAAAGTAATATATTTCATATTTATTTATTCTATACCTTATTATAATATAAATAAATTATATATGAATGATATTTATACAAGTATATGAATTCTGGAATAATGATATAATTATAAATAACAATGATATAAAAAATTAACACACATGCGAAAAACAAAGCGAATATTACCTGAAGTGAAACCTTAACATTGAATTGTTAAGGAGCAGGTAATATAGAGTCATAATATAAAAATATTGTATTACATATAAGAATATTGTTTTTTAAAATATTTATGTTAGTGACGCTTTCGTCGGGACGCGCGTTTCTGTTTGTTCGTGGATGGAGATGCTATTTATTACCTCACATTCCCGCTTTCCAAAGGAGGGTTACATCCTTTACTTATTCATGGACGTTTTCCCCAGGATTGAAATGAGATTATAGGATGTTGGTTCTTCCTTCTATGGATTCCTCCTCGAACTCATCAACTAGTTCAGGTCTCCCTTATAGACATATTATGTCGTTCGTGAAACTCTTCCCAGTGCCATATCTGCATGCACACCAGTTAATTATACTGCTTCTGTCAGGACATTCCAAGGGGTCCGATTAGGGATGTAACCTTAGGTCAGGGGAGTAGTTATGTTGGACATCACTAGCATGTCAGGATTCTAGAACACTAGAATTTCTGAGTTTATTCCCCTTATTATAGGGCTTCTCAAGGGTCTCGAAGCCCAAGGCTACCCATGTCAAATGCAAGGAATTATAGGCAATAGGAATATATCTGAGGTTTTCCTCAGCTTCCTATGTTTAACATCAGGTATTCCTCGAGATTAAAATCATGCGAAAACAGATCATACTGATCAGAACACTGACTAGAGTGGTTCAGGTGGGTGCAACCCCCGGAGGGGACACAAATGTTGGTTCTAAAACATGGTTAGCAACCCAATTGTTGTCAAAGAGAATGAGGAAGTATGTGGAATGATCCCATTAGGATATGGCGGCCTAGGTAAGAATCAAAATAGATGATGTATGGTTAAGTTAAGTTGGTGGAGAATGAGATGGAGACATCTCGAGGACGATGGTGATTTTGGGATTGAGTTTCGATAATACCTCATATGTATCCTTGTGGTATGGAATCAAAGTCCTCATAGTTCATCTGACGAAGTCTTACTATCGATTGGGGATTTCAATATCTTGCCACAGGATGGAGTCACAATGTCTTACCACTGGATGGGGTCACAAGGGCTTATCACTAAATGGGGTCACATTGGCTTACCACTAGATGGGGTCATAACGGCATACCACTGGATGGTGTCGCAACGGCTTACCGCTGGATGGGGTCACAACGGATTACCACTAGATGGGGTGACAATGGATTACCTCTTGATGGCGTCACAATGGCTTACCGCTGGATGGGGTCACAATGGCTTACCGATGGATGGGGTCACAATGGATTACCACTGGATGGGGTCACAATGGCTTACCGCTGCATGGGTTCACAATGGCTTACCGCTATATAGGGTCACAATGACATACTACTAGATGGGGTCACAATGGCTTATCACTGGATGGGGTCACAACGACTTGTTGCTGGATAGGGGATATTTTATGTCATGCGGGACAAAAGGGGAGTACAATTTAATGTCTTGGAGGACAGGGGTGAACTGAAGGGAAGTGGCCGGGACCAATGGGTGGTGGGATTAATTCTTGGGGAGCTTTCTTATGTACCTTACCTTGGCAAGGATCAAAGTCCATATAGTTTGGGAAGGAGTGAGATCTGACGTCAAGGGGGTCAGATCCAATAGATAGTGGGATTGAACCTTAGGGAGGCTTCTTACATACCATTATTTGGAAAGGATCGATTTCCATGTAGTTCTGGATGGATTATAGTGCTTACACTCAAGGTTTCCTGGGTGGGTTTCATGGTTAGTTCTTTCTCAAAGCCCACATGATTCATTCTTAGTGTGAGAAACAATAGGCAACATAGACCAAACGATCATATCGTGAAAGGTGCGTCTGTTGGAAGTGGAATGGGGCTTACACGTATTAAGCGACCCAAAGAGGAAACATGGGCTTACACATGGTTAGAAGCACGAGGAGATAGAGATTGGGACTTACTCTAATGTGGATGCCTAGGTGTTGACAAAGCCTAGTGGGATATGGATTTGGCACCCAGGAAGAGAGGTGGAGCAGGTATGGTACCTCCTGCAAGAAAAATCTAGGGGCTTACACCAGGGCGGTTGCCTTTTCACCGCAGACAACTGTATCTCTGATAAAGAGCATGTCATTCCATGTTAGGAATGATCTCACTCTCGTGGAGACCAGTGGGCATGAAGATTGTCCATGGTGGAGGAACCTCACGTCCGACGCACGGGGCGTGGTCACAGTTTAATTTCATGCGCTGAGGACAATGGTGCTTGGTAGTTTAACATCATTTAGCTTGGACGACATGGGTTCACTCCTGAAACCTAGGAAATACATAACTGATACCCACCTGATCATAAGGGAAGGAAGGCATCATCAATGTTGTGTTGAAGGGGTGTAATTGAACGATCCGTTGGGGGTCCACGCTAGCGTGGCTATGCAAAGAATAAATAGTTGTTAGGGTGCCTATGGGAAAAAGCATGATGTGAAGCAACACAATGGTAAGGATCATCTAAGGGAATTTGAAATTTCTCCGTGAAAACCTGAAGGACCGCACGATAAGAGTGTGTGTGACATAGGTGTGTTCCGCATAAGGGGGGCTCAGACAGGGTGCCTTAAGGTGAGGTCAACATAAGGAGCGTGCAGGAGAGAATGGGTTGGCGCAATATAGAAGTTCTACACGCCTGATTCAAGGGTTTCATGCAATATTATAGTGTTCGGTGAAAGAGGGGCTGGTTGCGTGCAAGACGGAGGGGTTGCACGCAAGACAGAAGGTTTAAGCGCAAGATGGACTGGTTGTGAACAAGACGGAGGGGTTGCGTAGAAGACATTCGGTTTTAAAACATGATGGAAGGGTTGCACGCAAGAGTTCCTGATGCATAGGGAACATGCACACAACATGGGACCCCTTCCACACAAATGAATTTGGAAAGAAATGAAAATCATGAGGATCAAGCCCCAGAGGTCACACTCGAAGTCACCCCCCAATGAATATGTCGCACAAAATTCCATTCCTGAAGACCATGAGGTTTTTTGTGAGGGCGTGGAAGATGTGGCTTTCGTGCAGCAGGGTGTCACTTCGTCTTCTCTTACCACCCCTGAAGGGTGGGGATATGGTTCATTTTATATGCCCAGTCCATGGAGAGGTGTGCTAATCAGTCAGGCATGAAATCTCCCTTTTGACATCACCTTGGGCGTGCTCAGTTGACATCTCCTTGTGCATGAAAATAGGGAAGGGCATGAAAAGGCCCTGTTGACGTCCCCTTGTGCGTGGAAACTGGTCCTGGAACGCAAATTCCTTCTTGAAGTTTCCCTATGCACAGAAAGGGCGTCGGGCGCACAAAGGCCTGGTTGATGTCACCTTGTTCACAGAAAGGTGTTCATGCATGTATACAACCGCTTCATGTCGCCTTGTGCGGGGAAAGGGGTTTGGGAATTCAATGTCCCAATTGACGTTTCCTTGTTAACAGAATGGGGGGTCGGACGCACAAACATTGGGTTAATGCCGCTTTGTGCGTGGAAAGGTGGGGCTGTGTGCATAAGATTTTGCGCATTCGGAGGCTACTTGCACATATCTGTGGACTCTTTCATGGGCCCGCCTCCTGGGCCCTGGACATTTCTCTTGCCCTCCGGAATTCATTTATTGATCTTTTATCTGCACGATGTGGCCCTTATTTGAATTTCGGCATCAATGAATGTCCCCCCTCAGAATTGAAGATGAAAGAGAACACGAAGGTCAGATTCTAAGGGTCTACTAAAAATGGGGAAACTTCATCGAGGGTGTGAAAAAAATGCATTTTTCATGTGTTAACTGGTTGTGCGTGCACGGAAGGTTTATCACCACATTACAAATAGGTAGAGGGCCCCCCTAGGCCATACATTGACTTTTTCCCCTGTGATAGGAATTTTTCTCTCACCCATGAAAATGGTCTCGATCCTTGCATAAGATTTCATGATCAACTCTGGATTTTTCATGCCATCTAGATTTTGCATTCCATCCAAATTATTCCACGCAAGCTGACTTTTTTTCACACCACCGCCACTTTTGCACACTGAATTTCATTCTTTCGCACGGATCCCATTGTATTTCCTAAATGGTCATTCAAAAAAACGATCTCGAGAGCGAGGATACCATTGCGGAAAGAAAAACCCAAATGATCATGAACCCTCATATTCATCATGTGAGGAGGGTTGTTTCTGATATCCAAATGCTTTTTGGCATGATTCCCAAGGCTCAAAGGGATTAATTCCAAAGAGGTAGCTTTCCAATAGGGAACATTGGTCTTCTGGAAGAGGTGATAATGCCTGGTTTGGAGACAGACACACCACAGTCATGGGTAACGCATGAGGATAGTCTTGTACAATTCCACAATACAAACAATAGACATCCTGCTTGGGAAACGTATAACACAAACACATATGCCCTAAATCTGAACACCATGACAGTTGTAGGAATCGATCCAATCCCTGCGAAATCACCCTGTATTTATGCAAGTATTTTCAGAAGAATTATTATTGATGAGACTAAGGGCTAGTAGGAATGGGATTTCAGATTCGTTGGAAACTTTACCAATGACTGGGCATGGGCATATTGGGTACATCTGACATTTGAGGAATTCGGGATGCAGATGTGGTCCATTAGGTTTTTTGAGGTCGTTTGGATGTCCCAATTACACATATGCAGACAACAAGACTTGGTAGCAGACTTGTTCAGTCGGTAGTCACCTAATACCAAAACATTTAACCTCCACCATGGATAGGTGGGAATCAGACCATGGGATATCCACTGTATCGAGGGAATATCCTTGGAGGGGTATCAGTACGACAAGTTTCTTCTAATGGAGAATGTCTGGGGGGATAGGACATGTACCCCAATCCTATCATGGAACATGCTTGAGCTGTCCAAATATGAGCTCAAAATAAAATATATCCTGAAGGAAATGTTCTATTCATGGTTGTTTAGACTCTTACAAACTAAGGAAAGGACCGTGAAGAAGCCAGTATGAGGGATGCAATGCCAGAACACATCTTAGAGGGGGAAGGCGGGATCATATTAGATGATTTTAGAGACAGGATAGTACCAATCGTGGGGATTTGGCATTAATGAAGGTCGAGACCCAAATGTGTGATATGCCAGCTTCGTTGTCGTATTCATGAGAGGATGGTTATTTCTTGTGAGGGACACGAGGATGGGAGTCCTCCTAGGGATGTTAGTGATGGATGTGATTATGGTGGAAAAGAACAAGGTTAACCTCGGGGTGCCAGTGTTGGTTAGGCTATACAGTATTCTAGAGAACATCTCGAGGGGATGCACACCCTAGAGGATATGTTGTCTACTCTAGATTCTCCACGACTGGGTCGTAGCCCACTATGGTGGGTATGACTTCTCGAATTCCATTCACTCGGGGTAACGGTATGCGGCCATCCCTCTTGAACATCACTGGAATCCTCCCATTGATTCTCAGGGATGATGGAATCAAGCTCAAGATTGGTAGCCACACCCACTTCGACTTCCACCCATTCAGAACCGTAGCCGAGAAAATGGTAGATGATGGGTGTGGTCCACTAGAGCAGAGGGAGTACTTTCAGAGCATCTGGGGCGGTGTTATAGTGGCCCAGATGGATGAAAAAATCTTCTGTGAGTCGTATGTGCTAACTAGGTTCGCCATCCAGTTTGGGTGCATGCTGAAGATGCCCAAGAAAATATACAATGTGGTTCATGAAGTGTGGCTTCCCTACATTCTTAGATTGTTGTGGCTTATGGTAATGATGGAAGGATTGGAAAAAATCATCACTCTTCCCCCACTGATTTTAGTGTGGGGTTGTCAACAAAGTATGACGAACACTGGATGAGAACATATCCTAAGTCTATTCTTTGGAAACGAATCAGGCAGATCAAGGTGGCCAATGCAGAGCCCGAAGAGCATGTAGGTAGACAAGGCATCGCGGGGGAAGTAAGGTAATGAACAGGTCTGATAGCTAGCATAGGGCAGGCTGATACTTTATCGGTAGGGGCAGCACATGACGAGAACGCTCCTCCTCCTTCTAGGGAATGGTGGTCTCCTATACGTCCTCCTGGTCCAGCAAGGGAGCTCCAAGGAAAGAAACTCAGGTACCTCCTGACACCATCTGTTGATGCTATCATCCCTTATATATGGTCTTTTTAGAGAGCGCTGTGATAGTCCATGTCCGCTGAAGAGTTGTGGCGGAGGTTGGTATGCACTAGACTCGATCTTCCAAACACAGGGCACATCCAAATGATTGATTTGGTAGACCTTCATCAACTTCATGCATACTTGAGAACCATTGATATGTATGCATGCCAACTGGGATGGTATGAAGAACTACATCTCCTGGTGAAACTAATTCTTGGCCAGGATCATGATCCAGTGAAACCACCATCTGAGGATGAATGTCTACAGGATGGAGGAGAAGAAGAAGAAGAAGAGTTAGAATAAGGGTGTGAAGAATATGATCATCAAGAAGAGGAGGAGGAAAATGTTTATGGTCTAGGTGGTGAGGTGCCTTCATAATCTCCCACTCACCAGTAGAGCTCCCTGGAGAGAGGATAAATTGTCGTCTCCAATGTAGAAATGGCAGAGCATCCTAAAGAATGGTTTAAAACTTATCTACACTGGACATTATCATTCTTAACCCCAATCCATCCACATAACCTTATCCAATTTAGGAACACATGTGATAGGTTCCCCAAGAATCCTCCCCCCCAAGGGGAGAAGGTATGCCTATGGAGACCAGGGAGCAACCTTGAGAGCTTGTCCTCGGGACCGAGCATTATCGGGTGCCAATTTCAGCTGGAGTAGGTGGCAATGAGACAGAAGGAGAGTCCCTCACCATCCCAATTTTTCAAGAGGAGCTGATGCTAGTGATTGAGTTTACAAGCACCAAAGGCTCCCCTATAGTGGCAGCTCTCACCATGACATAGGCATTGGACACTGCTGCTTTCAGCTCCTGTAAGTCCTTTATCACATTTGTTATCATCTTTGTTGGAGAATACACCTAACCAAGATACTGATTCCTGGTACAGTGATTTCAAAGCTGGAGGCATGACAAACCATCGAGTTTGGGATATTTGTAGAAGTTAGATGGGAAGTGGTTATGTATGAATCTACATAACTAACCATTATTGGTGTCACTACCGTGGTACTCGATGAGCGAGAGATTTCAATGAGGGATGGTAATGCTGCCAGAGTGGAGTTCCAGCCTGATGAGATTGAAGACGCTGATGAGGAGGAGGTTCCTAAAGAATACCCTACTACTGAAATCCTCATCTCTTTCCCTGAATATAGGCCCATGAACCCGATGAAATTGGTGATTCTGGCTCAGATAATATGGAGGAGATCCATATGAAACATCACATGGCGTGGAAGTGCATCAGATGCTTTCTCAGCAAACCACAATCATAATGGCTAAGCCAGATTGGTTCACTCTGCACCTGGCTATTCTTTCTCTGTACTAGAGGGTTATACACTTTCTATAGTCATGTAATGATCCGTGATTACATGGCAGAGAAGATAGAGGAGTACAACTGAATTTCATACATTTCCCAGAACCACAAAGATTCAATGAATTCTCATCCCTTCATGGAGGCCAATGAGGAGTACCAACACCTTGAGGATAAAATGAAGGAAAGTGAGGCATTCAATTCAAACCAATCTGATCTCGTTGAGAAACTGAAGGCCGAACTCATGGATGATCAGGATCAAATAGCAAAGGAAAATCGCCAAATGATTGAGCTCGAGAGTGAACAATCACGGGCAAAATCTATGGCTACTGAGTTACATCCTACTGCTACTCCTTAAGAGAAAGATATCAGGGGATGGGTAGTGATGTTGGAGTCCACAAGTAGGATGGTATCAGTACTAGAGTAGTCCATCCAAAATGTTGTTCTATAAATGCCATGTTTCGGCTGACCCCCCCCCTAAAGTCATCCTTCTTTATTAATTGAAGCTCTGAATTGTATGCATGAACGGACTATTTTCTTGTTTATTTTAATGCACATCGACCACAATACCAAAGTAAATAGTGGTCCATTCCTAATATCATGTGGGTCATGCCTTATTTTAGAAATAGCAGATGATCACAATATTACTCTATTTGAGTGTGGGAGTGACAATAACACATCGGACACCGGAGGATGAAATGAACCTTTCGGGATTTCGAGAAGAAAGGAGAAGACCTGATAGGTGGACAATGTCCCTAGGTTTGTCGAACTGTAACTTCCCCAATATTCTCTAGTGCACGAGCAAGGTACCACTAGGGTTGTTGGAATTAATCGGAACATAAGGGAATTGAATGTGAGAACAATGATACCCAAAATCTGAGAACACTATAAGACAATGTGACAATGAAGAATAAATTTTGACCATGTTCGAAACCCATTATCCCTATTGTGTTAGCCTAAAATGGGGATAACATATGAGGTCTGACCGCTAACCATGTTCGAAACACGGGGCCGAACTTGAAATGATATTCATTTGCCTTCCATATCATTGGCCAAGGACAGTAGGTGAGCCATAATCCGAGCATCCATACTATTAGGGGTATTTCCTTAGACGTGAAAGGGGATGAGGGTCTGAATGAAGGGCTCAAAAATTTTGGATACTAAACGAGGGGAATGTTCCCATGAAAATTATGCTCTCTGGGTTCTTTTTTAAAACACATCTGAATACTGCGTATATGACGTTTTAGATAGAGGAAGTTGAGTCCCGTTCCAAGTATGAGGGTCCTAGGATCGGACTCCTCCAGCTTAATGGTCATAGGATTATCCATTAAGGTGTCTTGATTTAATGAACCGGGCATAGTGCGGCACAGTAGACGAACCCCACATGTAGTTCCAATAGGGAGATCTCATTTTAGGGTTATATAACTCAGACATGGATGGGAAAAGACATGGGGCACAATGTATGGATATTTCAAAACCTGACATGAATGGGGACCCATGAGGTACTCCCTACACCACATGTTCCCCAGAGAGCTTAGTCCAGGGGGCTGAAAGAGAGGAAAATATTTTATATTCCTAGGCTTGGACCCAAAGACAATGTGTCTAGGCGTTCATACATATCTGGTGAGGATGAGAATCAATCCACACATAGTTCTATGAGATGTCATGTATTTTAACTTCATGTAAAAAGGACATGGAGTTATCTTAGTTTATGGTCATAGAACATGGACCAGAGATTGTAGGGAATTCAGGGGACACATGGTGAGGTAATTACGAAACCTACCATGAATGTTGACTTGGTGTCTAGATCACTATGTGTTCTTTGGGGTGGTTTTTGGTCGAGGGACTGAAAAAAAATGTTAGGATGGGCCTGATGAAAAGTGAAAGAGTGTTCCAATGTATCCCATGAGAATGAGAATCAATCCATACATAGTTCTAGATATTTCATGGTAAGATACCAGTTCTAGAGATAATAAGGTAGTGTGGATCTGGCCATTTCTCCAAAAGAAGCAGCATTTAATATATCTTGTTTTTCCTTCACGATGAATGTGTTTTTTTTGTGAAGCAATGGACCTAGGATAAAAATTATAGGCATAAACACAATAATAAAGATGTATGAAGGCATTCAAAAATGGTACGGTGTGCGTCCAATACCAAACATGATGTCCCCTCAAGTGAGGATATCACATTGTAGTGTTGTTTTCATCGTGCATCCAGGAAGATAATGTCACAGTTTAGGGTCATGTGATGGGACCAACCATGCATTTTAATGTCATGTGGTATAGATGTAAAAGTTTATTGTCATGTGTTACTGGGCATCATACATTAAAGTCATATAGATCAGACATATATAGGAGAGAAGAGGTTCCAAAGGGAATTTTCATGGAGTGATAAAGCATACCTGATGTGAATGAGGACAAGATCCACATCATACAGTGTATGATTCCGAGGAGGAATCCTTGGGCCGAGGGGAAAATTTTTTTAGAGGATATGAGACAGGAGAGGCTAGCCACCCAGTTGAGCTGGACCCAAAATTGAGATGTTCGACCATTCCTACATATCCCATGGGAATGGGAATCAAGCCGTACTTAGTACTAAAAGTGATCATAGTCTAAGGGCATAGATCTCGAACCAAGGAAAATATGAATCCTTATATGTAAGTGCGGACCTTAAACAGATCCCTAATCCCACATTAGTCAAACTCAGTTTGGGAAACAAGTGCAGAAGAGGTCTTTTTGAATACATGGAATACATGCCAAGGGGAGGTTAGTGCAGAGCCCTGAATGATGCCTTACCACAGCTTCTTTCCTCCTATCATGAAAATGTGTACTGAGGGGCCGTCCAAAAGTGTCGAAAATTCATTTGGACATGATGAGGTGGAATATAATGTGAATCATGTAATCAACATTCATGTCATGAAGGGGCTAGCGTGACCATAGAGGATAACTATTTACCATATTTGAAACACAACATCAATATCGTGTAGCCTAAAATGGGAACAAAAAATTAACATCGACTACTGATCATATTCATAATGCGGGACTTGTATTGATTTATTGTATGAAACCCTCTAGGACGTTGGCCTATAATGGTAGGAGAGCCCTTAAGCCTAGCATTCAGGACATTTATGGTTCCCTTCAGGTGTGAAATATAATGGAAGCCCAAATGAACAAGAACACAAATCCTGAAAAGTGGGTGAAATCATGTCCAGCTAGAATCTTACACTACATGTTCTAGACCAGAGTATTCATGGACCAATTAGGGAATCACCAGAGAGGTCCAAGTAACCCGACTTAAGGGCATCCAACTCAAGAGATGAGAGCAGGGAAAGGGATCATAGGCTGCTCAGGAGAGGGAGAGAGGTATTCGGTGTGGTGGTTATAAACTAAATGTGAATGCGGACATAATCTCATACCACACCATAAACCCCACATCTTAATGAATAGAGGCCAAGGGGCCAAAATGATATGGTGGTTTTTGAGATATGGGGCTAGACCAGAATACTGGAGGTTTGGGAGGTCCTACATATCCCTTGAGGATATAAATCAAGCCACACATAGTTTAAGAGAAAAGGATGACACAAATAAGGGCAAGATACCTAAACAAGTGGCATGTATGGCATGATGAGTAACTCGATGTGAATGAGGACTTAATCCCGCACCACACTGTATAATCCTAAGTGAGAGCTTGGGCCACCAGCCTAAAATGGTTGGGGGCCTAAAGATGGGCCATGGACAGAATGCCACGGCCTCCTTGCAGTTTATCGTCTTACAATAGGGACAAGGTCATCTTAGTTTAGGGTCATAAAACTTGGACTGAAAATTCCTAGTTTAATGTCATATGCATGGGACAGAGAGGGCGAATCATCATGCCTATAGAAGGCCACAAAGAGGAAATGATGATAGAGGACAACTGTTGAGCTGGTTCCCAACACAGTATCCACCCTTGTGTAACTAGAAGGGGGGAAAATTAAGTGTCGATCGTTGACCATATTCATAACATGGGACTTTTATCTACTTGTCGCTCGTAATCCTTGAGGGAATTAGCTTGTAACGGTTGGAGAGCCCTTGTTCCAATAATCCATGCCATTTAGGGGACCTTTTGGATATATAAAGTTATTGAAACCCAGATTATGGGACTCAAGAAGCATGAAAGGTCCTGTAATCACAGGATGGATGATAAATGAATGTATGGATGCCTCAAGGGGATATTTGTTGTGTGATGAAATAGCCCAACGTGAATGAGGCAGTGAGTCCATACTGCACCACACAATCCTAACTGAGAACTTGGGCTAGGGGCCTAAAGGGGTCGAAGGACCTAAGGATGAGTGTCCCAACCAATTATAGACATATAACCTCTCATGAAGGAATTGCCTCCATAGCTCCCATGCCTGTGTGAGCAGCACTCAGTGTGGGAAACAAGGAGTAGGACTAAGCTCTCTCGATCACATAAGGGTCTGACTGTGGGGATTACACTCCAACTCAAATAAGAACAATATTTTGAGAGACAGTGGGGCAGAATGAACCATCACACTCCATGTTTGGGATATTTGGGGCTTTTTCCGATGGGCAAAACCTATGGGAGGTCCTACGTATCCCAAGTGGATGGGAATCAAGCTACACATAGTTCTGAAAGGGCCATGAATTTTAGCAAAATGCGTTAAGGACGTGGGAGGATTAGAATAACGGAGGAGGGCACATGGTTCAATCAACATAACCCTAGCATTGGTGGGTCCTAGGAAGCTTACACGATGCTATGTGATATCCTCCAAAAGAACTATGCCTAGGAGGGGACAGTGAAAGAGGAAGTTGGGACTGGACACAAGATGAGGTGTCTAAGCATTCCTACATATCACATGAGGATGGGAATCAAGCAACATGATGTTCTGGAGATGCAGTCTAATATCTTCCAGGATGAAGAACAATTTATGTGCATGAATGACTGTACTATTTAAGGTCATGCAAGACCATAATGTTGTTTAGGGTTATGCAGGACTGTATAGTTTGTGGTTGTACATGACCATCATGCAGTTTCGGGTCATACATAACCAGCGAGTACGTGCCATTGGAGTAAAACTTGTCAATAATGTAAGGTTCATCCCATTTTGGTTCCATGTTAGGTGGTTTCCTTCTTGGTATCATTGGTGCCCTTAGGGCCTATACCAAGTCACCTTGCAATAAGGAATAGAGGCAAACTTTCTTGTTGAATTCTCTAGATATATTTTTCTGATGCCTTTCTAGATTGTACAGGGCACAAATCCTATTCACTTTGAGAACTTTCAATTCATCCAGACAGAATTTGGTTATATTATCTGGCGCTTGCAAATCATAGACAGTTGTGCGCAGTGAGGGAAATTGAATATGGATGGGCAGGATAGCCTCTTTCCCATAAACCAGGGAATATGGGGTCACCTATGTGGAATTATGATTCGTCGTTCAGTATTCCTAGAGGGAATTGGGGAACTATTTCAGCCAACACTTCTTATACAGACCAACCATTTTCTATATAATTTTAAAGAGGTTTTTGTGGAATGCCTCGATCTATCCATTTTCTTGCGCATGATAGCGGGAGGTATGGTTATAACGGATGTTGTACTGAGCAATCAATTTCTTCACCTCTTCTACCCATATGTTCAAACCGTAATCAGTGAGGACAACGTGAGGGACTCCAAATCTATAGAGAATGATGGAGCTCACAAAGTCAACGATGGAGTGATCCTTGACCTCTCTAATTGGGACTGCCTCTTCCCACTTGGATAAGAAATCTGTAGTAGTCTGGATGAATCTGAACAGGCAAGTTGTCATTGGTGGATATGGTCCCATTAAATTGAGTCCCCACATCACAAATGGCCAAGATTACTTGATGGAGTAGAGAGGCTCTGGCAGTCGATGCAGGAAAATTAGATGAATATGGTACACATGGAATCTCTTGGAAAACTCGATGTATTCATGGATCATGGATGGCCAAAAGTACACCAGCCTCTGGATCTGGTGAGATAGTTTTGGCCCATAATGATGATCCCCAAATGAAC
Source organism: Viscum album (assembly GCA_963277665.1). NCBI lineage: Eukaryota > Viridiplantae > Streptophyta > Magnoliopsida > Santalales > Viscaceae > Viscum > Viscum album. The sequence goes on from OY728150.1 coordinate 1,660,282,950, forward strand.
CAACGTTAACCTCTTCCATTACCTAAGAAATCTTGGCTCCATGACTGTAACGGAGGATAACCCCATCAAACCCACACTTGTAGATAATATTCTCATGTCCAGGGCCATCCTGGAGGGTGAACTACAATGCACGGCACTGGATTCGCTCACACTAGGCCCGATCTACTAGGAGATTACCATTCTAGAGATACTCTACCAAGGGGGCTCCCCAATTGATAGTCACTTCAATCACTACATCCATGGGACCTGGGGGTCCTGACGTAGATAATCTTGTGGTCATGTGACTCACCTACAAGCAATCATCATCATCTAGGGTAATAGGAACAATGACTCTTCTGTGTGCCACATGGATAATCAGATCGTCGCATTTGGTCTCTACGAGTGATACAGCTAGGCTGGCTAGGGCATCCCCCTGACCGTTATGAGATCGAGGGAAAAAAGTAACTTCTACCCAAGATGGAAACTGGTCCATTAGCTGGAGAGTGACCTCAAACAATGGTAAAAGATCTATCTTACTAACGACATAGTCATCATTGATCAGTTTGATGACTAGATGGGAATCACCTATCACATGAAAATGGGGCATATCAATCTCGAGGGATAGCCTGAGACCAGTGATGAGAGCCTGATACTCTGCCTCATTGTAGGTGAAGTCTTCTGACAACATGAATGAATAAGACCAAATGGGTTTTTTTAGTGTAATGGAGATGATACCTTGGAATACTCAATTGAGTCTAGGATTATTAAGCCTTTTGCCCGTGGGGCTCCAGGAAGCACCATTGATGTGCATCTTCCCACACAGTGTGGCATGGTCTATCAAGAGGATCACCTCATCTGGGAAATCGAGATCAAGGGACTGGTCCGCAGGAGCTGGATGGGAAGAATGGAATTATGCCAACGCTTTCCCCATAATAGACTTCTGAGGGAAAAACCTGGTATCAATCTTTTGGAGGATTACCGGCCACCAAGCTAGTCTGCCTGTCAGCCTGGGGTGGTTCAAGATATACTTAAGGGTATATACTCGAGACACCAGCTATCATGGTGCTGCATGTAATGTCAGATTTTTTTTACTGTGAATACCGGTGCTAGACAACTCTTTTCTATATGGTAGTATCTAGTTTTTGTATCGAGTAGCATTGGGATAAGGTAGTAAAGGCTATTCTCCATCCCCTTATTGTTCTTCTGGATGAGAAGAGCACTGAGAGATCATTCCAGGGAGGTCACATAATGGAACAATGGATTTCAGATGATAGGTGGAATTAAGACTAGATATTGGAATAGGTACTTCTTGATCTCATCAAAAGTAGTCTGAAACTCTTCATTCCACACATAAAGAGTTCCTTTCTTCATGATACGTGAAAACAGATAACAAATTCCAGCCAAATTCGCAATGATTCAGAGTATGTAAGATAAGTTTCCTTGGATTCCTTGAAGTTTCTGAATATTTCATGGAGGAGACATCTGGATAATGTCCTTGATCATCTCTAGGTTAAATTTAAAGCCCCCTTATCTAACAACGAAGCCGAGAAACATTCTAGAGGTGATATCGATGGCACAATTCAAAGGGTTCATCTTCATGTGAGAGGAAAAGAGAAAGCCAAACACCTTCTCAAGTCCATTGATATGGTCCTGATGCTGGCCAGATTTGACCACCAAATTATCCACATAGTACTCCACCAACATTCTATGGATTGGATTAAATATTAGATTCATAGAGTGCTGGTATTTGGCACCCAGATACATTAAACTGAATGGAATGCGATAGTAATAAAAATTACCTTGTGGTTCCCTGAAGTCTATACACACCTCATCATCGAGGGCCATTCAGATCTAGATATACCTGTAGTAATAATCCATTGAAGATAGGGCTTGGAATCCAGTTGTAGCATCAATCAAAAATTTTGTCACATGAAAGAGAAAATCATCCTTCAGATAGTGAAGGTTGAGATGTCGGATGTCGATGCAGAATATGATCTATTTGTTCTTTTTCCTGAATGGAATAATATTGGCTATCCATTTGGAGTAATGGACCTTCTAAAAAACTGGCTATGATAAGATTATTATCTTCTACCTCATACAAGGCACCATGAGAATGGTGCATCTTTCTGGGAGGCTACTTGAACCCATGATTATTTTCTAGGAGACCGAGGTGGTGGGTCGATACCTGAGGATCTAGTCATGGAAGCACATCATAACTCTTGGAGAACGCATCCTGGTGTTGTTTTAAGAAGTATTCATACTGTTGTTTCTCCTTGAGGTGCATAGAAGTACGGATCAGTTGGTGTCTCGGGTCTGCCTTGCTGTTGAGGTTCACTGGTACCATCTCATTAACTATGGAAGAGATGCCCTCCTCAAAGGTGGGGGTAGAATCCTATAAATCATCTTCTTCATGTATGGAGGGGGAATCCTCTACGGTAGGAGTTTATTCGGAGTCTACAGTTCCTGAAGGGAGGCTGGTACCAGCCTGAGTGGTATCAGACACTACATCAGGGGACTCTGGTGCTGCCACAACCATAGAGACGAATGTTGTCGATCTGGTCCCATCAGGCCTTCGGCCCAAAGGGCCATGCATGATGATGTCGAAATAATAATGGAGTGTTGGAATGATCCAGTTAATTTTGGCCTGACAGATCAAGAATGTATGATGTAATGTCGTCACCATGGGGTGGACATCCCGATATCTTATTGGAGTAGGGGCCTCTGGGATCAGTTGTGCAAGATTTGTATAGGAGTATGAGGTGATATTATGATGTCTCATAGGCATAGAGATATATTCCCTCATCATTCCAGATACAATGATGCATTGTCCAATGTCTAGGTTCATTGCTCCAATCGTTGGATTGGAAAGACGTACATGTCATCTTGATCTATCCATGGGTCAGTCGTAACCATGGCATGATCAACCTCATTAGTTTGAATCATATTGTATTTTCTCATGTGGTAGTCGGTATCTAGATAGCGGGATTCACAAGAGGAAAAGGGAGACACATAACCTTGATGCATTCCCACTCAACCACTAATGAAGTACTTGAGGTACCGTTGGTATGATGAGGGAACCACTACATGCATGTGGAGCCATGGCCTTCCCATCAACGCATTGTAGGTAGTGTCTGGGGAGACAACCTTAAACATGGTGCTGGCAAGTAGGCCAGTGAACTGGGTCTTAAAGCAAATCTTGTCAATTAGTGTCAGTTCTATCATGTCATAACCTTGGATTCTTAGGTTATATGGACTCATATCATCTTCAGATAATCCCAATTTTTGTAGTGTCTGAGTTTGGATTAGTTTGATTCTAGTGCCCGTGTCAACAAGACAATGATGAACTTCAACGCCATTGAACTAGATAGTGATGTACAGTAGGAGAATGTGCCCATGTATGGGAGAGCCTTCATCTTCTTTATAGAATGAGATAATGGATGGAATTCATGATTCCCGACTTCCTCACCCCGAAAAAAATCTACGGATGCTAAATCCATCTCAAACTGGTGGGGGATTTTTAAAGCATCAGTGAGGGACCGACGCATATCAGATGACAAGAGAAGGGCCTCAACGATTAAGAGCCATACTGGAATACTGGATATATTATTAAGAACATTGTACTTTTTTCCAGGCATGAACTTATGCTTATAGTAGTTCGCTCTATGATAGGAGGTATGGTGGGCCCTACAGACTAGACCGACCTCTGACTTTTATTGGGAATATCCCTATTCTCGCTAGTAGATGCCAACAGAGTGACTACCAGATGAGGTCTAGATGACTATGACTATCTTGTAGCAGGGCGAGGCTGGTCACAACATAGTCGGGGTGGCTTTGCCTGATCTAGCAACATGAATAGTGGAGAATGTAGGCCTGATACCACCAGATGAGGAGGCTACGCATGCTGAGCTCTGCGCTGATCTTGTTGTATAGTTTTTGGTAGCATGCATAGCCTAGATAGATGTGCTGATTGAGGCACTCCGAGAGCCCATATAGCCATGGATTCTTTGATTCTGACGATAGCTGGGGACATTGGGAGGATCCTCCTAGCGCTCCTCGTCTTCCAGAATCATGTAAGGATTTACCAGCTCTACGTTATAAACCGAGGTGTACCCTTGACCGTCACTCAATGTATTTTACACTAGTGGATGAATTCTGGGAGGGATAACCATCATCGGGGGAATGAAGTCACCGATAGTACAATACAATGAAGGAATTAGCGGGGGGCTTTGCTTTCCCTTACACCACCGGTATTTTCATTTTTGAGAAGAGGTCTGCTGAGACAACAATGTAGATGTAGTGGTTGCAACATCTAAAGGCTATGGTCGATTCAGATTCACCTAGATGACACCATGGGAATGAGCGACTATTTTATGAGCCATCGAATCATCATACTTATGGGACCCAGGACTAGAATCCTAGTGCCAATCACCCTCACTGTCACTCCTAGTGTCTAGCCTCATGAAGGTACATGCCACATATGCCGGAGTTGGGCCTAACCAGACTATGTTGTTATCTACTTAGTCTTGAAGCTAGTATTTGAACACATAGAACATCTTGCGAGAGTATCCTGGGATCTGGTGGTAGGGTCAGTAATTGGGGCAATTAGTGAGGTTTGCCTCTTCCGACCTTCTGCACACTGGAAAACGTAGAATCCACTACTCTAAGTCACTGCGGAATTAACCGGGGACCTGTTCCTTATTGAATGAGTATGTATAGTTTCTCCTAACTAGAAATGTGTCCCTTGGATCTAGAACTTAACGAGGAGCTCGAGGTTCTTTTCAAAAAGGTGGAACTTGGAAATTTGCCATGGGTGGTGGCAGCGCATTGCACAGAGGCGCATTCCTATTCTGAGGTGGGCACTGCTGGCCCGGTAGCTACACCTGAGGGGGAAGGCCACTAAAATGAAGTTGAGGCAAATACACTGGTAATAAGTATAATTGCATGGGGGCCTCAATATGGTCCACTACAGTAGGCTCGGCCCTAGCAGCCCTTCTCACGGGGATCACATAAGGCAACAGACATGACTGTTTAGCCTGTTGTAATGCTTCATATAGGCACTTAGCCATATCATTGAAGTCTCCAAATCCCCCAGGATAGTTCTGGGTTATCATAGAGGGGACCATCTTCGTCTTCACAATCCCTATGCACATCGTCAGCAATTTATCCTAAGTTGGTGGCATGTCAAGGGAATATGGGAGTCCTTTCCACCAGAGGACCAAGTCAGCAACGCACTCATCAAGCCTCTGCTTTCACTTAAAGAGGCCTGAGATACATGTCTTCCATGTGGTGGAACTGAAATTATAGAATAATTTCATATTGAGGTCCTCCCAGTCGACTACTGATCTGATGTGGATATTTATGTACTAGAAAAACGTAGGGCCTTCCAACGTCTGCACAAAACACTGGAGTTTGGTGGCTTCCTGCTGCACTAATGTTCCAAACATGGGGCCAGATCTTAAGATAAAGTGTTCCAAGTGCTATGATGGGTCCCATATCCTATTGAAAGGGGAAAATGTGGGATTCAAAAAGCCCCAGGGGATGGCATATCATCCACCCATGCCGGATAAGGCTTTCCATCAAGCGGGAGTGTCATCTGTATTTTTTCTAATGCCTCAAGGCGAGCAATGATTTCTGCCATTAGATCATCCAGGTAGGGATTTGTATCATGACTAGGATCCCTGGCAACTAGTGCATTGGTAGGTTCTACAATATGATAAGGTGGCCCATCGGCTCATGGAGTTGCTGTTGGAATTACATGTGGGGAAGCTAGGGGAATCCAAGTTGGGTCCCGAGGATTTTCATGTTTCTCAGGAGGGTATGGAGAGACATACCGCACTCTATTGCCATTGGTTCCAACCTCAACCCATTCTGTATGGGAAGGATGGTCTCGGTCAACTGGAGGCAATTCACTGAGGGGAAGCTATGCCTACCCCTACTTCCCCATCCTACGATCACTATAGGCTAGTTGTCACTCTGTATCATGCTCAACAAGGAGGTCATCGACCATCTTCTTTTTTAAGGCGAGTTGTTGATGCAATGCGGCTTTTTAGGGTCGTCTTCCACATTCTCTACCGAGCTAGATGGGTTAGAGTGTTTGATAGCTCCATGGAGTTCCATGCCCATGTTGGGATTCTGGTTGAGTATTAGTGCCTCAGTGGGCACGGGAATACCCCGTAGATTTCTCTGCGGGTGAGTTATCCTTCCTGACAGGTCTAAGAAGTGTGAGACTCCCTCGGGGGGTAGGTCCTCTCCAAGAAGCTCTAGATTGTTCTTTCCATATGGTAGGTCCTCCATGTTAACTGCGACATTTCCTAGAATAATATTCTCTATGTTTCCTAGAAAATCAGGTTGTCGTCGGATAAGACTGAAGAGCAGGGCAACATACTACCCCTAGCCAAGGATTTGTATGTGGGGAGAAGCCTCTTTGATAATCGTTTGAAGTACACTGAAACTCTAAACACACTGATTTAGAAGATCCATACTGTGACCTAGTGACTCAAGTTACTAGGCCATAGGGAGTGCGGCCTAATCAACTATATGGTATTGTTTTCCAATTTCCTTGTAATGTGCTTGGCTCTTAGGGATAGCCACTCACTGAGTATAAAGATGGAAATGAGTCGCCCAGAGGGTTTGACGGAAACACATGACTTCCTCTTGGGTGAGGGATTCTTGTGTACAAAAATTTGTCACTACAACTGACCAAAACATCCCAAGGTAGTGGTTTTCTGCAAATATATCCCATAATCTCCTGGGATAAGATTCAGGGTTCATCCGTTCATTTCCCAACTTATCAACCGGAGGCAGCTGGGGAATGTGTAGCGATACCGAATCATACCACCAGGACTATTGGCCGACTTGTGGATAATACGGTGAGAATGTTGACAAACCACCGCATCTCCGGCTATCCTCCGAAGAGTGAAGTGACTTAGTCATGACATCGTGGTATGAAGGGTTGATAACCGCAGTTTTCGGAGCAGGGAATATGGATGCTGGAGGTGGACCACACAACTTCTCTTCCACCGTTGGTCCCCAGAATAGCTCTTTGTAATCTCTAGTCGAGTTAGAGAGTGCTTCTGTTGATGATGACAACAATTGTAGTTATAACCTGTGGAGCTGCCAAATTTTGTCTTCCTAGATATACCTGTAGAGGGATGTGGGAATTTTATTGACCTCACATTCTTGTAGTACTAGTATGATGTGACCTGTCCTTACCCTGACACATGACGTGGAGAATCTAGGTGAGGGATTCATCGCTGAGTCGTATTCGGCTTCGGAATCTGAGAAGAAAATTAGTTTGATCTTAGTCAGAATCCTCTCAGTATTCTTTTTATTGTGGCGATGACCTTCCCTCCATCCCTAGGATTGATCTTCAAGGCAGGGTAGATTTTCGGCAAGATGAGGACCTTCTGTCATATTACTACTAGGGAGGAGAGGATTCATGCCAGGGTATGCTAGGGTGCGAGGAGAACAGGGGTATATATCGAAGGGGACATGAGGAGGACCTTTTTGGGATGTTCTGTAGAGGGTAGGACCTCTGATGTAGGTTATTGGGGTACTTTTAGGACCTCCATGACTGTTTCCCCAAGTGATATCAGTTCGAGGACGGTCCTCATACAGGTCGAGCCAAAGACGGCTACGACCTTTGTGTTGTTTTCTAGTGAAGTGAGGTTTTCCATCACCCCTCTGATTACTGAGGCAATGAGGACCTTTGTTAATGACTGTAAGAAAATGCGGAGGGCCCCCACACTAGATATCGACCAGATACACAATTTCTTTACACCGACGGTTTCTGGTAGGACGGATGATTTCATACTCGAAGTAATGAGCACGGGAGAGGCTTCTGTGCTGAAAGTAACCATCGTGGGGAGGTCCCTCATTCGGACTGAGGGTAGCACGAGGTGGACCTCCATGCTGAGCATGGAAGCAGGGGAGACCCGCATTCTCCATGGTGGCAGTATAGGGTGGGCCTCCGTAATGGCAGAAGCCACTACCTACACCAGCGATCAAGAGAGTCAACCCAATATTTTTGTGGGGTGGTTGGGTCTCGATCCAGGCAAGGTATACAAGTTCCCCTACTCATCATACATAATGGTTTGATGATATACGTCAGGGGTGGCCTGATCCACAATATTTGCTAATGTTGATGACCCTTGATGGGGGTCCTCCTCAGCATGTGCCTGACGCTGGCGTCGGGTCAACTTGACTGAGGCCAATGGTGTAGGTGATTGCCTAACCTTATCCTCAACTCGTGGGACCACATAGAGACAATGGAATAGCCTAGGGGGATTCCTCCATATGGCCCCAGAAATGGGATCCCGATAGGGCTGGTCCATACATCACATACATGTTATTTGTAGGGGAGAAATTCAGTGAGGCGTTCTAGGGAGAAGTTCTCGAAAAAACTGTATGTTGGAGTGGGGAGTAGTGGCTCCCTACATGGACCATGGGGTGGCGGTGGTGATGAGGCATAGATTTTTTTAGATCCTGGCAAGCCATATCCTGAGTCGGGATAATATCCTACTCCTTATGTCGGTGTACAAGGTCAACGATCACTCTCCACTGAATGAATTCATAGTGGGTGATGGGGTGTGGGCGCCCGACTTTTGTAGCCATGGAAATTATCACTCAAGTAGTAGAGTCATGTAGGACTGCCACGTTGGCATTTCCCCTGCCCTGATTCTTGTGGGTGGGTAGTGATCGAATTCATGCACCCGCTTGGTTCCTGAAAAGTAGGGAGATAAGCCCATTAGTGTTGAATGGAGAGAAACAGAAAACCAGTGCCCCGATGCCATTCCGTCTTCCAGGGCCGGTAATATGGATCCACACTAACAACATTGCAGACAGGGATTTCCAATGTTTTGAATGCCCAAACATCTGGTGTGTTTCACACAGGGTCTACTATTTTCATTGTGGGACCTGATGCCAGATAGTTGTATCCAGTGATATGCTAATCCACAGATGTCTTGGACGCTACTAATCTCCATATTGAGGAGAAGGCATCCATTTCAGATTCACCATTTCTATTTCTGAAGCTTTCACTAGGGCGTGAGATTCCATCTATTTGAGGATGGAGATGTTGTTTGTTGCACCGTATTCCTGCTTTCCAAGGAAAGACAAATCAATTCCTTATTAGGGGACATTTCCTCCCTGATCGAAATAGGATGATGGGATATCAGTTCTTCCTTCTATGGATTCATCCTCAAAACTCGTCACCTAGTCTGGGACTCCCTTATAGATTTGAGAAGTTGTTCATGAAACTCTTCCTAGTGCCATATCTTCATGGACACTAGTTAGTTATGTTGCTTCGGTCGGGACATTCAAAGGGGTCCGGTCAGGGAAGTATCCTTCGATCAGGGTAGTAGTCACGTTGCATATCACTGACATGACTGGATGATGGAACACTAGTGCGTCTGGGTTTATTACCCTTATTTTAGAGCATCTAGAGGGTGCGGAATCCTGAGTCATCCCACATCGAATATGGGGTATTATATTCCATAGGCATGTATCTGAGAGTTTCTTCATATTTCTATATTTAACACAGGGTATGCTGCGAGTTTAACATCTAGAAGAGATGGATCAGACTGATTGGAACTCTGACTAGAGTGGATCAAGTGGGTGCAACCCCTGGAGGGAACACTGATGTTAGTGTTAACGTATGGTTAGATTCCCAATTTTTGTTAAAGGAAATGAAGAATGATGTGTCATGATCCTACTCGGATGTGGTGGCCTGGGTAAGAATCATAATGGATGATGTGAAGTGGGTGGAGAATGAGATGGAGTCGACTCCAGGACGACGGCGATTTCGGTCTTGAGTCTCGAAGAGACATCCTACGTATCTCTGTGGTAGGGAATCTATGTCCTCATATTTCATCTGACGATGGCTTACTGTAGATTGGTGACTTCAACGAATTATCACCGGATGGGGTCACAATGGCTTACTGCTGTATGGGGTCACAATGACTTACCGCTAGATGGGGTTGCAATGGCTTACCGCTGGATGGGGTCACAATGATGTACTAATGGATGGCATCACAACGGCTTACCGCTGGAATGGGTAACAACGACCTACTACTGGATGGGGTCAAAAAGACTTACTGTTTGATGGTGTCACAACAGATTATTGTTGGATGTGGTCATAAAAGGCTTACTACTGGATGGGGTCAAACGTTTTACCTCTAGATGGGGTCACAACGGCTTACCACTGGATGGGGTCACAACGTCTTACCGCTGGATGGGGTCACAATGGATTAACACCGGATTGGGGATTGTTTAGTGTCATGCAGGACAAAAGGGTAATACCGTTTAATACCATAGAGGATGGGGTAAACATAAATGAAGTGTCCATGACCAATAGGTGTTGGGCATGAACCTTAGGGAGGTTTCCTATGTACCTTACCTAAGAAAATATCAAAGTCCACATTGTTTGGTAAGGAGTGGGAAACAACGTGAAGGGGATGAAACCAATGGATGGTGGGCTTGAACCTCAGGGAGGCTTCTTACGTACCTTTCCTTGGCAAAGATCAAAGTCTGCATAGTTCATGATGGAGTATGGGGCTTACACTCTAGGCTTCCTGGTTGAGTGACATGGTCAGTGCTTGCTCTTAGCCCACATAGGTCATGGTCAGTGTGAGAAACAAAGACAACAAAAACAAGACGATCATGTCGTGAAAGGTGTTTCCATGGGAAGTGGAGTGGGGATTACTCGTATTAAGTGGAAAAAAGAGGAAAGAAGGGATTGCGCTTGGTTTGCAGGCATAGGAGATGGAGATTGGGACATACTCCAGGGTGGAGGCCCGGGTGCTGGAAAAGCCTAGTGGGATTGGAATTTTGAACCCAAGAAGAAAAGAGGAGCTGTAATGCTACATACTGCAAGAAAACGCTAGGGGCTTACACCAGGGTGGTTTCCCTATCCCTGTAGACACACACCCCTCCAATAAATAGGATTTCATTCCATTTGAAGAATGATATCACTCCCATGGAGACCAGGGGGCGTGATGATTGTCCAAGGTGGGGGAACCCCACATCCAACGCATAGGACATGGTCAAAGTTTAGCGTCATTATCTAAGGAAAATGGTTCTTGGATGTTTATGTCCTTGATCTTGGATGAAGTGTGTTCACTCTACACCCCTATGTCTTATATCACTGATACACACATGCCCTTGAGGGATGGAAGGCATCAGCAATTCTGTGTTGAAGGGTTGTTATGGGGCGATCCATTGGGGGTTCCACAGTAGCATGGCTATGTGAAAAAGCAATAGCCATTAGCATGCCTATGCTAAGAAGCATGAGGCGAAGATACACAATGGAAAGCACCACTCGAGGGGCTTTGAAATTTCTATGTGAAAACATGAAGGGATGCATGGAAAGATAGCGCAAGACATAGGTGTGTTGTGCCTAAGGGGGGCTCGGACAGGGTGCCTTAAGGAGAGGGTAACACATTGAGCATGCATGAGAGAATGGTATGTGGGAAATATATAAGGTTTGAATGCAATATGCAAGGGTTTCACAAAATATGAAGTGGTTTCACACAAGAGGGACTCGTTGTGTGCAAGATAGAGGGGTTGCACACAATATAGAAGGTTATCATGGAAGATGGACTGGTTGTGCGCAAGACGGAGGGGTTGGTGCAAGACAGATGGTTTATACGTCAGATGGACAGGTTGCGCGCAAGAGTGCCTAACACATAGGGAACTTGCATGCAACAAGGGACCCCTTGCATGAAAATGACTTTGGGAAGAAATGAAATTGATGAGGATCAGGACCTAGAGGTCCAACCCGAAGCTTCCCCCTAGGGAATCAATTGCGCACAATCCCATACCCAAAGCCAATTAGGTATTTCGCGTGGTCGCGGATGATGTGTCTTTCGCGGAGTAGAGCGTCGCTTTGTCTTCTCTTACCATCCTTGAAGGACGAGGATATGGTTTGTTTTATAGATGGAGTCCTCATGGCAGTGCGAAAATTGGTCGGGTGTGCAAACTCCCTTTTCATGTTGCCTTGGGCTCGCAAATGGGGTCGGGAGCGCAATTCCCCATTGATGTCGCCTTGTGCGTGGAAACCGGGTTGAGTGTGCAACCCGTTCAATGTCACCTTGTGCACGAAAATGGGGATGGAAGCGAAAAAACCCCACTTGAAGTCACCTTGTGCGCGGAAAGGGAATTAGGTGCGCAACAGCCTGGTTGACGTTTCCTTGTGCTCAGAAAGGGGGTCGGGCACGCAAACGCCCACTTGACGTCTCCTTGTGAGTGGAAAGGGGGACGGGAGCACAAACACCCGCTTGAAGTTAGCTTGTGCACCGAAAGGGGGTTCGAGAACGAAAACGACCTATTTAAGTCTCTTTGTGCATGGAAAGGTGGGCTGCACACGTATGATTTTGCGCACCTGGAGGCTTCTTGCGTGCATCCGCGGACTCTAGTGCTTTCCTTCCTCCCATGCCCTAGAAATTTCTCTTGGCCTCTTGAATTCATTCATTGATCTTTTATCCACCCGATGAGGCCCTTCTCCAAGTTTTGGTGACATAAATTTATAATAAACTTATATTTATTACATAACAATATTATATTAGTTATAAGAGTGTTAAGATACAAGGTACATGAATTTCATCTCACTTTTTATTCATGTGAGATACAAGTTGTGTCCACTACTCTTTCATTTTGTGTGGTGTATGTACTATTAATGATTTTACATAATGTATCTTATACCTAATATTATCTTTATTAACATATCTATTTTATGAACATTCATTCTTGGGGTTTATGTATAAAATTTTACCAAATCAATAAATATGTTTTGTCTCAATTTTCCTTCTTTGAGACTCGTTTTTCGTTATGCACTTAAAATCTTTTTCAACATGTATATACATCCATTATTCAAGTTAAATCAGGAATCACCATATTTTTATGATATTTTATGATTAATTTAATTTCATTTCCCCACATAGAGAGTGTGATTCCAGGTTATCATTTTATAAGACCTTATTGAGACAATCTCATTGCTTTTCGAGATTGTTTATGTTTAAACTTACTTTAATGAAATAGTTTTATATATATCTCAATAATACTCATGATTATCCTTCTCCTATGTTTATTAAAAATATAATCATGTGTTAGTACCAAATTTTCTACTATTCGGTAGTTAATGTTATGTTTTTACATAAAATATTATCATCTCTCTCTCTTTGGTCAGAATTATATTGTCTTCAAAACCCCATGTTTTCAAAAGTGCTTTAAAAAGATTCTAAAAGATCATTTTGAAGGAAAACTATTTTAAAAATGCTTTACTATTATCAAATATTACATTATATTTTTTAATTAAATTTTTTAATATTTTTTTTAAAAAAATATTTGATGTTATAAAGAGGATTTCCCAATTAAGAAACAATATTTTCTTCTAGAAATGTTTGTATATATCATTAAAATTTATTTTTCATCTAAAATAACATCCATTGGTGTTAATAATTCATTATGGGGAAATTATTTCATGATTAAAAACATATTATTTTCTTAATTGATTATTTTTTGATGGCATGATGTTTATGAAACTCGTTTCTCTTTCATGAGTTATATGCTTTCGAAACCCACTTTATCTCAAATGTTTTTTTATGATGAAATGATTATGAAACTTGTTTCTTTATATAGGTTAGGATATTATTACATTTTTAAAATACACAATTCATTTTCATGGTTTAATATGAGATTTTATAATATTGTTTTGGAACATGTATGTATGATTTCTCTATGAGATTGGTGGGACCAATATATCCCTCCAATACATTGGGTAAAGATTTATATCTTAGGAGATAGACAAAGATTGTCTTAAGAATGATCCTTGAGTACTATGTTAGACATGAGAGTGAACCATGACCACTAATATAGTATGAGGATTTAACCCATGCAACTAATATGGCCATGAGAGTGAACCATGACTTACAAGATGGTATGGGGAGTGAATCGATACTACCAATATTGTCTTGGAAGCGATTCCTTGGATACTATTGAAATAATTTTATATGCTTATGTGTTTTCCATAATTACATTGTTTATTCCAATATAATGATTTCGTGGCTTATTCTAGTTATTTCAATATGATTCATGTCTTATAAATTTACAATATTTATGATATGATTTTTGTTATTATCTTTTATATGGAGGATATGATCTTCTATTTTCGTGATCATGTTCTAATACCATTATGATCTTGTTTATACTTACATGTCCCCCATGTTTACCCTTATTGAAAATATGAGCTCACCCATTTTTATGTTTCCTTTTCCCCCTTTTATGATAAAATTTATTATGTTTGAGATGTCTAAGAAGGTTCATAGTCAAGATGAAACTAGTTGGAGATGAGGTAGCTCATTTATGTATCGGTGTTTATGTTTCCATATTTCCAATTGAAAATGGCCAATTTGTCACGACTTATCCCCTAGGGACCATTTCATGACTACACCATGCCTGAGTTCTCTAAGCCAGGGGCTGGAAACTAGCACCGAGTAAGAATATCCCAAAAAGGGGAGGCATTTACCATTAAATTATACACACATAAAAATCACAAAATATTGAATGTAAACACAAAGTAAAAAACAATTTTAATCGAGACAACTAATGAGAGTATATTACAACATAAATGTTCAAAGGGCACATAATACAATCCCATAACCATAATGGAATGTAATACTGCCATGATCCACCCGCTCGAGACCCCACATGAAGTGTAGTTGAAGTGTAGCTTCATGTAGCCATAGAAGTACGCATGTCCATCCTGTCACACTAAGAACCACCTGGTCATGAACCAATAAGGTCTTTGTCAATTTTTTGATCACCTAAAAAGGACACAACACATGCATGAAAAATCCCGTGCAGGGGTGAGTAACACAATACTCAGAAGGGGCCCCAAACACCAATGGAAAGATCACAAAGCAAGACCACACAGAAAAACCACACAGTATAGACACACAAAAAATATAAAGCACACACCAAGTATAAAACTCAGTATATAAAGTATTATTATTAGTCATAGTGTCGATTCTTCTTGTACTACTGAGGGAATCACCCCAAATGCTCCACTGAGGTCTACTCACTCAGCTGTTGGACCACTGAGGTCCACTCGTCTACTGGACCACTCAGATATGCTCATCTACTTCACCACTAAGGAATACTCATCTGTTGGACCACTATGGTACGCTATTCTGATACACTATGAAGGTCTGAAAATTTGTTGGACCACTAAGTACTACTCTATTTTGGCACCAATAAGGTACACACGTATGAAGAACTAATGATGTATGCTTTTTTGTTGAACCCTTTAAGTATTATCATCTGCTAAACTACTGAGGTATGCCCCCTATTGAAACAAGCTGCTACAACTGTCTATTGGACGACTGCGTTATGATCTTCTATTGAACCACTGAGGTAGGATCATCTTGTGAACAAATGAGGTATGCTCATCAAATCCTTTGTGTCACAGACAGCTGTAGAATTCCCACTACCCAGTGTGCTTGTTTCTAAGAGAATCTACTCCTCTAGGAAACAGTTTTATCTCAAATGCCATGGAATCTGGCATTGAGTATTTACAAAGGACCATATTATCTCAAAGGTCCCAACTCCATATACCACGCGTCAATCACACACCTGCTATGAATTTAATTGGTGTTTTAGTAAATAGGGTTCAGTTTCATCCAGGACCGATCTGACTTGGTCGGGCCTACCCGACCAACCTGGCCCGGGGGGTCCCACATGACCCAGACCAATTTGGATGACTTGACCCAAACTGGTTGGGTCTGGGCCAACCCAGTCCATCATGGTATAGTTTCCAGACCCATTGGGGTTTTCTGGTCCCGACCTGGTTCGGTCATGGGTCCAGCCCGTCGGGTTTCTCAGTGAACTAGTCTGCATTCTCTAGCCCTGTATAACTTGTTCGGATAAGTATTGTCCCTCTGGGGAACCCAGTGGCCCGTTGTTCCATCTACCTAGACCTACAATGGCAGGCCAGTTATCCTCAAACTCTTTCCTCCCAGCAGTGCAATTTATTCCACCGACCTGGCCCGTTTTGGCAGGCCGTATTTTCCAAATCTTTTTTCTCAGTGGGCTATCCCTATACTCGGCTAGGCTCGACTCATTGATGGGCCAATTCATCTCCATCAGGATGCGGTGCAACCATGTAAGGCCTCATGTCACGTGATCGTTTGTAACCATCCACCTCCCTTCTACTCACACATGGTGCCACATTGTCCCATGCCAGTGCTTCCCCAAGGTCATCATGTGATTGAACACCTGAAGTGGTGCCCACTAACACCATCAACCCCCACCACTGAGTCCATCATTGTTTACGACCACCACTGCCTACCGTCCACATCCACTACTTCGGCCCACTAGACTCACTCTGGTGTTTATTTATTGATATGTATGCGCCTCTAGGATTCTTGGGGAATCACTTTTACTACCACACACTCTTTTCCATTTTCCCATCACTACAGGGGTCCACCCTCATTTGGAGCCCCCTAGAATATATTCAACATGACCTCATCAGTCCATTGATGAATAAAAATAGGAGAGAGAGCGATGATCACAATGTACACCAAAATAATGAGTTGGGTCTTTGTTCATGTTGACACAAATACATTGTTGTTAGTTGGATCATGAAGAATCAAAATAAGCTGGAATAATCACTAATATTGATATTTCTTTTATCTAGAATCATTAATCTTCATGTACGAACAATAGATCCATGAGATAACATGTTCATGAGTTTACCCTCCTTCATCATTTCAAAGAATGAACGGGGAAAAGAATTTAAAAAAGGAAAGCATCAAACCCCAACCAGTGATAAGATTTTTGATCAAGGAAGAACTAGATCACATGCCTCCGTTATTTTTTCATGATCTACAGCCCATTGTTGCTAGCAATTCATCTAAGGCTGGAAGAAAGTGTCTTTGCCATTTTTTTCCACCCACCAAAACCTCAGGGAAATCCCAATATTGTTCCAACAATAAGTCATTGCTTTTTAGGTTATTAATTTATGAAACACATATTTTAATTTATATTATACTGCGTTGCAGCGTCATTACACTGACTCATTAACGATGTTCAGCATCGACTCATCATTGCACTACAATGCTGACGTGCCACTGCTTAACGATGATGAAAACAAATAAAATAACTTTTTATATTAATTTGTTTTTTCTTCTAAAAATTATTTAAACATACATTTTCGGTCCACCCATTCTAGTCGATGTTAATACCTTATTAATGAGTTAATATAATTACAAACTTAACGGTGGTGTCATATTTCTAATCTGAGCTACCGTTTGTGAGATATGAGGATTTGAAAATAAAATAATCTTTATTTAAATTATTTTATTTATGGTTATGTCCCAGCAACCAACATTCATATTTGTCCAGCACTGGTTGATGTTTGGCTACGTCATAGGGAATCATACCATCACAACCTAAGCTGTACTCTGGGATTTTGAATCTGAGTTACTGTTTATGATTTATAAGGATTTGAATATAAAATATTCTTCGTTTAATTATTTTATTTATCACCAAACACTACATGCCACTGTTGGCACACACCAAAAAATGATAGGATCTTCCTATGTAAATCATGCCATCCTGAGCTCAATAGTGGTCTCCGATTTTGAATCTGATTCACCATTCATGATTTATACGGATTTGAAAATAAAATAATCTTCATTAAATTATTTTATTTACAACCGAAAACTGATTTCCACTTTTGACCCACCCCGTCCAAGGTTAGGATATGCCGATGGAATGAATACCCTCAAAAGATCAACAATGGCCTCATATATTCAATCTGAGTCACCATTAGTGTATTAAGAGGATTTGAAATGTAAAATAATTTTATTTTACTATTTTATTTACCATTATTCCATTTTTTTGGTTTTCTCACTAGAGGATCATTCCAACTAAACATAAGGTGTGCCTATGGTAATCCTGTCATCATGAATGTAATGATGCCCTCAAATTTTGGATCTGAGAACTTTTTTAAGTGTTATTCCACTTTTTCAGTAAAACCACTCTGGTTATCTATTTAAAAAATTACAATTTTCGACTAATCATTCCAAGAACACTGGGCCTTGGAATTTCTTTTCGTCACATCTCATGGTCATGAAATAATCCCATTTAATTTTCAAAAAAATATCATCGAGTAATGAGGTATTACTTTACTCCCCCGTTATGGATTTATGTCCTCATAAGAAAAAAATGGCTAATCAAAAAAGAAGGGGGTACTGAGCATGAATTTGAGCCTCCTGATCCCATGTTCTCTCCTAGAGATTCTCATGTCTCTAAATAACACACTGTAGAGATTTAAACTATCCATGAAGTATCCTCTCTTGTTAATCATCTATCTCAAATGGGTACTCTTTGAAAGTTACCAAATCTTCATGTCTCCAGCATGTAGAGGTATCCCAACAGCTCTACTAAACTCTTCTATTGGGTAGTTAGGAAGGGGTTCCACTTGGTGATCTGGTCAATGGTCACCCGGATGGTGTCATTTATCCTAAATGTACGTGGTAAAACCATCACATATTCCATCTATATACCATCCCACTTCAACTTTGGTACCTCGAGGGGTTGTTTCAAAACAACAATAACCTGGTTCTCATCCTTCACTTGCTGAAAAGTGAGGCATATTGAGCCAAAATCTACAACTGCCTTCTTCAACACCGAAAACCAGTACTGATGTCGGAGGTCCTGGAATATCTTCTCCAGAGTTAAATGTACCGCCAAAGGGGATGTATTGAACACTCTCAACACCTCTTCCAAAAATACCATTGGTACTATGGTGCATCCTCTGGAAAGGATAATGTGCTCCCCACCATTCAAATATCCATTATGAGCATACCCTGTGGACATATGGGAATATATAGTCTCACAGCTGGAATCTCGGAGTTGTGCCTTAGTTGATATGAACTCGATCTCTTACTGAGTGCATTTTCAACCACATTCCCCTTCCTGGGAGTATAGACTATCTTGATTTCATAGTATTGGAGGAACTCTATCCAACGTTGTTGTTTTAGATTCATATCCTTCAAAGAAAATATAAACTTTATACTATTGTGGTCATATTAGATGATAAATTGTTCACCAATAAGATAGTGTATCCACATCTTCCGTGTGAAGACTACCGCTTCAAACACAAGGTCATCAGTCGCATAGTTCTTCTCATGCAGTCTCAACTATCATAAGCCATAAGAAATCACTAATTTACCTTACATCAGAAAAAAACCAAGCCCCCTTCTTACTGTATCATAGAACACCACGTAGTCAGTGGCCTCCTTTAGAAGCCTCAATATAAGAGCACTCTACAGGGTCTTCCTCGCCTGTTGAAAGCTCTAAAATCATCTCTTTGTATACATGATGGGTTTTCCCTTCTTCATAAAGTCTTAATGAGTGATTCTACTTTGGATAAGTGGAGTAAAACCCTAATATATAACCTAGCTGTCCCAAGGGAACTTCACACCTCGGTAATTCTATTGGGTGGTTCGTAAGGAAGCACCACCTCGATCATTGATGAATCCACCGCAAATCATGCATCTGAGATGAAATTTCCCAAAAATAGATCATTTTATATAGAACTCACACTTTGAGATATTTTAGTAATGCTGGGATCTTAGAGTATGTCCCGAGCCGTACTCGGGTTCATCATGTGCTACTCCTCGGATGCTAAATACACAAATATTTCTTCAAAGAAGACCAGTACAAACCAGTCTATGTATGACTAGAAGATCATGTTCATGAGTACCATAAATATTGTTCTTGAATTTTTAATTCCAAATGGTATCTTTAAGTACTCATAATGGCCATTGTGACATCTGAAATCCTTATTTTATATGTCCTCATCTCGTACTCGAAGCTGATGATGGCCAGATATGAGGCCTTTCTTCAAGAACAACCTCTCTCCCTTCATCTGATCGATGAAGTCATCAATCATTGGTAGAGGATACATGTTCTTCATGATCACATAGTTCAATCACATTAAGTAAATGAATAACCTCAAGCATATGAGTTCCTTCTTCAAAAACAACCATGTGGATTCCCATGGTGAAAAGTTGGGCCTTTTGAAACCCATCCTCTGTATTTCCTCAAGCTATACCCACATCTACCGGAGCTCTATAAGTGACATCTGATATGCATATGTAGATATTGATTTCATCACAGGTTATATATCAATGTAAAAGTATTCCTCTTTGGGAGGAGGTTGTCCTAGAAAATCCTCTTGAAAGATGTCCTTGTACTCATCCACTATTAAAGGGAACTTAAAAATCAAAACATCCACTACTATGCGGGTAAGGATGGACTCATCCAGCTACCCCCTTCCTTTTTTCCTCCAACGCCCTGAGCCTTGTGTGGACCACACATGAGTGGTGGTTATAAAATTACAAAAAGTGCACCACCTTCTAATTCTCTCATATCTCCTCTTCCAAATATCCGTTTTCTTGATTAACATGTTCTTGTCACGGTCTCTAAGCCGATGGCCCATCCACCGTACCACTATCATCACATCGGGATGGAAAATATCTGGATATATGTCCCTTAACATATCTTGAAAAGCATTACATCTTTATAGTATGGATTTACTAAGCTTATGAGACATGATCTATAGATCCCATATCTTTGGGCCTCTTCTCAGAATGTCTCACACATCCCAGTCTCTGAGACAGGTATTGGTTTCCTACATTCCCACTAGCAACTTCCAATGGTTGTATATGCTCATCCAATATACTATCAACACCAAAGGTTTTCCCTATCACCCTAGAATAAGTAAGAATACATAGAGCAATAGTTATGGATCAGATGTCCCTAAACACAACTAATTCAGAGGTCTGAGCCCAGAATCCCAGATCGTATTGTATTCATCATGTACCTGGAATGATTAGTACATCATGATGAATACTCAGATACTAACATGTCATCTTGCCAAATATATATAAGCTCTTGGGAATTCATAACCCTTAGATTTTATTGAATGATACCCTTATTTGAGATAGTTTCTCAAGCCATGTTCACAGATAATTCTCCTCATCGTATGATCAGGGAATCTAAACCTCTCCACCGCCCTGTTGACCGACATATGAGGCTCACTTCCTGGACCGACATCTGATCCAATGGTTCCCTAACTAGTTGTAATACTCTTTCACCACCTCAAGATAGTCCTTTGGTTCCAATGAGTTGGGATATCCCTAGATCCTTATGGTTATCTTTTTCTAAAACTTGTGTAACGCACTAAGCCTATGTGTGTCCTCTACCAGTAGTGCCAGTTGTAACTACTAACCAATGGAAGGAGGTAGAAATGGGTCACCACCCAAAGGTTACATCTCGAGAAATGGTCCCCGTACTGAATCCTCATCACTCTTTGGAACATCCTCAAGGTCATGCTCTATAATCATGGTTTTCCTTATGCATGGAGGCATCCAGAAGGGTATCAAGATGAACCAAGACTAATAGACTATACCAGGTGATAAGAATATGACTCATAAATATCATGAGAAAACATTCAAAGACACATTCAACTGATGTTTTCATGTACCATGCCAGAAATCTGAATTCAGGGCCCTGGTGTATGGATATGTCAATCGTCTCTCCAACACCGGACTCCACCTATCCTAAAATCCGAACTCAAAACATTTAACAATGTTGATGCGAAACCAAACTCATATAATCAAGGTTGTTATGGTATAATTTACCTCCTTTGATAGAACTCTATCATGAAACCTCTCCCAAGGCCCGTTTTGTGACTACCCCAAGCCCACCTTGCATAGACCAGAGGCTAGCGACTAGCACTGAGTAGGTATATCTCAAAAAGGGATGTCATTTTCTTTCAAACCTATACACATTCACAATGATAAAACTGTTGAAATTAAACACAAATTAAACCACATCTGTCATTGAGACAACAACTAAGAGAATAGTACATAATAAAAGTACAAAAGGTGTAGAATAGAAGCCCAAAACCACAAAGGAACATAAAACTACCAAGGTTTGTCTGCTAGAGACCCCACATGAAGGTTAGGTGAAGGGAAACTTCATGTAGTTGCAGAAGTATGACAGTTCGTCCCATCTCATTGTGCACCACCTTACCACGAACCACCAAGGTCTCTGTCGAAGCATCGATCCCCTTCATAGGAATCAACAATTTTTAGAAAATCCTATCTAGGGGTGAGTAACACAATACTCATTAGGGACCCCCAACCACAAAGGAAGATCACAAAGAAAGACCGAACAACAAGACCACACAACAATGAACAAACAACATAGAAAAAACACACCAGGTAAAACATTATGTAAATAATGTATGATTATTAGCCATAGAGGTGATTCTACTTGAACTACTAGGGACTCACCCCTAATGAGCAACTAAAATTTGCTCGCTCAATTGCTGGACCCCTGAGGTCCACTTGTCTGTTGGACCAATGTGTTTCGCTCGTATTCTGCACCACTAAAGTATGCTCATTTTCTAGACCATTGAGTTCCACTCATCTATTTCACCCTTGAGGAACGCTCGTATATTGAAAAAATAATGTATGCAAGTCAGATGAACCACTAAGGTACGCTCGTCTATTGAACTAAAACGATTGTTCGTCTACTAAATCACTAAGGTACGCTCATCTGAAAAACCACTGAGGTTTTCTCCTCTATTAAACCACTCATGTACACTCATCTACAAAACCCCTGACGTATGGTCATCTGATGAACCAATGAGGTAAGCTCATATGCTAGACCACAGATGTATACTTGTCATAGCCTTCATGTCGCAAACAGCTGTAGGATTCCCACTCTCCAATGCACTTGATTTCGGGAGAATCTACTCCTAAAAACATCGGTCATATATCTGCAATCCCAGAATCTCACTTACTATATTCCCAAAATACCTTCTTATCATAAGGGTCCCAAAGAATTACACGTCGCATAAATCAGACACCCGTTCAGAATGATATTGGTGTTTTACATTATAGGGGCATGTTTCGTCTGAGCCTGGTGACTAACCTGTCCAACCCAACATGGGGGTCCCTCTTGACCTGAACTGATTTGGCCAACCTGACCAGACCTGGTTGGGTCTTGGTCGACCTGATCTGGACTAGTCTAGTGGCCAGGTCTAATGGGCTTTACTGGACCCATCTTGGATTGGCAGTGGGTCCATCCCGTCGGGTCACCTAGTGACCATATCCGTATTCACAGGTGTAGTCCTAATTTTTTACCGGTACTGATCCGTAGAGATGCTTAGTGGTTCGGGTTTTCATTAGGCCCGACCTGAAATTGCATGCCTGTTTTCCTCAATCATGGGCTGCCATGTGGCCTTGTTTATCCTGTTGGCCCACTAAATTTCTTCAGGCCATCATTGCCCAACTAGGATTCTTAGTGGCCCAACCCTTCCCTTTGCTCGGCTCATTACCAGGTAGGTTCATCCCCACCATGATTTGGTGTAACCCTATCCAGCCACACATCCCGTAACTGGTTGAAACCAGCTGTGACTCGTCCGCTCACACGTGTTACTGCCATGGCCTATGCCATCACATCCTTGAGGTCAGCCCATGTTTGACCACCATACACATCTCATAATGGCGCCGCTAGCATGCATGGCTACAGTCTTCATTGGCCATGGCCTCCTCTGCCTCCCACCAGTGGCTGCAACTCGCACTGATGCGCTAGCGGTCTCTTCAGTAAGCCATAATACTCGCTTCTATGGTCCGTTTTTTAATTCCTCTATTCCTCTAGACTTTATAGGGCGTCACTATCACTATCATGAACTATTTATCATTTTCCATCGCTCTAGGGATTCGACCTCATTTTGAACCCCTCAGCATGGATTTGGCATCACCCCATGGGTCTGTTGATGAAGAATAATGGGATAGAGAGGGGGTCACAAAGAACACCCAATGAAGGATTCAGATCATTGATCGTGTTAAACTGGATGTGTTCTTTTTAGTGGGATCATGAAAAACCAAAATAAAGTGGAATAATCACGAAGATATATATTCCCTTTATCTAGCATCAATATCCATCATGTATGAATGATCAGTACGCAAGATAAATTGTTCATGAGTTATCCTATTTTCTTCGTTTAAAATAATGAACGTTGAAAAAAAATTCACACAGAAAGTAATGAAACCCCTACCATGGAATGGATTGTGGATGGAGGAAGAATGACATTGCACGCCTTCATTATTCTTTCTTGACCTGTCGCCCACAGTTTCTAGCAATTCATCAAAGTATGAAAGAAATTTTGTTCTTTGTTACTTGTAGCCACCCACCAAAGCCTTATATCAATCCCAAGATTGTTCCAACAATCATGCATTGATTGTTAGGCTATTAATTAATGAAACACAAATAATCATTTCTGTTACCCTGCGTTGTAGGGTTGTTATGATGAATCAATAATGAGGTTCTTTAATGAGTTTCAACATCACCCTTTCGCTAAACCACATCGTTGATGTGGCACTTTTTAATGATGAGGAAAACAAACAATATAAAAATTTTGGTTATTTTATTTTTTTCTTTTAAAATTTCTAGAAACTATCATTTTCATCAACCTATGCCAGTCGAAGTTAAGCCCTTATTAATGAGAAAATATTATTACATACTCAATGGGGTCCCAGATTTTTAATCTGAGTCAGTGTATTGGAGTTATGAGGATTCCGAAAAATAACAATCATTTAAATTATTTTATTTAGAGTTAACTCCAAAAAACCATTTTTCACAGCCGTCCTGCATTGGTTGATGTAAGAGTTTGCCTAAAATAACCACACCTTCATGAAATTTATATTACTCTTAGATTTAAAATCTGAGTTACCATTTATGAGTTATTAGGATTTTAAAATAAAATAACATTCATTCAATTATTTTATTTACAGCCAAAAACTACATTCAACTATTGGCATGCATCAGGCAATATTAGGATCTGCCAAAGGAAAGAGTACACTCACGATCTCAACAGTGGAATAAAATTTTCAAACTGAGTCACAATTGATGTTTTATAATTATTTGAAAAATAAAATAATTTCATTTAATTAATTTATTTACAGTTATTCCATCTTTAGGTTTTCTCACTAGAAGCTCGTGCCGACTAAACTTATGTCGTTCCGAGGGTAAAACCGCCATCTTGAATGCAAATTTTCCCTCAGATTTTAGATCCAGGTACCCATTTAAGAGTTATTCCACTTTTTCTGTAAAACTACTGATGAACTCTGTTTAAAACAAAACTTTTTTTGATGGATAATTCCAAGAACTCCAGGCCTTGGAATTGCATGCCGTCTCCATGCTTGGTCTTGAAATAATCCAATTTAATTTTGAAAAAAAATCATGGAATTCAAAGGTTTTACAAAATTACAGTTTTTTTCATATGATTTTATTATGTTTACGTATTCCACAAAAGTTATGTAATGACTATGTTTGAAAATAATGGTTCTCTATAAATACACATTTATAACCAATGGGATTTACTTACAATATCATGTTTATAAATACCTATACATGGATTTGGTACATGGAATCTATTTAAGAATTCAAGGCTTCTTCCGAAATGGAAATATCTATTTCATTTAATGATTCCAATTAAGTTTTAGATCATTATTATAAAATATTAATGACTCACCATCCTAGGTAAATAGGAAACCCTAATTTTTTAGTTCTTTTACCTCTATAGAACTATAACATTGTAGTTGTGTCTTCAGAAAAACTTCACCCATGGGGTTTTGTTGATTTTTATCTTACACCAACACTGGTGTATCATGATCTTGGACTTCATCGAAATCTATATCACTTCCACTATATCTTGTAGAGAGATAATCCTTCTCATGGAATATGGTATTCTTATTAACCAAAAAATTTCTCCTCATGGATTATATAGGTGGTATCCTCTTGTATCATTATGATGTCTTATAAAAATACACATTGTTCTATAGGGTGAATGTTTTTTACCTGATGAGTCCTTAAAAAATGATTCACATCCAAACACATGTTATGAACAGAATTTCATTCCATTCCACAATTGGTATAGAATACCATATTCCACATTATTTGGCACTCAATTTAGTATATATGAGATTGTTTTTAACACATATACTCCAAATGATAATGGAATTCTTTCATGAACCATCATTGATCTCACCACATATAACAAGGCGTGGTTCCTCTTTTCTCTTACACCGCTCCACTGAGTTGTATAAAAAGGAATGATTTGGAATAAAAACTCAAACATCTATAAATAATCAATAAAGTATTAATTAATATATTATCCACCACAGTCTGAAAGTAGTTTCTTAATATTCATACCAATATGGTTCCCAAATTCTTTCTTGTATTCTTTTAATTTTCCAAGGGAATATGACTCGCTCCTTATTAATTTGTCTTATGTTTATATACTAAAATCAATAGAAAAAGTTATTAAATATGAGTATCCAGTCTTTCTTCAACTAAAAATTTTCCACACACATTGGTATGAACTAATTCAAGAAGATCTTTTTCCCTTTCATCTATTCCATCAAACGGGGGATCTAGTCAGTTTTTCATATAGGCGTGTGTGTCTTCCACCCGGTCATTTTATTTGAAAAGAATCTTAATATCATTCATTGTGTAATTTATTCAAACAAAATTTCTACATGACCTAGATGGATATTCTATGGTAGGGTGTGGTATGAATCAAATGAATATGTTTTGTTATCGATCTCCATTTCATGGTTCAGGTAATTCAATACATAATGATCGTTATTTAAATGTTCATTTCTACAACAAAAGTTATATTTTAAAATGAAGCAACATTTATTATAGAATATGAAAATAAATCCATCAATATAATTTTTCAATACCTATATTATGTTTTTCTGAAATATATGGAATATAATAACAACCATTCAAAACAAAGTTCTTTCCCATTGGAAACATGAGGTGGAAGTTTCCAATAGCTATTAGAGTGTTCATAGTTTCATTGCCTTCCTGTAAACCAAAACCCCTTGGTAAATATTTCTAAATATATTTGGTTCTTATATTTTATAACATACATTATAACCATAAGAAATATCTAATAATTAATTTATAGAAACAGATAAATTTCACTTGATTACAAATACACCTAAAGAGTCCCATTTCTTCTTTGGAAGGGTGTAGTTTTTCATCTAGTGACACTTCCTACCACATGAAAAATAAATATCACTATGTCACATTGCATTCCCCTTGATATTTTTTATCCTGTAAAGGCATTGTAATTTACCATTGGGATTAAATCTTTTTTCATGGCCTTTCAATTTTCTAACTATAAGAACAAATGGATTATTTCACTTCATCTCATTATCTATATGGAAAAGAAGAGTAAAAATGTATCACCCCTGGATTGATTTATGTAGCCTTTTATGATTTTTTTTGTATTTAATGTGCCTGGGATGAGTTGATAAGAGTTTGGGATAGTCTGGAATGGTTTTGAATGAGTTTCTAGGCTTTTCATAGAGAGCACAGTTTGAGCATGGTTATTTGAAACCGTGTGGATTCTCCAGGAAACCATACAGGGGGAGACATCAGGCTTCGCACGGCATGTGCATGGTTTCCCAAACTGTGTGAGGAATCTATTCAGACCCTTTCTCTCGAGGGAGTATCATACGCATGGTTAGCTCACGGTTTTCCAAACTGTGCGGGCTAACCGTGCCACCACTTAAAAATAGGGTTTTAAAACTGGGGCTCACTCGGGCTTGCCACATTCCACTCCCAACATCCTCTCACTCGATCCAAACTCGAGTTATTCGGTTTTCAAGGGTTGGAGGGGCTCTCCCACTTGTTGTTGAATCATTTTGAACAGGTTTCTTGGCAGATTGAATGTGGTTTCATTCGGGTAAGTCTCTAATCCTGGTTTCCTTGTGTTTTCCTCTAGATCTACATCCCTCTCTTTCCTGGTTTTCTAGATCTACGTTATTTGTGTGTAGATCTAGGGTTATGGTGCCTTGGATGATGATTTTAGGGCTTTTTAATTCCATGTAAAGAGATATAGAGAGGTTTTGGTGGTGTGTTCACTGGATTGGAGGTGCGATTGCTTGTGGGTCAATTTCTCCGGAACCCTATAGGTAAGGGGATTCTATCTCAACTCCAGTTGGTTAGACCTAGTGGTTCATGGTTACAATTAATTTGTTGTGTTTAAAATTAATTATTTTTTGATGTGTGAATTTGGTTGGAAATCCCTTTGGTTGTGTTTGGGGGATTTGTAGGAAAAATGGTTTTGTGGTGAAATGTTATTGTAGTGGATTTTAAAATGGAGATATAAAAATGGGTCTTTGAGATTGATTTTGGGAAAATGGTAGATGAAAAATGGTTTTCAACAATGATTTTTTATTATTGAAAGGTTTTTTGGCATGGAGAATTATTTTCAGTTAATGGGTGATTTATTGAAGTGGATTGACATGAAATAGAATTTGTTGATTTCATGATGGTGTGCCCATGATTGGTTATATACTTGGTTGTGATTGGTTAAAATTTTATTTGAATGTGGGAAAGAAGTATCACTATAAAAGGTGGTGGGTAGTGGTCAGAATAACCACCATATGAGTAGTGGTCGGGAAGTACGGCTAGTTGTGAATGGGTCAGTGGGTACGGTGTAAGTCCCACCATTTTGGTTGTTTTGGTATGAATGGGTGAACGGGTTGGGCGGAAGTCCCACCGTTTGGTTCTTTGTTGTGCATTTCTTGGTAAGTTGGAAATTTTGTGCTAGCATGTAAATGATGAAATGGCATGTGGCATGTTTATTTTTCATTCTCTTGGATTGTTTGGGTGAGATGGATTGGTAAGGGTGTGTTTGTAATATGGTAATGGTCACACTTGTGATTATTTTATATAATCTGTTTTATATAAATGTGCAAACGGTTTTATCCTAGTGGCGTGTGTAGGGATGTCATTTGGGGAAATCCTACTGAGTTGTTGTACTCACCCACTGCTTTGGCATGTTAGTGTCTTTTCAGATGCTTTGTATCATGACTTGGGAAATAGTAAGGTATCACCCTACTTTAGTGGTGCATCATGATATCTTGGTGGATCTTGGAGCACTGAGCTTACTGTAGATCCATGGAGTGTGCCTTGGATTATTTTGGGTCTTTTGTTGATTCATCCACATAGTACTCTGATATTGTATTGGTTGTATTGGTTTTGGGTTGTATTGTGAAAAAACATGGTTTTCCTTTGGAAATACATGGTTGAATTTTTTGGTTGACATGCATCATATAGTGATTGATAGTGGATGGTTTGGTTGGTTTTTTCTAAAGGAAAAATTGGTCCCCAATTTGTTCCCAAAGCCCTTGGCATTTTTTCCTGCCTTTGGCGCCTTGGGAAGTCGCTTAAGTCCATGTAACCCTCACCGCCTTATCAAGCCAATAAGGTAGGGGCAGGGTGCTACATGTTTTATCACTTTGTTCGGTCCTTAGGTTTTAAGTGAGAGCAGTTGTTCGATAAATGGTGTTGATTATTGGTTTTTGTACTGACATTCATTGTGGTATATTCATTGAGTCAGGATGGCAGCAAGGCGTAGAAATGTCGGAACATGGAATGTATAGCATAAAAGGACATAATAAACCCTCTTATGTTGAACTTCATCTTACCAGGGAATTCTATACTAAAGTGTTTTGGAGACACTTATAGGCATTGGATATCTCATTGTCGTGGGTGTGGCCAATGAGATGAGCATGGAATGCATGGTAGAAATGACTTCTCACTAGGATGCATATTTCATTGGGCATAATGATTTATGGGCTGAATTGAGAAATGGTTTTTCAATTATGTTAAATTGTAAGGTGAATAAATTTGGTATTTTGAAAATGGTTTGGTTTTCAAAATGGTGAAACATGAAAAATGTGGAATGGTGGAAAGCCTCATTGTGATAGTATTGTGTAAAGTGATTTGAAATGGGATTTCATGATGTCTACGGAAGCGAGACTCATGGTTTTTTGTTTGCTATTTATAGAAACGGCACCTGGTAGGCGTCCTAGTGACCAAATGGATGTGGCCGATAAGAACTTGGTTGCACCTAACCCTCAGGTGAACCAGCAGTTATTGTAGAGTATAGTGCAAGATTTCCAAGCTATGGAAAGTGGAAACAATGTGGATGAACCAAGGCATGTGGATCATGCGCTTCAGTTTAAAAATTAGAATCGACCCATCTTCAGGGGATATTTAGAGCCAGATAGTGCAGAAGCATGGTTGAATAGAATGAACAAGATCATCGAGTTCTTGGGAACACCGGTAGAGTTGAAAGTGATGTTTTCCACGTATATATTTGGTGATCATTCCCCTACAGTGGTGGGAGTTGGTGGTTCAAGCTGGAACGGACTAGGGTATGATGTGGGAAGTCTTTGAGTAATTGTTTAATAAACAATTCTACCCAAATACTCTTAGAATTTAGAACACGACTGATTTCTTCAATTTGAAGCATGATCATATGTCTGTAACAGAGTATGAAGCTATATTTATGAGCATAGTGCAGTTTTCACTCGAGGTGGTGGGTACCACATCGTTTAAGGAAAGGATCATTGAAGCGGGTCTATGGTAAGAAATCTGTTCAAAGATAGCAGTATTGTGAATAGATGATTACATAGAGATGATGAATAGAGCCTCGGTGGCTAAGTGGGATCTTTTGGGTGCTCCAGGCAAAGGAAGCATGGTGGTACCCATGGGGAATGTGGGAAATCTAACACTAGGTTCAAGTGGAGGAGGGACACTTGGTCTAAGGGTGGGAGTGTGGCACATAATCTGGTGGCAGGATTAGTAAATATTCCTCCAAAGACCTAGAGCAAGCCAGGATGTTTTCAGTGTGGTTCTACAAGCCACATCAATTGGTATTTTACGGAACAACCTCAAGCATGTCATAAGTGTAAGAAGATGGGGCATCTGTAGCGTAATTGTCAGAATGCTCCAAGGTTGGGTGCGTATGACACTCCTCAAGGATCATAGATGTCATATGCTTCGACGGGAAGAGGACAACAACACACCCCTCATCAGCAGAGTAATGTGGGTTATGGTGATTTTCAGAATACCACAACGCCTTATCAAAGCAATAAAGAGAAGAGTGTGACAACAAAAGCATTGTTCGAAACTGGGAAGATTGTGGTGGATGATCAGTTGAGACCATCCATGGTGCGAGGTACTAATCTTTTCAATTCTACCTTCATGCTAGTATTGTTTGATACGGGTGATTCAAACACTTTTATTGTTTCACGTGTGGTTTATTTGATGGGTTTAAGTGTAGAAATAACAGCTTCGGTTTGGAAACATCAAACTCCTCTAGGTCGAAGTGATTTTTGAGCCTTATTGTGTTGAGCATGTTGTATCGTTGTTGGTGAGGATGACCTAATGTGGAATTTCTCAGTGCTTGAGATTGATTGGTTTGATATAATCCTAGGAATGGATTGGATGGTGTAGTTTAAGTCCCACATCGACTTTAATGCATGAACAGTGGATTTTACGATACACAATGGGGTTAGACATCTTTTTAGAGGAGTAAGGCATGAAAGGCAGGCTGAAATGGGATTTTTGGCACCATCAGTGGGTACATTATCGTATCAATTAGCAGTGTTGTAATTGGAATTGGTACAAGGTGTTAAACAAAGTGTTCTTCCAGTAGTGTTGGATCAGTTCATGGATATTTTTCACAATGAATTATTTGGGTTACCTCCCATAAGAGATGTGAAGTTTACGATTGATCTCTTTCTAGGGAACATTCTTATCACACTTCCGCCTTACCAGATGTCACCTACTAAATTGTGGGAATTGAAAGTCTAGTTGGAAGAGTTATAAAGAAAAGGGTCACCTTACATCAGCAGTAATCTTGGTTTTTCCAGAATGAAGAACAGGGTATGTGGTGTATTGTGATGTATCGGGATAAGGGTTGCAGTGTGTTATTAGGAAAGGGAATCATGTGGTTGCATATAGCTCACGGTAGTTGAGGGTGAATGAGAATTACTACCCAACTCTGGATTTGGAATTGGCAGTAGTGGTTCATACTTTGAAGGTGTGGCATCATTATCTATTCGGTGAGAAATTCACTGTATATACAGATCATAAGAGCTTGAAGCACACTTTTTACAAAGGGATTTGAACTTGAGGCAAAGGAGATGGATGGAATATCTCTAGATGTTTGATTTGGACATGATGTACACACCACTTAAGGGAAATTCAGTGGCATATTCATTAAGTAGAAAATCTTATGCTTAGGTGGTGAAACAAGCATCAAACCAGTGGCAGTTGATGTCAGTTATAGCTAACATGCAGTTGGAATGAGAAGACCAAGGTGATAGAGAAGTCTTGTTGCTAGTTTTTTTGATTCCTGACTTGGTTGTCTTGGTTAAAGAGGCACATATATTTGGTTCTGTGTGTGTGACCATGGGGTCAAGACTCAATGGTGGGGAGACCATTGAGGGTTGGAAACTGAATGGAGATTTAGTTTTTTGGTTTCAGAATTGGATAGTTGTACTAGTTTCTTGTCATGAGTATCTTCTCAGGGCGTATCATCATTCTAGGTGGGTTGTTCGTCCTAATATTTATAAAATGTATAAGGCTTTGGAAGCACAGTTCTGGTGGGCTGGAATGAAAATAAGTGTGGCTGAGTTTGTTTTGAGATGCATGACTTGTCAGCATGTCAAGGTAGAGCATCAGAAGCCATCAAGAATGATGCAGTATTTACCAATCCCTATTTGGAAGTGGGAGGAAATAGAGATGGATTTTGTAATAGGTCTCCCAAGAATGTTCAGAAAGCACGATTCCATTTAGGTGATAGTGGATCGGTTAACGAAGTTGGCCCATTTCATTTCAATTATTCAATCTCATACGGTGGAGGATCTATCCAAAATCTATATCTAGGAGGTACTAAAGATGCATGGGTTTATAGTTTCGATTATATCCGATAGAGATCCGAGGATTACATCTTGTTTCCGGAAATACTTAGAGTAGCCCCTTGGGACACAATTGACTATGATAATGACGTATCATCCTCAGATGGATGGTAAATACAAGAGGATGATAAAAATTTTGGAGTATATGTTGCGGGTTTATGTCATGGATTTTGGTGGCTCGTGGGAGGAGTAATTATCATTGATTGAGTTCTCGTACAATAACTGTTCTCAGACATCCATACATATGGCTCTGTTTGAAGCGTTGTATGGTCGGTTGTGTCGTTCTCCACTATGATTGGTGGAAATGGGTGAGTCCTCGATGGTTGGACCGAGCCTTTTCCAGGATACTACGGAGAAGATCAAGTTGATAAGGAAGATAATGGAGAACGCTGAGAGTCATCAAAAATCGTATGCGGATCATCATCGATGGCTGTTGTTGTTTGAGGTGAGCAATCATGTTTTCTTGAGGATCACTCCAAGGTTGGGACATCATCAGTATGGGAAGCAGGGAATGTTATCTCCAAGGTATATTGGACCTTTTGATAATCTTGAGTTGGTTGGTGAGGTGGATTATAATTTTGTTTTTCCACATAGGTTCAGTGTGGTGCACAATGTGTTTCATGTGTCGTAGTTGAAAAAGTATTAGTCGGATAATGGCCATGTGATTTGAGGGGATCATGTTGAGAAAGAGTTGGATGCTTTGTTGGTTCAAGTGCCAGTGTGGGTTGTGGATAGGCAAGAGAAATTCTTGTGGGGTAAAAGCATCATTTTAGTTCATGTTTTGTTGTAGCATGGTATGATTCAAGAGGAGACTTTGGAGCAGAAGTAAGAAATGGTCGAGTAGTGGCCCGAGCTCTTTTGGCAAAGGGCGGGTTCAGTACTTTCTAAAGATGGAAAGTCCAATGGTGGGGAAAATGTAGCGCCCCCATTTTGAGGTATGTACCCTTTTTTATGTTAATTTTATGTGTTTAAAGTGCATTGGATGTTTTTGAGAAGAGGTTGGGAGAGTTTGGAATGGTTTTGAACGAGTTTGGAGGCTTTTCTTAGGGTGCACTGTTAGTAGAAATAGTGCGGATTCTCTAGGAAACCATGTAGGGGGAGAGAGTAGTCTTCGAAAAGCCTATGCACGGTTTTCCAAACCATGAAAGGAAACTGTGCGTACCCTTTCTCTCGATGTATTAGCATGTGCATGGTTAGCGCACGGTTTTCCAAACTGTGCGGTCTAACCATGCAACCACTTAAAAATAGGGTTAGAAATCCCGAGCTCACTCAGGATTTCCAGATTCCTCTCCAAATTTCCTCCCACTCTAGCCACACTTTGGTTCTTCAGTTTTCAATGTTTGGAGGGGATCTCCCACTCATTTAGGAATCATTTTTAAGAGTTTTCTTGGCGGATTGAAGGTGGTTTCTCCTGGGTAAGTCTCTCCTCTTGGATTCCTTGTGTTTTACTCTAGATCTACATCCCTCCCTTTCCTGGTTTTCTATATCTACACAATTTTTTTTAGATATAGGGTTATGGTTTCCTTGAATGATGATTTTAAGGATCATGAATACCATGTAAAGGCATCTAGAGAGGTTTTGGTGGTGCGTTCACCGGATTTGAGGTGCGATTTCTTGTGGGTCGATTTCTCGGTAACCCTAAAGGTAGGTGGCTTCTCTCTCAACTACACTTGGATAAAACTAGTGGTTCTTGGTTACAATTAATTTTTTGTGATTAAAATTAATTGTGTTTTGATGTGTGAATTTGGTTGGAAATCCCTTTGGTGATGTTTTGGGGATTTGTGGGAAAAAGGGGTTTTGTGGTGAAATGCTATCGTTGTGGATTTTAAAATGGTGATTTTAAAATGGGTTGCTGAGATTTATTTTGGGAAAATGGTTGATGAAAAATGGTTTTCAATAAATATGTTGTTTTATTGAAAGGTTGTTTTTCATGGAAAATGATTTTCAATAAATGGGTTATTTATTGAAGTGGATTGACATGCAATGGAATTGGTTGATTTCATGATGTTGTGACCTTGATGGGTTATATTCTTAGATGTGATTGGTTGAAATGTTCTGTGATAGTTAGTGGGAAGTCTCACTATAAAAGGTGATGGATAATGGTCGAAAGAACCACCATATGTGTAGTGGTTAGGACGTACCGGTTCTTGTGAATGGGTAAACGGGTTGGGGGGAAGTCCCAGCATTTTGGTTGTTTTGGTATGAATGGGTGAATGGGTTGGGCGGAAGTCCCACCATTTGGTTCTTTGTTGTGAATTGCTTTACAATATTGAATGTGTTGTGCTAGTATGTAAATGATGAAATGTCTTGTGGCATGTTTATTTGGCTTTCCCTTGGTTGGTTTGGTTGAGATGGCTTGGTAAGGCTGTGTTTGGATTATGGTAATGGTTGCACTTGTGATTATTTTATATAAATTGTTTTATATAACTGTGCTAACGGTTTTATCCTAGTTCCATGTGTAGAGATGTTATTTGGGGAAATCCTACTGAGTAGTTTTACTCACCCCCTGATTTGGCACGTTGGTGTGTTTGCAGATGTTGTGTATCGTGATGTTGGAAAAGGTAAGGCATCACCCTCCTTTAGTGGTGCATTGTGTTGTCTAGGTGGAGCATGGATCATGGAGAATGGTGTAGAGAAATAGAGTGTTACTTGACTTCTTTTGGGTCTTTTTCTAGGTCTTCCACATAGTACTCTGATATGGTATTGGTTGTGTTGGTTTTGGGTTGTATTGTTGAGCAACATGGTTGTATATTGGGAATACATGCTTGAATGTTTTTGTTGACATTCATCATATAGTGATTGATAGTGGATGGTTTTGTTGGTATTTTCTTAAGGGAAAATTATTCCCTAATTTCTTTCCAAAGCCCTCAACATTTATTTCCAGCCTTTGGAGCCTTGGGAACATCGCTTAAGGCCATGTAACCCTCTCCGCCTCCTCAAGACAATGAGGTAGGGGAAGGGTGTTACAAATAACATATGTGATATACTTATAGATGATGTTCATGTTAAAATTAACAAAAAAATATAGACAATATCTAAGAGAGATTTTTAATAATGAGTTTGGTTAGTAGTTGATAAATTATTTTAAACCCAAAAACCTCTAGGAGTTTAATGTATCCAATGATATTGACTATGTGTGGACCAACTGGTGAACCTTCTCCATGATTGCTCTGATAATGTTCTAGGGGGGTTTCAATCCATTCATTTCTTGATCTCTCTTTGTAAGGATCTTGGAGATGCTTGAGTATTCTATAAGAATCCATGTTTTCATGAGACTTCAAGAGTTCACTAAATATAAATAATAGCATCAAACATTAAACATAGAATACATAATTCAAATACTATTCATAGTCACTTAATGAGTTCAGTTAATATTTATTTTATTGTTATATACTTATACCTTTTCGGTTCCAAGTCCTGAATAATATCATAAATAATTAAATTTATGTTTTTAAAGTATTTTAAATTTTATATTATATGTTTTATGATACAATATCATTAGCTTTATTAAAAAAAATATAAATTTTATGTGAAAATTATGAATGTATTCTATGTCTATTCACTTTTTTATTTGTTTTCATAAATGTTCTGATATGTTTTATAGGTGTATTGTGTCAGCATTTGGCATGATAAGTTTAATCATTCCAATCCATGTAATTTCTTAGAATGTAGTCATGATGGTTCTTTGTTTATATTTTGTGGTTAAATATTATAAACCATTCAATTGTAATTTTGATTTATTATATTTTATTTTAATGTCAATATTTTTTTTGTTCCAATTGATGACATGATATTCCATATGATTCTTGTAGCTATAGAGGTTGACTGATGCAGTGAAGGTCATGTGATTAAAATATTTATCATTGGTTGATAGTGGTCATTTGACATATTTTATATGTATGTATTGATTATTGAGGTTAAGGGGTGACAGGTGGTTGAATATATATGACTATGGTTATATTATTTTGTTGAATAATGAGTTTATTTTTCATATATGTTTTAGTGTATTGTATAATTGTGTTTTTTATATACATATTATTTTTTATTAATTATTTTTTATGAAAAATATAATATTATTTATTTTGTTTTGTGGATATTTCTGATAAACACCAATAAATATATTTTACATTATCTACATATCAGTGGTTCTTGAAAACCGCTACTAAACAAAACCACTGTTGGGTTCTATAGTAGTGGTTATGTTAATTTCTATTGTTTATTTTTTATTTTTTAATTAAAATGTGACCTTTAAATGAATAATTAACCACCACAATGTACCGAAAAAACAACACATATAAAAACATCCGATAAATGAATGTTGAACATGAAATATGTTACGGTTTATGTAACTAGAACTATGCAATGTAGATAAACATTAAAACACCGCATGTAGTGAAAATAACCTCCACTATGACTCAAATTTTATGTAGTGATACCATTTTTTTAATATTTGATGATATTTCATCTTCGTTTAAGAGGGAATTCCTGTAATTTTCTTGAGGAGAATGAATTTATTCTCAATGATTACATTCTTATAGACATTACTGGTTTAAAATTTTATCATTTTTTATAATGTAGTTTTTTGATAATAAAATATATGAATGTTTTCTTATATTTACATATAATAAATCAGTTGTTTAAATAAATATTTTTAAACATATTTATCTGAAAATGTATTTTTAAATACATAAATCATACGGAAATAAATAATTATTATTCATTTTATTTCAAATAATAAATCATCCTATTTATTTAGATTATAAAAATACATTAATATTGTCACATCCCATGTAAGTAAATAATTATGGATGTTCATATCTATGTCTATTTATGAATTATATAGTGTTTTAGAGGCAAAAAATGAGAATAAATCCATTCTTAAGCATAGAAATCTCTAATATTTTTAAAAGATTGTTTTACCGCCTTTTGATGTCGAACCATATTTTAATATATAATTTGGCACTTTTATAAGCTATATTAGTAAAAATAAACTTATTATTTGGGATTGGGATCTTTATATTTACATTGGATAAATTTTTGGTATTTTTCTGACAGTGTTCATTTTTTATGAATAGTCAAAAATACTGCATTTTACAACAAAACTGCTTTTTCATTTAATTTAATTATATGGATATATTATCATTTTAATTGGTTTTCAAGTGTAATTAGAATATATTTTTACCATTTAATCCAATTTTTGTCATTGTAATTATTTTCACTTAGGAATTGGGCATAAAAAATGTAGATCTTTTGATAGATATTGTTTCTAAAAAACCCGCTAATTGTTTTGACAACGGGAATTATTTTTAAATTAATTACTACAATTTATGTCTTTTTAATTTTGTAAAATGGATTAAATATTTGGAATCATAAGTTCCAAATTATGTAATTAAGACTCTTTTGTTTTTGGAAATTATTAATAGTAATGACGGTAATTATCTTTAATTATCGTGATTAATTAGTAATCGGGTAGTTAAGGGTAATAAAATAATAACATAATAATATAAAATGACCCCAAAATGGGTCCTAATGCTATTGGTTGTCTCATGGCCGACCATGGGATACCTTTTTCCAACTTTGGGACCCCATGGAATTACATTTTTGTGATAGTGACATTTTATCGTTTTATTTTTAAAGAAAGTTAAATATAACAAAAGTATGTATCATCCATGTAAAACAATTTTAGTTTTGTCTGTGTACATGATCTCTTAGACTATAAATAGTAATTGAAAATCTAAATATATTTCCTACATCAAGATATTTTTTTTATTAATTTTTAGACATTAATTAAATTAATTTATTTATGACACCTGGATAATGCATCGATTGCCTCATTAATGAACGATTTAAATAAAATGAAAATATGATGTGAAATAAAAGAATTAAACTTATCAAAAACCTATTGGATGGGTGGATTTCGAACCATTATCACCTTATCCTTGAAATTTATCATTTTCAGACCTTTAAAATTTGAAATACATTTTATAATGATGTAACATTTCAACAATTTCCAAGAGTTCCCCTCCTCCCTCTTATAAAAGGCCCCCAACTCTACCACCTTACCCACACCTCTAAAGACATTTCCTCAGCCACAATCTGCTCATTGTATCTCTCCACATTCATCTATTCATTTTAGAAGCCTTAACGTAGGCATAAATCTCTTCAAGAAACCCTGTTGGTTGAAACCAAAGGGAGTTACCCGATTTGAAGGTAATGTCTTTTCTAATGTTCTTTTGTTTTATTTTGCATCTCCATCCCCCTAAACTCTTTTTATTAATTTATTTTGTAAAAAAATAAGTATCTTCAATATACTAGGATGTTTTTATGAGAATTATTGGATTTACACTTACACACACCTCCGTTTAATGGTTAAAGAACATACTGTTTCTATGGTTGGTGAATTTCTGCCTCACGAAACGATGATTGTTCAATATTCTTTTAACACCTTTCATGGTGGCCATTAATATGTCACTATATTTATATTATATATATATATATATATTATTTCTTTGATATCCTAATGATTCAGTATTTTTCATTTATGACATACCTTATGGTTTCCATTATGGGTTAAAGCAATATCTTCATTTTAGGAAGTGTGGACTAACACCCCCTAAAAGTTATTTGATTCATTAATGCCATATGTGGGACATATAAAGGATGATGTTAATGATATTATATATTATATTATATTAGAATTATAATATACCTTTATATAATTATTATTCCACTCCATTAAATATGAAATAGAAATGAAAGTAGCATTAATGCGTACGTACGGCTTACCATCTCCATGATAGATGAATTTAATTTTTTAACTCTAAATGTTATGTAATATTATAAATGAATTTATATACTGGATATATATGATATATATGTTATCTACCACATTAATATAATCTATATGTAATGGATATTTTACCACATGAACAACTAGTAATTATAAGAAGTTTATTTTTGGCTCAAGTACCAAAGATCGACAAAATGACCGTTATTAACATAAATAATTACATAATGTTCATAACATGGTAATAAGTGATATAAAAGTAATAATGAACTTGAAAAATGTTCTTAATCAAGTAGAAATTAACACTAGTTTATTATACAGAAGATTAAAGAACGTTCGAGTCAAGTCGAACATGAGGTAAGGGACTTCATCTCAATCTCCTTTCATTGAGGCGTATTTTGTTTTATACACAAAATTATTTTATACGGTGTATAAACCCCTTTGACTTATACGTTTATTCAAAAGGAATATTTTTTATACGAAGCACTTTACTAAACAACAAAAGGGAATGTTTTTTTCGTACGTATGCGGCGACAACGACTTCTCCGCCGCCATGACGATTATTTTAGTTTCAGCTTCCTCTACAAGCCATAACTTTTTTTTAAATGAAAAATAAATACCGTGTTTTATTTTTTTTTATTTTGGTATTGAAGATGGTTTTGATAATTTTTTGATTATATCAATGTGTTTTTGACATATTGTGATTGAAATGTGGAAATGTTATCTTTCCATTATGCATGTTTTATGTGATACGATTATGTAATGCTTATTGGGAATTGTTTATGAAGATGGTTGGTTCCCTGAAAAACTAAGGTCGGGTGAGCCTGTGATAGCTTTCCAATTCGTTAGGTTACACAAAGGAGTTAAACGCTAAGGTTTCTCCGAAGTGATTTAGGGAATATACTGTGATGGGTATTCCAAACATAACCATGAGGGTTACTCCCTACGTAAGAATGCCATGAATGCCTCAACTTACCTTTATGTCTTATGATTTCTATGAGTTATTCATAAACCTTATTATTTTGTGAGCTATGTTATAGTTCTGATATTCTATGACTAAAGTAATATTTCATTGATTCTTATGTATACATGGACTAAAGATTTATTTTTGTATTTTTATGTCCCTTACTAAGATTTTTATTGTCATCGCATGTTATTTAAATGTTTTTCACAGGTCAATGGAATGGTACATGATGTGATGATAGTGTCTAGGAAGTGTCAAGAAATAATCCATGTTTTATTTTAAATAATTTTCATTTGATGGGAAAATTGAATATTGTCTTGAATGTAACCACCTTGTTTAAATGTGGAATGTAATTCTTGATTTATTATCTAATTCTATAAAACTCTAAACCTGAAAATATCCTCAATGTGTATTCTTGAAATATCTCAAGATAATGTAATGTTTAAGGCTATGGCCTTATAGTTGGTATCGAAGGTCGGTTCAAATAACTTTAGGAGTTAGAAATCTATTAAATGAATATCCAAAAATATTTTTTATGGTCAAATTGAAATGATATATCATTTGATGATTACCATTTTGATTCATCTAAGACATGCTTGTTTAGAATGGTTTTCCAGAGAGGAAATAGGGAAGTCGCTCTAGGAAGGCATACAGAATGAAATGACCTTCCAAATCAGCATACTGAGATGGTCGGAATTGTAACTGAACGGTTTTTTGTAGTAATGGTGTAGTTGACTCAAGCGATAAATGGTGGTGGTATCCATGCAAGAGATCATCCAGATCAACCCCAGAATATCATTTCATTGGAGGAACATTTCATGAGGCAACATCCACCATCATTCAGAGGATCATCTGACCCTATGCTATCTGAAGGGTGGAATAAAGAACTGGATAATATTTTTGATGTCATGGGGTGTTCAGACAATCAAAAGGTTAGTCTTGTTGTTTACCGTTTGGAGGGTGAAGCAGATCAGTGGTGGTCGATGGTTAAAAATATCAGGGACACTGATGATATTGATTCTCTTGACTGGGATGAATTGAAATGTATGTTTCTTGAGAAGTATTTTCCTAAGGTTTTTCGACATAGGATGGAAAAAAAATTCTTTGAATTGAGGAAAGAGGATGACTCAGTGGCTGCTTATGAAGAAAGGTTCACTTGATTGGCATGGTATGCTCCAAATTTTATCTCAGACCTTGATAATAAAATCAACCATTTTTACTTAGGATTAAAGCCAAAATATCGAAGGGCTTTAGATTCTCGTGAGTTTAAAAGTTTTTAAAATCTTGTTTGATGTGCTGGGAATGTTAAAATGTACTGTGTCGATGATCAAGTGTTCTATAACAACCAACAAGAGAAGAGAACGAGGTGGAAAGAAAATGGTAAGAATCCTTCAAAAAGGTCTGATGGTAAGAAAACTATGTTTTCAGTTTGTGATAAATGTGGTAAAAAGCGTGTTGGGAAATGTCTTTTGAATTCTAAAAAGTGCTACAGATGTTGTAAGAAGGGACATAAGGCTCGTGATTGCGCTGAAAAAGATCATGGTGA
Source organism: Viscum album (assembly GCA_963277665.1). Classification (NCBI taxonomy): domain Eukaryota; kingdom Viridiplantae; phylum Streptophyta; class Magnoliopsida; order Santalales; family Viscaceae; genus Viscum; species Viscum album. Next base: position 1,660,325,099 of record OY728150.1, read on the forward strand.
TGGTAATACCAAATTTGATTTACAGTTAGTGAAATTTTTCAAGTGCAATGATATGGTTCATTATGAAAACGAGGGTTCTACAAAGAGCACAAATGATAGGAAGTAGTCAGACTACAAGTAGAAAGGTGTGGTGAAATCCTTTGCAAATTCTTCAGCAGATGTTGGGCAATAAAATGAAGTGGTATCAGGTACTTTTTTTTCAAATTATGCCAGTGTGTTGTTTGATTCAGGGTCCACACATTCTTTCATCTCTAAAAAAATTTCTAGTAAATTTGGAATTCCATCTCATGAATTGACTCCTGAACTTGTCGTAAAAACACCTGGGGGAAATGATGAGGAAAAAAGAATTTATAAACATCTTTCAATACTTATACATTGAAAGAACCTACTTGAAAACCTTATTGTTTCACCTCTAGTAGATTATGATGTTATCCTGGGTATGGATTGGATCTCTGTTTACCATGCTAATATTGATTGTAGAGCTACAAAAGTTTCTTTTCAGAAATACATTCAGTTTATGTACAATATTGAACCATTACTGTTGATAACATATCAGGATATTTGAAAACATGTAAAATATTGAAATGAATGTTACCTTGAACATATTGTTGAAAATAAAGGAACCGTTCAGATTAATGGTGTTCTAGTGGTATATGAGTATCCTGATGTTTTTTCGGATGAGTTTCTTAGAATAATACCAGACCGGTAAGTTTAATTTACTTTTGACTTAGTTACTGATACTATTCCAATTTCAAAACCCCCTTATCGAATGGCTCAAATTGTACTTTTGGAGTTGAAGGAGAAATTTTAATATTTATTAGAGAAAGCTTTCATTCGACCAAGAACATCACCACGGGGTGCTCCTATCTTATTTTTTAAAAAGAAAGATGGTTCAATGAAACTTTTCATTGATTATAGAGTCGCCAATAACATCACAATTAAGAACCAATATCCTTTTCCTCGTATCGATGATTTGTTTGATATGCTCCTGGGACAACTGTAATTTTCAAATATTGACATGAGATCGGGGTACCATGAGTTGAAGGTAAAGGAAGTAGATATTTTGAAGACCGAATTTCGTATAAGATATGGCCATTATGAATTTTTATTTATGCCTTTTGGGCTAACCAATGCACCTTCTGTATTCATGGGCCTTGTAAATAGAATTTTCCATGAGTTCTTGGATAATTTTGTGGTTGTTTTCATTTATGATATTTTTGTGTTTTCTATAATTAAAGAGGAGTATGAAAGTCATTTAAGGGTAATTTTTCAAAACTTAAAAGAAAAGAAATTGTGGGGGAAATTTAGCAACTCTCTATTTTGGTTGCAAAAAATTTCTTTCCTTGGTCACATAGTTTCTAAAGATGGAATAACTGTTGATCCTGAAAAAAAAAGGTTGTTGAAGAATGGTCAGGACCCACAAATGTAACCATGATTCATAGTTTTCTTGTTTTGTCAGACTATTACCAAAGGTTTGTAAAAAAAATTCACGGTTATCTAGTCCAATGACTAAGCTAACTAGGAAGGGTGTTAAGTTTATCTGGACAAAAGAATGTGATGATTGTTTTCAGGAATTGAAAAAACGATTAGTGAATGCTCCAGTTTTGGAACTACCTTCCATGAATGGTGAGTTTGTTATCTACATTGATTCTTCATTGAATGGACTTGGTTGCGTCCTAATGCAAAATGATCAGGTAATTTCTGATGCTTCACGTTAGTTGAAAACTCATGAGGTAAATTACCCTACACATGATTTGGAATTAGCTGATGTTGTTTTCACTTTAAAAATTTGGAGGCATCATTTTTATGGTGTAAAGTGTGAAATATATACTGATCACAAATGTTTAAAGTATATATTCACTTAGAAAGAATTGAACATGAGACAGAGGAGATGGATAGAATTAATCAAGGATTATGATTGTACAATTAATTACCATCTGGGAAAAGAAATTAAAGTGATTGATGCTTTGAGTCAAAAAAATAATTCTTCATTAACCATGTTAAATTTGGAATGTGATCCTTTGGTTAAGGATTTGATGAACATTGGCATTCAAGTTGTTGGTACAGGATGTTATTATGTTTTGTTTCAGGTATCAGTGAAATCTTCTCTATCAGGCAGAATTAAGCAAGCACAGAAGCAGGATAGTGAGTTGCAGAAAAATGTAGTGATGGTTCAGAAGGGTATGTTACCTGAATTCAACATTAAAAATGATTGTGTTTTTATATTTGAGAAGAGATTGTGTGTGCCTTGTGATTCACATTTGAAGAGAGAGTTGTTATTTGAAGCTCATAGTTCTCCATTTTCAGTTCATCCTGGCAGTACTAAGATGTATAGAGATCATCATGAGTATTACTGGTGGGATGGAATGAAAAGAGATATTTCTGATTTTACTATGAAGTGTTCGACCTGTCAACATGTTGAAGCAAAGCAGCAGTTATCGAAAGGTAGGCTACGGCCTTTAGCAGTTCCATAGTATAAATAGGAGAATATATCCATGGACTTCATTGTGGGATTGCCGAAGATTCCTTGAGGTAATAATGCAATCTGGGTTATTGTTGATCCCTTGAATAAATCTGCTCATTTCTTTGATATACGAGACACTTTCTCCCTAGATCAACTTTGTCATTTGTATATTAAAGAGATAGTCAGGTTACATGGAGTTCCCCTCTCCATTGTATCTGATCGTGATCCCAGGTTTACTTATAACATTTGGAAAGGTCTTCAGAAGTCGTTGGGTACTGAATTAAATTTTAGTACATCTTTTCATCCTCAATCAGATGGGAAGTCAAAATGAAAAATTCATAAATTGGAGAATATGCTACATGTTTGTTTGATGAATTATCAGGAAATTTGGGACAAACATCATACTTTGGTTGAGTTTTCTTATAATAACAGTTTTCATTCCAGTAGACAGATGGCACCATTTGAGGCATTATATGGGAAGCAGTATCGAACTCCAGCTTTTGGGATGAATTAGGTGAAAGAAAGTTGATGGGACCAGAGTTGGTAGAAGAGTTGGAAGAAAAAGTCCAGCTGATACAGAAACACATGAGAACATCTCAAAGCAGGAAAAAACATTATGCGTACAATAGGAGGAAGGATATCTCTTTTGAGGTAGGTGATCATGTCTTTTTCAAAGTTTCACCATGGAAAAGTGTGATGTGATTTGGTAACAAAGGAAAGATGAGTCCAAGGTTCATTGGACCATATGATATTTTGCAGAGAGTTGGATAATTTTCATATTGAGTGGATTTACCTCCGAGTTTATCTCAGGTACAGAAAATTTTTCATGTTTTAATGTTAAGGAAGTACATGCCAGATCCATCTCATGTTTTGAGTCCAGAGGTAGTTCTGCTGGAAGAGAATATATCTTATGAGAAACAACTAGTCCATATTCTTGACCACAGGGAGAATGTATTAAGAATAAGGTGATTCATCATGTAATGTTTTTGTGGAAAACCACATTATTGACGAGGCAACATGGGAATCTGAAAATGCAATGAGGTATAAATACCCCCACTTATTTGATAAGTAAATAAATTTTTGGGATGAAATTTTATAAAGTGGGAAGGATGTAACATCAAAATTAAGTAAATTATTATTGATTTGCATATCTATGTCTATTTATGAATTATATAGTGTTTTAGAGTCTTAAATGAGAATAAATCCAATATTAAGCATAGAATTCTCTAATATTTTTAAAAGATTATTTTAGAGCCATTTGATGGAGAACCATTTTTAAATATACCTTTTGACAATTTTATTAGATATATTTGTAAAAATATACTTATTCATTAGGATTGGGACATTGAAATTTACTTTGTATAAATTTTTTTTATTTTCATGTCAATGTTCATTTTTTAATGAATAGTGAATAATACTGCATTTTACATCAAATCTGCTTTTTCATCTAACTTAATTATATAGATAGATTATCTTTTTAAGTGGTTTTAAAGTGTAATTAGAATATATTTAATCCATTTAATCTAATTTTGGTCATTTTAATTAATTTCTCTTTGTAATTTTGCATAAACAAGTGTAAAACTTTTGATAGATATTGTATCTAAAAAACCAGCTATTTGTTTTGACAACGGGAATTATTTTTAAATTAATTACTAAAATTTATGTGGTTGGAATTTTCTAAAATAGATTCAATATTTGGAATCATAAGGTCCAAATTATTTAATTAAGACTCTTTTGTTTTTGGACATTATGAATAGTAACAACGGTAATTATCTTTAATTTTAGTGATTAATTAATAATCGGGTAGTTAAGGGTAATAAAATAACATCATAATATTATAAAATGACCCCAAAATGTGTCCTAATGATACTTTTGGACTCATGTCCGACCATGGGATGCCTTGTACCAACTTTGGGAGCCCATGGAATCATTTTTGTGTGATAGTGTCATTTTATCTTTTTATTTTTAAAGAAAATTAAATATAACAAATGTATGTATCAGCCATGTAAAAAAAATTAGTTTTTTTGTGTAAATTATAACAGAGACTTTAAATAGTAGTTGGAAATATAAAAATATTTCCTACATCCTGATATTTTATTTATAATTTTTAGACATTAAATAAATTAATTTAATTATGACACCATGATGATCCAGTGATTACCTCATTAATGAACGATTTAAATAAAATGAAAAGATAATGTAAAATCAATAACTTAAACTTGTAAAAAACCTAATGTATGGGTGGATTTCAAAACCTTATCACCTTATCCTCAAAATATATCATTGTGGGACCTTTAAAATCAGAAAATCATTTTATAATAATGTAACATTTCAAGAATTTCCTAGGGTAACCATCCTCCCCCTTATAAAAGGACCCCACCTCTACCACCTTACCCAGACCTCTCAATCCATTGGCTTGGCCAAAATCTGCTCATTTTATCTCTTCACATCCCTATATTCATCCTAGAATCCATACCATAGGCAGAAATCTCTTCAAGAAACCATTTTGGTTCAAAACAAAGGGAGTTAACCCATTTAAATGTAATGTCTTCTATAATGTTCTTTTGTTTTAGTTTGCTTCCCCAACCCCCTAAACTCTTTTTATTTCTATCTTTTGTGACAAAACCAGTATCTTCAATATTATAGTCTGTTTTTATGATAATTATTTTATTTAAAATTACACAAACCTCTGTCTAATGGTTAAAAAACATATTGTTTTTGTGGTTGAAGATTTTTTGCCTCACGAAACGATGATTGTTCAATATTTTTTTAACACCTTTAATGGTGGACATTAATATGTAACTATATTTATATATGATATATATTATGTCTATGTTTTCATTATGATAATGTATTTTTCATTTATGGCATACCTTATGGTTTCTATTATGGGTAAACAAGATATCTTCATTTTAGGAAGTGCGGACTACCTCCCCCTCAAGGTGATTTGATTCGTTAATGACATGTGTGGGACGTATAAAGGATGGAGTTAATGATATTATATATTATATTATACTATAATTATAATATACCTTTATATAAATATTATTCCACTATATTATATATGAAATAGAAATGAAATTAGCGTTCATGCGTACTTACGGCTTACCGTCTCCATGAACGGTGCATTTCATTTCTTACCTCTAAATGTTGTGTAATATTATAAATGCATGTATATACTGGATATATATGATATATATGATATCTAACTCAAGAATATAATCATGATTTAATGGATATTTTAAAACATGAACAACTTTTAATTATGAGAAGTTTATTTTTGGCTCAAGTACTAAATATCGATAAAATGACCGTTATTATCTTAAATAATTACATAATGTTCATAACATGGTAATAAGTGATATAAAAGGAATAATGAACTTGAAAATGGTTCTTAAGAAAGTATAAATTAACTCTAGTTTATTATTATAGAGATTAAAGAACGATCGAGTCAAGTCGGGCCTGAGGTAAGGGACTTCGTCTCAATCTCCTATCATTGAGGCATATTTTATTTTATACACAACATTATTTTATATGGTGTATAAACCCCATTGAATTTTAAGTTTATTCAAAAGGAATATTTTTTATACTACTTTTTTTACTAAATGAAAAAAGGGAATATTTTTGTCGTATGTATGCGGCGACATCGACTTCTCCGCCACCATGGCCATTATTTGAGTTTCAGCATCCTCTACAAACCATAAATTTTTTTAAATGAAAAATATATACCATGTTTTACTTTTATTTTATTTTGGTATTAAAAATTGTTTTGATAATGTTTTAATTATATCAATGTGTTTTTGATATCTTTTGATTTAAATATGGAAATGCTATGTTTCCATTATGAATGTTTTTTATGATACGATTATGTTATGGATCTTGGGAATTGTTTATAAAGACGGGTGGTTCTGTGACAAATTAAGCACGGGTGAGCCCGTGATAGCTCTCCAATGCATTGGGTAATGCGAAAGAGTTAAACTCTAAGTTTTCTCTGAAGATATTTAGGGAACATACTGTGATGGGTATTCCAAACGTAACCATGAGGGTTACTCCCTACGTAACAATGTTATGAATGTCTCAAGTTACCTTTATGTCTTATAATTTATATGAGTTATTCACAAACCTTATGATTTCATGAGGTATGTTAATGTTATGATATTCTATGAATAATGTATGATTTTATTGATTCTTATGTATACATAGACTAATGTTTTATTTCCGTATTTTTATCTCCCTTACTGAGCTTTTTTATGTTCATCCGAGGTTTTTAAATGTTTTTCACAGGTCAAGGGAAAGGTACATGATGTGATGATAGTGTCCCGGAAGTGTCAATGAAGAATCTATGATTTATTTTAAATAAGTTTCCTTTGATGGGAAAAGTGACTATTTTCTTTGATGTAACCACCTTGTTTAAATGTTGAATGAATGCATGATTTATGATCTAATTCTCTAAAACTGAAAATATCCTCAATGTGTATTCTTGAAATATGTCACTATTAAGTAATGTTTAAGGCTGGGGTCTTATAAATATATACATAAACACAGACATATACAACTATTTTTTATATATAAATATTTTTTTCAACAAAAAATATATTTTTGTGTGTATTATAATATATTTAATAAATACATATATGTATTTATTTGTCCATGAATATGAAAAATTAAAATATTTATGTATGAGTTTAAATATGTGTGTATGTTTATATGTGTCATTATTATGTAATAAATCACATAAAAATGTATTTATATAATATATCATTATTTATAAAATTAAATATAGTATATAAATGAATTTATAATATATATTTATTTTATATTATAAACAAAATATCTAAATGTTCTATTATATGTGAATATGTATATATATATATATAGTCATAAAAATATATATGTAATGAATAGAATTTATTTCTAAATATACATTATATAGATATATATTACAAAATGTATTTAAAAATAATTATATAAATGTTACAACTTGACCTCGGTACCAAACAATAGTGCCCTAAGTAGGTCAGTTACATGACCTCAAGCGCACATCCCCATATCCCAGGTGTTCCATACTATCAACCACTAGAAGACTATATCATATTTATCATCAGATTTATAAACAAATGGTTATAAATAAACAACAAAAATGGAATAAAAAATTGATATCATAACTAGAACAATACCATTATAACAAGATAATAAAAACTGGAAAAACTATATCAAAACTAAACTAAATATGACATGCCAAAATACATGTGCAGTGCCAAATTGAAAACCCAAAAGTACATACACTACAATTACCAAAGAGAATCCTGAACCACATCATATTCCCTAATCCATGATCCACACCCAACATTGTTATCTAACATAAGTACTTTTCCAAAAAACTAGTCCTACAACCAAAAATCTATTCGGGTAACGATATGGATGCCTGAGTAGTGTGTGAGTACATCTTAGTAGGCCACTGCCAATGGTTCCTAAAACAATACCCATTCTATAATAGTGTTTTATTTTGTATAAATAAACAAACACCATTTCTTTGTAAACAATTATCACATTATCAATTATTATTTATTTAACCACATAAACCAATGGGTTCTCGAGGAAACCCAAACATTGACACCTGCTTCAGTCAACACCAGAGTCTAAACTATATTGAAGGTATATCATTCCTAAAAATGACAAGGTTACCATTCTACACCTCATATAATATTGTATAATTCCATTTTTACTATCATAGATCCCAATTTTCATATGAATTTCACTCTCACTATTCATCATTTCAATATCACATATGAATACCATTGATACAATTAATTATTTCAATATCATAAATTAATTAATTCATAAATTAATTAATAATCTCAATCCCAATAATCAACTCAACAATTATTTAATTATATCAATCCAATTCAATAACATAATAATTAATTAATCATCTTAATTTCATTAATTAACTCAAGAATTAATTAATCACCTAAATTTAATTAATTTACTCAATTTTTTTTAATTCATATTAATTTTTACTAATTCATCAATTAACTCATCACATCAATTCCCATAATGAAAATCTAAATTAATTAATCGAAATATACAATCCCAATAATCCCATTAATATTTAATCAAATTATTCTTCAATTCAAAATCACTTTATCATATAATTAGTTCAATAATTTTTTATTCAAATTACATATATCTATATTATATAATTAATCCATCAATTAATTACTTAATTCAAAAAAACAAGTTCTTTTATAATTAATTCAGTAGTTAATTATTCATAAGCTACAACACCAATAACCCCAATTTCACATTTTTTTCACAATTAATTAACTCACCAAATGAATTACTCAATAAAAAACACACTTTTTAATAATATAATAAAAACTATTAAATTAAACACAATTATTTATAATCAAGACTTTTTTATTTCAATTATAGACCAAATACCTCAATTTTTTTGATGAATTTCGCCCAACAGGAATCCCAAAAATTTAATAGGATTGTGACGTAGAATGAGATCCTGATCAAAAACCCTAAATCATGGTAAAACATATCAAGTTACACGAATTATATATATAGATCCACAATCCTATATCAATATCAAATAAAAAAAATAAGAACAACCCTTTTTAGAATGGGAGAAGAAAGGAAGTGTAATGGAAAACCATGCGGAATGGGATTCACTTATCAGTGGAGGTGTAGATATTTTATCCATGATTTGAATAAAAAATTAAGGAGTTAAAAGAGGAATGTAATCTATTAAAGATGATCCAAAATTGAGACACTAATTTTAGGGTCAAATAGGGGTAGAATAGGGGTATATTTCAGGGTTTGGGTAATGAAAAAAATTAATTTTTGTGTGAATTAAAATTGTGTGCATAGTTTGTTGGGAATAAGAACATGGTTTCCCCTAACCATGATCATCAGCCATACACCTATTCTAGGGGGTTCATGGTTTCTCATTTCTGGTTGTATAATTTGTAAAACCATGCCCCATTTAATTAAAATATTCTATGTCTAGGGTTTGCTGGTTTTCTGGGCAAGGGTGAATGGTTAGGGAAAACCGTGCACCAACAATGCACTACCCAATTTCATAAAAAAAATTCAATTTTTCACCAAATAAAAAATAATATTAAAACCCAAATGAAAATTATTCAACCTAATCAGGAATATTTCTTATAATAAATCAGGAATACATCTCTAGAAAAGTTAAGGTTTTTACAATATTCTCACCTTATAACAGCTCATCCATGAGCTATACTCCCATGACTCTCTAAGATTATGAGTCAAATTGATTCGGCCGCTGAACATTCATATCTTCTTCTCTCTTTTAATTATACTATAGAACATGGACATGTTTCCATAATATACATACTATCTTCATGGTGTTTCCTTGAAACATTTTCTTACTAAGATCCAACACACATATTGGATTCTCCATAGATGATGCATCTTTGTAGCGCTAAAAATCATCCACATTGATCATATGAGATGTGTTGGGGTGATACCTCAAATGTTTTGACACAAAAAAATTATCATGTATAGAATTGTATTTATGTGGAAGATCCAATTAGTATGCCACCAGCCCGATTCTCTGCAAAACCTATAAAATATCCAAAAAATATATGCACCATTTTTCATGACTTTGTATCATGTGATGACCCCAACTAGGTGTCACCTCATGTAATACATTTCATCCCTCAATAAATATTAGGGGTCATTGACGTCTATCAACATAATAATTCTTTCTACTCTGAGCCATAACCATATTCTTATGAATCAATTGTACCATTATCGAGGTCTCCTTCACTAGACATTGTCCCAATAACTCCGACTCACCTACCTCTGTCAAGCATAAATGTGATCTTCCTGGCCTTCCATAAATAACATTTTATGGTTCCTTGTGAATTTTATCTTGGAAGCCTTTTTTATAAGTGAACTCCACCAAAACTAGATGCTTCTCCATAGATCCACCAATGTGTAGAGCACAGGCTTGTAGCATATCCTCAAGAACCTATTTATTATGATTCAATTTCCTACATGGTTGTGGATGGAAAGAAATACCTAGAAAACCATATATTCCAATTTCCTTCAGTAATACCTTCTACAAGCACAATGTAAAATGTGACTCATAGTCTGAAACAACAGTCTGCTACACCCAATGAAGATATACTATCTCTTGAACATATATGTCTTCCAAATACTCCACTGATAAAGACTTTTGTATTTTCATGAAATTGTATTCCTTCACCAACTTATCCTCAATAACCCAATTACATCATTCGTCCAAAGAATCCTTAGGAGACCCACCACAAATTCAATGGTAGCATAATCCCACTTATACTCCGTAATGGGTAATGGATGTAGAAAACCTCTAGGTCATCGATACTCTTTCTTGACCTTTTAATAGTTTTAGAATCAAGTCCTGAACCTTAATATCTTCATTTTCATTTTCAGACACCAAAACTATCATTATATGTCATGTTACTTTTGGTCACCCCTGAATGTACCAACAACATCGAGGCAAGAAATTCCCATATCAACTCTTCTTGTATACCTAAAGGCACAAAAAATTATTCATGACATATATGATCTTGTCCTAATTTATCAACTATTCTGAAGGCATCTCCCTACCTTAATGGATTCCCCTCTAATATAAACATTTTAAATCCTCATAATACATTTCATTATTATATCTTCAATGTGTAGACTCCACTGAACCTAATACTATATTAATCTTCTTGTGATTCTCTATAACTACCATATGCATATCATCTAGTATATTCATCATTATCCACTCATCACTGTACACATGAATATCCTGAAGCTTGGTTTTTCTAGATAAATCCTAATAATTTTTATTTCCTTTATTAGGAATACATTTTATTTCAGAATGAATAGATACCTATCATCAACCTATCTACACTTTCAAATATTCAAATATCACTGTGAGAAGTTATACCTTAAGAGATCATGATCAGTAAACACAGTAAACTTCCCACCAAATAGATGATTCCTCTAACACTTCAAGGCATTAAAAAACATAGCCAACTAGAAGTCATGGGTAGGGTAGTTCTGTTCATGTGTACTTAACCTCCTAGACACATATGCCATAACTCAATCTCCTTACATCAACACTACTCAAAGACCAAACCTATAAGTAACAAAAAACCATTTTGTACTCCTCATCATTCATGGTTTGGATCAATATTTGTTTCAATTTCTACCACATATTCAATTGTTTTAAATCAACCTCACTAGATTCCTATAATTCAATCTTTATCACTTTATAGTTCAAGACTGAAAGTAGTGTTGTCAAATTTTAAAGGTCATGGATGAACCTTTGATAATATATTGTTAAACCCAAAAAGCTACAGATATCAAAAACATTCTTTCATTTATCCCAATATATAACTACGTGAAATTTTTCTCATCCCACAAACACACCTTCCTCTGAGATCACGTAACCTAAGACAGGTAACTTCTCAATACCAAACTAACAATTAAATATATCAGTGTATATTTGATGCCCTCACAGTTTACGCAGGATGATGTCCAGATGTCTGGTATGATCTTCATACATTATATTGTACACCAAGATTTCATCCACAAACATTAAACACAATTTGATCCAGGTATGGATGATTTTTTTTCAATAAGACCTTAAATTTTTTTGGGTTGTTTATTAACCCAAACAGCATTACAATAGACTTATAATGTCCTTAACTATATTTTAATGTGGTCCTTATTATATCATAAATAATAACACTCAAATTATGATACCCTGATCTCAAGTCAACCTTATAAAGGACACAATATACCCTCAATTAGTCAAAAATATCTAATAGAATATTAGTTCTTCACAGTCATCTTGTTCAACTACTGATAATCTACACACAAGCATTGTAACATACCAAGTAAGTAAAGATTTATGGATTTTCATATCTATGTCTATTTATGAATTAGATTGTTTTTTAGAGTCTTAAAATGAGAATAAATCCAATCATAAGAATAGAATAATCTAAATTTTTTTAAAAGATTGTTTTACCGCCATTTAAGGGAAATTTTTTTAAATTATAATTTTGACAATTTTATAATATCAATTTGTCAAAATAAACTTATTCTTTAGGATTGGGACATTTAAATGTACTTTTGATAAGTTTTTGGTATTTTTCTGACAATGTTCATTTTTTAATGAATAGTGAAAATACAGCATTTTACTTCAAAACTACTTTTTCATCTAATTTATTTATATGGATAGGTTATATTTTTAATTGGTTTTAAAGTTTAAATATAAAATATTTTTACCATTTAATAAAATTGCGGTTATTGGAATTAATTTCACTTTGAAATTGGACATAAACAATTGTCAAACGTTTGATAGATATTGTTTCTAAAAAAACGCGCTATTTGTTTTGACAACCTGAATTATTTTTAAATTAATTACTAAAAATTATGTGTTTTTAATTTTGTAAAATTTATTCCATATTTGGAATCAAAAGTTCCACATTATGTAACTAATACTCTTTTGTTTTTAGAAATTATGAATAGTAAAGATGATAATTATCATTAATTATTGTGATTAATTAGTAATCGAGTAGTTAAGGGTAATAAAATCATATCATAATAATATAAAATGACCCCAAAATTTCTCCTCATTCTACTGGTAGTGTCATGGACGACCATGGGATGCCTTGTGCCAACATTGGGACCCCATGGAATCACTTTTATGTGATTGTGACATTTTATCTTTTTATTTTTAAGGAAGGTTAAATATAACAAAAGTATGTATCACCTAAGTAAAACAATTTATTTTTGTATACATAATGGATCTCTTAGACTATAAATATAAATTGGAAATATAAAAATATTTTCTACATTATTATATTTTATTTATAATTTTTAGACATTAAATAAATTAATTTATTTATGACACCATGATGATGCAACGATTACCTCATTAAGGAACGATTTAAATAAAAAGAAAAGATAATGTGAAATCTAAGACATAAACATGTAAAAAACCTATTGTATGGATATATTTCGAACACCCATCACCTTATCCTCGAAATATATCATGGTGGGACCTTTAAAATCCGAAAAGCATTTTATAATACAGTAACATTTTAAGAATTTCCAAGAGTGCCCCTCGTCCCTCTTATAAAAGGCCCTAACCTCTACCACCATACCCATACCTCTCAAGCCATTGGCTCGACCAAACTCTGCTAATTTTATCTCCCCACATCCCTCATTTCATTATAGAAGAATTACCTTAGATAGAAATATCTTCAAGAAACCCTTTTGGTTCAAACCAATGAAAGTTACCTGATTTAAAGGTAATGTCTTTTCTAATGTTCTTTTGTTTTATTTTGCTTCTCCAACACCCTAAACTCTTTTTATTAAATTATTTTGTAACAAAACAGTATCTTAAATATAATAAGATGTTGTTATGAGAGGTATTTGATTTACACTTACACACACCTCGGTCTAATTGTTAATGAACATACTGTTTCTGTGGTTGGTGAATTTCTGCCTCATGAAACGATGATTGTTCAATCTTCTTTTAACAGCTTCCATGGTGGCCATTAAGATGTCACTATATTTATATATGATATATATTTTTTCTATTTTTTCCTTATGATTCTGTATTTTTAATTTATGGCATACATTATGTTTTCCATTATGGGTAAACACGATATCTTCATTTTAGGAAGTGCGGACTACCGCCCCCTCAAATTGATTTGATTCATTAATGCCATATGTGGGAAATATAATGGATTCAGTTAATGATATTATATATTATATTATACAAGAATTATAATATACATTTATATCATTATGATTCAACTCCATTAAATATGAAATATAAATGAAAGTAGCGTTCATGCATACGTACGGTTTACCGTCTCCGTTAACGGTGCATTTCATTTATTATCTCTAAATGTTATGTAATATTATAAATGCATGTATATACTGGATATATATGATATATATGATATATAAATCATGAATATAATTATGGATGTAATGGATATTTTACCACATGAATAACTTGTAATTATAAGAATTTTATTTTTGGATCAAGTACTAAAGATCGACAAAATGACCGTTATTAAGTTAAATAAATACATAATATTCATAACATGGTAATAAGTGATATAGAAGGAATAATGAACTTCAAAAAGGAACTTAAGAAAGTAGAAATTAACTCTAGTTTATTATTCAGGAGATTAAAGAACGATCGAGTCAAGTCAGATATGAGGTAAGGGACTTCGTCTACATCTCCTTTCATTGAGGCATATTTTGTTTTATTCACAACTTTCTTTTATACGGTGTATAAAACCCTTTGAATTTTACTTTTATTAAAAAGGTATATTTTTATACGAATCGTTTTACTAAATGAAAAAATTTAATGTTTTTGTCTTACGTATGCGGCGACAACGACTTCTCCGCCGCCATGACCATTATTTGAGTTTAGGCTTTCTCTACAAGCCATAACCTTTTTTAAATGAAAAATAAATACCATGTTTTAATATTCTTTTATTTTGGTATTGAAAATGGTTTTGATAATGTTTTGATTATATCAATTTGTTGTATTGATTCTTTTGATTGAAGTGTGGAAATTTTATGTTTCCTTTAGGCATGTTTTATGAGATACGATTATGTTATGGTTCTTGGGCATTGTTTATGATGTCGGGTGGTTCCGTGATAAACTAAGGGTGTGTGAGCCTGTGATAGATCTCTGAAGCATTGGTTAATGTGATGTAGTTAAGTTCTATGGTTTCTCCAAAGAGATTTAGGGAATATACTGTGAGAATTATTCCAAACGTAACCATGAGGGTTACTCCCTACATAAGAATGTTATGAATGACTCAAGTAACCTTTATGTCTTATGATTTCTATTATTTATTCATAAAACTTATGATTTCATGAGGTATGATAAATTGCTTATGTTTTATGTGT
Source organism: Viscum album (assembly GCA_963277665.1). Classification (NCBI taxonomy): domain Eukaryota; kingdom Viridiplantae; phylum Streptophyta; class Magnoliopsida; order Santalales; family Viscaceae; genus Viscum; species Viscum album. The sequence goes on from OY728150.1 coordinate 1,660,340,523, forward strand.
AAATTATGATTTCATTGATTTGTATGAATACATGGACTAATGTTTTCATTCCATATTTTTATATCCCTTACTGAGCTTTTTATGCTCATTCCATGTTTTTGAAATGTTTTTCATAGGTCAAGGGAAAAGTACATGATGTGATGATAGTTTCGAGGAAGTGTCAAGAAAGAATCCATGTTTTATTTTAAATATTTCTCCTTTGATGGGAAAAATGAATACTGTCTTTTATGTAACCGCCTTGTTGAAATGTGGAATGTAATGCATGATTTATGATCTAATTATCTAAAACTCTAAACCTGAAAAGATCTTCAATGTGTATTCTTGTAACAACTCAAGAATAATTAATGTTTAAGGCTGGGGCCATATATTTGGTATCAGAGGTCGGTTTAGATAAATTTAGGAGTTAGAATTCTATTAAATGATTGTCCAATTTTTTTATTGTCAAATTGAAATGATATAGAATTTGAAGATTACAGTGTTGCTTCATCTAAGACATGTTTTTTCAGAATGTGTTTCCATAGAGGAAACAGGGAAGAAGTTCTAGGAAAGCATACAGAAGGAAATGACCTTACAAATCAGCATCCTGAGATGGTCAGGATTGGAACCGAACTGTTTGTTGCAGTAAAAGCACAGCTGACTCAAGCAATAAATGGTGGTGGTATCCATGCATGAGATTATCCAGATCAACCAAAGAGGAACATGTCAGTTGTGGAACATTTCATGAGGCAACATCCCCCATCATTTAGAGGATCATCTGGCCCTGTGCTAGCTCAAGCGTGTATTAAAGCACTGGAGAAGATTTTCAATGTCATGGGGTGTTCAGAAATCAAAAGGTTAGTCTTTCTATTTACCGTTTGGAGGGTGAAGCAGATCAGTGGTGGACGATGGTTAAAAATATCAGGGACGCTGATGAGATTGATGCTCTTGACTCAGATGAATTCAAAGGTATGTTTCTTGAGAAATATTTTCATAAAGTTTCTCAACATAGGATGGAAAATCAATTCATGGAATTGAGGCAATAGGATGTCACAGTGGCTGCTTATGAAGAATGGTTCACTCGATTGGTATGGTATGCTCTAAGTTTTATCAGAGACCTTGATAGTAAAATCAATCTTTTTTTACTCAGGATTAAAGCCAAAATATCGAAGGGCTTTAGATTCTCTTGAGTTAAAAAGTTACGAAAATCTTGTTTGATGTGCTGAGAAGGTGGAAATGGACTTTGCCGATGATCAAGTGTTCTATAATAACCAACAGAATAAGAGACAGAGGTGGCATGAGAAAGGGAAGAATCCTTAAAAAAGGCATGATAGTAAGAAAACTATGCTTTCAGTTTGTAATAAATGTGGTAAAAACATGATGGGGAATGTCTTTTGAATTCTAGAAAGTGCTACTGATGTGGTTAGATGGGACATAAGGCTCGTGATTGCCCGGAGAAATATCAGGGTGATGGTAAGAACAAATTTGATTTACAGTTAGTGAAATGTTTCAAGTGCAATGAGATGAGTCATTATGAAAATGAGTGTTCGATAAAGAGCTCAAATGATTGGAAGCAGTTAGACTACATGTCGAAAGGTGTGGTGAAATCCTTTGAAACTACTTTATCAGATGTTTGGCCATCAAATGAAGTGGTATCAAGTACTTTGTTTGTTTTTTCAGATTATTCCACCGTGTTGTCTGATTCAGGGTCTACACATTCATTCATATCTGAAAAATTTTCTAGTAAATTGCGAATTCCATATCAAGAAATGACTCCTTAAATTGTGGTAAAAACACATGGGGGAAATGTTTAGGAAAAAATAATTTATAAGAATCTTACTATCCTTATCCGTGGAATGAACCTACTTGCAAACCTTATTGTTTTACATCTAGTAGAGTTTAATGTTATCCTGTGTATGGATTGGCTCTCTGTTTACCATGCTAAGATTGATTGTAGAGCTAAAGAAGTTTCTCTTCAGAAATATTTTCAGTTTGTGTACAAGAATGAACCCTTACTATTTAAAACATATCAAGAGGCTGAGAAACTTATAAATGATGTAAATTAATGTTACCTTAGTCATATTGTAGAAAACAAAGGAACCATTCAGAATAATGATTCGCCAGTGGTAAATGAGTATCCTGATGTTTTTCTTGATGAGTTGCCTGGAATAATACCAGATCAAGAAGTTGAATTTACTTTTGACTTAGTTCATGATCCTAAGACAAATTCAAAACCCCTTATCGAATGGCTCATATTGAACTTTTAGAGTTGATGGAGATATTGCATGATTTATTAGAGAAAGGTTTCATTCGAACTAGCACATCACCATGGGGTGCTCCTGTCTTATTTGTTAAAAATAAAGATGGTTCAATGAGACATTTCAATGATTATAGTGCCTTGAATAACATCAATATTAAGAACAAATATCCTTTGCCTCATATCAAAGATTTGATTGATCAGCTCCAGGGAGCTCAGTATTTTTCAATTATTCACCTAAGATCGGGGTACCATCAGTTGAAGGTAAAGGAAGCCGATATTCTGAAGACCGTGTTTCGTACAAGATATGGCCATTATGAACTTTTAGTTATGCCTTTTGGGATAACCAATGCACCTGTTATATTCATGGACCTTATGAATAGAATTTTCCCGGACTCTTGGATAATTTTGTGGTTGTTTTCATTGATGATATTTTGGTGTTTTTTAAAAGTAAAGAGGATCATGAAATTCATTTAAGGGTTATTTTCAAAACATTAAAAAAAATTTTATGGGAAATTCAGCAAGTGTGAGTTTTGGTTGAAAAAAATTTCTTTCCTTGGTCACATTGTTTCTAAACATGAAATAACTGTTGATCATGCAAAAACAAAGGTTGTTGAAGAATGGCCAAGACCCACAAATGTAATCGAGATTCGTAGTTTACTTGGTTTGGATGGCTATTACCAAAGGTATGTTAATAAAATTTCATGGTTATCTATTCCAATGACTAAGCTAACTCGGAAGTGTGTTATGTTTTTCTGGACAAAATAATGTGAGGGTTGTTTTCAAGAGTTGAAAAGAAGATTGGTGAATGATCCCGTTTTGGCGCAACCTTCCAGGAATGGTGAGTTTGTTTTCTACAGCGATGCTTCATGGAAAGGACTTGGTTGCGTCCTAATGCAGAATGATCAGGTAATTGAGTAAGCTTCACGTTAGTTGAAAACTCATGAGGTAAATTAACCAACACATGATTTTGAATTAGCTGCTGTTCTTTTCTCTTTAAAAATTTGGATGCATAATTTGTATGGTGTAATTTGTAAAATATATACTGATCACAAAAGTTTATAGTATATATTCACTCAGAATGAATTGAATATGAGACAGAGGAGATGGCTAGATTTAATCAAGGATTATGACTTTACAATTCATTACCATCCGGGAAAACAAAATAAAGAGGTTGATGCTTTTAGTCGAAAAAGTAATTCTTCATTAACCATGTTACGTTTGGAACGTGGTCCTTTGGTTCAGGATTTGATGAACTTTGGCATAGAAGTTATTGGTACATGATGTTCTTCTGTTTTGTTTCTGGTATTAGTGAAATCTTCTCTCTCTGACAGAATTAAGCAAGCTTAGAAGCAAGACAGTGAGTTACAGAAAAAGGTAGATATGGTTCAGAAAGGTATTTTACATGAATTCAATATTGATAATGATTTTGTTTTGAGATTTGGGAAGAGATTGTGGGTTCCTTGAGATTCACAGTTGAAGAGAGAGTTGTTATATAAAGATCATAGTTCTCTATTTTCAGTTCATCCTAGCAGTACAATGATGTATAGAGATCTTCAGGAGTATTTCTGGTGGGATGGAATGAAAAGATATATTGTTGATTTTACTATGAAGTGTTTGACTTGTCAACAGGTTAAAGCAGAGCGACCATTACCGAAAGGGATTCTTCAGCCTTTACCAGTGCCAAAGTGGAAATGGGAGAATATATCCATGGACTTCGTTGTGGGATTACCAAATACGCCTCAAGATAATAATTCAATCTAGTTTATTGCTAATCTCTTGACTAAGTATGCACATTTTCTTGCCATACGAGATACATTATCCCTAGATAAACTTTCTCATTTTTATCTTAAAGAGATTGTCACGTTACATGGAGTTACCCACTCCATTGTATTTGATCGTGGTCCTAGGATTACTTTTAACTTTTGGAATGGCCTGTAGAAGTCATTGGGTACTGAATTAAATTTTAGTACAACTTTTCATCCTCAATCAGATGGGCAGTCAGAACGAACAATTCAGATATTAGAGGATATTCTACATGCTTTTTCGATGGATTATCAGGGATGTAGGGACCAACATATTTCTCTGGGTGAGTTTTCTAATAATAAAAGTTTTCATTCCAGTATACAGATGGCACCATTTGAGGCATTATATAGGAAGTAGTGTCAAACAATAGCTTTTTGGGATGATGTAGGTGAAAGGAAGTTGATGGGACCAGAGTTGGTAGTAGAGTTGGCCAAAAAAGTTCATCTGATACAGAAACACATGAGAACCGCTCAAAGTAGGAATAAAGGTTTTGTGGACAACAGGGGGAAGGATCTATCTTTTGAGTTAGGTGATCAAGTCCTTCTCCAAGTTTCACCATGGAAAAGTGTGATGCGATTTGGTAAGAAAGGAATGCTAAGTCCAAGGTTCATTGGACTATATAAAATTCGGGAGAGAGTCAGATCAGTTGCATACTGAGTGGATTTATCTCCAATTTTATCTCAGGTACATAATGTTTTCATGTTTTAAGTTTAAGGAAGTATATGCCAGATCCATCTCATGTTTTGAGTCCAAAGGTAGTTCAACTGGAAGAGAACCTATAGTATGAGGTACAACCGGTCTATATTATTGACCACAGGGAGAAGGTATTGTGGCTTAAGGTGATTCATCAAGTAACGGTTTTGTTGAAAACCACATGATTGAATAGGCATCATGGGAATCTGAAAATTCAATGAGGGATAAATACCCCCCACTTATTCATTAAGTAAATAAATTGTGGGGACACAATTTTCAAAAGGGGGAAGGATGTAACATCCAATGTAAGTAATGAATTATGGATTTTCATATCTATGTATATTGATGAATTAGATACTATTTTAGAGTCTTAAAATGAGAATAAATCCAATCTTAAGCATAGAATACTCTAATATTTTTTTAAAAATTGTTTTACCGCCATTTGATGTCAAACCTTTTTAAATAAAATTTTTGACAATTTTATAAGAAATATTTTTAAAAATATTCTTATTCTTTTGGATTTTTACATTTAAATTTACTTTTGATAAATATTTGGTATTTTTCTGACAATGTTCATTTTTTAATAAATAGTGAAAAATACTGCATTTTACTTCAAAACTGATTTTTCATCTAAATTAATTATATGGATAGGTTATCTTTTTAATTTGTTTTAAAGATAAAATATAATATATCTTTACCATTAAATCCAATTTTGGTGATTGAAATTAATTTCAATTTGAAATTGGACATAAACAATTTTCAAGCTTTTGATAGATATTGTTTCTAAAAAAACCCGCTATTTGTTTTGACAAAGGGAATTATTTTTAAATTAATTACTACAATTTATGTGTTTGGAATTTGGTAAAATGGATTCCATATTTGGAATCGGAAGGTCCAAATTATGTATTTAAGACTCTATTTTTGGACATTATGAATAGTAACGACGATAATTTTCTTTAATTATCGTGATTAATTAGTAATCGGGTAGTTATGTGTAATAAAATAATATCATAATAATATAAAACGACCCCAAAATGTGTCCTAATGCTGTTGGTTGTGTCATGGCCGACCATGGCAATCCATTTTCAAACTTTGGGACCACATGGAATCACTTTTGTGTGATAGTGACATTTTATCTTTTTATTTTTAAAGAATGTTAAATATAACAAAAGAATGTAACACCTAAGTAAAACAATTTTAATTTTGTCTAAATAAATGATCTCTTAGACTATAAATAGTAATTGGAAATATGAAAATACTTCCGAAATCATGATATTTTTTTTAATTTTATGGCATTAAATAAATTAATTTATTTATGACACCATGATGATGTAGTGATTACCTCATTAATGAACGTTTTAAATAAAATAAAAAGATAATGTAAAATCTAAGACATACACTTGTCAAAAACCTATTTAATTGGTATATTTAGAACCCTTATCACCTTACACTCGAAATATATCATTGTGGGACATTTAAAATCCGAAAATCATTTCATAATAAAGTAACATTTCAAGAATTTCCAAGACTGCCCCTCCTCCCTCTTATAAAAGGCCACACCTCTACCACCATACCCACACCACTCAAGACATTTGATTGGCCAAAATCTTCTCATTTTATATCTCCAAATCCCTCTCTTCATCATAGAAGCCTTACCTTATGTATAAAGCTCTTCAAGAAACCCTTTTGGTTCAAACCAAGGGGAGTTACCCGATTTAAATGTAATGTCTTCTCTAATGTTCTTTTGTTTTATTTTTCTTCTCCAACCCCCTAAACACTTTTTATTCCTTTATTTTGTAACAAAACCAGTATCATAAATATAATAGTATGTTTTTATGAGAATTATTTTATTTACACTTACACACACCTTTGTCTAATGGTTAAAGAACATAATGTTTCTATGTTTGGCGAAATTCTGCCTCACGAAATGATAAATGTTCAATATTCTTTTAACACCTTTCATGGTGGCCATTAAGATGTCACTATATTTATATATGATATATATTTTGTCTATTTTTTCCTTATGATTCTGTATTTTTCATTTATGGCATACCTTATGGTTTCCATTATGGGTAAACACGATATCTTCATTTTAGGAAATGCGGACTACCGCCCCCTCAAAGTGATTTGATTCATTAATGCCATATTAGGGACGTAAAAAGGATGGATGTAATGATATTATAATTTATATTACACTATAATTATAATATACCTTTATATCATTATGATTCCACTCCATTAAATATTAAATTGAAATGAAAGTAGTGTTCATGCGTACGTACGGCGTATCGTCTCCATGAATGGTGTATTTCATTTCATACCTCTAAATGTTATGAAATATTATAAATGCATATATATAATGGTTATATACATGATATATATGATATCTACCTCATGAATATAATTCTGGATGTAATGGATATTTTACCTTATGAACATCTTGTAATTATAAAATGTTTATTTTTTGCTCAAGTACAACAGATCGACAAAATGACCGTTATTATCATAAATAATTTCATAATGTTCATAACATGGTAATAAGTGATTTAAAAGGAATAATGAACTTGAAAAAGTTTCTTATGAAATTATAAATTAACTCTAGTTTATTATTCAGGAGATTAAATAACGATCCAGTCAAGTCGGACATGAGGTAAGGGACTTCATCTCAATGTCCTTTCATTGAGGCATATTTTGTTTTATACACAACTTTTTTTATACGGTGTATAAACCCCTATGACATTTAATTTTACTCAAAAGAAATCTTTTTATACGAAGCGTTTTACTAAATGAAAAAGGGAATGTTTCTGTCTTATGTATGTGGCGATAACGACTTCACTACCGTCGTGACCATAATTTGAGTTTCGGCTTCCTCTACAAGCCATAACCTTTTTTAAATGAAAAATAAATACCATGTTTTAATTTAATTTTATTTTGGTATGGAAAATGGGTTTCATAATTTTTTCATTATATCAATGTGTTGTATTGATATCTTGTGATTGATGTGTGGAAATGTTATGTTTCCTTTATGCATGTTTTATGAGATACGATTATGTTATGGTTCTTGGTCATTGTTTACGAAGACGGGTGGTTCCGTGATAAACTAAGGGCGTGTGAGCCCATGATATCTCTCCAATGCATTGGGTAACTTGAAGGAGTTAATCACTATGGTTTCTCCGAAGACATTTAGGGGATATACTATGATGGGTATTCCAAACATAACCATAAGGGTTACTCCCTACGTAAGAATGTTGTGAATGCCTCATGTTACCTTTATGTCTTATGATTTCTATTAGTTATTCATAAATCTTATTATTTCATGAGGTATAATAATGTGAATATTTTTTATGTGTAAAGTTTAATTTCATTGATTCATATGAATACATGGACTAATGTTTTCATTCAGTACTTTTATATCCCTTACAAAGCTTTTTATGCTCATTCGATGTTTTTGAAATGTTTTTCTCCAATCAAGGGAAATGTATATGATGAGATGATATTGTCGAGGATGTTTCAAGAAAGAATCCATGTTTTATTTTAAATATGTATCCTTTGATGGAAAAAATGAATACTACCTTTTATGTAACCACCCTGTAGAAATGTGGAAAGTAATACATTATTTATGTTCTAATTATCTAAACTCTAAACCTGAAAAGATCCTCAATGTGTATTCTTGTAATAACTCAAGATTAAGTAATGTTTAAGGATGGGGACTTATAATCACAAAGTCATATCAAAGATATTAGCAAACAAAACATTTAATACCTATGGAAACAAACTCAGACATATAAACCCTGATCCATCTACTCCTCTAGCTAAGTCTTGAGTCCTTGAAGATATATTGGATCCATTATGTATAGTGGAATAGAACTAGTTCATCTATTAGAATGAGCTAAATAGTAAATTTCACATCCCTTTCAAGTGGAAACAATGATAAGTATTCATGAACCATATCATGAAACCATTTCACTACTGGTGTAAATAAATATAATTTCACACCCCCTTCATCCATAATTAGACTACAAAATCAGGCTTTGATCTCTCCTGGTTTCTATGTAATTGGACCTACAAAGCCTGCCTAGATATCTCATTCTCCAATGTAAATATTGTTATCACTTTTAGGTGATATAAAATTCACTCTTCTATAGTAGCTGTCAATATGTGATCAGTATGCTACTAACATGTCCATACCCAAAATTTGGTCTAAGCCAGATATTCCAATAATTTAGGTTTATCGTAAAAATGATACTCACCATATTTCAGAGAACCCCCCCTATTAGAAGAAAACATCCTTAGACTATATTCCCAATTGTGTATCTATCATTGATAAGCCACTCATTAAATACACCACCATGCTCAATCAAATAAAACATTTCAAATAAATAAATTAATGAGAGGAAATAAAATCATTTAAGGCACTAGATAAAATAGATACTATAATAATATTACCTCTCACTATCAATGTCTTTCCTTACTATCCACAAGTATAGGATGCACCGCATGATACTGGCATTCCCCTCTTCCCTATGATGCAATCTGAGTCCCCTATGATATATCCCTCTACTAATGTGGGAGGTCTACAATAGAATTACTACATCTACTGCCTCTACAACCATAGTCATTATAAGTTCAAATTTCTACCTGATATGGTGTAGAATATACTCTCCCTAAACATTAATTCTTTCTAGATACCCAATCATTACCTGTCTATCATGGGTTCCGGTAGAACATCTATAGATGTCCCATCTTTTCCCATGATCCGAACTCTAATGGTGATTAAGGATAATGTCTAAGATAGTTTCATCTCCAACCACACCGGTGAAAATATCTTGAGAAAGGTCATATGGCACTGCCATTTCCCCATGGCCACTCTTTTCTCAACTGATTTAGAAAAAGTTATCTTAATGATGCTTCCTTCTCTCAAAAGACATAACTTCTAATCAATCATCAACAACCATCTGTCCTGCACTAGATTCCTTCTTCATATTCCACTCTGTTACGAGAGCATGATTCACTACTTTTTAAAACATATTTATCCTAAATATGTTCACCTAGGACTTAATTTCACACATAAGTCCTTCTTGAAATCATTTTTAAGAAGTAGACTTATCTGATAAGAATTATAGTGAAATGAGTTTCAAATAAATAAATCATCGTATATAGTCCATTATAGACATACAATTTTGAGTCATACTCATGAACTCAACTACTCTCTCAGGACTCAACATATATGGATATAAGTTCTCCAAGTACCTCTCCAAAAATTCCTTCCATAACATATCATCAACCTTTCTAGTCAGAGCTTGTTTGTCCCACCAGCTCTTCGCTGATCCTTGTAGAATATAAGAATCCATCTTGACCCTATTTTCACTAGGAGTCTCCAAGTGTTCATTTATAGTTTTGATAGACTCAATAAAAAACATATCTCCCTCAGGAACACCCTATTGAGAAACAATTAGAGGGTGTTAGAATTGAAACTCCCTTTTCAATTCATACGTGATCTTTACAACCCACCTTGTGTCTCTTTACATGAATTTCATGAATGGAGAAATGTTCTTCTATAATTTATCTCCAAATTCCTAACCCTGAACTATTAGTGCCTTAGGTTCAATTAACCTTAGGATCCTTTTTGTAACATTAACAAATTTATAGGAAAACACAATAAGGTAGAACAATTCATTTTCCCCAAACACCACCACATGTTCAAAAATGAGGCGCTGATAATACCCTTAATCATCCTATAACTTTGTCAGGGTTAAAAAATGGTAACTTATTTTCATCAGTTAATTTTATCATTTAGACACTAAATTATTCTCATCTTGCATTATTTTAACAAATTTAATTTCATAATAATAATGAATTACAATTAAATTTCACAAATAATGAAAAGAAATCCATGTTTAATAACATACACAAAACATGTTTTCCAATGCTTGTCCAAAATGTTGTATGTAAAAAATTAATCCTTAGTGCCTAGAATAATGCATGTATACTCAAAATTCATGCCTTACTTGGACACAAGTAAAATCATACCAATAATTGAAACAATAATCATATCACACAAAAAGTGAATCACCCAAGGTGAAATAATATTCAACAATAACAGCAATATTAATAACAATAATCCCACCTTGGGAACATGGGTTCTACCCCGAACATGTATTTGTTACTCCCATGAATGATCTCAGAACCTAATCTGGTCTCTTAATAGTCTCATATCTAACAATTCTAAACTGTAAAAAAATCAGAATAATATAAATCTTGTCTCTTATACAACTTTGTTACATCCTGACCAGGGTTCCACACATAGGTTCCCAAAGCTGGTCGGTCACAAGACCTCAATGTCCCCCCTATACACCAGAGGTTTCTAACAAGTAGTTAGGATCTATTACCAATCACGGAGTGACTATACCATCGTTGTCACTAAGGTAATAAAACAATTAAAATAATTAAAAAATAACGACTGAATGACCAAATAATATCATAATTATAAAAATACCAGTAAAATAAGATAACCAAAACTGGAAATATTATAACAAAATTAGATAGTAGATATCCCATGCCAAAATACATACCCATTGTAAAATGAAAACTCAAAATTAAAGACATTGAAAACTCCAAATAGTGTCAGGATCCACATCGTGTTCCCCCATCAATGATTCTTCCCCAAATTAGTTATCTAATACTAGTCCTCTTTCCTTAACATGTCTTTCAACCATGAAATCTATTTGGGAACCGATCATGCAACCCGAGTATGGTGTGCATAAAACACAGTAGGCCTCAACAAATTGTTTCAAAAATAGAATCCATTCCATAATATTGTATATAATTTTACAATGAAATAAATATAATTCATAATTAAATAATTATCACATTATCAATTATTCTTTATTTAAAAACATAAACCCCTAGGTTCCCATGTAAACTCGAACCTCAATACATGCTTCGACCCACATTGTAGTCTAAAATATCCCCAAGGGATATCATGTCTTATAATTCTGCTATTTTATTTCTATATCTTGTGTCATATCTAATAATTTATTTATTACTTTCCTAGATCTCAATTCTCAAATGAATTCAATTATTACTATTCATCATTTCAACATCACATGTGAATACCACTATTACCAATTATTATTTCAATATCTTTACATTAATTCAATAATTAATTAATCATATCCATCACATTAATAAACTCAACAAATAATTAATCATCTCAATTTAATTAATTAACTCAACAATTATTTAATAACATTAATTTCTTTACTAATTCAACAATTAATTCATCACATCAATCCCCTTAACTATTTTCCAAATTAATTAATCATAATCTATCATCCTAATAATCCAATAATTAATTAAATCGATTCACAATCTCATCATCATTTAATTAATTATACAATTAATTATTCGAATTCAAGATCTCAATATCCTATGTTTAATTCTAAAAATACTTGCTCAATTAAACAACCCTAATTACATCATAATATATTAACTATTTAATTTTTCATAATCTACGATTATAATAACCCCAATTTCACATTTTCCCACAAAGAATTAATTAAAAATAATAATTACTCAATAAAAACATAATTGGTATAAATATTATAGATATTATACATTTACATACTCAAAATTAAAATCAAGACATTGGGATTTGAATTATAGTCCCCCTACATCAATTTGGTGAAAAAATATTGCTGAAATAAAATCTGAAAAAATTGAGTGGCACAAGGACATAGAATGAGATCCTAATAAAAAAGACTAAATTTGGATCGAAGAAATCAAGATCCTTTAATTAGAGATCTAGAACCATAATCATGGATCTAGATATAAATAAAATTAGACAAACAACCCTTTCTATAATGGTAGGAGAAATGAAGTGGAATGGAAAACCATGAAGAATATGATTCACTTACCGTGCAAGGTGCAAATCATCAATCCATGTTTTGAATGGAGATGAATAGTGGTAAGAAAGGCTTATATTATCTCTTAGTGGCTCTATAATTGAGAAAAGAATGTTAGGGTTTACTAGGGGTTGAATATAAATTAATACTAGGAATCAAGAAAATAAATATCTAATTTTTTTGTCAATTAAAACTATGTGCATAGTCTTTTGGGAAGAGGAGAAATGTTTCCCCTAACCGCATAGCATAAACCTTCGTCTATTATAGTTGGTGAATGGTTTATCCTTTTAGGGAACATGGTTTGAAAATTTTTATTCTTGCTAGACAAATCCCCTTTAGTTAGTGTTTCACATTTTTCTAGGATAGGGAGCTTGGTCAGGGATAATTGTGCACCAACAATGTACTTCCCTCTATCTTCCATTTTTTCACAATTCTCCCAAACACTCGCCAAGATAAATCCAAAATGAAAATTTCTCAACAAAAGGAAAACTGAAACCTATCAACAGGCCTGAATACATATCACAAAATGTTCAAGGTTTTATAATAAATCAAATAGAATTAATTATTTTATATTTCATTTAAAACAATATCTAACCATTTTTTAAATTTAAAAATTATATGGACATATATATATATACTTATAAAAATGTAAATAAAAGGTTTATATATTCATATGTGTGTGTATTAATAAATGGATATATACTTATATTTATATTTATATTCTAATATATGTAAATGAAGATTAATATATAAGGTATTTTAATAAATATAATTATATATATCAGGCACACACACGAACATATATTTTATAAATATATTTAAAAATAATTATATATATATATATATTAATAATAAATATTTAAATGAATATACAAATAAATTCAAATATCATAAAATATACACCAAAATATGATTGCAGTAGTGGTAAAGGGGTTAAAATTCCCAAGGGAGGTCATAAGATCGAGTTCAGGTGAACACACAACAGAACAGGAAGCTTGTTACTAGAAAAGTGCTGACAAAGGGGTCTTATAAGAACTATCAAAAGTGGGTCTGTGAGAGTGGGATCACTTCAAGGAGTATGGGTGGGGTTATGAGTGCTAGAAAATCCACATTATTAGTGATTTTATACTGCAGATAAATAAATCATTTATCTATGTTTTTTCTCACTGATGAAGACTTATTTTAATAATATTTTTTAGGTTTTATAAAGACACCATTAAACAATGTTTTTCTAGCACTGTTAGATGAGGATTTTATCAGCATTAAAAAATATTGATATAAGCTATCATTGTTAGTAAATATACATTGTCACTTTTTCAGAAATTTTTAGCACTAATAAAGGCCATATTTTAATGGCTCTTAGATTAAAAACAACTTTTTACCTTCGATAATTCCCATTTCTAGTGATTTTAAAAGCATGATTTGTAGTATTGACACTATCACATATAACGTTTTGTTTGGCGCTAGATTTTATCAATGTTAAACATAATGTGCTAATAAAATGATATACATTATCAGCACTTGAAAAGCTGCATATTGATGAGCTATTTTTTTAGCACTTCTAAAAACATTAAATAAAAAATATTATTAATATATATATATTTATCATATTTATATTCCAAATTTAATGTATATTTAAATACATTAATTACAAAATTCATATATAAAATTATTTAAAATATGATATATATATATTAATAATTCAAAAAAATATATAAATATTTGTTATGTGTTGTTAATATGTGATATTAGAACATATATATATATATATATATATATATATATATATATATATATAATAGTCTATGTGCATATATGTGTATGCATTATGTTGTGTGGGTGTCTGATTTGTATATGTGTATATATAGATGTTGTACGTATATAGATGTATGCTTGTGTATGAATTTCTGCACATGTGTGTGGGATGTACATATATTTATAACATGTGTACATGTGTATGTATGGAATGTACCTATTTCACAATTGATGTATATTCTTTCATTTTTGATAAAATATTTTTACAATTTATTCTTTTTTATACGTATTAAAATTTTAATGAATATTATTTTTAATATGTTTTTAATTTATATGATTAGAATTTATTTTATTTTATTTATTATGATTTAATATTTTTAAAATGGTTGAAATTAATATAATTTTGTTATTTAAATGAATTTTTTATCATGTCCTTCATTTCATTACGTGTTTAAAATTCATGTATTTAATATTATATGAATTCATTTTTCCAAATAGTTCTATTTATTAAATATTATTGTTTCTTTTTAAATATTTATTTCATTTAATATTATTTATTCATTTATAATATATATTTGTCTTTGTATTCTTTAAAACATTATTTTATTGTAATATTTATTTATACATATATTTTTTTACTATACATGTAATATTGTGAATATTTTTGTAACTTATATGAATAGAATATAATGATTTTTTATCATGTTTTATCATTTAAAATATATTTGACATTTATAAAATTAATCATTTCAAATGAACATTTTAATATTATTTTAATTTAAATACTTAAATATAAATTTTAAAATATTTATAATGTTTTTAAAAAATAATTATAAAATTAAAAATAAATAAATTTTTATTTAAGTAATTATTAAATTATAAATATTTTTTAAATAACAACTATATTAATTTAATAAATAAATATAATTATATATAATTATATAAATATTCATATTTATACATAATCATATAAGTATGTATAATTACAAATAATTATAATAATATGTATAATTTTTTTAATATATATATATATATATATTTATACAAATATATTTTAATATATTTATTTATATATTTATTTATTATATGTGTGTAGATATATATTTATATATTATTTAATAAATAAATATTTTTATGTATATAAATATATATAATTATATATATAATTATATAAACATGTATAATTATATAATTATATATAATTATATTGATAAATATAGTTATATAAATATATTTATAATTATAAAGATATATTTTTAATTATATTTATTTATAAATATAATTATAAATAAATAGATAGAGAGAGAGAGGATGGGTTTGTGGGTGTTCCTCGCTCAAGATTTCCATATTGATTAAGGATTTTTTTCTTATGGATTTGATGTCGGTGTCTCTGACAAATCTCATTGCTCACTGATTCTTTGATTCCCATTGGTATGAAGGTGCTACAATGGAAAGTCCTAAAATTTAGAGTAGAAGGAAGGATTTGGCTTATACGTCTGTGGTCAGTTCACACACGTGCTATTTCTCTATCTTCCAAGCCTCGATGTACAGTTTATTCATCATAAAGGAAATTTTGACCATATAAGGGCTGGCCTAGTGGAAATATCAGAATGACATCAAATTGGAGACCATTCAATCATTGGGCATCTTTTTTTACAAGAGGATCAACACTATGGATGGTCGAAGATCTATTTGACTGACAATCAGATATTTGATAATTTTGAAATTGGCAGTGTGTCTCGCTTAAAAATGGATTTTTTCATTTTCTATTACCTTCTTCCGACATGAAGATATGGTAATGGGGATTTGGTTCTATCTCTCTCAAGCCTAGATTCCTTCACATCTGGTAATGGGATCTCATATTCCACCCATTGGAGGTAGGATTGTCATTGAAAGATGTATGGATCATGTTATTTGGTCTAAATAGGTTAATCTAGAATCCTAGAGTACTCCATGTCATTTTGATGGGCCAGTGTGTTCCTATTAAACTGGGCAAGGAGACTAAAATATCACATTTTTTTCTCTATTATTAAATTTTAGTAGATGTTTATTTCACTTATTCTATAGGCGGTAGGGATTTTCTTGAAATTGATAATTATTAAATTAACCTAATAATTGAATATGAATATGTTCTGCATTTTTTTTTCAAATATATTATCCATGAAATTTTGAACTCCAAAAAAACATTGTTATTTGTGCATTCATACCCATGCATGAAAATGGTCATATTTCATGATTTAAATGGATTTTGATATTGGAAGAATAATTCTTCAACTGGTCGTAGAAATGAGTGTAAGGATCTCTGTCAATATGGAGTGAACATATAGGATGACTCTTATAGGAATGGATTTTATGTGAATCCGGTAGGAATATGTGTGGTCTGGATAATGATTTTACTTGTGATGATCACTCTAGGGGTGGTTAGAGAGTAGGAAACATTGTTTCTTTTTATGAAAATTCTGGTGAGGCTATCAATAGGAACAATCCAAATCATGGGTAAAAATTGTGGAGCAAGAGTAGTTAGGTGACACATATTTGAAGGATTCTTCTATTTCTAACCGAATGTTGGATCATCCAAAATGTTCCAAATGATATATTCATGTTTTTGGGCCAAATTCAAATACAGTGGGTTTATTATGAACAGGTAGAGCATCTTGTAGAGAGACCTCGAGCTGTGGCAATGATCCACATCTCATTGACAATACTGAAAAGAAAGGTTAAAATAAAATATTTCAGATATCATAGAGGGATGATTCTTAGGTGACCATCAGTTGATGGATGGTACACCTAATGGGACATTAATGGATGACCAATCCATTGAAAAATATTCTTATCAAGAGTAAAATAGCCAATATATAAGGAAGGATCAATTGATTGCTGTAAGGGACTGTAAATGTAAAAAACTTCCAGTGGATGAAGAGGGATTCCAATTGGTCACCTTATGTTAATTCAAAAAATATTAATTCCGAACTCAGTATCCACATGTATCACATTCTCTGATACAAATGAAGGATAACCATTCAAGTAGGAATTCTTTGAAAATCTCCCTACAGGTTTAGTATCGATGAATTATTGAAAATGTGGAGTGGTATTATTCACCCCACATTATTTATCTAATGAAAAATTATTATCTCTTTTGGAAAGTTCTTAGATGAAGATTGTGATATTTCATGAGAATGAAAATCTAGCTTCACACCTCCTAAGGATTAGGAAGGTGAAAGAACCATTTAAGGTATTACCCAAGAAGTAGCGGAATGCTTTTTCTCACATCTTGAAGGAATTTATTCCTCAATGAAACCAGATGTATTTAGCTTCAATGAATATTTATATGTTCATATGTTATTTTCAATAAACATCGAAGATATATTTTGTTCCAATCTATAGATAATCTTTCAGGATTTATTGTGGAAATTCAATATCTATTTCACCTCTAGGGACATCATTGAATCATCATCAGATAATGAATATGAAGCCCCATAAAGGGTGAAGACATGGAAGAGTGATTGATATTCAATGGGAAGAGGAATAAATCCAAGAAATTTCAAATCGATAGGGACATACATGAATTGACCTTCCATTTTATGTTTCTTGTCATATGATGCGGGCACATTATTCCTTTTTTAAACTATCTCTCTCATTGTATGATTTCCTTTTACTAATAAATTTTGGGTCATCATTTTTGTTTTCATATCCCTAACTGATCCACCTTCATATAAACGAATATATATATATATTTAAATAACATTTAATTTATAAAAAATATATTTAAATCATAAATAGATTTTTTATATTTATATTTATATTTTTATAATTATATATACACTTATATATATATATAATTATATAAATATATTTATAATTCTATATATATATTTTTAAATATACATATTTATAATTATAATTGTAAATATTTTTATTTAAAAAATATTAAAATAATAATAAATATAGTTTAATTAAAAATATATTTATTTAATTATATAAATTTATATATAAATATATATATATACAATTAAATGAATATGTAAAACAATAAATGATGAAACTCGCCTTTATCTTCCCATTCTTCGTGCAGATAAAGAATTATGTTTATCACCACTAAAAAACGCATATTAAAAATATATTTATCAATTATAGAATTTTATCACTGAAAAAATATGTTTTATCATCACATTCTTAGTACTGATAATGATTGGTTTTATCAACGCTTATTATATTAGCACTGATAAAACCACACTTTATCAGTGCTTTTTTGAAATAACTAATAAAATCCTTCCAGGTCTTTTAAATGGAACCCTAATCGAGATCCTCTCTCTCAAGATATTTATGCTCTCGTGGAACTAGATCTCCATCATATCTCTCCCTAAATCATTTTGGATGAATGTACACCTTTAGAGCCTGGTTAATATGATCAATTGGGATCATCTCTCCCAGTCGAACATCATTATTTATTTTTTGTTTTTTTAAATAGTATGAATGGCGTGTGCATCAAGAATCTACAAGTCATCATCTTTGATGAATGCCAGAAGAAGTGGCCTAAAAATCCCTAGTAACCAAGATACATCCAAAATAACCACCCAAATTAGGTTAGGGTTCACCCTGGTTTAATCACACTACATGGGAGAAAATTAAGCAAAGAAATGGGGGAATATGAAGGAGGTGTATAGAAGGAGAAATTCACCAGAGAGGATTGTACCAAAAATTAGGAAAAATATCAATTCAGCTGAGGGATGAGAGGCAAGGACAACCCTCCATTAGATGAAGGTCAAGAATACTGGGGATGGTGAGGGGGAGTGTTCATTTTACAAGGAATAGGGTGGTGGATGATACAACTTTTTGGTTTAATTAGAATTATTTTTTTCATTATTATTTAATTTTTAGTTAATTTTTAATGTCCGTAGGCCACAGGATTTGGCCACATGATCTTGTAGACAATGGGCTTACCATGCAGCACCTTTTTCCAAGTGGTAGGGGATGTTTCAATGTTTCTATGGCATAGTGCATGGTCATATGACTAACTGTGTTACCTTGAAAATCCCAATATCAACGTCCCATGGTTTAATTGACCAAATTAATTTATTATTTATTTCATTATAAGAATATTCACCATATTTAAAGTATTTTAAAAATTAATTTTATTACATCTAAAATTTATTTTAACTATAGAATATTTCCCTTTTCCAATGACAATTTAATATTATTTTGTATTCTATCTTCTTGGTGGAATTTTTTCGACATCTACATAGTTAGCTGAAATAAAATTAATATATTTAATTTGTATATTAATTTATAATTTTTCACCATTTAATTTGAAATAAATAATTAATTTTTGATATATTTATTTTTTTTATAATATTATTATATCATATAATAGTTTTATTATTATCTATAAATAATATATGAATGTTATAAAAAACTTTTCTAAGATTATGTCCCTGCAATGTATTAAACATTATGTTACCAACAACTTTATTTGTGCTTGTATTCAACTAAATTCACTATTTTAGGTTTAGTTTAATAGCTACAATGAGCTACAGTATCACACTAACTTAATAATCATCTATATCCTCTTGGTATTTCATTACACGGGGATCCTTTTACATCAATTTTAGAAATATTTCATTAATTTTTGAAATTATTTTTATTTTATATACAAACATAAAACTCCTATTATACTCATGAATCTCATGATTTTCGGTCTATTTTTTCTAGTTGTGTACTCGTGATTCTCATAAAGAAATGAAATTTAATGGATGGGAATGATAAAAAAGAGATGTTTTACTCAGAAAACCCAATAAAATAGTACACTGTTATTGGAATATTATTTTCATAACAAATAAAAAACATTATACCTTACACATATTGCAATAAACCATACATGCAAGGCCCAACTTCTTTCTATTCATTAGAATATTATCTTCTTGGATGATATACCTCCTCTCATATGAATATTATATCTCCATGTTAATTTTTTTATTTGAAGAAATTTAATTTATCATCCCTACCCTTACTTGTCACTCGTAAACATATTTCTCTTATAATTTACATAATTTCAATTCTTATATATTTACATATGAAACATAATTTCTAATTGGTTTTATTATTATTGTATTACAAAAATAATTTATATAATAATTTATTTATTAGTATTATTTTATTATTATGATCATATATATATAATTCATAATGTTCATAGTTGATTCTTCTCCCAATCTCCCTTTCCTTAAGCCATTGTTAGTTTGTCTCTCCCTCTCCTCCACATTCATTTTCACATATTATTCATTATTTCTCACTATGATTGTATGGATCTCCTAAATATTCACCAAAAAAACCATTCTCACTTATCATGTAATGTTATGAATCCATATCATATGTTGGAATAGTTTTTGTGATACTCATATGGTAATCAGCTTCATGCTCCAAGTATCTCTCTGGATCTAGTGGATTTAAATCAAACACTTTTTCATATGTTATTCTAAAAAAAGAAATATAAATCCAATCATTTTAATATCTCTTGATTTTATTATAACATTAATAGGGATTGTGAAGTGTGTTTTATTTAGTTTATAATATTTTTTTTAACATTTGTATTTATAGAACATGTTAAAAATTATTTAATGATACTTTTGATACATAGAGACATAATCATTACATATATGCATTATTTGTTGTTTTAATTTTGTTATTAATAATATTATGTTCTTATGGAAATAATATGTTATGATAATTTTTAATATTGTTTAATATTTTTTAACATTATAATTTATTTATTTATTTATTTACTAATATTTATTTTCTATATATTTACACAAGTGATATGGAATGAACACATGTCTTATTCACATGGATTATAGATTCATAATGAATTATCACATTAAAATGGACATGATGATACAATAACACTATAAAATAAGTATAGACATATGATTACATGCCCTCAGAAGTTTATAATACATCACAACCTACCATATCTAAAATTACCACCCAATATGTCTTACATTACCTCCATAGAAGTAAGACTATACTGAAAAAAACAACATTTCCCCAATGCTATCCTAGGTAACAAAATAAATACAACACAATGATCATTGTGATTCTCAACTCTTACACCACTACAAAAAAAATTTAATACCCAACATTCGACTCTTATTATATCATAATAAATAATTCCAATAACATAATAGATTCTGTTAGAATAGTAAATTAGGGGTTCCAAGATCATAATTTATGTGTATTAATTTATTTTATTAAATATATATATACTAGAATAAAACATGATGGATATGAATAGAAAATGAATGGTTTCTAACCATATAAAAAAAGAGTATAAGGATGGTGAGAAAGAGTTCAACAATTATGAAAAATATCATGCATATGGCCCATATCAAAAAAAAATTATGTTTTACACTATTTTTATTCAAAAATAATTATAATATAGGAGTTGGAATAACTCTTCATCTTTTATAGAAAAGATAAAAGTTATAAATTTTGGAAAAAACATGGGGGAAAACATAATTTAGCTAGTGAATGAAATAAGACTATGTTTTATGGATCATTTGATATTATTATATGTGTGGAAAATGATGAATACTATATCAAGGATGTGATTATATGGGCGAACAATGATGAATATGTTATTGTGGAAAAGAAAATAATAGTTGAAGAATAACTTTTTAATTTTTTAAAATTGTTCGATAAGTTAATTATTTGGGAACGGATTATATTGTATATTGGTTGTACTAAATATATATTTTTTTTTCCACACTGAAGATATAAAATATAAATTTTGGAAATTGATTGTGTTCTGTCAGTTTTACTAAACTACTAAATCTATTAAATGATACGATGCTATAATATTATGAGATTAATTCTGAACATATGACACTTAACGAATGTTATGATCAATGGGTATAGTCTTAGAAAGAATACATGTCTGTCTGAATAATTGTATACTGATTATCAAGGGAAAAATCACATAAAAATTCCTAAAGTGTGTTGATTCATGATACATGAAAGATGATTTTGGTCATACAAAAGTTTCATGGTACTTTCCGAACATTTCAATTTTTAGGTTCCCATAAGGAAGTGAGGAGACTCCAAAATAATTAATGTGGTCTAAAGATATAAAAAATAAATATGGGAAATTTGATTACCCAGAATACTCTCCTATGTGAATGATAATTGATCACAAGAATTTTGAAATTAAAAAGTAGTCGTGAAACCTTTTTTTGGTGCTATCTATAGATGGATTAAATCCATTGTGTTTTCAAAGAAGCACTCAATATATATGGATGATTATTTTTGTTAAATTATAACTTTCAACCATGGTTATGCATTAAATGAAAATATAATATGTTATCTATACATATATTAAGACAAAAAAACGTGGTAATGATATTGAGGTTTTTTTTGGATCCACTGATATAGGATTTGAAATTTTTGTGAGATTCAGGTGTTATATTGTACGATGCTTATATAAATGAAGATTTCACATTATGATCCAAGTTTAATTGGATGACATATGACTTTCCTGCTTATGGGAATTTTTCAAGAATTTTAATTAAAAGAAATCAAGGGTGTCCCATTAGTGAAAAAGTTATACAGTCATTTAAGTTGATACATTAATTGAATACTGCATTTCTAGGAAAACCCAAATTTCTTTCATAGAGACTTGAGTGCTGATATTGGACGACGTCATTCGCCATTTGTTTAAATGAACATATATCATTGTATCCACTAACAGGTGGCCAACTATTTGTGAATGTAATGATATGTACACTTCTTTTGTTTATCATTTTTCAGAAAAACATACCAAAATAAGGTTGGAAAAAGATATTAGTTTTTCTAAATTACTATAATGTAATTTTTTTCACATAAAAAATTTTATTGATATTATTAATGTTAAATAAAATGTATGTGATATTGTCCTTGACATGTTACTAAATGTACCAATAAAAAAATATGTAATTAAGGCTAGGTTGGACGTGATATACATGGGAATATGAGACGAGTTGGCACCACTAAAGCGTGGAAAATAGAATTTTGTCCCTCAAACTATTTACACTCTATCCAACAAAGAGATATATAAGTTTTATTGCTTCCTCAATGATGCAAAACTTCCAATGGTATATTATTTGAATATTAGGAATAACATGTCAACAACTATTTAATGTTAGAGGGTATAAAATCAAATGATTTTCATGTTTTTGATGAAAAATCTAATTTCTATAGATTTACATTATATTTTTTCGTAGATTCATCACATAAATTAACCAAAAACAATTTCTTTTTCAAATTTATATGAAGAAAATTTATAGACTTGGTGAAATGATCTAATATGGAAAAGGAAAATGTTTTTATATTAATTGAATTGGATACTATTTCCCAATTTACATTATTTTATATAATGGTTCACTTATTGGTTCACTTGGTAAGAGAGATTCTGCTATCTATTAATATGTATTATATTTGGATGTACTACAATAAATTTTCTTTAAATACTTTGGAAGTGTATGTTAAAAATAAATTCAATCCAAAAGGTTGTATTATTGAGGGATATTTTGTTTACTAAGTTGTTGAATTCGGTATCGACTAACTATCTGATGTACAATGCACCGGTCTACCAAAATATCATCACACTGGATGACTTGTGGGTGAAGTAATTTTGAAAATAGATGTATTCATATTTACTATTATAGAGTGGGAGTAGGACTACCTTTATTTTTTTCATAATATTTTATATGTTTTCCAAATGATTAAACCCAAAAAAAATTATTATGCATTTGAATCCATATAGGATTAACATTATGATATCAAATACTCATAAAAAATAGTTTATAGGATAGTTTCAACACCATATTTTTATGGAGTCAACGACAAATGCATATTAAATTTCTGAATGACATTGATTTATATCCAGAGGTCCAAGATTGCATGTATTATCTTATAATAGTTATTTAATTAAAGCGATGCTTGTATCTGGTTGAAATTATAGAAATACAATTTATGTATATTTTTCTTACTTTTTCATCCTCAATCAAATATGGATGTTGAATTATACAATCTTTCATGTTTTTATTTTTCAATCTGAGTGGGTTGACAACTGGAGTGTGGTTAAAATAGATTAATTGGGATTTATTAATGTATATTTCAGTAAATAAGGGTACAAATATTAACCGTTTATAATGTAATCATTGTTATTAAATGAATTTTCGATTCTATATCGTATAAATTGAATGTCTTCAATTATTCTGTTATCCAACCAAACCATTGAAGGTTCAGATGTAAATTTAATTTAGGTTGTCCCCTTCATTAGGACGTTTCATTAATTTATAATTATTTAAAATTTAGATAGGTATTGCATTTAATAGAAGTCCCAAATAACCAGAATTAGATACTCGATATAGGGGTCAAATCCATTCAACCATTGAAAAAAAAAGATTTCAATAATCAAGTAAATATTTTTTTTAAATATAAATTGTGTTACATCGTATGATTATCTGTCAGGGCTGTATTTATCTAATCCAAATCAAATTTCAACCACATATATAGATAATGACTTATGAACATGTCATTGATCCCAATCCTTTGGAAAAATTGGTTTCTCAAAATATTTTGCCTTCCAATACAGAGGAACAACAACATTCATCACATGTTGATATAACCAATCCATGGGTACAACCTATTTATGATGTTGAAGTCATGGAAATGGAAGGTGGTGAATAACATTTGTCCTAAATACAAAATATCATGATAACATGATGGTGTTAGAAAAATTTATTAAGGTTGGAAAAATGCATAGAATTTTATGTTGGATGGAACGAACGTGGCCATCAAATTAACCACAACATGACAATGTTCAATAGATACATTGGTCTCATCACTCGTATTCAAGTGCATATTGATTTATCTTCATGGGAAAAAATTTCGAACACTTCAGACAAAAATTTTGGAATACATTAGGGTAAAATTATTATATACATTCTTTATTTTACTAGAAATCAAAAAAATGAGACATTGATTTTCTATACATTGTACCATGTAGAGTTCATTTATAATAGATAACTCCTGAATTAAATTTGTATGAATTCTCTACATAAAAGATTATAGAGGATTTCAGAAAACTCTTATGAAGAATTATATCAATTATGATGATGATAAAATAAACCTTCACCCACCACATGTGTATGAAAACATGATAAAACAATAAGTGTGATATGAGTTTGTTGGTCATCATGAGAAGACATATTTTTAGGTGCACTGTGACTTGTAATACGTTTCTTGATAATATTTGTATTAATCTATTTTATAAAAAATTGTTTATTTATGAATCAATTAATAACTGGGGAAAATAATCAATGAGTAGAAAAAAACCTACCCCTATTATATGTGAAGGATGGGGACACATCATTTGAAAAAAATGGTATGTATTTGAAATATACAATAATATATATTTTTTGATATGAAACAACTGTATAATTATGTTTCATTATTTTTATTCATGTTGATGAATCGAAATCTGAATCCACTTCCATCTCGCACCATGTGTTATGAAAGGAGGCATGTGTACATAATTATGGGATAGTAATAGATGAAAACCCACAAAAAATGTGGGAAGCATGTGTAATTATGGGACAATGATTTTTTTTATTTAAATTAGTATTACATAATAATGATTACTTATGTTCATATATTTTTATCTAAAATAAATAAAAGAATCAAAATTAATTATATGTAATGAAAAAATACTATCAATGGCCATAAAGCAGCAAGAACAGTTTGTTTGCGTCAGAGGTGTGGGGTTTAGGGGGCCACTAGGAACATATTTTGAGAAAATAAATAAATAGAGGATAATGATAAGAAAATGGAACACTTTCATGCATTATTAACTACAATAAATGAAAAACATAATTAGAAATTAGAGATATAAAATATTATTGTAGGGAAATAAAGAATAATAAAAAACAAGAAGAACCACTATGTGAAGACCCCCTACCATCTGCCAACATTTAAGTGAGTGATTCCCATTAAAGAGTTTTCTAAGAAGGGGTAATACATATTGTCATAATTGTTTCTATGAAATATAATTTCGGCATAAATTGATACCATTCATGTATTTCCATTATATATGGTGAAAATGATTCTGATTTATATCTATCCACACACACTCATCACCTTGGTTCATTGGGTACCATATACAATATCCAATATATATTCTACAAAAAAATAAATTCCAATAAATAATTTTAGAGTGGGGATTCATGTATGTCATTTTTAGGCATCAAGATACATTATCCACCCAATGATTAAAATATTCATATGCTTGATAAATTTATTGAAACATATTCTCTCTTGGCCAATAGATCATGTAAAAATATATTTAGATAATGTGGAATTAATTTCCAATTAATTATTCAGGAAAAAATGATAACAATTAAAAAAAGGCCTTAACCGATGAATGTTAGTACAAAAAGACAAAGGTAAGAAGGTGAAATAGAAGGATTAATCATAATAATATAAATAATACACCCACCATTTGAAACTATCTTCACAAACTATAGACATGTTCCTATTGTGGGGTGTGACAAAAAATAATATTTCTTATGATAAAATTCATTAATGTGGGTAACAAATGTTTTCTTTTGATAATAGTACACCATAATCATTTTTTTCAAATAAATTTAAAAAATATGTGAGATTTTTTAAAAAATATTTGTTTCATAAAAGAAATAAATCAATGCACGCAATGTTTAAAGACAAATTGATGAAGAGAGTGATTGTGTTACGGTAGATTAACCTTTTTCAGTGTCACCATAATCAATAAAATTATTCACCCTCTCTTACAATTTATTTTTAATGGAAAGATGCCTCGATCATGTTTTAAACCACCCCTGGAGAAGGAAGAAATAGAAATTACTCATGTGTGCATGAAATTTTATAAACCCTTTAAAAAATCTAAGGAAACTGTTGATCGGGTAATTTTGCTCATTACAAGTCTAAAAATACTTCACATATTCGAAACACATGACAACAATATCTAGACACTCACC
The DNA here is from genome assembly GCA_963277665.1 of Viscum album. NCBI lineage: Eukaryota > Viridiplantae > Streptophyta > Magnoliopsida > Santalales > Viscaceae > Viscum > Viscum album. The sequence continues at coordinate 1,660,367,960 of OY728150.1, forward strand.
ACCTAACACAATCTTCTCAATTGAGACAAACATCAAAAGGAAAAAGGTGTTCAATTATCTTCAACAGACGCTATAAAAATTTATTGAAATCGGAACCCAAAATACAATCACATTATAATAATTGGACACTATATAAAATAGAAACAATTAAATTGATAATGAATTATTCAAATTAAATCACAAGACTCTCACCTTACAAAATTGAAACTCTCTCTTCCCTGATATCTCAAAGGCTTTACACCTCCATCTGAACGGTTGTAGATTTGAAATGGGAAGTAGAGAGCATAATGAAACTAAGAAAATTAAATGAAATAATCAAAGAACTATATTATAACTATCCTCCAATACATCCTATAATTATATTTATCCAAAAACACCCTTGAGTGGAAGTGTACACACATATTCATATGATTAAGGGGTGGGAAATTTTCCCTCTAGATTCAATCCTCCAAAAGTTTTAGATAAATTCGAATTGGAAATGGTAGAATATTGGGAATGTTTCTTAATAAAAGTTGTTTCCATATATATTTTATTTTTATGATCAAAATCTCATCATATTTATACGATTTTAAGAATAGTTATTCCCCAATTATTGATGAATAAGTTTTCAGCCTGAGGATACTTCCCAACTCCCCCCACCTTGACGCATTCAAAGGATTCCTTAATGATTGAAATTGTCATTGAAATTTTATTGAACATGGGGATCAGAGTTATATTTTCAATAAATCTAGAATAACCTAATTTGAGGGACTCTAGATTGATATATACTTCAATTACTATGGTGGGGTTCATCCTGTGCGCCAGAATGATTTCTCTATTTGAATGATTTTTCTTGGCTTCTGTGTTTTGAATTTGATCTTGGACCAGAAGAAAATTTTAAATCCCATGAAAAAATGAATCCTAATAAAGGAATCACAAAAATTGGATCAAAAATTTGGAATTTATAAAAAATATAAGCAACAAAAAGTGATAAATTTTTAGAAATAATCAATTTCTATATTCAAGTCCAAAATTTATGAAAAAATCTAAAATAATGAAAATAAGATAACATTGATTAATTAGAAGGGTTTAAATCATTAAAACAGAAATGAGAAAAAATTGAAATGTTATCTCCATTAATTCCCCCACAATTATAACTTGGAATCATGGACAAGCAAGAATTAAAATTGAATTAATGAAAATTTAATTCACATACCAATGACATCCACCAATTCCACACCAAGAAAAAAATATATCATGAAAAATCAAAAACCATCATTTAATGTTCTCCATATAGATTATTCCATATTTTTCGTCTTCATTTGTCCTCCAATGCACAAAAGATACCAACCTCAGAAGAATTTTCTCTCTTCTCAAAAATATCAATTTTCAATAAGTATTTTCCCATGCAAACCCATGTAAGAGTCTCCAGAGGATTGATAAATTCATACTTCTCCACCTGATCCGATTTATGTAAATATTTTTATTATGATTTCTTTCTAGGTTTGTTCTATGGTTTATGGTTGGTAGGATTTTGATGTGAAAAATTCTAAGGCCGTATGACAAGGGATTGCCTATTTTTGAAGAAAAAATTTAAGCTTTTAATTTTCACTCATGTATGAAATCCTCCTCAATATCATTAGTAGAAAAGATGGTCTATCATCATGAAATATCAAGGAAATTGCACACCATTCCTTATTTCAGTATAAAAAAATTAAATATTCTCAAACATAAGTATTCATGAAATATCTAGAAAAGGCACACTTTTGTTTCTCCATTAGAAGCACCCAAAAGACAAAACTACTCTTGTCATGAATGTTCCCAAAAAGGAACATATTTAAAAAAATGAATTTTTTCAGCCGAAAAAACATCTCCTAATCAATTTATTTTCTACCAAAAGTTCCACCAAATGATGTATCATAACATAAGACAATGTCCCCCTAACACTTAAGATCAACTAGATCATGTAATTTCACTTCAACAGAATGTTTTATAGAGAAAATTGCCTTGTAATGTGGATAAACTAAAAGGTTTTTTCATGGATTCTAATAAAATAAATGATTAAATGTATAATTAAGTCTATAATTAAATATATTATTTTGAAAGGGGATTTAAAATCTAAGAAATAACTCAATCATTTTAAACACAAGTACCTCAAACCCTCAATTTGTGACCAAAATAAATCAAATTAGGGTTAAATAATGAATGGTTTGGTTCTCTCAATAAGTTGAGGTGAATGAAAAGTATATAAAAATTTTTATAATCCTTAGAGAAATGAATTTTCAAAGGCACATACAGTTATTTGTGGTGTGAGATTCAAAAATGAATTTACTTTTCATGAATTTACCAAAGGATTGAACCCAAAAAAAATTATTTTCAATATTAATTTAAGAATTGTCTAATGAAATAAATTAGTTGAATCATTGAAATGGGTATCAAATATGTAAATGGTAATCATTTTAGCTTAAAAGATTAAAAAACACACAAAACTAAAAAATAAACACACACAAATTCTGCAATCACACAATTGTTTTTTCAAAATAGAAAAAAGACAAATGAACATCCTAAACAAAAAAGGCCCCCTCCCCAAGACCTAAATTATGATGTGGAATAAATTAATTAAATTGGATTAGACATGTAAAGAATAATTTAAATTTAATCACAGTAAGTAATAATGTGTAAATGGGAGGTATGGCAAGATGAGTTTTATTGATATATGGGATGTGTGAGTGTGGTCACTTCCACTAGATCTAATGTGATGGTTCCATGAAATTCATTAAGACTATGCCCATTAGTTGTGAGTATATAATTCTCTAAATCCTTAAAAATTGAATCAACACCTAAAGGATATACATGATTAACTATAAATGTACCTCACCATCTGGAATGAATTTTAATTCGAATCATATTGAGTCTTGAGATCATAATAACACTTTATCTCAAGGAAGGAAGTCTTTTAGATGGATCATCTTTCCATGTGCCAGAATTATTCTCTCTTTGTATATCCTTTATTTTTCAAAATATTCCCATTTAATTTATTCTAGTTCATGCAAGTAAAATTTTATCTCTTTATTAGTGCTTTCAAGATCCAAATACATCTTCTTTATAGCCCAATATTCATTATTCTCCAATTTTATAGGTATCTGAAAACTTTTACTATAAATAAAACTATATGGAACCATTACAGTTGAATTTTTTATGTCTATTCTATAAGACCATAATGTTTCTACCAACAATTGGCTCTAATCCATCATTTTCGGTTTAATAGTCTTTTCCAAAAATTCCTTTGATTTCCCTGTTGGACACTTGAGCTTAAACATTTTTCTACAGATGATAGGGATTTGATATTTTATGATGAATCCAATAATTATTAAGAGAATAAACCATTATATTATTGAAAAATTGAGTCCCATGATCACTTATGGTGTCTCTATGCACTACAAACATACAAATTATGTTATACATAGAAAAATAAGAAACAACGTTAGCACGATTAGTCCTAAGGTCTTCTTCTTCCACCCAGTTGAAAACATAATCAACTTCAAGAAAGATATAATAATTTAAAAATGATATTTTGAATGTTCCCTTAAAATTTATCCTAAGGACCTCAAAAATCTCCCAAATTTAATGTGTTTGTTGGGGAATTTCTTCTTTCTTTGTAATGTTTTCTAAAAACTAAAATTTTTCACACCATTTAATAAAATTCAAGAGTATCTTTAAAAACATTGGGCCAATAATGTCTAGATTCTAAAAATATACATTCTACCATCTGATGTAAAAAAGTGGACTCCACAAGATAAAGTGATAAAAACTTAATTATACAACAAATTTCACTCTTAGTAAATCATCTTCTTATCACTTGGTCATTACAAATCTTCCAAACAAATAGATCATACCAAATGTAATATCTACATCCTGCATTCATTTTTTGAATTTTGTGATAATAAAAATGAGATGGGACCTGATATATTACTATGTAATTGACCATGTCAGCATACCTAGGAGCTTCTCCATCAATCATGTAAAACTGATCTCATAGAAGGTGATCATTCAATGGTTCATTTTCTGAAATTTCCCCTTTGGTAGTGTAGGACAGTCCACTTAAATTATTATACCCTTAGCTCTCAGATTTCTTCTTTTCTATTATTCATATGATGAAATCCAGAAATAGTATCATCCAACTAACTATCATTGGTTTAAATTCATCATTCTCCATCAAGTACCTAAGAGTTCTATGATTAGAAAACATAGTGACTTTAGGTCCAAGAATATATGGTCTAAATCATTCTAGAATAATAAAAATTAGATGAAAACAATTTTTCTATGGTGATGTAATTTAATTGAGACACATATAAGGTTATTGAAACATAGAAAATGACTTGTGGCTTTACCTAAATTAATTGAAAAAAAAATACTTCAACAACGTGGTTAGAAACATCAAAATTAGATCGAATGGTTCATCCCAATTTGGTGGTAGCATGAAGGGTGGTGTAATAAATCTCATCTTCTACTCATAAAAGGATTCTCTACCTGCACCATTGAAATCAAAATCATCATCTTTTAAAATAAATCTAGTTATAGGGAGAGAAATATTACTGAAATATTTTATAAACCTCCTATATAATCCTACATGTCCAAAAAATGATCTAAAATTATACACACAAGATCAGTAAGGTAATGAATTTATAATTTTAATTTTTGAGTTATCCACATAAATTAATTTATTTGAAATGAAATTCCCAAGTAAAATTCATCTATCAGCCCCAAAATTACTCTCTTTAATATTTAAAATAGGATACTTCCCAATTTAGATTTTCAATCATTTTTCACAATTTTTCAAATAATGGAAAAAATAATATCCAAAAACATTGAAATCAAATAAGAAAACCTCTAATAAATCATTAATATGGCCAGAAAAATAATTACTATAAACTTATGTAATATACACAGAGCATTAAATAATCCAAATTTAATCCTTCTACATGAAAAATTACTAAATAGACCAGTAAAGGTTATATTCTCTAGAACCTTTGGGAGCAATAGGTACCTGAAAAACCAAGAAATCCGTCCGAAAATAAATAAGTATTTCTCCCTTCCAATATATATATATTAAATATTCAGTGAAAGGGGTGGGGAAATGAAATTATCACGTGAACTAATTAAACTTCCTAAAATCAATGCACTCTCACTAGCTATTCTGAATTCTCATAGAGATTAATTATTTCATTTCATTACTCATAGTGGTTTAGCCAATTTTATTTGGAAAAAAATGAATTGGGATAACCTAGTGTGAATCTATGATGGGATAGATGATCCAAGATTTCATGATCTTCTCAATATCCTTCTTCACAACCTCTATCACGGTGTGACTCATCCTTCCTTAGGGTCATCTGATAGTATTGGAATTTACATCAAGAATAATTCTTTGTGAGCAAATTTTTGGGTTTCTTCCTAGTATATCACATAATATCCACCATATTTCTTGGGAATTATCTCAAAAAATATCAATCGATGTTTTTTTTATTTTTATTTGGACATATTATTAACAATTACCATTAGTAATTTCTCTCCCTATCTAAGGTGTATATATTTCAAATCATTAAGTAGAGGTTTTAATTCTTGATCAAGAATATATTAAAGGAATGAAACTAAATTGATGTTCCCCAATTCCAAAATATGAACATATTTTACACCAGAAATCATCTAATCTTTATAATCATCTAACCTATTATCTTTTTAATAAAATTTTAACACTTCTTCCTATATGAAATCTGAATATCTTGTGTTTTTTTCCCACATGTTCATTTATATTTTCAATGGAAAAATTATATTATATGGATAATAATTCATATAATATGTCTAATTCTTCAATTGGATCAGTACAAATTCATGGGAGACAATAAATACGTATTTATAAATTTATGGGTGCCTCATGAATTCAATAATATTCAAGTGGAAAGTATTATCTCCAAATTCCATAGTGAGTGTCCCTACAAAGACGTTGATGATGTTTTAGGACATCATCAATATTGAATTACAAAAAATTATTGGTGTGTGTGATATGATCCTATATTCATCTATATTCATCACATAGAAGTCATTTTGGAATAGTATATCTTTGAATTTCACCAGGTGATCCTCCAGAACACATGTTGTGAATATTTTGGATTTATTAGTAAGCTGGAAAACCGCTCTTATGGGATTCATGTATCCCATCTAAAAAATAATTGTATAATGAGTCAGTAAATACATTAATTGAATCACCTAGATAACACAAATCATTAGAAAAATTGTACTTACTACTAGTCAATGTAATGGAAAACATCCCTTTATATATACATTTAGTTTGAAACAATTGTCTGATAAGGGTGGAGAAACTTCTTCTCCTATTTAACCTCTTATTTCCATGAATCCTTCTCTTTATGATTAAAATATCCTTCAAAATTTTATAATACTTTGGAATTTTATTGAGTGCTTCATGAAGAGGGGTATTTTTTCCACATTCTAGAAGGTATCCAAGAATTTATTTTTGAGGAACATTTTCCTGTAATAACTTTTATTCAATCATACATGACAGAAATGGTGGGGGGGAGTCTTTCTTATCCCTTTGTTTCATTTTGAATTGTGTTTCTTGTATCTTTCTCCTTGTCATATATTTTTCCTTATTTATTCTTTACATAATGTTGAATTTTTGAATAATTTTATGAATTTAAAACCTAATTCTCCCTCATTTAATGTGGTTTTGCTTTAGGTTCATTTGATACTCATGGTGAGAGTTATTTTTTAATTCTAATTGTTATCATGCTGAAATTATCTTTAGTGTTTTTTAAAATTTAGGATAGTATTTTGTAATGATTTTTAGTTATGAACTCCTTGAAACATTTGAACTTACTGGGTATAACTTTTATAGACTCTTTCAGACCATAACTCATAGAAATATTCTATTTGGTTTGAATTGGTGGTTATGAACTGGTGGATGGATACTCATAGGGATTTTTTAATGTGGTTTGATGGTGGTAATGAAGTTGGTTATAATATTTTTTTGTTAAAATGTTGTCTTTTGGGGATTTTTAATTGAAAGGTGGTTGTTTTTAGAATTTTTTTGATGTGGGGGTCTTGCTTGATTCTACTGATTTATAATTCCATATTTAATTTTGTTAAGATCTCTCAAGTCATTTTTTTGTAACTTCCTTGGCTAAAAAGATACCTTGCAAGTTTCCATTCCCGGTACTTGAGCACATTAGTCAGTGAAATGATAAATTGATGAGCCTAAACCACATACCTTAGCATCTTCTTGTTGGTCCCTCACTTGCTTATGGGACATCTGTCTCACCATACTGTTTATCTCATCAACCTTATATTCCCACAGATTTTGTGGATAATAAGTTTTTGTATCTCAGTAATACTTATTATTGTAGTACCACTTGGACCAATTTTTTGGGATTTCTGGGTAATCTTCTCAATCTGTCCCTCGACATCATTTGGTGACTTGTCGATCAAATCACCTCCCAATGATGCATCAAAATGTTTTTTTCATTATTCAGTAATCCTTGATATTAGAAGAAAATAAAGTGATTCTTCTCTATGGATTGATGTGTGGATATATCACATTTTTTTTAAATCATTAATAATACACAAAAATGGTTTCTCCATATTTCATCCTAATGGCATATATTTCCTTTCAAATGGTTATTATTCTAGTGGTGTGGATGAATATTTTGATGAAGAGTATGACTACGTCATTCCAATAAAACACATATTTTATTTTTTGATAATGCAACCATTCATTGGTTTATCATTCTAATGAAAATGGGAATTCCATTCACTTTACATACTTCTTAGAAACTCTATGGGCTCTAATGTAATTCAAATATGTGAGAACTACTTAATAGTCTGATTTGGATAATCACCTTCCAATCCATAAAAATTAAGAAGAATTTGAATAATGTTAGTTTTTATCTCAAAAACGTTTTTTATTATCTTAGGGAAATTTTATTTTTTTGATTATAGAATTATGGTTTGTAAAGGTCTCTGAGGGTTTGGTTCTGATTAACAGCAATTGTGACAGGCTCGTAACTAACACATGGAGTTTCTATAGGAACCCTACATTTGATATATTACTATTATATAAATTTAAATACAAACAACATAAAATCATTTCACAACAATGATCCAATGGTTTAGTGTTTTGGGAAAATTAGGAAAATTTCAAAACGTTTACAAAATAAAATATAAATAGTTATTTAATTCCCGCTACTCTATCTTTTTATTTTCCCTTTAATTATCCTTAGTTCAAGTAGTCACCTAAGGATATACATCAAAAGGTGGTGAGATACAATAGTAGTAAAAGGGTTTATAAGAACATGAAACAATATAAATTGTGGTGAGAATAATAATTATCCTCATAACATAGGTATAAGATCAAAATCATGAGAGGAAACATTAGAAAAATGCTTGGAATGTTTAAATACTTGAAAATGAAACATCATGTCATTGTGGTTAACTACCACACATAGTTTTGAATAAAGATAGCTTCATATTTCTGAATATTTCACTTTAGATCATGTGGTTATTCACATAAACTAATTTATCAGTGCTCTATATAATTCTAGACACACCTGTCACATCATAACATTTACATTGCACAATATAATTCTAGGTGCACCCGTCACATCCTAACATTAAAAGTTTCATGCATGCCACATAGAACATATATCAATATTGAACATAAAATAACCAAATGGAATGGGTTTCATTTCATAATAATAAAATAATATAATTCAGTTCCCAAATGAAATATGTAATGACATTCTTGATTTATGAATCATCAACCTTGGGTGAATAAGTAACAATCTCGAGAAGTAAAAGCTGCATTTTTGGAAGAAGAGTTCTTTTGGAAAACATTATGTTGGTCATAAACTCAGGTAGAAAAAATATATATACAAAAATTTGTAAGAAAAAAATGAATAAATGATATTAACAAGATATAATTACTGAAAACATTGTGAATGTGGGAAAACCCAATGAAAGGGAGATTTGGGTTCATGAATTCCCGTTACCTTATGTCTGAATGATTTATTCACCGTAATATACTGAATAATCAAACTAGATCCCATAATTAATGATTCCAGAACCTTTATACATGAATATTACTTAATATGGTTATATAATGTTCTTTAATGGGAGTTTTTTATGAGTTATATAATTTCATTTCATTACTCGAAAGCATTCATTTTCAGGGTTCTCAAAATATGTTTACTTGTATTCATGAATGGAAGTTCTTGTAAAATGATGATAAAAATCATGAATTATTGTTATATGTTATTAATGATATTCCCTATGTTTTAATTATATTTTAAAGAATTATTTTATATTTCATGAGGATGAATCAATGTATACAAGTAAATTATAATCTTTTTAGTTTAATTTTGGTGGGTTTTCGATCACAAAACATTCGTTTTATATTATCATTAATATTATATGTATAAGTTAGATTTAGAACACAGTGTTGGTTATAAATAACACATTAAAAAAATTCATCCATTTAATGGTTTTATTAAAATCTTTTAAGGTTTTAAATGAAAATGAAAGTGCATTTTTCACGAGGTGGGTAAATTGACACATCACGGGTGCCAATTTCATTTTTAAAATAAGAGAGAGAGAGAGAGGGTGTATTTTAATTATGAATTTTTCATAAAAATTTTATAATTATAATATATTAAACATATTGGAGTTATCATGGAATTTTTATGAAGGTAGTCGAGGAAATACAATATATAAAATTGAAAGGAAATCAAAAGAAATATAGGGAGTATTTACCTCTTCAATTTATCCTCTTTGAGAACCTCCTTATAGAATATCTTTCATCTTTATATGAGACCAAGATCTATTAAACTTTTAGGAGGGGCTAGTTATGGGTATTGGGTAGAATTGATTCAAGAATAAAAGCGTGATAAGTGTGAGGATATGAGCGTTTGAGGGATGGTAATTATAGTAGAGGAGAGGGGTAGTTTCAGAATATTATACTCATTTTTATATTATTTTTCCCGAGACAAGAAATAATGGTTATTATTCTGATTAATTCATTAATTGGTGAATTTTATTTAGAACCAATGGTCACAAACATTATCCATGATCCAAGCATGACTAAAAATTTTAGGTTTTTTAGAATTTATCGTAAACTATTATATTTTACTGTTCAAAAAATTCAAGTATATTAGAAAACTCCCAAAAAATCCACACAATAATTGTTATATGGGTATAATTAAAAAATTAAATCCATTTTATGAAAATAAGTTTCTAAATATAGTTAATTTAATTTTTAATTAAAATCATCATTAAAATAGAAAATAAATATTTTAAAATTATAAATGATTTTGTAACACTATGAAAAATTACATAAGGTATCATAAAGATATCGTAAAATCATAAGACATAAAAATATTAATTTATGAGTACATTTTGTGAAAATAAATTTTCTTTCAAATTATTAAATTAATTATAAAATTGTTGTTAAATATTTATGACATATAAAAATACCAACACTTAAATAATATTTTTTAAAATATATACATGCATATAATACGATATAGTCATATCATATTTTAAATTATAAGATGCCAAAATTGTTTTATACTTTCATGGGTAGGGATATTATTCACTTGGATATTTTACTCTTTATAAATTTCACATTACTATTCCTAAGGTTATGTTACTATTTTATTGGTATTCATTCAATAACTTATAGAAAAACTTCTTATTTCATTAATTATTCATTTATAATGTTTTTATAATGGTGTCTAAGTTATTTTATTATATTTATACTATGAGACATTAATATAAATAATATATTTTATTGATAAATGTTTGGGTAATTATATTCTTCCCCCCTTTAATAATTTATACCTTGAAAATTTGTTTTACATAAACAAGTGTGGGTAATTATCCTTCATTTCCTCATATGGTTCCTAAGTAGATTATTCATACTTATGGTTCATCTAAATAACTTTTACAAGGACGGTTCTCTTATTGTGTAGAAACTTATTTCTATGGTCCAAAATTTATCCTGGATATTCCTCAAAAGAGATATCATGTTCCACATGTACCACCTCTACGTTTAGTACATGTGAGGGATATAATATGTACTTACTGAAGACTGATATGTGGAACACATCATGAAAATTATCCATTCATAGTGGAAGAAAAATATGATATTCCATAGATACTATAAGATCAAGGATGTAAAAGTGGCTAACATACCTTGGGTATAGGTTTCCTTTCATTTCAAACCACATAACTCTCTTCCATGGTGATATTTGAAGGAATACATTATCACCAACATCGATCTCCAAGTCCCTTCGTCAATTTTTCGCATGGCACTTTTGCTGACTCAGAGAAGTTTTGATTTCTTTATATATGTCTTGAACCTTCTCTATCATCTCTTTGAACAAGACCAGGTCCAAGTAGCATTCATTCCCCATCTTCATCCCAAAAGATTGGTGGTCTACATCACATTCCATACAGATCACTATATAGAGCCATCTGAATACTCGTGTGGAAGCTATTATTGTATGAGAAGTAAACCAATGGGATATTCTAATCCCATCCACCTTTGAATTCTAAATATCATGCTCTTAGAAAATATTAAAGAATCTTAATTTTACCTTCATATTGGCCATTATTTTTGGGGTGATAGGTCTTAATAAAATTCAATTTAGTACTAATGTCATATTGAAGACTCCTATAGAATTTAGATGTGAAAATGGGATCATAATTAGAGACAATAGAGAGTGGAACTACTTTTAGTCTCACAACTTCATTTACATATATATTTTCATGTTGTTTAAGTGAGAGATATTCCAGTATATAAATAAAGTGGGCAGTCATGGTGAGTAAATCCACCACCACCTATATGTCATTATATCCTTTGGATGTCTTCGAGAGAACTGTGAAAAATTCTATAGTGACATTCCCCCATTTACATAATGGTATAAGATATGGTTGTATCATCCCTTTGGAATTTTTTGATCTTATTTAACTTTCTGACATATCAAGAGCCTTATGATATATTAAAAAATCTTTTTATTTATGTTTTCCCACCATAATTGTTCTTAGAGATCATGATAAGTATTGGTACTCCCGGGATGGATACAAAAATTTTTCGTTTTTGATTTTTCTAAGGGATCTTTATTTATCCTAGGTGATTAAAGAACATAGATATTTATTCCAATATTAATTACACCATCATCATCGATATGAAACTCTTACAACTTCCCTTAATTTGTTACATTTACCTTTTTTTATAACTGCATATCATACATTTGGTCATCCTTAATATTATTTTAGATATATGGTTGGGAAATAATTTAGGTATTTTAGGATGTATTACCTTCCATTATGGTTTCCAAATCCATCCTTTTAATATCAAATAAGATAGGGTCATTCTCAATCCACAACATGGATAGAGTAGCATGTTATTTTCTAATAAGAGCATCATCGACCTTTTTCTCCTTTCCACAATGATAGTGAATAGAGAAATCGTAGTCTATGATTATTTATAACCATATCCTTTGATGAATGTTGAGCTCCTTTGGTTTTAATATATACTTTATGATATTGTGATCAGTATATATGTCACACTTCTCACCACAGAGGTTGTGCCAATATATTTCAAAGTCTAAATAACACCTACTAGCTCCAAATCATGTTCTGGGTAAATCTACTCATGGATTTTCATCTTTTGTGAGGCATAGGATATCATATTGTAATTTTACATGTGTAAACTACCAAATAATTTATTTTAATAATCAGTTTATATAACAAAAAATTCTCCACTTTTTGGAAATGTGAGTATAGGTGCAGTGATAGACCTTCTCTTTAAATATTTGATGCTTTCCTTAAATTATTTTTTCCAGACATACTTTACTCATTTCGTTGTTATCCTATTTAGCAGGTTTTACAATCTAAAAAATTTCTCAGAAAACATCGACAATACCCTGCTATTCCAAAAAAAACTTTGTATTTTTTTTACAATAGAGGGTATGGACCATCCCTCAATCGCCTTTGTTTTTTAAGGGTCCACATATATTCCCACACTTGTGGTTACATGTCCCAAGAATGTTACTTTCTAAATCCAAAAGTCACACTTCTTGAAAATGGAATACTCTTTATCCTTCATTATTATCTCCACCACAATCCATAGATGTTTTCCATGTTCCTCCTTTATCTTGAATTAAATGATAATATCATTTATAAACACTACCAAAAATGTTTTGAGGTAATGTCTAAATAATCCTTTAACCAAATCCATAAAAATTGATGGGGCATTAGTAAGTCCAAAGGGCATAAAAAACTCAAATTACTCATACATTGTATGGAAGGAAGTCTTCTGAATAAATTCCTTCTTCACCTTTAACTATTGATATCTAGAATAGAGATCCGCCTTTGAGATGTATTGAGCTCCTCAAAACTGATAAAATAAGTAATAAAACCTTGTAATATGATACTTTTTATTTATGGTTACCTTGTTGAGTTCTCTATAGTAAATACATAACCACATTGATCCATAATTATTCTTGAAGAAAATCGTCGGCGCACACTAAGGTGATTCACTTGGGAATATGAACACTTTATCCAAATTCTCTTGCAGCTTTTTATTTAACTCATCTAGTTTGATAGGTGCCATAATATAGAGACCCTTTGAGATAGGAGTATCTTTTTATATGATTTATATTAAGAACTCTACCTCACAAACTAGGGGAAGTCTGGTTGTCCTCTTAAGAAATACATCACTCTATTCCCTCACAATGGTATTTTAAACTAGGTTGATACTTTCCTTTTACTTAACCATTTGGGAAAGGTATGATTATTTATATTGAATCAAAACCCACAAAATTAATGGATTTTCACAAGGAGATTTGTGGTGTTACATGAATTTGTAGAGGATAATGAGATGAATTTTAATATGAAAAGATAATTCAATTTCCTAAGAGTTTATATGTGTTCAATATAACTGGTGAAAATCAATTCCCAGTATAGCATTGAATTACAACAAGGGAAGTATTATGAGAGTCACTGGAGGAATATTCACCCATATTCAAGTAGTATATGATTCCAATAATTTCGTTGCAATGTTTTCACCACATATTGTTTTAATAGATATATATAATTCAATGCTTCAGGGACTCGGTTTATTTTTTCTAGCAATCATGTATGTTATAAAGAAATTCATAGAACCAGAATCAAATAATACTTATTACATTCTATAGGGAATAAGAATTTACATTGTGTGGATTCATTTTCTTCCTATACTTATGTAGTAGTGTTCTCATAATCCTTACCTTAATACTTTTTATATGGTGGCTTATAAGTTTGATTACACTCAAAGACTCTAGATTTAGTGCACTATCTTGCATTGTTCACTTGCTCCATAAAGTTGGAGCATTAGACCATGGGTGGTGATCTCCTTTTCCCCACCACATTGTATTATTTCCTTATATATTTTAAAATTTAATGAGCTTTTGGTCCTTTTGTCCCACACTTGACGAATTTACACATCCCTTTAAGGAAGCTCCTTTGATCATTCTTCCCACAGTTTCGACATGTGGGTTGTTGAGATTTATTTCCACCAGTGTTATAGGATCCTCCATAATGAAACTATATCATTCATTTCCTGTCAATATAACCATCAGAAAATTCTACAAACTCCATCTCCCCTTTGAGAGAATATCAAAAAACGTTTTCATAACTCCCAAAGTATGAAAATTCTATTTCCTTTAAATGGTGTGGTTTTAAACCACTAAATAATATATCAATTTTATAATCAATTTTTATAAAAACAACATAAGAATAACTTGCACGCCTTGTGAAATTTTCTTCGCAGGACGTGATAGATTCTCCATCCTTTTGCTTCAGCTATATGAAATATCTCCCCATATTTTTTTAACGATTTTGATGGAATTACTTTTTAAGATACATTATCTTATTGTCTTCCCACTCCATCTATCAAATTTGTCCCCTATCTTATTTTTCATAATCAAAGTCCACCACAGATCGACCACTCCATCTAGAAAATAAATAACAAGATACACCTTCTCTACCTTATAATATGAAGAAAAGAAAAGATATACTCCATGTAGTTGACCCTTTATTCTAAAACAAGTTGATTGGAAGTTCTACTATACCTTAGTTGTCATAACATCATGATACACTCAATCTATAGTTTCTCCCACTTTTTTGAAAGTGGTTGTTCCAAATTATTCATATTATTTTTAATAACTTGAGATAACTTGGTAATAATAGTCGTAAAATCATTAACTGCACCTCCCAAATCATTAGGGATGTTATTTTTGAAATCACTGCATTGTCCCTCACATGGGTTGTTGTCCTAGCTTCTCATCGTTCCCACTATTTTCTAAAATATATAAGGATAGAACAAAAATAATCTAACATGTTATTAATAAATAATTTATTATTTTGTGAAAATAATTCATATCTTATGGGATCCATATTTTTATAATTTTTTAAAAAACAAATATTCTTGGGTGCTCACTTATAGATATTCCCATACTACGAGTTTTCACTATGGTTATCATATCCTGATTCCCAAATTAACTAATCCATCCTCTAATACCAGCTATAGAGACCCTACTTTTATTACATTAATATTACTTCAATATAAAGAAAAACTAAATAAAATCATTACACAATGAGGAACCAAAGATTTATTTTCTTAGGAAAATGAAGACCATATATAATATTTACATAATAAAAAATAAACAATTATTTAATTAATTCTCCTCTAGCGTCTTATTGGTCCTTGAAACCTCCTTAGTATAAGAAGTCACCTCAGGATATACATCAAAAGGGGTGATATAAAAGTCTTGTAAGAGGATAGATAAGAACATGAAACAATATAACATGGGGTGAGAATAATCATTATCATCATAACATAGGAATAATATTAAATCATGAGTGGAAACATTATATAATGTCATGAAATGTTTCAACGTATAAAAATGAAACATCATGCCTTAGTGGTTAACTACCACATGTAGTTGAGAACAGAGCTAGAATTGTGTTCATATATATTTCAAGTTATCTCAAGATGTTATTCATATTACCAAATTTTTTAGATATCTCTAAAATTCGGGGTGCCCCCGGAAAATCATAGCATTTAGATTGAGCTATATATTCCACAGCGCACCTGTTACATCACAAAATTTACATTATCATGCATACCTCATAAAATATATATCAATATCGAACATAAAATAACTCATGGAATGGAATGGTTGTAATTTAATAACCATAAATTCATAAACAATGGGATACAAAATTAATGGTTGAATAACATACTTGATATAATAATAATCAAACTTGAGTGAAGAAGAAACAATCTCGAGAACTAAAAGGTATGTTATTTCAAAGAAGATTAGTTTTGGAAAACATTGTGCTTATAATAAACAAAATATGAAAACATGTATATACTATAAATTATAAGTTAATGATGAATAAATTACATTTAGGGGATATCTATACTAAAAGTTGGGTTATATATGGAAAACCCAAAGACAAATAGAGTCGTGTTCGGGAATTCCCCTTACCTGGTGTCTAACTGCTATTTTCACATTAATATCCTATATAATCACTTAAAACTCATCAATTTACAATTAATGAACCATTTATACATGAATATGATTCATTATAGATTCATTATGTTATTTTATGGGATTTTGGATGAGTTTTATAATTTAATTTCTTCATTTGGGAGCATTTGTTTTCATGGTTTTCTCGATCGATTCAAATGAATTCATGAATGTAAGTTCATATAAAATAGTGATAAATACACAAGATTTTAGTTATATATTTTTAATGATATTATATAAGTTTTAATTCTCTTATAAATAATTTGGTTTTATTTCATGAGGATTAATCATTGGATACAAGAATATAATGATCCTTTTAGGTAAATTTTGGCGGTTTTTCAATCACAACGAATTTGTTTTGTTTAACCATTTAGTATTATGTGTATATGTTAGTTACAGAATATAAACATGGTCATAAAATTAACATTAATATAATTATTCAACCATTCAATAGTTTTACTAACATACTTTTAGGTGATAAAGGAAAATTATATTGCATCACCCACGATGTCTGTAAATTGACACATCACGAGTACCGATTTAATATTAATAAAAAGAGAGATGGAAAGAGGGGGAGTTTAATTATGAATATTACATTAACATGATATGATTACCTTTTATGAAACATACTATAGTTATAATTCCATTTGGATGAATGGAGGTGAGTAAATTAAAGATATGAAATTGTAGGTAAATAAAAGAAAGAGAGAGATAATTTACATCTTGAATCTATCTTCCTTGAGAACATACTTAGGGAATGTTTTTGGAATTTTGATGAGAAAAAATAGCTCTTAGACATGGGGTAGGGACTAGGGGTGAGAATTTTTGAAAATTTAGGCAATTATAAAATCTTTATAAGTGTGAGGAGAATAGTGTGTGAGGGGTGGTATTTATATTGGAGGAGAAGGGTATTTTCTCATTATTTTAATCATTAGTTTGTTATATAGATTAAGAAAAGAAATAGTGAGGATTATGGTGACAAAATGCAGTAATTGATTCATGTGAGTTTTAGAAAATTGTCACTTACATCATCCATGACTCGTGCATGAATCAAAAATTCAAAGTTTTTAGATTTTATTGTAAATTATCGTATTTTAGTCTTCACCAAAAAATTAAAATATTTAAGAAAATCCCAAAAATTCACCCTAACAATTTATAGAAGTGTATAATTAAAAAATGAACTCAATTTTATGAAAATAATTGTATAAATATAATTGATTTAATTATTAATTAAAATCATTATTTACATGTAAAATACATATTTTAAAATTATAACTGATTTTGTAACACATTAAAATATTATATAAGGTCTCATAAAATTATATTAATATCAGAATACATAAAAATATTATTTTTTGAATACATTTTATGGAAAAAAGTCATTATAAATAATTAAATTAATTATAAAATTGAAATAAAATATTTATGAATTAGAAAAATACCAACACTTAATTAATAATTATTAAAATATTTTCTTGATTTTATTGAGATATAGTAATATCAAATTTTCACTTATAAGATACCAAAAATTATTTATTCTTTTATGGGTGGGGTAACTATTCATTTGGTTGATTTTCTATTCATAACGGTCACATTGATATTTTTTGTATAATTTACTATTTCATTGATATTTGTTCCTTAACATATAGAAATACCTATTATTTCCTTAATTATTTTTTTATAATTTTTTATTATGTTATCTAAGTGATTTTATGAGATTTATAATATATTACATTATTATAAAAAATATGAAACTCCATTGAAAAATGTTTGTGTCTTATAGATTTAATCGAGTATGTAAGAGTAATTTCCTCAAATTTAGATAGAAACTTAATATCTCTAAGTATATTCATCATGTTCCTATCAATTTAAGGATATATGGGGAATGATTCACTGTTTATGGTTCTTTTCAGGTAATTTTGAAGAGAAAATGATAAGAAAAAAGAAAGGAAAAAAATTGTTCGCACCACCTCCCAAGAATTAATGCCAATTTTTAACACATAACTGTCACGAGGTGAGGGAAAAATTATTTCCTATGTTAAAATATAGAAAATTGGGTTAGGTTGGTTTTCTCTAGATATTAGTTCACAATAATCATGTTTGTTGCTTAAATTAAATAATGGATTGAGATTTGTTTTTTGAAATTGTTTGTTTTTTGAAAGCAAAGAATTAAATGAATATGTATTTTGAAACCAAATTTATGAAGGTATTGATGTGGTTAGGGTTGGATCTAATTATACTATAAGGCCCCATCCTTAAAACATTACATAATCTTGATTTAAATGAATAATACACATTTAGGATCTTTTTAGGTTTATATTTTTAGAGAGTTATGTAATAACATTTAAAAAAAACATGAATATTACATGTAGAAAACATTACTTAGTATCCATTTTTTTCATAAAATAAAAACTATTGAAAAAAAAGAACCATTTCTATTTCCATGTTTTAGACAGGATGAAATTTCCTTTATCTCTTCATTGACCGTATTCACCTTTATTTCATGTGAAATACATTTCAAAACATGGTATGAGCATTAAAAACCTCAATAAGGGTAATAAAATAAGAAATAAATCATTAGTCCATCAATACATAATAAACACAAAGTCTTTTACTAACCTCAGTAAAATATAATATTTTTGAATGACACATAGTAATCACAAAAAATAAATATACTTATGGCATTCATAACATACTTACATTGTAGTTATCATAGTTACATAGGGAGTTACATTGGAATACCCAACACAGTAAATTCCCTAAAACTGTTAAGAGGATAATTCACGTTTACCTTTGTCATGTTACCAAATGATTTGGAGAGATATCTTTGGCTCACATTCCCAAGGATTATCATGGAACCACTTGTATACGTAAATAATTCCCAAGAACCATAACATATTCAGAACACATAAAACAAACATAAAGGAAAGATGAAATTTCCACATTTCATTAACAATATATCAATTAAATATATTGACATAACAAATCCATTATCAAAACCATTTTTGATAACAAAATACGTAAAAAGTATAAGGTATTTAGTTTCCATTAAAAAAAATACGGCTTGTTAAAGAAGATAAAGATCAAATATTACTCACAGTGGTGGGAAAAAGTCGTTGTCACCGATTACATTAAAAAACATTCCATTTTTTAGCTTATTAAATTTATTCATATAAAAATATTCCCTTTTAATGAAATAAAAGGTCAAAGTGGTTTCTACACCATGTAAAATAATGTCATGTATAAAACAAAATATGCCTCAATGAAAGGAGATTGAGCTGAAGTGCCTTACCTCTTGTCCAACTATACCCGTTCAATCATTAATCTCCTGAATAATAAACTAAAGATAATTTTTACTTGATTAAGAACCTTTTTAAAGTTTATTATTCAATTATGTCACTTATTACCATGTTATAAAAACTATGTAATCATTTAATTTAATAATGTTTGCTTTGTCGATATTTGGTACTTTAGTCAAAAATGAACACCATATAATTACATGTTGTCCATGTGGTCAATAGTCCATTATTTACAGAATGATAATAATGATTTAGATATCATATACATCATATATATCCAGTTTATATATATATTTATAACAATACATAACATTTGGGAGATAAGAAATGAAATGAACCGTTCATGGAGACGGTAAGTTGTATGTATGCATGAACTCTAATTTCATTTCTATTTCGTACTTTAATGGAAATTAAACATAATGAAACATTGGTATATTATAATTTCAGTATAATATAATATATAATATCATTAAAACTATCCTTTATATATCCCACATAATTTATTAATGAGTCATATCACATTGAGGGGGCGGTAGTCAGCACTTCCTCAAATGAAATTATCATGTTTAATCATTATGAAAACCATAAAGGGAAGATATAAATGTAAAATACAGAATTATTAAGAAAAAATAAACATAATATTTATCATATATAAATAAATTTCTATATTAATGCCCACCATGAGAGGTGGTAGGAGATAATCGAACGATCATTGTTTCGTGAGGTGTTAGTTTGCCATCGACAGAAACAATATGTTCTTCCCCCATTATATAGTGATGTGGGTAATATTAGTTCAAATACTTAGAAAAAAAATGTCCTAGTATGTTTATGATAATAGTTTTGTTATAAAATAAAGGAATAAAAAAAATTAGGGGTTAAAGAAGTAAAATAAATGAAAAGAAGTTAAGAGGTATCATTACCGTTAATTTGGGTAACTCCCTTTGGTTGGAAGCAAAAGGACTTATTGATTTCCATCTTCCTAAGATAAGGCTTCTAGGAGGAGGAGAGGGAACCTAATAGATTATTTGGTCATGGATTGGCTGATCCAATGGGCTTGAGAGATGTGAGGAATGAGTAATAAGTGAAGGCTTTTTATAAGGGGAGGAGGGGCTCATTATGAAAGTGTGAACATTTAATTTTATTATATTATTATATTATGTTTCTAAAGGTACAAAACTAATTAAAGTCAAATATAATATGACTCATTATCTAAATAAAATCATCAAATCATAATTGCACAGGTTTTGGATATTGTTTTAATATTTATAGTCTTATTTATTTAAATCATTTATTAATGAGGTAAATACCACATCATTATGGTGTCCCAAATAATTTAATTTATATGATATCTAAAAATTATTAAAAAATTACATGATTTAGGAAATATTTTTATCTCTAAAATTAATATTTATAGTAAACACTATATCTTATATAACCCCATGTAAAAAGTTATTTACTAAAAGATATTTTTTTGTGACATTTTTTTCATTACTTTAAGTTAATTAATCTTATGTGTCATTATCACTCTAATGTGGCTTCATGGGGTCCCAAAATCGACCCAATAAAGCCCATAGTGTTAAATGACTCATCCAATAAGTTTAGTAAAAGTGTTAAGGTAATTTTGTATTATTATGACATTCTTTTTACCTTTAATTTCCCTATTTATCTTTAACCGTGGTAAATAAAAGTCAAAAGTAATTATTCACCAAAATTAATTTTCATCTTATTGAACCACATTTTACTTACAAAAAAAAATATTTATTTTAGATTTTATAAATTCAATTCACAGAAGTGGTAAAATTTCATTTAATCGAAAAAATCAGTTTTTTAACTACTACATAGTGGTTTCACTATTCATCAAAAATTGAATTTTTTTCAGAAAACAACCAAAAATTCAGCCTAAGCTATATTTGATATTACGAATTCAAAAATGATTTATATTTTACCAAATTCAAAAAAAATTATTTGAATTAATTTATTTGAAATTAATTATCGTTGTCAAAATAAATAGCGTGTTTTTTAAGAAACAACAACTATCAAAAGATCGACACTTTTTTATGTCCAATTTCAATGTGAAAATAATTCCAATGACCACCATCGGATTAATTGGTAAAAATATAATCTAATTACAATTTAAAACCATCTATAATGATAATGTTACCATATAAATAAATAAGAATAAAAGACACTTTTGAATAAAAATACAGTATTTTTAACTATTCATTAAAAATGAACTATATCTGAAAAATACAGAAAATATACCCAATGTAAAATTTGGTTTCTTTAATCTAAATAAGAATATTATTATGTCAAATAGATCCTATAAAAATGACCAAAACGAGATTTAATGAGGGTTCTCTATTAAAATGAGGTAAATCGACCTTTTAGTGAATATTAGAGTATTTATGTTTAAAATTAGATTCATTCATATTTTAATCCCCTGACATTTATTGGTTAAATTTCAAAACATTTAAAAACATGTATAATCATATTATCTCTAGTTCTATTCATTCCAATCAATACAACTCCTAGGTGTTAACTACTATTTAAAATAATAATATAATATTATTAGTGTGCAATGTAAGATTTCAAAGAAACATGTTGTTGTGTATTAGGTAATCCATATAACATTGCATCCCCTTTAATGTAAAATTAATATTTAATTCACAATTATTAATAAATATGAAAATGAATTATTTATTTATTTACCTGGGATGTTACATCTTTCCCCCCTTTTGAAATTGCGTCCTTGCAATTTTATTCACTTATAAAATAAATGGAGATATTTATCCCTCATAGCATTTTCAGATTCCCACATTTCTTCTTTAACCATATAACTTTTCCACAAAACCTTTACCTGGTGAATTACCTTATTCCGCAACACTTTCTCTCTATTGTTAAGAATCTGTACTGGTTATTCCTCATAAGAGAGATTATATTCTAACTGATCTACCTCCAGGTTCAAAACATGAGATGGATCTGGCATATCTGTTATTAATATTGAAACATGAAAAACATTGTGTACCTAGGATAAACATGGCGGTAAAGCCACTCTGTATGCAACTAATCCAATTTTCTCCAGGATTTCAAACAGTTTAATGAACCTCAAACTCCACATTCCTTTCTTACCAAAATGAATCAAACTTTTCCCTGGAGAATCATTGAGAATGACATGATCACCTACCTCAAAAGATAGATCCTTACTCTGGTTATCTGGATAATGTTTCTGCCTACTCTGAGCTGTTATCATGTTCTTCTGAATCAACTGAACCTTTTATGCCATCTCTTCTACCAATTTTGGTCTCATCAGCTTCCTTTCACCCACTTCATCCCAAAATGCCATAGTCTGACAACTCTTTCCATATAATTCCTCAATTAGAACCATCTGTATACTAGAATGGAACTGTTATTATAAGAAAATTCAACTAATGAAAGATAATGGTCCCAACATCCCTTGTAATCCAATGAATAAGCACGTAGCATATCTTCCATGGTCTGAATTGTTTGTCCTGACTGCCCATCTTATTACGGATGAAATGCAGTACTAAAATTTAATTCAGTACACAACGACTTCTAAAGGACTTTCCAAAAGTTTGAAGTAAGCCTGGGATCATGATCAGATATAATAAAGAGAGGAACTCCATGAAACCTGACTATATCTTAAACATGCAACTGAGAATGATAATATAGAGACAATGTATCTCAAATAAGAAGGAAATGAGCATATTTAGTCAACCAATCAACAATAACCCATATTGCATTATTACCTTCTGATGTCTTTGGTAATCCCACAAACAAGTACATGGATATATTTTTCTATTTCCACTCTTTCACCGGTAAAGACTGAAGCATCCATTTTGGTAGCTGCTACTCTGCAGTAACATGATAACAAGTCAAACACTTCATAGGAAAATCAGCAATATCTATTTTCATTTCATCCCACCAGAAATACTATTGAAGATCTTTGTACATCATTGTACTGCCGGGATGAACTGAAAACAAGGAACTATGAGCTTCACAGAACAACTCATTCAAAAATTTTGAATCACATGGAACACATACTCTTTTTCCAAACCTCAAAACACAATATTTATCTATAGTAAAATCAGGAAATTTACCCTTCTAAAACAACACTACCTTTTTCTGCAACTCACTATCTTATTTCTATGCTTTCTTTATTTTGTCTAATAGAGATGATTTTACTGACACCTGATACAAAACAAAATAATTTCCTGCACCAACAACATATTTGCTGAATTTCATCAAATCAAAAACAAAAGGATATCATTCCAAACGTATCATGGTTAATGAATCATTATTTTTTTGACACAAAGTATAAACCACATTATTTTCCTTAGCTAGATGGAAATGAATAGTGAAATTATAATCCTTGATTAATTCCAACCATCTCCTATGTCTCATGTTTCATTATTTTTGAGTGAATATATAATTAAAATATTTTGGTCAGTATATATTTCAGATATAACTCCATACAAATGATTCCTATTTATTTTTATAGCAAAAGCAATAGTAGCTAATTCCAAATCATGTGTAGGGTAATTTAACTCAAGAGGTTTCAACTGACGTGAAGCGTAAGAAATTACCTGATCATTCTACATAAGGACACATCCATGTACATTCAACGAATCATCACTTTAAATAACAAATTCATCATTTCTTGTAGGCAGTTTCAATACTGGAGCATTCACCAATATTGTTTTCAAATCATAAAAACAATCATTACATTCTTTTTTCCAAATGAACTTAACACATTTTCGAGTTAACATAGTCAGGGCTCTATATAACCATGAGAATTTCTCAACAAACCTCATGTAATAACCTGCTAAACCAAGAAAATTATGGATCCTGGTAATATATGTGGGTCTTGGCCAATCTTTTACAACGTTTGTTTTAGCAGGATCAATAGTTATGCCATTTTACGAAACAATGTGACCATGTATAGAAATTTTTTGTAACCAAAACTCACACATACTAAATTTCCCAAAAAGTTTCTTTTATTTCAAGGTTTGCAGGACAACCCTTAAATGAATTTAATGTTCCTCTTTAATTTTGGAATATACCAAAATATCATCAATAAACACAACCACAAACATATCGATAAACTAATGGAATATTCTATTCATAAGATCCATGAATACAACAAGAGAATTGGTTAAACCAAAAAACATAACTACAAATTCATAATGGCCAAATCTAGTATGAAATGTTGTCTTTAGAATTTATGCATCCTTTATATTCAACTTATGGTACCCCAAACTCAAATTAATCATTGAAAAATACTGAGCTCCCTAGAGATGATCAAACAAATCATCGATATGAGGAAAAGAATACTTGTTATTAAAATTGATGTTATTAAATGCTCTACAATCATTTCAAAGTTTCCTTGAACCATCTTTTTTTAACAGATAAGACACAAGCACCCCATGGTGATGTGCAAGGTCGAATGAAACCTTTATATAATAAATCTGGAAATTGATTCAGTAACTCTAAAAGATCAATTTGAGCCATTCGATAAGGGGGTTTTGAAATTGGATCTTCATCAAAAATTAATGCAACATTTAATTCAACATTCCAATCAGGTATAATATGAGGAAACTCATCAAAAAAACATCAAGGTACTCATTTACTATTTTAACATCATTAATCTTAACACTTCCTATATTTTTAACAATATGTGCAAGGTTACATTCATTTCCATATTTTACTAGTTTCTCAGCTTCCTAATATGTTATCAAAATCAGGTGGTCATTCTTGTACACAAACTGAAATTATTTTTGAAAAGAAACCTCTTTAGCTATATAGTCAATCTTAGAATGATAAACAGAAATCCAATACATACCCAAAATAACATCAAACATTAATAGAGGCAAAACTATTTGGTTTGTAGGTAGTGTCTTCCCGCAGACATGGATAAGAAGGGTATTACAATTTCTTTTTGTCTCAACATTTCCTGGTAGTGTTTTTACCATAAGATCAATATTCATTTCTTGAGATGGAATTCCAAATTTACTAGTAATCTTCTCCGAAATAAACGTATGTGTAGACACTGAATCAAAAAATAAATTGGCATAATTTGAATAAAAAAACAGTGTACCAGATAATACTTCATTTTATGGCCCAACATCTACTGAAGTAGTTGGAAAGGATTTCACCACCCTTTTATGCTGGTAGTCTGGCTTCTTTCCCTCAGTTGAGTTCTTCGTTGGACACTCATTTTCATAATGACCTATTTCATTGCACTTAAAACATTTTACTGGCGGTAAATCAGATTTTATCTTACTATTAACATGATATTTTTTAGTGACATTTTAATCCTTATGTCCCATTTTACCACATCGGTAGCACTTACCAGAATTCAAAAGACATTCCCCATCTTGATTTTTACCAAAATTTTTAGAAATTGTAAACATAATTTTCTTACCATCAGACTTCTTGAAGAGTTCTTCCCTTTTATCCTCCACCTCAACCTCTTATTCTGTTGTTGTTCAAAGAAGACAAGATCGTTGGAAAACTCTATTTCCACCTTCTCTGCACAATGAATAAAATTTTCATAACTTTTGAACTCCCGAGATTCTAAAGCCCTTTTAATCTTTGGCTTTAATCCTTTGTAAAATGGTTGATTTTACTATCAAGATCTCATTTTAAATTTGGAGCATACATTGATAATTGAGTGATTTTTTCTTCATAAGAACCCACTGAGTCATCATCCTACCTCAATTCCAAGAATTGTTTTTCCATTTTTATATGAAACACCTTAGGAAAATATTTCTCAAGAAAAATACCTTTGAATTCATCCTAATCAAGATCATCAATCTTATGACTACACCTAATATTTTTCACAATTGACCACCACCGATTAACTTCAAATTCAAAATGAAAAATAGCAGGACTAACCTCTTGATGTTTTGAACACCAGAGGACATAAAAAAATTTCTCTAGTCAATTAATCAAACCTTCTTCTAGCACAGAGTCGGATGATCCTATGAATGATGGAGAATGTTTCCTAATGAAATGATACACTGCTAAAATGTTCCTATGTGGTTGATATAGGTGATCTCATGCATGGATAACACCACAATTTATAGCCTGAGTCAACTGTGCCATCACTACAACAAACTATTCCATTCCAATTCCTACCATCTCAGGTGGGTGATTTGGAAGGTTGCCTTCCTCCTGATGTTATCCCAACCATGCTGCTATGTTTCCTCTTTGTAAAACCATTCTAAACACAAAAATAGTAAAGGCGAAGTAACGTGGTAATCTTTAAATTCTATATCATTTCAATAATAAAATAAACAAAAATAATTTATGGATATTAATTAAACTATATTTAACTCCTAAAGTTGTCTAAACCTCCCTATGATGCCAAATATAAAGCCTCGTCCTTAAAACAATACATAATATTGAATTAATTGAATAATTCACATTGAGGATCTTTGTAAATTTAATGTTTTAAAGAGTTAGTTCATAACATTTACATAACAAAATTAATATTACATGTGTAAAATTCTACCCAGTATCCATTTTTTTCATAAAATAAAAACTCTTGAGAAAAGGGTCATGTCTAGTTCCATGTTTTAGATAGTAATACTTTTCCTTGATCCTATCCTCGACCCTATTCACCTTTATGTCATGTGAAAAACATTTCAAAACTTGGGATGAGCATTAAAAATCTCAGAAAGTATTATAAAATAAGAAAGCAGTCATTTCTGTGTCAATACATACAAAACATAAACACATGTAGTTACCTCATTAAAAAAATAATAATTATGAATGACACATAGTAATCACAAAACATCATTATACTTATGTTATTCATATCATACATACATTGTAGCTATCACAACTACATATGGAGTTTCATTAGAATACCCATCACAATATATTCCCTAAATCTCTTAGGAGAAAAATTCACGTTTACCTCTGTCACATTACCCAATGTATTGGAGAGCTATCTCAGGCTCACCCACCCGATGTTTATCACAGATCCACCTGCATATGTGAATAATTCCCATGAACCATAACATATTCATAACACCTAAAACAAATATAAAGGAAAGATGAAATTTACACAGTTCAACAACAATATATCATTGAAATATATTTCCATAAAAAATACATTATCAAAACCATTTTCAATAACAAAATACACAAAAATTACATGATATTTATTTTCCTTCCAAAAAACCCTACGTCTTGTTAAGGAAGGAAAAGATCAAATAATACTCACGGCGGCAGAAAAAGGTTGTTATCTTCGCTTACATTATCAAAACATTCCTTATTACCATTGAGTAAAATTCTACAAATAAAAATATTCCCATTGAATTAAATTAAAGGTAAAATGGGTTTATACACCGTATTAATGAATGTCGCGTATAAAACAAAATATGCCTCAATGAAAGGAGATTGAGATGAAGTCTCTTACCTCGTGTCCGAGTTGACCCGTTCGTTCTTTAATCTCCTGAATAATAAACTAAAATTAATTTATACATTCTGAATAACTTTTTTAAAGTTTATTATTCCTTTTATATCACTTATTACCATGTTGTAAACATTATTTAATCATTTAAGTTAATAGTGGTTGTTTTGTCGATTTTTGGTAAATGAGTCAAAAATGAACACCATATAATTACATGTTTTTAATGTGCTCAATATTAATATATTTAGAATGATATTCCTGATTTAGATATCATATAAATCATATATATCTATTATATATATGTATTTATAATAGTACATAACATTCTAGAGATAAGAAATGAAATGCACCGTTTATAGAGATGGTAAGTCGTACATACGCATGAACGCTAATTTCATTTATATATTGTACTTTAATAGAATTTAAACAAAATGATACATAGGTATATAATAATTCCAATATAATATCATATATAATATCATTAACACTATCCTTTATACTTCCCACATATGGAATTAACGAGTCAAATCACTTTAAGGAGGCGGTAGTCCGTACTTCCTCAAATGAAATTATTGTGTTTACCCATTATGGAAACCATAATGGTAGGATATAAATTTAAAATACAGAAGCATAAAGAAAAAATAATCATAATATATATCATATTTAAATATAGTTTCATCTTAATGGCCACCATGAGAGGTGGTAGGAGGTAATCGAACAATCATCATTTCGTGAGGCGTTAGTTTTCCATCCACAGAAACAATATGTTCTTCACCCATTAGATAATGGTGTGTGTAAGTGTAGTTAAAATACTTCTAATAAAAAATCATGGTATATTTAGGATACTGGTTTTGTTATAAAATAAAGGAATAAAAATATTTTAGGGGTTTTAGAAGTAAAATAATAGAAAAGACGTTAAGATGAATTGTTACCTTTAATTTGGGTAACTCCCTTTGGATTGAACCAAAAGGGATTTTTGAAGTGCATTATACCTAAGGTAAGGATTCTATGAGGAGTATAGGGATCTTGAGAGATTATTTGGTTATGGGTTGGATGAGCCATGGGGCTTGAGAGGTATGATTAATGAGTAAGAAATGAAGGTTTTTTATAAGGGGGGAGGGGCTCTTTAGGAAAGTATGAAAATATTATTTTATTATATAATGATATTCATTTTCTAAAGGTCAAAAATTATTTTAAATCGATTATAAGATCACTCATGGTTGAAATAAAATAATCCAATTAGAATTGGAAAGTTTTTGGATATTGTCTTAATATTTATAATTTTATTTAATTAAATAATTTATTAATGAGGTAAATAAAGAATCATTATTGTGTCATAAATAATTTAATTTATTTGATGTCTAAAAATTCTAAAAAAATAACATGATGTCATAAATCTTTTTATATTTCCAATGAATTTTTATAGTTGAAAATATAGCTTATATAAACCCATGTAAAATTTTATTTACTAAAAGATATTTGTTTGGGTTATTTTTGTCATTAGTTTATGTTAATTAATCTAAAGTGCCATTATAAATCCCAAGTGGCTCCATGGGGTCCCAAAATCAACCCAAATATTACCATGGTCATTAATTACTCAACCAATAAGGTTAGGACAGGTGTTAAGATTATTTTGTATTATTATTATATTCTTTTTTACCTTGAATTACCCTATATACCTTCAATTGTGCTAAATAAAAGTCATATTTACTATTCACCAAAAATTATTTTCATCTTATTGAACCAAGTTTTACTTACTAATAACAAAAATGAATCTTATATTTTTTAAATTCAATTCAAATATGTGGTAATATTTCATTTAAATGAAAACGTTAATTTTTAACTACTACTTAGTGGTTTCACTATTCATCAAAAATTAAATTTTTTTTCAGAAAACAACCAAAAATTTAGCCTAAACTATATTTGATATTCTGAATTCAAAAATTATGTCTGTTTTAACAAATTCAAAACATATAACTTGCATTAATTAATTTAAAATTAATCTCATTGTCAAAACAAATAGCATGTTTTTAAGAAACAATAACTATCAAAAGATTGACACTTGTTAATGTCCAATTTAAAGTGAAATTATTTCCAATGACCAACGTTGGATTAATTGGAAAAAATATAATCTAATTAAAATTTAAATCCAATTACAATGATAATATAACCATATTAATAAATTATATTAAAAGACACTTTTGAAAAAAAATATAGTATTTTTCACTATTCAATAAAAAATGAACATTATCAGAAAAATTCGGAAATTTACCCAAAGTAAATTTTGATGACCTGAATATAAAGATGATTTTTATTTATTCGGCCATTTACTATTCCAATTCAATAAGAGATTTTAGAGGAGTGAGTTGGAATGGAGACCTTTCCACACCTTGAGCCTATAAATATGTGTGTTCACTTCCATTCATGGAAGTTGTTATAGAAGGAGAAGGAGAGGTCATGCTAGAGAATTGGAATCATGTAGTGATTTTTATTCTTTCATTTCTGTTTCATATATTAATTATTCTCTCTTCCTCCCCTTTCAACACTCATACCCTTAACATGAAGAGATAAAGTGTTTGAGAGATCAGGGAAGGTGTAGATTCATTTTTTTAATGTCAGATTATTATTATTTAATTTGAAACTACCTTTTCTGTTTCATAGTTTAATTATTATTATTTAATTTGAAACTACCTTTTCTGTTTCAAATTAAATAATAATAATCGGAAATAGTTTAATTATTATTATTTAATTTGAAACTACATTTTCTGTTTCATAGTTTAATTATTATTATTTAATTTTAAACTACCTTTTCTATTTCAAATTAAATAATAATAATCTGACATTACAAAAATGAATCTACACCTTCCCTGATCTCTCAAATACGTTGTCTCTTCATGTTAAGGGTAAGAGTGTTGAAAGGGGAAGAAGAGAGAATAATTAAACTATGAAATAGAAAAGAAAGAATAAAAATCACTACAAGATTCCAATTCTCTAGCATGACCCCTCCTTCTCCTTCTTTAACAACTCCCATTAATGGAAGTGAACACACATATTTATAGGTTCATGGTGTAGAAAATTTTTCATTCCGATTCACTCCTCCAAAATCTCTTGTTGAATTGGAATAGTAAATAGCCGAATAATATCAATGTTTTTTCATAATATTTTCCCCATTATATTTTTCATATACCCAAAAAATATCAATGAATTTGGGAAAGTGTATGAAATGTTATTACCATATTACTAAAAATGTATTTTTTTCCTGAGGTGACAGATCAACTCCCTCTACTTTAGAACATGCAATGTATATGTTAATGACATAAATAATCAATGAAATTTATTTTAGGACATGAGGCATAGAGTTATCCTTCTAGTTCATGTATAATCACTTAATTTGGAGGTATCAAGACTGTGATATGACTAAATTACAATAGTGGGTTCTATCCATTTTTCCATAAGATCTTTTCCATTTGACTAATTTTTTTGGGCTATGTGTTAAATTTCATCTATGTAAAGAAGAAAAAGTATAATACCATGAAAAATGAAAACCTGAAAATGGAATCACATAAATTGGATCAAAATTTATGAATTTATTCTCTTAAAACCAAAGCAACAAAAACTGAAATATTTCTGGAATTAACTGATTTACATATTCAAGTCCAAAATTCAATAAAAATACAAAAATGATGAAAACAAGATCACATTGAATAATTTTAGGGTATTAAATCAATTCATAAAATATGAAAAATAATGAAAATGTAATCTCTATTGAGGACCTCTACCCTTCCCATTCCTTTTCCATATTTACAAACATTGAAGGTTCATGAGGATACAACGTTAGCAAGTGGTGATGCGTCCACAATTGATTTCGAAGAACAGATGTATTGAGAGGGTATTAATTACTATATTATCCTTTATAATGTAAATGAAATCCTATAGAATGAATGGATCAGTGTCTCACTTTTACAGGTATACATGAGGTGCGTTTTTGTAAATTTTTTAAGATAACAGATCTACTATTTTAATTAAGACTAAATAATAAAAAAATATTTTTTAATGGGGTATATATCAATACTATTTGAAAGGGAATCGCATGCGAATGAAAATTTGGACTCATTAGTCCTCACATCACTTATACCCAACTATTCTAATTGGATCAAATGAAATATAATTAAACGACGGACACATTGGAGACAATGTTTTGAAGAAAACTTATATATGGAATACTCTTCATAATGCACATGATTTAGGGGTAAATATGTACAATTTAATCATATCAAATATATTTTTCATTTATTTCATTACCTATTTTTTTTATTTTATGCCATATTTTCATCTCATTGTAGTCAATTTTAATACTCCAATAATTTATTTTTTGGATTCAATACATATATACCCAAAAAACCGGCAACAGTTGGTGAAATTTATCAAATTACAATACAATGCCTGAAATTTTTTAAAATAAACAAAAATTTATCCCTTTTACATTATGTTGTAAAGAAAATTATTTTCTGACAGGGTAATGTTTAAATATCCTAAAATTCATGGCATGAGAATAATCCATGAGAAAAAAAACTATTAGATTCTAGAAATGGATATGTATTAGGGTATATATAATAAAATTCCACTATTATAACATATATAAAACAATTACTTATTTGTTTTCAATGTTTCTATAGTACCCAGAACAACCTTATGGTAAATATTGTAGTTATTATGCTTTAAAATTTAGGAAATTTTCCATATTCCATCAACAAACCATAATCCTCAATGTGGTTTTTCGTAAGATAATAAAAATTTAATTTAAAGTATTTACTAATATTTTATTTATTAATATTTTTCAGTACAACCAGAACTATCAATAGTCTATGAATTCAAAATTAGAAATATAATTTTTATAAATGAATGAGTAGAATACATTTTTTCAGATTCTATACATATATCATGGAAAGGAAACATACTATTACATATTTAGTTAATTTTCTCATCATTTTAGCTATATTCATTAGTTATTTTCCTAATCATTTTAATCAGATACTATTTTTCTTAAATTTCAAAGAGTTTATGGAGAAGGATGGTATTGTAATGACGCACTGACGAATGAAAATACATTGTGTGATGTGTTGGAATAAAGCACAACTCAATTCAATAGGCATTATTCACAATATTACTGAAAGATTATAAAATTAATTTAAAATTAAAATTTTAGTTTACAACACATGTTTCATACTCTAAATCATGAATAAGTTATCACATTATTTTTTATACTTTATAAAAATGATTCATATTTCTTTTGTGACATATAGAAATCAGCCATACCACAATCTAATATATTTTGTGTCCAATATTATAGAGGTAGTTACACATTTTAATATTTTCATAATTTCACAATAATCAGTCACACCTCAATCATCTTCACATTAATATGATATAAATTTTTCATAATATTATTTTAAGTGGATGTTTTTAGTTTATAATTTACAATTTTGATCAAAACATAAATCACACACACAAAACCAAGAAAACACATTCATATTTTTTTTTATAATTTATAAAAATCATCCATAAGTCATTTGTGACATGTAATAATAAACTACACATCAATATGATACTTGGTGTGTCCATTATGAATCAATGTTCATGTTTTCTTTTTAAAATTAAAATTTATTTTTATAATATGTGTCACATAATAAAAATTGATAAAAAAGATACGGATTATTTTGATACTTTATGAAAATTATATATATTTTATTTATATGTGTAGTAATAATATGTACCTCAATCTAATAAATGTTTTTTCAAAAATGAATCAAAGTTTCTATTATACTTTTAAAACTGATGATTTATTTCAAAACATGTATCACTACTTAAAAACTAGACAATCATAATCAGATTATCTTGATCTATTATGAAAATCATTTATAAGTCATTTTTACTTGTATGAATCTATCTCACATAAAATCAACACATGATGTCACCAGTATGACTCAAACTAGATGTTTTAATTTTAAATTGACATTTTAGTAAAAAAGTCACATGACATACTCAAAAATGAGAAAAATTATTTGGATTTTATAGATACATTATGAAAACAATAAATATGTTATTTTTTATTTTTAGGAATCATCCTCACAACAATATGACACATGATGTGTCTGGTGTGACTCAAAGTGTGTAATTTTTTTAAAAAATATACATTTTAGTTCAAACACACGTCACATTCTTTAAAATAAGAAAACACATTAATATCGTTTTGATAATTTATTAAAATGATCTGTAACTCATTTTTGACACGTAGGAATCATTCACACAACAATCAAATGAACAATATTTAAAATATGGTGCAATGTGTCCATTATTAGTTTAAAATTGAAAATTTTGGTCAAACCATGTGTTTCTTACTTAAAATAGAGAAAACATGATAATATAATCTTGGTAATTTAAAAAATGATAAATCAGCCATTTTTTTACATGTATGAATTAGTCTCACATCAAAGAGACAAACGATGTAACTGATGTGTCACAAAGCGCATGATTTTAGATTAAAGTGTAATTTTATTAAAAAAATATGTGGCATACCCAAAGCTTATAAAATACATTGATTTTTTCTTTATACATTATTAAAATGATCTATAAGTCATTTGGGACATGTATAAATCATCCTTGTGTCAAACTATTTTACAATGTTACTATTATGACTCCATGTGTGACTTTTTACTTTATATTGACATTTTAGTCCAAAATGCATTTCACATAACCAAAACTGAGAAAATTAATTCAATATGTTTTTTATAATTTTATAAAAGATCCATAAGTTTATTATGTTGTGTAGCGATCATCCTCACCAGAATTCAATACACGATGTGCCTGGTACATCTCAAATTGTATTTTATCAGTTTAAAATTGGCAATATCATTCCAAACATGGGGCACTCACAAAAAACTGACCAAATGCATTTTTTGTCTTGATACATTATAAAAATAATTCAAATGACATTTCTGACATGTAGAAATGCGTTTCATGTCAAACTGACACATGATCTAACCAGTATGACTCAAACTACATGTTTTAAATTTAAAATGTCATTTTAGTAATAAATACACGTGCCATACTCAAAAATTATAAAAAATGGATTATTTTCATAGTTTTTATAATTATTCATAAGTTATTTTTTCTGTATAAGAATCATCCACATTTCAATCTAATTCATAGTTTGATCGGTATGACTCGTACTCTATATTATAATTTAAAATTGACATTTTATTTGAAAATAAACATCACAATCTCAATGGAAAAAAAATAAAAATTATTTTCATAATTTAGTAAAATTATGCATAAGTCATTTTGGAAATCTAGACTCACGTAACTCTGATACGTGATTTATTGGAATAACTCAGAGTATCTTTTATGTGTTCGAAGTTTGTAATTTAGATCTAAATTTATGCCAATCAATGAACATAGAGAAAATATTTTTGACTTTTGTTGATACATTTGGAATGCTATTTATAATTTATTATTTTATGTTTATGAATTATTCTTTGTCAAACTAACAAAATACATGATAGTTATGAAAAAAAGTGGGCGTTTTCAATATAAGTTGACATTTTTATAAAAAATACACATGATATACTCAAAACAGAGAAAAAACACTCATATTTTAATGATACTTTAATAAAATTATCCTTATGTCATTTTGGATGTGTAGGAATCATCCTCATGTTAATCATATGCACATCATTACCAGTATGACTCTAAGTGTTTCATTTTGTCTAAAATTTACATTTTAGTTCAAAACACACATCGCATATTCAAAACATAAAAAACACATTCAGATTATTTGGATACATTATGAAAATAATTCAAAATTAATTTTTGATGTGGAACAATTAGATACACATGAATTTAATATAAATTGTTCCCAGTATAACTCAATGTGACTTTATTAGTGTAAAATTAATAATTTAGTTCAAAATGTGAGGTACTCACTAAAACTGATAAAATGAACATATATTGTCTTGTTACTTTTTTTAAAATGATTCATTATTCATTTGTGACATTTGAGAATCAATATCAAATAAAACTGACACATGATGTGACAAGTATGACTCAAAGTGTGTGTTTTTTGTTTAAATTAAAATATTGTTAAAAAAGACCCATTATATGATCAAAATAGAGAGAACAAATTTTTATTTCCTAGATACATTTGAAAGACTATACACAAGTGATTTTTGAAGTGTATGAATCATCCCCACATCCATCTGACTCACAGTGTGACCGAGATAACTCCAACTGTATTTTTTATTTAAAATTTATATTTTAGTTCAAAACTCATGTCACATACTCAAAAGGAATAAAACACATTTATATTTTTTTATATGTTTGAAAAATGATCCATAATCATTTTTTTATATGAATCATCTAAAACTCAACATGATACATGGTTTGATCAAAATGACTCAAAGGGATTATTATTAGTTTCAACTTGAAACATTAGTTCAAAATATGTTTTGGTCATTTAAAACATTGAATAACATTCTCATATTTTCTTAATACATTATGAAAAGTATTCATAAATCATTTTTATATGATGTAATATATCTCTTTTCAAACTAACACATGATGTTACTAGTATTACTCAATGTGTATTTTTTCTATTTATAATGACGTTTTAGTAAAAAGTCACATGACATACTCAAAACTATGAAAATGAATTTAGATTTTCAGTATACTATATGAAAATAATCCTTTAGTCATTTTTCACTTGAATAAATCATTCACACATCAATAAAATCCACTATGTGACTAATATGACTCCAAGTGTTTATTGTTATATAAACTTGATATTTTTGTTAAAAACATGTTTCACAATCTAAAAAATGTGAATAGGTATTAGGATTATTCTGATACTATAGTTAAATGATTCATAAGTCATTTATTATGTGTAGAATTATCAACACCTCAATCTAATACATGGTGTTCCTAGTATGACTCATGTATGAACCTAGATCTTCATTTCAGGTATGTTTTTCTTTTTCCTGGAGTTTTTGAGAAAGGAAGAGTTTCTGGATATTTTTGAAGTACACGCCCGGTACTTTATAAGTACATGCCCTGTACTTAGTTACTGAAGGTATCCATGTGCTAGATGTGTCGTGTCCTTATAAACAACCATGTGAGGTGACCTATAGGCCACCTAATGCAGAGTACGGAAATAGAAAGTACACGTCGTGTACCCCAAAAATACATGCCGTGTATTTTGGCTTTTTGTCATTAAATTCACCGGGGTCATGTATGACGGATAGAACCCACTCTTTCTAGGTCGGGTTCATCTGAGAGGGATGGTATATCCACATAACTTCTCTGATCCCCCAATCAAGAACCCGTTTTATGAATATTCTGTCGTAGATTATGTTGGAATTGCCTCAGTAAGCTCTTTCTTCTCCTAGAGCTTCGTTTCTTGATTCCTCCACTTTATCAAGTTATCCTCCGTTGAATGTTTTATATTTTTTTGTAGATCTTTAGAGTTCTAAGGATATTAAAGCTTCGATGATCAAGTATATTGATCTTCTAACCCCAAGGTAGGTGGTTTGTTCCTTTATGTAGGAAGTCTTTGAGTTATGTGCACAATTTTTCCCAATACCCATGAACGGGGTATTGTGTGTTTACCATTTTAGCCCTATTGTTTTCTGATATGATGGCACACCTAAGTAGATCATAATTTATTGTGATTAGGGTGATTTGGTGTGATTTGGATGTATTTCCCATGCATGTTTTTTCATATTTAGACCTTTGGGTCTTGATTGTCTTTTAGGTTGTTGTTTACATTCCCATGCCTAGTGTTATAGAATGGTGTGACTGTTGTTCTGTTATGTTTTTTGTGCTATATAATGCTATCCAATTAGTTATTGAGGTTTACCTTGGCCGTTATGCGCTGCTATACTTTCATAACTTATAGGGTCGTGAGAACTTAGTGTATAAACCAGAGGGAGAATGGACGTTGAGGGCTTCTCTAGAGTGTATTTATAATTTATGATGCAAGGCCACATGGGGAATTGATGTTGAGTGCTTCCCCAGAGTGTATGTAGTTCCTCGATGTGGGCTAAAGAGGGAATGTGATGTAAGTGCTACCCCGGAGCGCCTTTAGTTATGATATGAGACTATATGGGAAATTGACGGTGAGTGCTTCCTCAGAGAGTCTATTCTTATGCTGAACCAGAGGGGTTCGACTAAGTGTACTACCCAGAGGGTTTCATGTACTTGTTTGGTAGGACCATTGGGGTTATACTAAGAGTGCTTCCCAGAGGGTTACCTGTTTGTTAGCTATTTCTTGATATTGAACTATGGATTGTATATTGTTGACCACCTTACTATTTATTGTTCCTACTTTTACCCGCCATATATTCATTTACTGTTAGGAATAGATTTTGTGGTGGTTTCCTACTAGGATAAGTCTCAAACCCTATTTGGGCCATGATTTTGGGCCCAAAAAGATTATATTGTTGAAGGTATAGATAAGGGAATGCACCCTTCTACGTCAGGTACTTGACTTGCTGTAGAGCTGGAGAGCATGGGACCAAGCTATGGTTTGCGATG
Organism: Viscum album; assembly: GCA_963277665.1. Taxonomy (NCBI): domain Eukaryota; kingdom Viridiplantae; phylum Streptophyta; class Magnoliopsida; order Santalales; family Viscaceae; genus Viscum; species Viscum album. The sequence continues at coordinate 1,660,406,911 of OY728150.1, forward strand.
CTGAGGTGTTATCTTCCTTATTTCGCACTTTGGATTAACACTATCTTATTCTAAAATTGTTACTTGTTTGGATATTTTTCTATATATATATATATATATATCATGAATCATTTTATATATTTTTTCTATAATGTATAATTTCAGTATTATAATGTTACTGCTTCCGCTCATGTATGTATTTGTTTACTTCTATTGCGTACTCTCCCAATGAGAGCATAGTTTCTCCACTATCACATCCAAGGCCCTTGCTGCTAGTCGGCTGCCTCTGGCGTTCGGGGAAATGATCTTGAGGATATGTGACCAAATGGGTATGGGGTGCCTCTAGGTGTCTTCCGGAACCAGGATGTTACAGAGTGGTATCAAAGGATTTGTTTCTCTTGATTTACAGTTTGGAGCCTTTAGTCAAGGATAGAATGGAATAGGTACTTCGTAATAAATTGTTCTTAGTTGTAGCTCACCCATGTCCAGGGAAAAGTCAATCTTCCACATTTAATGCAATTTCTTATAATTTTTCATGATTACGATTGATATGATTTTCACCGATGGGTGACTCGAATGTTTTGTGTTGTTACAGTTGATGTTATTGAGGTCCTATTTCTATCGCAACCTGAAGAGATGAGGGTATTCCATCTCATGCATCATATAATAACATGTTATAAATCACATTCCATGCATTCTTGTCATTCCATTTAGGATGCATTAGCAATTACATGTTGTTGTGATCGAGGTTGTCTAGAATTTTCATGTTTCTGTGATAGATGCCTTGATAGAAATACCTACTGTTTGACAGGGAACTGTTTTAAGGTTTTGTTTGAATGTACACCAAACATGGGTTCCTGATGTGTTATGGGCTCTAATGGACTGGAATTTGGTGGATCATTACACTATTTTTCTTGTTTATAACTTGTATAGGGTTCCAAAATTTGATTCGAAGGGAGTATGGGCCCTCACAGATCAAAATTTGGCACTTTCGATACTTGTTTTAGTGTTTTTCTAGGTTTCAGAGTAGTTTCTGAGGCTTACTTTATGTAAAAACCTTGAATACACATCGTGTAATGTTAAGTACACATCATGTGCTCTTCTATTTGGAAAGAAAAAGATTTTCTTAAGTAAATGTCGTGTACTTTTTGTACACTCCATGTAGTCTCTAACCGTGTCATAGGCCATGTGGGCGGAGACACGGGATGGGGAAAGTCTACTGGGAACACACCGTGTATCTGTCAGACACGCATTGTAGTATCAACCCTGTCTCCGCCCATGTAACTAACAACACAGACGGAAGAACCTTGAGCTATAGAAGTCGTGTCTGCATTGAACATGTCGTGTAGTCTGACCTAGGTACCCAACTATGTCACGAACCACACGGGTCAGTGTTACCCCTTATCGTGCATGTCGTGTCCATCTGGAACACGTCGTGCAGTGTCAGATGTGTAGTTGTCCGTGTAACTAACAACACTGGTCGTTGATGTCCCTTCACATACATGTCGTGTCCACCATGAACAGGCCGCTTAGTGTGATCTGTGTGTCCGGTCGTTTCACTAACAACACAGGACAGAAGAATCTTGCCTTGTACACATAGAGTCCTTGTTGAACATGTCGTGTAGTCTTTCCTTAGGAGAGCCGTGTGGCTTAACTGTGTAGAAGGACTCGGGTAGGGGAAGAGGATTCAAGTACACACCATGTGTTAAGACAACACTCCATGTGTTTGGGGTGTTACACGACCAGTTTAGGTGGGATTACATGCCCATGAGAATGACTTAAGGGAACACGCCATGTAGGAAATGGACACACCATGTAGATATTTTTTGTAAAACTTGAATGCCTACTTTCTCCTGTTCCCTTACAATCCTTGTTTTCAGACCTTGATGACCTTGATCTAAAAATGTGTGCCTGACCTTACAGAGTCATGCCACCAAGACGTCCTCCATTTGTGCCCCAGTTTCCAAATGGCAATCAAACAACGAACATGGCTGATCAAAGATTACCTGTATATCCAACAGTTTTGCTAGCTTTAGAACCTGTCATTGAACATGACATAGGTTTGGACACATAGTTCAGGGATGGATTTCTGAGGATGATGCAGATTTTTTAGAGAGCACTGCCTCCTACCCCGTCGATGGCTGATTTTGCGCAGGTTTTCCAGCACCAGCATCCTCCCACTTTTTCAGGGGTAAGAGGACCCTAGGCTATAGATTCATGGCTCGAATCGATGATGATGATCATTGAGCATCTGTAGACGCCTCCAGAGAGGAGGGTCAAGGATACTAATTATGTGCTTCGGGACTCTACCAAGAGGTGTTGTGATGTGATCTCACAGGCAGGACACCAGCAGTTTATGGCGTGGGATGAGTTTCAGCACATCTTTTACACTAATTCAATCCAGATACCTTGAGGGTCGATCGAGCCCGATATTTTTTGAGTCCGGAGAAGGGTACTCTTTCTGTTATGGAGTATTCCTCCTTAACTGAGCTGTAGTGCTTCACACCTTTTTCATGAGGTGATCAATTGTTCATGGAAAGGAAGTTCGAGGATGGCCTCAACATGACATCCGATATTAGGTGAACATCATCTGGTTGACTTCTATCACTTCTATCATCAACTAGGTTCTAATAAAGGAGTGAAATTTGAGGGATTTTGGAGTTTTGAGCCAGAGAGGATCGACATCAAGAGTCAGCATCCCTTATAATGACAGTAGGAAGTGCCACAGGGAGTCTTTTGGCAGTGATCCAAGGAGGTGAGACACTTCTTCTGGTAGCCAATTGGTGTGATACCAGTGAAGAAAGAGTGGGAATATGAGGCCACACTGCCCGAAAGACCCAGTGGAGTGCCGATCATGCGGCACATTGGTTCATCTTCACCACTTTTTTAATATATTTTCACCAGCGTCCAGTGATAGGGGTTCTCCTATGACTCCTCATTCGAGGGTAACGCCACCATTTTCTCACCAATCAGGGAACTGGAGGTCTTCTGGCCATTCAGGCCAAGGTGGGGGTCGTGGTCATGGTGGTCAGTCACCGGTATTTCAGCTACAATAGAGTGGATCAGCTCAGAGTGGTCAGGCAGGGACACAGGGTCGTGGTACATGCCAGACATTCATAGTGGAGCAGACCCAGTAGGATCAGGATGTGGGACCTTCTACTGTTCGAGGTACGATCTTAGTAGCCTCAGTTTTAGCTTCTATACTTTTTGATATAGGGGCTTCCCATATATTTTTATCTATTGCTGTCATGGAGAGATTTGGTATCGACAGATTTTCTTTTGCTTATATCTTGACACCAGACACTCTGTTGGGGACTACAACTTCTAGAGTATGTCAGTGTAAGGATTTCCCTCTTGATGTTGGTGGGTGTCAATTTTTATGGGACCTCAATGTCCTAGAAATGATGGGATATGATTTCATTCTCGGAATGGACTAGCTAGTACCCGTTTAGGCATTTGTCGACTGTTACCGCTACAGGGTGAGTTTGATATCATCATAGGGTAGATCCTTTCTTCATTGGGGAGAATGGGATGTCCGGGCGAGCAGAGCAGGTCCACAGCATCATGGGTGGGGAGGAGTTACAGCCCAGATTTAGAGACTATATCTGGATGATTAGGGGACTTCTCAGTTATACATTCTTCCAGTGGTGGATCATTTCAGGGTTGGATTTCTAGAATACTTTTTAGGGTTTGCCTCCAGATTGTGAGGTAGATTTTTCTACTGAGCTTGTTCTAGGAGCTGCACCGATGTCCATTAGTCCTTAATGATGGCTACCCCAGAGTTGCAGGAGATCAAGAAGTAGTTGGAGGAGTTGTAGGAAAAGGGTTTAATCTGACCCAGTACTTATCATTAGGGTTCGCTTATCCTGTTTGTGAAGAAGGCAGACGACACCCTTTGAATTTTTGTGGATTATCAAAAGCTTAACCATTTGATGGTCAAGAACCGATATCCATTACTGAGAATTGATCATCCCTTCGATGAGCTTCGAGGAGCCCGGGAGTTCTTGGAGATTGACTTGAGAACCAATTATCATCAGTTTCACAATATACCATCAGATATACCTCTCACAACCTTTATGAGTAGGTATGGTCTATACGAGTATATGGTTATGCCGTTCAGTCTCACGAATGTGCCTATAGTTTTCATGTCACCGATGAACCGAGTGATCCATCCATACTTGTATTCCATTGTGGTGGTCTTCGTGGATGATATCTTGGTGTACTCTCAAACTCCACACAACCATTCTACCAAACATGATATCATTATGAGTTTTCTGATAGGGAATCAGTTATATGCTATGCTCTCAAAATTCCACTTTTCGATGGCTCAGATTTACTTCTTGGGTCATGTGATCTCAGAGAAATGAGTATAAGTCGACCCAGATAAAGTGACAGCAGTAGTTTCCTGGGAGCAGCTGAAGAATGTCTTGAGGTATGACGTTTTCTAGGGCTACTTGGGTACTATAGAGGCTTCATAGAAGACTTTTCATACTTAGCATCACCGCTGATGAGTTTGACAAAGAAGGGTGTGAAGTTCTTATAGTAGGATTCTTGTGTGTCAGCCTTTCAAGAGCTAAAAGGGAGGTTGAATTAAGCATTGATACTAGTGTTTCCAGTGCTGGGAAAGATCTATACTGTATATTGTGATGCCTTAGTTATCGGGCTGGAAGTTGTGCTTATGAAGGGAGATGGAGTCGTCGCATATGGGTGGAAATTGCGGCCACATGAGAGGAACTACCTGACGCACAATAAATATTTGGCTGTCATTATTCATGCCTTTCGTTGTTGGAGACATTATCTTCTAGGAGAGCATATTATGGTTTTCACTGACCAAAAGAGTCTCAAGTACATCTTCACACAGCATGATCTGAATTTGAGACAACACATGTGGGTTGAGTACCTTCAGTACTTTGACTTTGAGCTTGCCTATACTCCTAGGAAGGGAAACACAACGGTTGATGCGTTGAGTAGGAGGACTCAGATACAGGTAGTTCAGGTGGCCATCAGTGAGTGGCAGCTTACGACTCTCTTCTCTAAGATGCATTTGGAGGTGCATGTCAGACAGAAGCAGACTTTTCTATCTAATGTATTTGTTTCCTTTACTCTTCTGAATCGAGTTCGAATAATGAATCTATCAGATTCTGAAGGCCTAGTCCTAAGGGAGAATGTGTTAGGAGAGGACCATATTCCAAGATAGACCATAGGAAAGGATGAGATCTTGGGTTTCAAGGGGTGTGTATGGGTTCCAGCAGACATACGTGAGGAGCTGATGCGGGACATTCATTCCCCAGTTTGGGCAGTTCATCTCGGCATCACCAAGATGTGTCGTGATCTACACTATTATTATTGGTGGCCAGGTATGAATAGGAACGTTTCTGGTTTCATCATGGGGTGTTACACTTGTCAGCAGGTGAATCTGAAGCATCAGTGACCAGCAGGGATTTTACATCATTTACCCATTCCCGAGTGGTAGCAGAACGACATCAAAATGGATTTCATGACAGGGTTGTCGAGGTCACCACGTAGTAATGATGCAGTATGGGTTGTCATTCATAGACTCACGAATGTTTATAATTTCTTTCCGATCAAGGATACCTTTAGTGTTGATGAGCTGGAATGGTTGTACAAATGAGATATTGTACATCTACATGTTGTTCCACACTCCATTGCTTCAGACAGGGATTCACACTTTACATCTCGGGTCTGGAAGGTGATTCATATGGCGTTGGGTACATAGGTACTTTTGAGTACAGCTTACCACTCCCATACAGATGGACAGTCCTAGCGTACAATTCAGGAGCATGAGGACATGCTCCGATCATTCATTCTAGAATTTGGAGGATATTGGGAGAAGCATATACTTGTTGTAAATTTTTCCTACAGCAATAGTTTTCAAGCAACTAATCATAAAGAACCTTATGAGGCATGGTACAGTAGATCGTGCCTATCACCTTTATGTAGGCTGGAGGCAGGAGAGGTAGCTTTGATGGGACCTCATCTTGTTTAGGATACCACAGAGTACATAGAGTTGACTCAAAAAAGGATGGATACTACACAGTCTTGACAGAAGTGTTATGCTGATTTGCGGAGACAACCTCTGGAGTTTGAGGTCGGGGATCATGTTTTTCAACATGTCACACTGAGGTTGGGACATAAGAGGATTAGGAGACAGTTTAAGCTTTCACCGAGGTATGTCAGGCCGTTTGAGGTGTTGGAGAGAGTTCGGACGGTCGCCTAACTATTGAATTTACCTCAGAGGTATCAGGCTATGCACGATGTTTTCCACGTTTCTCAGCTTCAACGTTACTTCTCAAACCCATCTCATGTCTTTCAACCCAAGGAGGTTGATTTGGAAGTAGATGCATCCTTTTAGGATCATCCTATCAGGATTTTAGATCATAGTACAAAGGTTCTCTATGGTCGGTCTGTTCCTTTGGAGCGAGTGATATGGTAGTACGGGTGGGTACAAGATGAGACATGGGAGAGGGAGGTTGATGTACGAGCCCAGTGGACAGAGTTGTTTGGGTTTTATTATTCTACGCTGCGGTAGAGAAATTCCGGGAAAAATTTATTTAAGTGGGGATGTTTTTATGAACCCAAATCTTTTTTTTAGGTATTTTTTTCATTTTCCTAGAGTTTTTGAGGAAAGGGGATTTTCTGGAAAAATTTTAAGTACACAACAAGTACTTTCTAAGTACATGCCATGTACTCGGTTACTGAGGGCAACCATGTGCTGACCATGCAGCGGCCTTGCACACAGCCATGTGAGGTGACCTTGAGGTCGCCTAATGTGGAGTACGGAAACATCAATAACACGTCATCTCCTCCAAAAAAACACACCGGGTATTATGTTTTTTTCATTAAACGCATCGGGGTCGCATCTGATGGAAAAAAACAGCTCCTTCTAGGTCTGGTTCATTCGAGAGTGAGGGTACGGCCATAGAACATCACCAAGCCCTCAATCGAGCACCCATTCTCTGAATCGACCACCGTTTATTGCGTTGGGACCATCTTGGTAAGCTATTCCTTCTCCTAGATCTTCGTTTCCTCATTTCTCATTTTTATCAAGTTATCTATCGTGGATTGTATTAGACGTTTTTGTAGATCTTCGACATTATATGGAGATTCATGCTTTGAAGTTCAAGTATATTGATCTTCTTACACTGAGGTAGTTGGTTATTTCCTTTCTATAGGATGTCTTTGACTTATATGTGCCCTTTTTCTCAATACCCAAAAACAGGGTATTACTTGTTTACCATTTTATCCCTATTGTTCTCTACTGTGATGGTATGCCTAAGTAGAAGATAACTGATTGTGATTAGGGTGATTATTTGTGTTTTGGATGTATTTTCCATGCATGTTCTTGACATACATAGGGCGGTGAGAACGTGGTTTATAGACCATAAGAAGAATCGATGTTGAGGGTTCACTACTAAAAAATCGGCCATTAGTGACAGCCATTGGCGGTCGCTACACTGGAAATTTTTTTTTTATAAAAATTCATACTGAAAGAAATATATATATATATATATATATTAAATAATATATATATTTTTTTTAAAGAAAATATTAAAAATAAAATATTAAATAAAATATTTTAAATATTTATATATATATTATTAAATAAAATATTTCTCATTTTTTTAATGAAATGTACGAATTGTGTTTTTTTTCTTCACGGGGAAAAATCAGAGATAAAACAAGGTAACAATCATAAAAAATGGAAAACAATTTCAAATAGAATAAACATCAAGATCATCATAAACAATAAACGTGATGCAACGATCTAAGCAGGTCTATCTATTTCAATCATCTGCTTCAATAAACCTACAATAAGACAAAAAAAACAAAAAAACAAAAAAAAACGTAAATTTAACATAATTATTCAGTTATAATATACATATCATAAAATTAAATCTGACATCAAATCATGGATCTATAATAATTTAAAACCCCCAATTTAATAAATACTATCATTTCAGGTCATTCGGAGCACGTTTGCTCCGAATTCGACCGTCTCACGCCGTTTTTTGGTGTTTTATGACACCGGAAACTTGTTTCCAGTCCCTACGGTCAAAAAACACCTCTGATTGAGGTGTCGTCTGCCCGAACATTCCACAAATCACACAACGGCTGATTTCATACGGTTTCATGGCATTCTGAGGTAGTTCAGTTGGTTTTGACCCCCCAACGCGCCGTTTTAGCGCGCGCCGAGCTGCTGAAAACAACCCAATTGGCCGTAACGCGCGCACCGCACGTCAGATTGGCGCGCCGTCTCCTCATAAATGTCAAAAATAATATTCCTAATGTTTTCTAGTGGTTTCAGGTCATTTGGAGCACGTTTGCTCTGAATTCGACCATATGACGCCATTTTTGGTGTTTTATGACACCGGAAACGCATTTCTGGTCATCGGGGTCAAAAGACACCTCTGATTGACGTTCCGTGTGACCAAAAATTTCAAAAATCAAACAAAGGATGATTTCGTACGGTTTCATGGCATTCTGAGGTTGTTCGGGTGGTTTTGACCCCCCAACACGTTGTTTTAGCACGCGCTGAGCTGCTAAAAACGACACAATTGGTCGTACCGTGTGCACCGCACGTCCAATAGGTGCACCGTCTCCTCCTTAATACCACGAATAATATTCCTGATGTTTTCGTGTGGTTTTAGGTCATTCGAAGCACGTTTTCTCTGAATTCGACCGTCTCACGCCGTTTTTGGTGTTTTGTGACACCAGAAACGCATTTCCGGTCACCATAGTCAAAATAAAACTTCGATTGACATGCCGTCTGCCCAACCATTCCAAAAATCACAAAATGGATGATGTCGTACGGTTTCATGGAATTCCGAGGTCGTTTGGGTGGTTTTGACCCCCCCAACGCGCCGTTTTAGCGCCTGTTGAGTTGCTGAAAATGACACAATCGGCCTTACCGCGTGCACCGCACGTCCTATGGGAATTTTTTCACCTCCTACACATCATGAATAATATTCCTATTGTTTGCGTGTGGTTTTCGGTCATTCGGAGCACGTTTTCTCCGAATTCGACCGTCTCATGCCGTTTTTGGTGTTTTAAGACACCAGAAACATGTTTCCGGCCACCGCGGTCAAACGACACATCCGATTGACATGTCGTCTACCCGACCATTTCAAAAATCCCACAACGGCTGATGTTGTGCGGTTTCATGGCATTATTAGGTTGTTCGGGTGGTTTTGACCCCCCCCCCCCAACGCGCCGTTTTAGCGAACGCCGAGCTGCTGAAAACGACACAATCGGTCGTACCGTGTGCACCGCATGTCCGATGGCCAATTCATCTCCTCTTACACTCCACAAATAATATTTACAATGTTTTCATGTGGTTTCAGGTCATTCAGAGTACGTTTTCTACGAATTCGACGGTCTCATGCCGTTTTTGGTGTTTTGTGACACCGGAAACGTGTTTCTGGTCACCTCGGTCAAACAAAAACTCCGATTGACGTGCCATCTGCCCGACCATTTCAAAAATCCGACAACGGCTGATGTCATACGGTTTCATGCCATTCTGAGGTCGTTCGGGTGGTTTTGACCCCCCAACGCTCCGTTTTAGCGCGCGTCGAGCTGCTGAAAACGTCACAATCGACCGTACACCACGCACCGCACGTCCTATGGGTGCGACGTCTTCTCCTACATGCCATGAATAATATTCCTAATTTTTTCATGAGGTTTCAGGTCATTCAGCACACGTTTTCTCTGAAATCGACTATCTCACGCTGTTTTTGGTGTTTTGTGACACCAGAAACGCATTTCCGGTCACCGTGGTCAAATGAAAACTCCGATTGATGTGCCGTCCATAAACCATTTTAAAAATCACACAACGGCTGATGTCGTATGGTTTCATGGAAATCTGAGGTCGTTCGTGTGGTTTTTACCCCACAACGCGCCGTTTTAGCGCGCGCTGAGCTGCTGAAAACGACAGAATCGACCGTACTGCGCGCACCGCACGTCTGATGGGTGCGTCTTCTCCTCCTATATGCCACGAATAATATTCCTAATGTTTTCAGGTGGTTTCAGGTCATTTGGAGCACGTTTGCTCCGAATTTGATGGTCTCACGCCGTTTTTGGTATTTTTTGACACCGGAAAAGCGTTTCCTGTCACCGAGGTCAAACGACACCTCCGATTGATGTACCGTCTGCCCAACCATTTCAAAAATCAAACAACGGATTATGTCGTATGGTTTCATGCCTTCTTTGGTTGTTCAGGTGGTTTTGACCCCACAACGCGCCGTTTTAGCGCGCGTTGAGCTGCTGAAAACAACACAATCGGCCGTACCGCGCGCACCGCACGTCCGATGGGTGCGCTGTATCCTCTTACACTCGACGAATAATACTCCTAAAGTTTTCTTGTGGTTTCAGGTCATTCGGAGCACGTTTTCTCCGAATTCGACCGTCCAACGCCATTTTTGGTGTTTTGTGACACTGAAAACGCGTTTCATGTCACCGCGGTCAAACGACACCTCCGATTGACGTGTCGTCTACCTAAATATTTCAAAAACCACACAATGGATGATGTTGTACGGTTTCATGGCATTCTGAGGTCGTTCGGGTGGTTTTGACTTCCCAACGTGCCGTTTTAGCGCGCGCCGAGCGGCTAAAAACGACACAATCGGCCGTACCGCACGCACAGCATGTCCGATGGGCGCTCTGTCTCCTCCTACATGTCACGAATAATATTCCTAATGTTTTAGTGTGGTTTCAGGTTATTTTGAGCACGTTTTCTCTGAATTTGACCGTCTCAAGCCGTTTTTGGTGTTTTATGAAACCGGAAATGCGTTTCTGGTCACCGCGGTCAAACGACAGCTTTGATTGACGTACCGTCTGCCCGACCATTTCACAAATCACACATCGGCTGATGTCGTACAGTTTCATGTCATTACGAGGTTGTTCGGGTGGTTTTGACCCCCCAACGCGCCGTTTTAGCACGCGTCGAGCTGCTGAAAACAACACAATCGGTCGTACCGCGCGCACCACACATCCTATGGTCGTGTCGTCTCCTCATACATGCCACGAATAATATTAATAATGTTTTCGTGTGGTTTCAGGTGATTCGGAGCACGTTTTCTCTGAATTCGACTGTCTCACGCCGTTTTTAGTGTTTTATGACACCGGAAATGCGTTTCCGGTCACCACGGTCAAACGAAACCTCTGATTGACACGCCATATTCCCGACCATTCCACACATCACACAGCGGCTAATGTCGTATGGTTTCATGGCATTCTGAGGCCGTTCGGGTGGTTTTGACACCCCAACGTGCCGTTTTAGCGCGCGCCGAGCTGCTCAAAACGACACAATCGACTGTACCGCACGCACCGCAAGTCCGATGGGCACGTCGTCTCCTCCTACACGTAAAAAATAATATTACTAATGATTTCGTGTGGTTTCAGGTCATTCAGAGCACATTTGCTCCAAATTCAACCGTCTCACGCCGTTTTTGATGTTTTATGACACCAAAAATGCGTTTCCAGTCACCGCGGGGAGGCTGTCTGGGGGGCGTGGGGGCTGTACGAGGTGCAGGGAGGGCTGTCCAGAGTGCAGGAGGGCTGTCCGGGCTGCGAGGAGGGCTGTCCGGGGTGCGGGGGGGGGGGGGGGGGGGGCTTTCCGGGGTGGGGGCATGTTTGGGGTGCGGGGCGGCTGTCCGGGGTGCGCGGGGGCTATCTAGGGTGTGGGGGGCCTGTCCGGGGTGCGGGGGGCCTGTCCGGTGTGTGGAGGGCTGTCCTGGGTGCGGGGAGGGTTGTACGGAGTTCGGGGAAGGATGTCCGGGGTGCGGAGGGCTGTCCGGGGAGCGTGGAGTGTTGTCCGGAGTGCGGGGAGGGCTATCCGGGGTGCGGGGGGGGGGGGGGGGGGATGTCCGGGGTGGGGGGGAGGCATGTCCGGGGTGCGGGGAGGGCTATCCGGCGTGCAGGGGGCCTGTCTGGGGGGCGGGAGGGCTGTCCGAGGTGCGGGGAGGGCTGTACGGGGTGCGGGGAAGGAAGTACGGGGTGTAGGAGGGTTGTCTGGGGTGCGGGGAGGGCTGTTCGGAGTGCAGGGAAGTCTGTCCGGGGTGCGGGAGGCTTGTCCGGGGTGCCGGGAGGGCTGTCCGGATTGCGGGGACGACTGCCCGGGGTGCGGGAGGGATGTCTGGGGTGTGGGAGGGTTGTCCAGGGTACAGGGCGGGCTGTCCGGGGTGCGGGGGGGGGGGGGGGGGGGGGGGGGGGGGGCTGTTCGGTGTGCGGGGGGCTGTCTCGGGTGTGGGGAGGGCTATCCAGAGTGCGGGAAAGGCTGTCCGGTGTGCGGGGGGCCTGTCCGGGGTGCGGGGACGGCTGTCCGGAGTGCAGGGACGGCTGTCCGGGGTGCGGGAGTGCTATCCGGGGTGCGGGGAGGGCTCTCCAGAGTGCGGGGTAGGCTGTACGGGGTGCAGGAGGGTTGTTCGGGGTGCGGGAGGGCTGTCCGGGGTGCGGGGAGGGCTGCCTGGGGTAAGGGGGGGAGGGGGGGTTGTTCCGGGGTGCGGTGAGGGCAGTCCGCGGTGCGGGGGGGCTATCCGGGGTGCGGGGGTCCTGTCCGGGGTGGGGGGGGGGGCCTGTCCGGGGTGCGGGGAGGGCTGTCCGGAGTGCGGGGAGGGTTGTCCAGGGTAGGCTGGGGACTACAAATAGTGAACTCAACTCATCCATCAAAAATATGTTTAATGATTTATATTAGGAATCACGTGTTTTTTTCAAAAATATTACAGAACATGAAATTCTAAACATTGAAAATTAAATGAACAAAAAATATCCAAATCAATAATCAGTTTCATGGTTACTTCTCAATTCGTGCACACAAACATTGCATGAGGCCAAAACACACATGATACCCCCAAATCAAAAAAAAACTCACTAGAAACCCCACATAAATATCAATAACAACCCCACCATTAAAAGACGAAACACACCTCATGAATATGATGTGTCATGCGTGTTCATCACTGACCTCCATCCCGTGGGCCAGGGGCCTACAACAAATAAACATTATGAATATTTTCATAATAAAATTAATTTAATTTAAATAAATAAATACAGTATAAACCAGCGTCGTCTAATCCCATGCACCATCACCTGGATGCACATATTTCCGTAGTGCTCTAACCTCAGCAGCCAATTGCCCATTTGCCTCCTCAGAAGCCCGCAGTCGTGCCTCGAAATCTAACAACTGTTGTGTCATCTGAGAAACAACAGGACCGACAATGGTAGCGCATGACACTACTGAATGAGGAATCCATGTTCCGTAGGTCAAACTATATCCATGCCCGTCCCGACCAATGATGCGATGAAAGATCTCATCCCTTCGCTTGGGAAGCTGTCACTGGTCCTCTGGAAGATGTTCTAATTCAGCTTCAAATTGAGCCTGTGAAATATTTAAATATATATACATATATTAATATATAGATTTTATGTAAGTATTGGTAATGAGTACAAGCACTTACTATCAATGTTGTAGCCTCTGGATCATTGCGATCACGAGTCCTCATCCACACCGACATTTTATCAGTTTGTGCACCTTCTCCCACAACTATATATGAATAGAATATAAACACAAAACCGTATTAATTAAAAAAAAATGAATAATAAATACCTCATGTCGGATCTGAGACACGTGACGAGTCCCGAGCCTGTGAGGTGGTCCCTGCAATGCTCGATTCTCAGAATGGCGTGTAGACAGCTCCTATATTCAATTCATTAAAATATCAAAAAAATCACACTTTCTTGAAAATATATATTCCAAAATAGATATACAAACCGCAACACCCTCAGTAGACCAATATGCAACTAAATCATGCCACTGAGCCGGGAGGACATCTCTCGGGACTTTTTCCAGAATGTATGGGGCACCCACATTTGGTACCCAGTGGTCCCTCTTGACTTTGCCATTACAGTATTTCCACATCTTACGGAACATTCTCATACACACTGGCCAAAACTCATCAGGACATACTTTCAAATTTATCTATTAAAGAAAAAAATCACATATGTTATTATTGTTTATACAAAGGGAATAAAGTAAAATGGTCTTATTACCTGAACCACCCTCCAGTGACGATCTAATGTGTCCTGAGGGATAGAAGCCTAGTCATGCGTTGTCAATGGAAATCGATGTGGATCACGTATGATATGACCCAACTAATGAATAAATGCTGGGGTATTCCGTCCCACATGATGAAATACCTCATCAAATGAAACATCTAATTTCGTGTCGGAATTCCATGATAATATGCCACGACCAGGGCCTCTCCTGCGAGAGGAAGAAGTAGTAGAGTCAGATCCTGTTGAAAATAATTTTATGTACAAATTTTCAGATGTTATAAATATAAATATATATATATTTATTAATTACAAAAAAAATAGAGACAATGAAATTCCAACATACCTCAACCCTGAGACGTAGATGCCTTAGATGGATGATGTGGATCTTCTGCCTCTTCCCCTGACTTGCCTACAGTCATGGAAAACATTAGTGAGGGGACTATCCAAAGTGTCCAAATTATAAATTGGATTGTTTTTTAAAAAAAATCAAACTTATACAGTTGTTAATCAAACAAAAAGGGATTGAATAATTAGTTGTGAATGAATTTTGAAAAATCATAAAGTTCACAAAACAGGTATACAAATTATGTACAAAACCAATCAATGCATATCCAAATTTCAAATTGAAATAATAAAAAATCAAGCAGCACATGAACCGAATGAAGAATACCTCAATGGGAAGATACACTGACAATAACATCAATATAACATGAGTTAAATCACCCTAAATATTTATAACTAAATAAACTTCCAAAAGTGAGTATTAAATGTTACAAGTATTTATAAAATGTTTAGATAATTTATGATATCTTAGGCTGAATAGCGGGAAAATAATTATTCCTTTCATTAAGCATGAAAATCGACCATTTCTCCTTCAACAGCCGCTCTGACCCAATAAATATCCTCTTCACATTGAACTACGGTATGTTGATGAAGCTATTGGGAAACAAAAGGAAATGTCTCAGGTTCATCTTGTTCAAATACAAACACCCCTCGCCGAGACATTTTGACAACAACTTGCCAACTTTGATTTGAAGGCAAAGTAACGAAGAATACTTGTTCCGCTTGTGATGTCAAAATAAAAGGTTCATTATCAACTTGTTCATTTCTGTATAAAATATAGTTAAAATTCACCAATGAAAACTGATATTGATCGAATTTACATCCACGCACTGGATCAACCCAATCACACTTTAACAATATGTACTTCAACCTGTGTGTGTATACAACTTCAATGATGTCTATCAATTGACCAAAGTAATAACAAGAATCGACAAATGGAAAACCGATGACACTGATTTTTGTTTCTTGTTTGTTGTTAACATCTTTAATGAGAAATCGAAAACCATTAACATCTATAGATTTATAACGATGAGCCGTTATAGATTGACCCTCAGCCAGTTGGATAAATTTTTCAGTTAGCGTGGGGTCCCCTAACTCCCTCAGCTTATGAACCTACATAATTCATAGAATTAAATAATGATATATGATGAAAAAAATTAGTATAATACTTCACTCATAATGAAAATCAATTTATACATACATATTTTTTGAACCAATCATGAAATGACGCATAATGAGACTGTTGAATTTGTAACTCAGCCGCATGATACATCTCTTCTTTTATCTCATTAATGTGTTTTCTGCATATGATAACGCAATGTTTAAATGATCAACTTATGCAAACAAAACATGTAAAAGATAAACAATAAAAGTGATAAGATACTTACTACATTAATGGTGCAACGGATGGAGTATTGAACAAGATATATCGATGTTCTTGTATCCACTCGATGTTGTCCATATCATATGTGGTTCCTTCTCCAACTGGACCATCCAGAATCTGAGAGGGCTTATCTAATTTTCTTTCAACATCCATATGATATTCTGCATAGAAAGTAGTACACTCATCCATCAAATAACCATTGGCTATTGATGCCTCCGGACGAGCTCTGTTGCGTACAAATCGTTTCAATGTACTCAAATACCGCTCAATAGGATACATCCACCTGAATTGCACTAGACCAGCAGCCATTACATCATCATTTAGGATCACTGTCAAGTGGACCATAAAATCGAAAAATGAGGGGGGAAATAGTTTCTCAAAGTGACAAAGCATAAGTAAAATTTGGTCCTGTAAACTTTTTAAATCAATCATTCGTTGATTTCTTAAACAATTTTGTCTAAAAAAATTACTCATCTCAATCAATAGCTGAACAACATTTGTGGATAAACAATCACAAATTGCGATTGGAATCAACTGCTAAAGTAGTATGTGATTGTCATGACTTTTCAACCCCTGGAATGTCTTGCTAGTCAGATTCACACACATTGAAATATTACAAGAGTAACCATCAGGCACCTTGAGAATCTTCAAAATGGAAAGAAATGTCTCTTTCTCCTTTGTAGTAATCGTATACTGTGCATCAGGCATATATGCCTTGTTTCCCTAGCTAACTGTAAATGAAACTATTTCCTTAAACCCATTTCTTTCAAATCACGTCATGCATTAACATGGTCCTTTGATTTCCCACTGACACCTAAAATGGTCCACAGTATGTTATCACAAACATTTTTTTCAATGTGTATGACATCCAAATTATGCCTCAGCATGTTAGTTTTCCAATATGGAAGACTATAAAAAATACTATTCTTTTTCCAATTGTGACTGCTCTACCTACCCCCAGATCGAATATTATGTACTGGAGGAGCCACCAAATCCTGAATTTCATATACCGTGTGGATTTTTTCTTCCTCAATCTGCGATAACATTTCAACTCCTGTCATGAACTTTGGTGCTGGGATGAACTCTCTAGAACCATCAAATGCCACTTTGTCCTTTCTGAACCTGTGCTGAGGAGGGAGAAAACATCTGTGACCCATGTATGCCCATTTTTTGGAATGCTTAAGCCATACAGATTGTTTACTTTTGCTGCAATAAGGGCAAGCAAATTCTCCTTTCGTACTCCAGCCTTATAAATTTGCATAAGTTGGGAAGACATTGATTGTCCACAATAAAGCAGCCTGCAGTTTGAACATTTCGTTCGTTTCACAGTCATAAGTCATCACACCATCACTCCAAAATTCATTCAAATCATCAATGAATGGTTGAAGGTAAAAATAAATCTTATCCCCTGGACTTTTAGGTCCATGAATAAGAGTGGAAAGAAATATAAATTGTTGCTGCATACAAAGCCACGGAGGAAGATTATACAGAACCAACACCACGGGCCATGTGCTATGAGTTGCACCAACCATAGACTTGAATGGATTGAAACCATCTGCTGCCAATCCCAATCGGACATTATAAACATCTTTGGAAAAGTCGGGATGTCTCTTATCAAAATCCTTCCATGCATGAGAGTCTTCCGGGTGGGTTAACATATCACTTTCATGAACTCTTTCTGCATGCCATCTCATTAAATTAGAAACTTTAGATGACATAAAAAATCTTTTCAAACTTGGTTTAAGGGGAAAGTAACGCATTTTCTATACGGCAATCGGTTTCCCCTGTATCTTAATCTGACTTTGATGAGTCTGATTTCCCCTATTCTCTTTCCACCTGGAAGCACCACAAATCGTAAAAATATCCAAATGCGCAGTTTCCTTTCTAAACAACATACAGTTGTTTGCACATGAATCTATGGTCTCATATGTAAAACATATGTTCTCTGTCAGCTTACGAGCATGGTAATACGGCTCGAGAATCTTAGCATCGACAGGAAGAACCTTTTTCAATAACACCAACAGCATGTCGAATGATGTGTCTGACCAATGATTCAAAGTCTTCAAATGCATCAACTCCATGGTAAACGACAATTTATTGAAAGAAGTACATCCAGGATATAATTCTGTTTTTGCATCATCAATTGCTTCATAAAACCTCCTCGAATCACGATCTGCACCAGAGTGAAGATTTATCTCACCAGTCTCAAGATTCTAGATGTCGATGCCTTCAGGATCCAACCCACGTACCATTTCAGTAAGAATTTCATGCATTGGATCATTCATCCTTGCATCAACATCCATCTGAACTGTATCCGTATTTTCACAATGAACATATTCTTCTCCATGATGAGTCTAACTATTATAATTTCTCAGAAATCCAATAAAGAATAGGTGCTCCCTCACAGTATCTCGTGTGAATTGATATCTGTTAGCACATTTTCTACATGGAAAACTAATATAGTCACTTTCAAATCCTCTGGTGAAGTCAATAAACTGCATAATTCCATTGAAATACTCTCTAGACGTTCAATTTTGAAGATCAATCCAACTCTTATCCATAATAAGATACCTATAACAAACATTTACACAAGACTTATTACATTTTCATTTTTCATATCAAATATATTTAAAATAAATACTAATTAATTGTTCGTGAACCATTTATAAAATAATAATGTAAGTGAAATCCCATGTCATACCTGATTGCGCTACAAACCTAGAAAGGCGGGGAGCCGAAGGTGGTGCTGTGAGGGAGAGGAGAGGCAGCGGTGGGGAGCCAAAGATGGAGCTGGTGCGGTGAGGTAGGGGACAGTGGAGGGTATGGGTGGCGGTGGTGTGGCGAGGGAGGGGATGAAGACGAAGGGGATGGGGGTTGGCGGGGTGCGGGGGGGGGGGGGTGTTCGGGGTGCTGGGGTGGAGGGATGATGGGGCGGAGGGCCGAGGGAGGAGGTCGAAGGCTGGAGGGGCTAGAGGCCGAAGGCCAGAGGGTGGTCGGAGGGCATCTGGGCTGCCGGAGGCGAGTAGTGGGAGGCCCGAGGGCAGAGAGAGGCCGTATGGCGGAGGGCGGACCGAGCCAGAGGGCAGAGGGCAGTCGGAGGGCAGTCGGAGGAGGGCGGGGCCGGCGGAAGGTGGCCGGAGGGCAGTCTGAGGGCGGCCGGAGGGCGTAGGGCGGCCGGAGGGCGGCCGTCGGAGGGCGGGGCCGGTGGAGGGCGGCCAACTGGTGGGTGGGGCAGCGGAGGGCGGGGTGGTGGAGGGCGGGGTGACGGAGTACTGGGCGGCGGAGGGCGGGGCGATGGAGAGGGCGGGGTGACGAGGAGGGCGGAGCGACGGGGAGGGTGGGGTGATGGGGAGGGTGCGCAGCGATGGGGAGGGCCCAAGCGACGGGGAGGGGGGAAGGGATTGGGGGAGTGGCGCTTCGCAAGAGGAGGGAGGGTTTGGGGGTGTGGATGTGTTTTTCTTAGGGAAACGCAGCGACTGCCATTGGGGGTCGCTATAGGTAAAGGGGCTCAAAATCCCATATTTCAAGTAGTGGTTTCTCCAGTGTGTCTATATAATTTATGATGCGATACCACAGGGGGAATTGACGTTGAGTGATTCCCCATAGTATTTGCAGTTGCTCGACGCGGACCACAAAGGGAATGTGTTGTAAGTGCTTCCCTAGAGCACCTTTAGTAATGATACGATATTATACGAGGAATTGACGTTGAGTGATTCCTTAGAGAGTCTATAATTATGCTGAACTAGATGGGTTAGGCTGAGTGTACTGCACATAGGGTTTCTTGTACATGGTAGGTAGGACCAGTGGGGTTATACTGAGAGTTCTTCCTAGAGGGTTACCGGTTTGTTTTCCTATTTGTTAGTTATTTCATGATACTAAAATGTGGATTGTTTATTGTTGAGCACCTTCATGTTTACTTTTCCTACTTTTACCTTCCATATACTCATTGACTGTTAGGCACGGATCTTGTGGTGGTATCCTATGGGGATTAGTCTCACACGCTGTGTGGGCCAGGATTTTGGGCCCAAAAACATTACTATGTTGCATGTATAGATATGGAAAAGCGGCCTTATACATCAGGTACTTGACTTGCTATGGAGCTGGAGGGCATGGGACCAAGCTATGGCTTGCGATGCTGAGGAGTTATCTTCTTTCTTTTTTAGTTTGGTTTAGAACTATGTTATTCCAACATTGTGAATTGTTTGGCTGTTTTCCTAGACATATTTATCATGCATCATTTTATATAAGTGATCTCTAGTTTATACTTTCATTATTCTGATGTTACTACTTCTGCTCTTGTATGTATTTGTTTACTTCTATTTCATACTCTTCCAATGATGGAATACTTTCCCCACTATCACACACAAGGCCCTCATTGCTAGTCGGTAGCCTCTGGCATTTAGGAAAATGTGCTTGAAGCCATGTGACCAACAGGGAACGGTGCGCCTCTGTCTGGTGTCTGATCGCTGTCTGAAAACTGGTGCACAACCAGAGGACGTCTTGGTGGAAGGAATCTACAGGGTCAAGCACACACTTTTAGATCAAGGTCACCAAGGACTAAAAACAAGGAGTTTAAGAAGGTAACACATCATGTATCGGTCGGACACGCAGTGTACTGTCGACCGTGTGCCTTCCCTTGTAACTAACATCATGGATGGATGAACATTGAGCTATAAAACTGCATTAAACACTCCATGTAGTCTTAACTAGGTACTCGACTGTGTCACGAACCACATGGGTCTATGTTACCCCTTCTCGTACATGCTGTGTTCATCTGGAACACATCGTGCAGTGTCAAATTTGTTTTCAGTGATGTAACTAACAACACAGGTCAGTGATGTCCCTTGACATACATGTCATGTCCACCTTGAAAACGCCTTGTAGTGTGAGCCCTGTTTTAGGTCGTGTCACTAATAACACGGGCCAGGTGAAAAATTCCTTCTACACGTCATGTCCATGTTGATCAGGCCGTGTAGTCTTTCCTTAGGAGAGTCGTGTGGATTAACCATGTATAAGGACCTAGGCAGGGGAAGAGGATTCAAGTACATGACATGTGTTAAGAAAACACACTGTGTGTTTGGCGTGTACATTTCCTACACGGCGTGCTCCCTTGAGTCATTTACATGGGCATGTACTCCTGCCTAAAATGGTCATGTAACACCAAAAGCACATGGCTTGTTGTCTTAACACATGACGTGTACTTGAATCATCTTATCCTACCTGAGTCCTTCTATATGGTTAAGCCACATGGATATCCTAAGGCAAGACTACACAACATGTTCAACATGGACATAGTGTATACAAGGAAAGTTTCACCTAGCCCGTGTTGTTAGCGACATGGCCTGAAACACAGCTCACACTACATGGCATGTTCAAGGTGGGCACGCTGTGTATGCGAAGGGACATCACCGAACTATGTTGGTAGTTACATGACCACCTACATAGCTAACATTGCACGGCGTGTTCCAGACAGACATGGTGTGTACGAGAAGGGGTAACACCGACCCGTGTGGTTTGTGGCATGACAGGGTACCTAGGTTAGACTACATTGCGCATTCGATGTGGACACGACGTGTATAGCTCAAGGATCATCCATCTGTGTTGTTAGTTACACGGGCGGACATAGGGTCGACACTACACAGCCTATCCGAATGATACACGATGTGTTCCCTTATTACACTCCTTGTTTTCATTCCTTGATTACCTTGATCTAAAAGTGTGTTCTTTACCTTTCAGAGTCCTACCACCAAGACATCCTTCGATTGTGCGCCAGTTGCCAGACGGCGATCAGACACCGGATAGAGGTGCCCAATACCCGGTTGGTCACATGGCGTCATGCGCATTTCCCCGAACACCAAAGGCTGTCGACTAATATCGAGGGCCTAGGGTCTATACCCTTATTGGCATAGTACGCTGTGGATGTAAGAAAATACATACAAGAATGGAAGCAGAAACAAAAGAATACAAAAATTATAAACTGGAGAACACATATATAAAATTATGCATGATACATATGTCTAGGAAAATAGAAAAAAAAGTCACAATGCTGGAATACAATAGTGCTAAACCAAAGTGCAAAAGAAAGCATAAAACTCCTCAGCATCGCAAGCCGTAGCTTGGTCCCATGCTCTCCAGCTCCACAGCAAGTCATGTACATAAAGTAGAAGGTTGCTTGAACTTATCTATACCTACAAAAATATAATCTATTTGGGGCCAATTGCATGGCCCAAATAGGGTGTGAGACTAATCCTAGTAGGTATCCACCATGAGATCCATGCCTAACAGTCAATGAGTATATGGAAGGTAAAAGTAGGAACAGTAAACAAGAAGGTGCTCAACAGTAAACAATCAATAGTTCAGTATCAAGAAATAACTGACAAACAGGTAAACAAATAGGCAACCCTCTGGGAAGCACTCTCAGTCTAACCCCTCTGGTCCTACCTAAAAAGTACAAGCAACCATCTAGGCAGTACAATCAGTCTAACCACTCTGGTTCAGCTTAAGTATAGACTCTCTAAGGAATCACTCACCATCAATTCCCCCTATACTATCGTATCGTAATTAAAGGAACTCTGTGGAAGCACTGACGTCACATTCCCTCTCTGGCCCACGTCGATGAACTATAGACACTATGGGGAAGCACTCAACGTCAATTCCCCCTATGGTCTCACATCGTAAATTATAAAGACAATTTGGAGAAGCCCTCAACATCTATTCTCCATATGGTCTATACACCAGGTTCATACGGCCCTGTGTAAGTAACGAAAGTGTAGCAGTGCATAACGGCCAAGGTAAACCTCAAGAACTAAATGGATAGAATTCTACAACACAACATCATAAAATAACAACAGTTAAACCATCCTACAACACCAAACATGGGAATTGAAATAGAATCCTAACAGATAATCAAGACCCAAATGTCAAAGTAGGAAAAAAAATGCATGGGAAATACATCCAAATCACAAAAAAGCACCCTAATCACAATCAATTATCATCTACTTAGGCATACCATCATATTAGAGAACAATAGGGCTAAAATGGTAAACACGCAATACCCCATTCATGGGTATTGGGAAAATATTCACATATAACTCCAATACTTCATATAGGAAGGAACAAACCACCTACCTCGAGGTTAGAAAATCAATATACTTGAACATCAAAGCATGAATCTCCTTATAACGCCAAATATCTACAAAAATTTCTAAAACAATTCAACGGTAGATAATGGGATAAATATGAGGAATCGGGAAATGAAGATCTAGGATAAGGAAGAGATTACTGAGGCGATCCCAACGCAATTGACGGCGGTCAATTCAGAGAATGGGTGCTTGTTCGGGGTCTCGGAGATGTTATGCGGTTGTACCCTCACTCTCAGACGAACTAGACCTAGAAGGAGTCGGTTCTGTCCATTAGACGCAACCCTGGTGCGTTTAATGAAAAAAAACAAAATACACAGTGTGTAATTTTTCAGTACATGATGTGTACTTTCTGTTTCTATACTCCGCATTAGGCGGCCTCCCGGTCACCTCACATTGCTATGTGCAAGGCCGCTACATGGCCAGCACATGGCTACGCGCGGTAACTGAGTATAGTGATTGTACTTATAAAGTACATGGTGTGTACTTCAGAAATTTCTAGAAACTCGACTTTTCTCAAAAACACTAGGAAAAATAAAAACATACCTTGTAAGAAGATTTAAGTTCTTACAACTCAATGTGTCAGTTCTCAGTTTAAAATTGAAAATACAGTTCAAAATGTGTACCAGTCACTAAAAACTAAAACAATGTGCTCATATTGTCTTGATAATTTCGGAAAACATTTCATAATTCATTTATGATATGTAGGAGTCAATCCCATATCAAAATAACACTTGATGTGGTTGTTATAACTCAAACTGTGTGTTTTCATTTTAAATTGTCATTTTAGTAAAAAAGACTTATGACATACTCAAAACAAATAAAACACAAATATATAGTCTTGTTACATTTTTATAATCATTTATATGTCATTTTTGACTTATAAGAATCATATTCATTTCAATATAATGCATGGTGTTACCGGTATGACTCCAAGTGTTTTTCTTTATTTAAACATGATTTTTTATTCAAAACTCATGACACATACATATTTATGATTACACACATTTAGGTTTTTTTATACTTAATTAAAATTAGCCCCAATTGATTTTTTATGTGTATGAATCATCCATACCTCAATCTGATACACGATGTGCCTAGTATGACTCAATGTGTTTGTTATCAATTTAAAAGTGAATATTTTGTTTAAAGAATGTTTCACACACTAAAAAAACACAAACACAAAATGACTTTATATATTTTTGGAATGTTTCAAATGTGATTTATGACACATAGGATATAATCTCATATAAATCTTACATCAGATGTGATCATTATGACTCAATGTTCTTATTTTCTGTTTAAATTGACATTTTAGTAAAAAAGTCATGTGGGAAACTAAAAACTGTGAAAACACATTAATATTATTTTAAAAAATTAGGAAAATTATAATTAAATCATTTTTGATGTGTAGGAATCCTCCATACATCAATCTAACTCATGGAGTATCCAGTATGACTCAAGTTATTTTTTTTATTTAAAATAACCATTTTTGTTCAAAATAAGCTTCATATACTCAAAAACTGATAAAACACATTCACATTATTATAATAATTTAGTAAAATTATCCATAATTAATTTTAAATATATAGGAATCATTCTATCCTCAATTTGATACATGGTGTACTAGTTAGGACTCAAACTATTTGTTATCAGTTTAAATTTGACAATTTGGTTCAAAATGAGTTTCACTCACTCAAAACTAAGAAAGCATGCTCGGATTGTATTAATAATTTAGGGAAAAGATTAACAAGTTATTTTTGATATGTAGGAATTAGTTTAATATCAAAACGACACCCAATGTGACTAGTATGACTCAAATAATGTGTTTTCGATTTTAATTGAGATTTTTGTAAAAAAGACACATGAAATTATCAAAATCCTAAAAAACATTTAGATTTTATTGGTACTTTAATAAAATTATACTTAAGTTATTTTTATGTGTATCAATATTAAACACATGAATCCAATTCATGGTGTTACCGGTATGACATCAAGTGTGTAATTTTATATAAAATTTCCATTTTAGTTCAAATGACACATCACATACTGAATTCCAATAAAACCCATTTTTATTATTTTAATAATTTAGGAACATTATCCATAATTTATTTTTTACATGTAAGAATCTACTACACCATAATCTGATACACAATGTTCTTGGTATGACTAAAAGTGTCAGTTATTAGTTTGAAATTGACATTTTTGTTCAAAACATGTATCACTGGATGAAAACCAAGAAAACAAGATTGTATTGTCTTGAAAATTTATTAAAATGCTTGATAAGTAATTTTTTACATTTAGGAATCAGTCTCACATAAAATATTGAAACAAATAAACCTAGGTAAACCATACCAGTCACTCTATTCATCCCATTACAGGGTGTTTTAAAACATAGATAACAAAAAAAGTCTCACTTATATGTAAAACAAGACATACATCCATAGTTAAAAATCAGAAAAAAAAAAGGATTTATAACTACTCTAAATAAGCTAAACATTGATGTATGATATGTCTACACAAAAAGTCTCCATGTGAAAAACTATAACCTCCAGACAGAAATATCAACATAAAGATAATCCTTCATACTAGATAATTCAATCCCATTAAATTGTATAATAAAAAACAAGGTCAATTGCTTCTCAAAGGCAGAAGTAGGGTTTTTGAAATAGAGCCCAATAGTACACCACCCAGAGATATATACAAGTTCTAATAAAAAGAATACACAATTCCAAGATTTAAAAAAAAATTTACAAAATTTTTTTAAATAAAACTATTTGAAAGCCTTTTTCAAAGAAACCTTGTGTATTTCAAAAATTGTATGTCATAATTTCCAAATCTAGAACAATGATGGTAAGGATGCTAAAATACAGACATCTATGTGATCCAAAATCCATGAAATAATCCATCATCCACTAAAAACCAGAAACAATAATACACCCTCCATTCTGGCACTAGCCTATGGGACAATACGTACAAGACATGCATGAAACTAAAAAATAATAGTTTGGATCCATCTAATATCGAGCCATACCGTAGTAATTGATATAAAAAAAAGTTACCTTCAGGTTTTGATACACACAATAAGGTTACCTATGTCCCTTTCTCAATGGACCCAAGGTTCCCACTATGTAATGTGTGTAAATTTCTCTTTTTAAAAACCATGATCACATTTTTATGAAAACCATTTAAAATACAAGAAAATATATATTATGAACATAAAATCCATTTTCCATTTCAAATCAGGGAAATTACATTTTCAAGGAAAACTCCCTTCAAAATAAAAAAACATTCCCTTCTCAATTTCAACACATTCAATCCCATTTCAATTATAAAGAATTAAATAATAACAAGAATAAATTAAAGAAATATAACACTTGAAGATATCCATCTACCTTAATGATTTAGAAAATTATCCCCCTTTGATAGTGGAAAATATAAACAACATGATATACCATCGAAAAACAAGGCACGATAAGAGACTGAAAATGATTGATAGAAACCACAATCCTATTACAAAACTACAGCCAAACAAAAATTGTAACCAAAACTAAGGAAGAAAAAAAATGAACTCTTAACTAGAGATGAAAAATCCAACCAAAATAGTGATCAATCACTGAACAAAGAGATCCATATGGAATGTAATCACCTAAAAATGCCTAGGCTTAGATCTCTAGCCTAGAGAAGGCGGATGAAAAAACCAATGAGTCCTAAAACACTCATAAGACACCCTAATATCTATAACTATAGGGATTACATGGTGTGTAACATTTTATACATCATTCAACTCTTTCCTTTTAAGTTATGCTAAAAAACACATCCCTTATTAATTAATAGTTGTATTTTCACATTAAAAGACGTGTACCCCATACACGATGTTGAAAATTCTCACAATGTGAAATACATTCATGTAATATTCCTGACAGTCATTAAACACCATGTAATACAATTTAATTCTAAGAAAATTACGAACAAATAGTATAAGATACATGTTTATGCAAAAAATTCCAAAAAAAATATCTTACATTACCGTTAAATATATCCTCCTAATTCTGGGATTGAAATATTCTCCCAATGAAAAAGGAAACCAAAAGCTTATATTAGAACATACTTGATAGAAAGGTAATGGGGAGTTACTATATCCCCACCATAACACCTTTATGTACCCAGAAAGTGTTCTAGATCATAGATCCCCAAAAAGAAAAGGACATTACTTCTTCATCATTGACTCCCACTCCCAAATCTCATTGATATATTGTCCACACTACGATAGTACCTAGACTAGGGGTGCTTTTACCATAAAATACATAATCCTTGTGATCCATATTCTAAAATAGATTCTTAATCAATGTTTTATCAAGATCAAGATAAACATCTTACCACATAATCACATGGGATGAATCTAGTATATACATCATCAAATAAGAAACAATAAACACATCATGTATATATGTAATGTTAGATGGTAAAAACAACTGATAGTCCAACCTCCCCAGACATTCAATGATCTCTAATGGGGCTCAAAAATCTATATGTCAACTTACCATACAGACCCAACTGATGATCTACCATGTGAGGTGAAACTCTTAAAAAGACCCAATCACCAACTGCAAGCTCCAAAAGCCAATGATGACAGTCCCCATAAGATTTATAATGACTCTATAGCACAATAAATTGCATGCAGATCAATCATTCCATCTCTATCATCTTCTGATCAACAATAATCCTAACCAATGACCACGCTCCTAACTCTGCCTAGAAAAAGGGTGATCGAAATGGCCACCGAAACAATAAATCAAATGGAACCATACTGATTGAGTCCTGATAACTATTTGTAGGAAAGCTCTACCATAGTTAAATTTATATTCTATGATCCACCAAAACAAATAACACAATCTCAAAACATATCCTCAAGAACCAGGATAGCCATCTCTATCTATCTATCCATCTGTGAATGATAAGTCATCCTCAATATAAATTGGGAACCCATTTTCACCTACATGACATTCATGAATTTGTATGTGATCCTTGCCTTTCAATTAGAAACAACCATAGATGTAACCCCATAAACTTTCACAATCTCTCG
Source organism: Viscum album (assembly GCA_963277665.1). Taxonomy (NCBI): domain Eukaryota; kingdom Viridiplantae; phylum Streptophyta; class Magnoliopsida; order Santalales; family Viscaceae; genus Viscum; species Viscum album. Next base: position 1,660,434,911 of record OY728150.1, read on the forward strand.
AATATATAACTCCCCCAGTTGTTCCACATTCATCGTTTCCTTTTTTGGCAATAAATGAACTAATTTAGTGAGCCAATCTATAATCTCACAAATTTTATCCTTAAAACTACGATTCTATGGTAAAATAATGTTGAAATCCATAAAATCACATCCCACTTCCATACCAAAATTGGTAAAGGATCCAACAAACCTATAGGTCTCTAGTGTTCCACCTTATATTTTTGGAATGTGAGACACTGCGATACAAAATCCAAAATTATTGCCTCATACCCGACCACCAAAACCAATGTACATATTTGTATCCCTAAGGTTCACAAACAAACAATATCAGTTTCCACTACCCAATAACTCCTATCTCAAGCCGAACAAAACTACCATCCTACTCTAGAAGCACAAATCTCAATTGGGAGACCGAAACCAATTACTTGAGGACTTTCAACCGTTAATGATTATTCTTAATAATTGGATCTTAATGTATTAAATCTTCTCAAATGGAACTCACAGATAAAAAGATGACTCAACATTTATCAGCATCATGAACAACGATCCACCAACCTCCTTCACTCCCAAGATCATCCCAGCAAACATACTCGTTAAAGACCATTGCTTAACTGATTCCTTCATGGATTGTGTTGATAATTATTTACTCAAGGAATCAGCAACCACATTTCCTTTCACATGAATATAAATTAAATCATAATCAATTGTCTTAAGATACTAAACACTGAGTCACTATTTCATGTTCATATCTCTATGAGTAAAAAATATTTTTTAGGCTCTAATGATTAGAATATGTCATAAACCATTCTCTAAATAGGTAATGATTCCATGTGTTGAGTACATGTATAATAGATTCCAACACATGATCAGGTGTATAAATTTCTTTCTCATAATGATGTAACATGCGAGATCCATAAGCCACAAACTATTTATCATACATCAATAATCATACCAAACATGTACGAAAATGATCACACAGAAACCATAACATGTCCCCAGTTTCCGAAGAATAAAAACTAGAGTTGAATTTAACTTCATCTTTAGTTCCTAAAAATTATTTCTAACGCTTTTTTTATGAAAACCTTACACACATATAAGTTAAATATGTCATAAAAAATGAGAGATAGTATAGGTACTAAAAAACATTCTATAGTAACCATACAAAACCAAGAATCTCCATATCTCATACATATTTCAGGATTTCTCTTAAGACATAATTGAATTTACCTCTTCATGATATAATGATATTTCCCTCTCTAATATCACATGCCCTAGAAACATTACTTTTCAAATCCCAAATGCACAGTTAGAATTCTTATAATACAAAAAATGTACTTTCAAGGTTGAAACAATGATATACAAAGGGTATATGTGTTCATATTTTGACTTAGATTACATTAATATATCGTCTATGAACACAAAAAAATAATAGTCCAAGAACATATGAAATATTAGGTTAATAAAATCCTTAAATACTGTAGAAGAATTTGTTAGACCTAATAGAATAACTAAAAACTAAAAATTCCAATATCAAATCTAGAATGTTGTCTGGGTTTTTTCCTTCTCTTAGATTCTCAATTGGTGGTTCCCTAATCGTAGTTTAATCTTTGAAAACCAACGAGACACACTAAAATGATCATTGATATAATCAATTCCTGATAACAGATAATGTTTCTTAACAATCACCCAATTCAACTTTTGATAGTTAATACAATGTCTATGGCTCCCATATACCTTCTTATAAAAGAGTATTGTCGAAGACCATAGGGAAACTCTAGGATGAATAAATCATTTCTCCTCTAGGTTCCCATGATGTACATTAACTTCCACCAACTCATAAATTTATATTTGATAGGATGGTATATAAATGGAAATCAATATAAGGGGAATGTAAAATGTAAAATCAAACTATTTTTATGGTGTTAAACAAGAAAAATCATCCAGAAATACGTCAGGGTATGCACACACAACAGAATATATCATACCTCCCAAGCATGGGTAAAATGTATCAAGAATCACTTCAAATAATAAGAATTATATTATATCAACAACAGGAAAAAATTCCCATATCTTCCCAATCTAGATTCCCACTCACCTTGGAAAACATGAGTGACCCCAGAGTCTAAATGGTACATATGACTAATTAAACTAAAAAGGTTCTACTAGAGGACCCACTAATAGAACATGCCTCATGGCTTCCCTTATCATGTTTAGAAGTGTTCGTCTAGGATTTATTGTCTGTTAAACATAAGACAATAACCAATCAATCATGATCAAAATCCAAAACCACTGAACCAACTTATATAATCATAAACAAGTATTTTAAAATTATAAAAATTTAATGCACATTATGAATTATATCATAAAAAAGTATATAACATATGAAAGGAACAAGTCTATCTATATAAACCCCACACTTATTTATTTAAAAGATCATACACACCCCAGCTCCCATAACATTTATATATGTTAATTTAAATTAAATTCTCAGAAAATTAAATCAAATAAACATAATTACCATGTACTAGAAATAGTAAATATTTTTTGGCAACCCATGGGAAATCTGATTCAGTCATGGGAGTGACCTTTCCAGTACCCCTTTTTTCACCTACTATATGAATTCTAGTGACCTTATCCTATTTAAAATATATATTAAACTAACTCAAGTAGGAATGACACACTATAGACTAAGTAACTCCTATGATACCAAATTTTAACAGACCAACTTGGACCAACCAAACTAGTCACCAAAGTAAGCACATTACAAGGTGAGGTAAAAGGGAAATAACAAAACAAGTATCATATATTAGGAAAAAAGGACATACAACTTTAGTACATAGAAGAATCTAAGGGAGATAAAACTAATCCAAACATACTAAACTAAAAGTATGAAATGTAGAGATAGCAGGCCTCCATGTGACCAACCACCCCATCCAAACAAAAAAAATCAACATAAAGAGAATCATGCTTGATACAGAATGAACATACCATTACATTTATCAGCAAAAAACAAGGTCGAAATCCACCCACAAGTAGAATTAAGGTGTGATTAATATATCCCATTAGGATACCACCATGATATATATAATGTACCATAAAATCCATACAATTTTTTTTAATTATATGGTATTATTTCTAGACCGCTACATCTGACGGTGTACGCTTTCGAGGCATGGAGTGCCTGAAATGATTCGTTGATGTTTTTTATGCTTTAATTATCATGTGAGAGTAGTTATCCGGAAATAGTGAAATAACTCTTAAAAATTTACTCAGATCAAAAATAAAAGGGCACCGCTGCAATTAGGATGGCATGTTTACCCTAGCTGTGACTTAAGATTAGTCGGCACAAGCCTACGGTGAGAAAACCTGAAAATGGCATAACTGTAAATAAAATAATTAAATAAAGTTATTTTATTTTTCAAATTCTTATACCTCACAAATTTTAGCTTGGATTAAAAATATGATACCACCACTGATCTCATGAGGGATTTCATTTTTTAGTCAAATACTAACATTGGTCAGCGCAAGCCACCAGTGAAAGTTAGTTTTTAGTGGTAAATAAAACCATTATGTGATAATTATTTAATAGTAAAATTAATAACTTTTAAACAGTAACTTGTATTGGAAATATGAGAATACTATTGTGTTTCTTGGGGTGTGCGTCACTTATTCAGATACTAACCTCAACCAGCGCGGGTCTAGGGTGACTGTAAATAATTTAAGAACTTTTTTTCAGGTACATTCAGTAGACGTGCAAGAGGCATTATGTAACATTTGAACTGGTGCTCAGAATTCAAATCTGAGGACACCATTGAACTCGCAGTGCCGATATTCATGTAACCAGATGTTCACTTTAACCATAGTAGGTCCATAGAATAAGTTAGTTTATGGATCATTTTAATAGAATAAATAAAATAACTTTATTATTTTAATCCCCAAAAATATTTTAAAATTATAACAATTTAATGCACATTACGAATTCTATCAGCAAAAAGTATATAAATTTTAAAGGAACAAGTCTATCTATATAAAACCCACACTTATTTATATAATGATCATACACACCCCAAGTCCCATAATAGTTTTTATATGTTTATTTAAATAAAATTCTCCTACAATTAAATCAAATAAACATAATTACCATGTATTGGAATTAGTAAATATTTTTTGGAAACCCATGGGAAATCAGATTTAGTCACGGGAGTGACCTTACTAGACCCCTTTTCTAAACCTACTATATAAATTCCAACGACCTTATCCTATTTAAAATATACATAGAACCAATTCATGTATGAATGAAAATATTTAGACTTTGTAACTCCTCTGATACCAAATTGTAACAAACAAACTCTGACCAACCAAACTAGTCACCCATGTCAGCACATTACAAGGTGAGGTAAAAGGGACATAACAAAACAAGTCTCATATATAATGAAAAAAGACATACAACTATAGTACAAATAAGAATCAAAGGCAGATAAAACTAATCCAAATATGCTAAACTAGGAAGTATAAAAAGTCTAGACAGCACACCTCCATTTGACCAACCACCCCCTCCAATCCAAAAAAGAAACATAAAAATAATCATAATTGATACATAATGAACATACCATTACATTTATCATGAAAAAAATGGTTTAAATCCACCCACAAGTTGAATTAATGTGTGATTAATATATCCCAGTAGGATAACACCATGATATATGTAATGTCTCATTAATTCCGCATATTTTTTTAATTATCTGGAATTATTTTGTGACTGTTAAATCTAATGATGTGTGATTCCGAGGCTCGAAGTGCCTAAAATGACCCGTCGAAGTTTTGTTATGCTTTAATTAGCGTGTTGAAGCATTTTTCTGGAAAAAGTGATGTAAATCGTAAATCGTTACTTGGATTAGAAATCCAAGGGCACTATTACGCTCAGGATAGCAGGTTTACCCTATGTGTGACATAAGTTTAGTTTGCACAAGTCTACGGTGAGAAAACCTGAATATGACATAACCGTAAACAAAATAATTAAATAAAGTTATTTTATTTTTCAAAAGCTTATAACTCACAAATGGTAACTCGGATTAAAAATATGAGACCACCACTGAACTCGTGAGGGCATGCTTTCTCTAGGTAAATACTAACATTGGTCGGCTCAAGCCACCACTGAAAGTTAGTTTTTAGCTGAAAATAAAATAATTATGTGATAATTATTTTAATATAAAATTCATATATTTTAAATAGTAATTTGGAAGGGAAATTTGAGTGTACTATTGGGTTCGTTGGGGCGGTTTTCACTTAGGCAGAGCCTAACCTCGACTGGAAAGGGTCGAGGGTGACTGTTAATAATTTACACACTCTTTTTCGGGTACGTTCAGTAGACGTGAAAGCGGTGTTATGTAAATTTTGAACCAGTGCATGGAATTGAAATTTGAGGACACCATTAAACTTGTATTGCTGATATTAATTTTAGGATGTGTTCACTTTGACCACAATAAGTCCTGAGAAAAAGTTAGTTTATGGAAATTTTTAATAGAATAAATAAAATAACATTATTATTTTATTTTAATTTAATTCCTCCATTGGTCGAGCGGTAAGGTGGGAGCGATGATGTGAAAATCCAATAATGGATTTACCTTTATATTCTATGTAACTGCATCGTTGGAGAATTAGAAAGGTTCCAAATTAATGGGACCCCATTAATCCCATGAACGTTCCACGCCCTCCCCCTCCCCTATTTATATGCAGTTTGGGGAGAGGAGTCGACACTACTTCACCATGAAACGAAGTGATGAAAAATTGAAGTGACATCAAACCCTTAGAGTACTGAGTCGGTACCAAAGGGAGGTGATGAGAAACACTGAAACCCCAAACCAGGGATTGACGAATGATTGACGTCGTTGGAGGCTAGTTTTAGGGGGCGACGAACACCGAACCCCGCTTCCACAAACACGCACTCACCATCATTCATGTGATAGGGGTTTAAATCTGTGTGATTATGGTTTCCCATGTTCTTCTCTTCTAAACAAATAAGGAGGTTCAACTCACTAAATAGTTTATCCATTGATGTTTTCTTCTTGCATGATTAGGTATAATTATTGCAGGTTGATGTAGGGGTTTAAATCCATGTGATTCTTGTTTCCTATGTTCTTCTCTTATAAACAAAGCCGCAATGGCTCACGGAATGAGGCAGGAAAATATTTATTGACATTGGAAACACAGAGTTTTGATGAGCCCGATATAAGGATGCAGAGCCCTCGACACAAGGATCATGAATAAGTGGTCGTTTAATTTTTCAGGATGAAAACGAAGACACAATGGCTTGTTGAATAAATCGGCTGTCGGCACCTGGTGGGCCGTGAGGAAGGTGGGGCGGCGTGTGTCCACACCGCCGGTTGAGCAAGAGGTGGTGGCCCATCACCTGCGGCACAATAGGGTAAAGGATGACATCTGGATGGCCGCATGGTGGGGTAGCGGCATGCCTCCAGGTTTTCAGTGGAGCAGGAGGCTACGATAGAGGACAGAGGTCGGCCGACACCCAGCCAGTAGCAGGTCGGGCCGCTAAAAGGAGAATTGGTCAGCCATTCCGGTCACTCAAGGTGAATAATGGGGGACCGCCGAGTGGTCCTTCATGTCAGCAGGGCGACCTAATGTCCAACTAGATATTGGGATTATCAGTCCCCCATGTTGCGGCTAGAGCAGGTTGCCTACAAACCGCAGGCCGCACCCTTCACGGGTCGGGCCAGACCACCACCCAGTTAGCCAGGCCCACTGAATCCCAGACCATCTGGGAAGGACTCAGACCGGATCAGTTTGACCAAAACCAGGTCTGGTCAGTCCAGACCGGGTCTGGCCGGGTCGGACTGGACTCGGGCCCACCTATACCTAGTTTTCCCTTTGTGGCCATAACATCAATACCAGGAGTCCGTTTGACAAACCTTCTATGACACTGAGATCCTTGGATTTAGATGGTCCTTTTAGTATACATCATTTTAGTTTTGGATTTGGTTGGAGTATGGTCGGGTAGGATCAGACCCTGAATCCAACTGGGCCCTCAGAGGGAAAATGCTAATAACTTACAGACCAGGCGTCTGATTGATGCTATGTGTATTGTGTTGGGTCCCATAAGACGTGATATATCATTGGGATACTTCTTCATTGGAAAATGGGGTGTTTGATGTATGACTGATGTCTTGGGGAGTGGTTCTCCCAAGTGCTCTACATGTGAAACCCTATGACTGGCTGAGATCTGATGGCTGCTGATCATTTCAACTTGGATTGACTTGAAAGGCCTAGTTGGTAGAACCTCTGTGTGACGTGGCAGATGTAACACCCCAGGTAAATAAAGAATATCAAATTTTCATATTTATCCATATTTGTGAATAAAATATTAATATTAGTTTAAAGGTAACGATATGCTCCATGGCATACCAAATACGCAACAATGAGTTTCTTTGAAATCTTACGTTGCGCTCTAATAATAAAATAATATTATTTTAAATGGTAGTTAACGCCTAACTGTTGTAATGCCGGGAATGAAAGGAACTAACTAAAAAATGATTATATATGTTTGTCAAATATTTTTTCGTTTATCCAATAAATGTTAGAGGCTTAAAATGCAAATGAATCCAATTGTAAGCATAAATCTTCTAATATTCTTTAAAAGGTCGATTAACCACCTTTTGATGGAGAACCATTTTTAAATATACTTTTGACAATTTTATATTTTGTATTTGACAAAATAAAATCTTTCTTTAGAATCTAGACATCAAAATTTAATTTGTGTAAATTTTTTTTATTTTTCCGATAGAGATCATTTTTTTGTGAAAATGTTGCATTTTAATTCAAAACCTCTTTTTAATCTGATTTATTTATATGGATAAAATAGCTTTTTAATTGAGATTAAAGTGTATTGAGAATATATTTTTAATATTTAATCCAATGGTGGTCATTGGAATTAATTTCACATTGAAATTGGACTTAATCTAGTGTCAATATTTTAATAGATATTGATTCTTAAAAACACCCTATTTGTCTTGACAGCGGGAATGAATTATTAAATTAATTAATGTAACTTATATATTTTGAATTTTTTAAAATAGGCATCATTTTTGAATTCTGAAAACCAAATATAGATTAGGGTAAATTTTTCGTATTTTTCTGAAAAACTTATATTTTTTATGAATAGTGAAACCACAAAGTGGTAGATAAAGAAACTGATTTTTCATTTAAATGATACTTTACCACTTCTATGATTTTACTTTCAAAAATATGACATACATGGTTTTCATTAGGAAGTAAAATGTGGTTCAATGAGATTAAAATAATTTTTTGGTGAATAGTAACTTCTATGTTTTATTAATCGCAATTAAAGGTAATTAGTGTAATTTAAGGTAAAGATAGTGTTATAATAATATGGAATCACCTTGAAACATGTCCTACCCTAATTGTATGATTCATGGCTGACCCAGAAAATCCATGGGTCCAGTTGGGGACCCCATGGAGCCACTTTGGATGGAAAATGACATTAATAACTTTTTATTTAAAGTTAAAATTAAAATGTCACAAACATGTATTGTTTTACTAAAACAATATTTACATGGGGTTATAAAAGTCATATTTTTGACTATAAACATTCATTATAAATCTAAAAATATTTCCTACATCATTATATTTTTTTATAATTTTTAGACATAAATAAATTATATTATTTATCACACCGTGATGATGTAGGGATTATCTCATAAATGAATGATTTAAATAATATGAGAAGATAGGGTAAAATCTAAGTCTTAAACTTGTCACAAACATATTGGATGGGTGTATTTAGAAACCTTATCACCTTAGACTCGAAATATATCCTTTTGGGACCTTTATAATTAGAAAATAATTTTATAATAAAGTAATATTTTATAACTTTCCAAGAGTGCCCCTCCACTTCTCTTATAAAAGGCCCCCAACTCTACCACCTTACCCACACCTCTCAAGACATTGTCTCGTCCAACCCCTGCCCATTTCATCTCTCCAAATCCCTTTATTCATCATTGAAGCCTCACCTTTTGCAGAATTATTTTCAAGAAACCCTTTCGGTTCAAACCAAGAGGAGTTACCCGATTTAAAGTTAATGTCTTCAATTGTGTTCTTCTGTTTTATTTTGCTTCTCCAAAACCCTAAAATATTTTTATTCCTCACTTTTGTAACAACACCAGTATATTAATTATACTAGGATGTTGTTATGTGATGGATTCGAGCTACACTTACACACACCTCCGTCTAATGGTTAAAAAACATACTGTTTCTGTGGATGGTGAATTACTGCCTCACAAAACGATGATTGTTCAATCTTCTATTAACACATTTCATGGTGGCCATTATGATGTCACTGTATTTTATATATGATATATATGGTATTTATGTTTTCCATATGCTTCTGTATTTTATATTTATAACATACCATTATGTTTTTCATGTTGTGTAAATAAGATAATTTCATAAGAGGAAGTGTGGACTACCGCCCACTCAACTGATGTGACTCGTTCATGCAATACATGGAATGTATAAAGAATGAAATTAATGAACTTATGTGACCTATAAAACATATATATTATAATTTAATTATAATATATATATATCTCAATTATTTTTAATTCCATTAATATGTCAAAGTAATGAAATTAGCGTTCATGCATATGTACGACCTACCGTCTCCATGAACGGTGCATTTCATTTATTTATTTTATCTCCAAGTGTTTTTAAATAGTATAAAATAAATATTTACTCGATATATATGATATATAAATCATTAATACTATTTTGGAGATGATTTACTTATAATTACATGGACAATCATTTTCAAACAAGTTCATTTTTTACTCATGTACCAAACATCGACAAAAACGTCTGATATGAATTCACATTATTAACCAATTATTATAACATTATAATATGTGACATTAACTGAATAATAATATTCAAAGGAGGACCTTAAGAAATTATAATTTGACTAAAGTTTATTATTCAGGAATATAATGAAACGAACAAGACAAGTCGGACTTGAGGTAAGGGATCCGATCTCTCTCTTTATTTTTAAGTACTCTCTTTTATGTCATTTATTTTAAGGTCATCTTTGTTATGTTTTAGGATGTTCTTTTATATTCCTCATTCTTTAATTTTTTTGTTCATATTATGAGAGACCCTATTTTATCTCATAAATTCATTTTTTGAAGTTTTAATTGGCATCGTTAGGCTGCCGAGTTTTCGTAAGGGAATTTTCATCTCAGTTTTATTCCCGTGAGATTTATGCTATATTTTCCACCATTTCCTTTGAGTGGTGTATATACTTCCCATTATTCAACTATTTTTGTAATATACTTTTTTTATGAGTATTTACATCAATGTTGTACAGTACTTCTTTCATGGGGTGTATGTTTCGAAAGTTACCCGAGTCGGTAAGGGAACCTTTCACCGTCCTAATTTTAAAAGACTTATTTTTTATTTTTATTTTAAATTACATCTTATTATGTTGGGATATGTTCTTATATATCCTTATTGATGTAAATTTTATGTCCAAGTGATGAGATACCCTTTATCCCTCTCATAAACTCTTTTTCTAAAATTTGATGTGACGTCGTTAGGCTATCAAATTTTTACAAGGGAACTTCTTAACCTAATTTCAATTCTGTGGGTTAAACCTCTACTTCTTGATTTTATCGTGCTATGAATATGTGTGTATTACATATGATTGTTTTACACTGAGTATCCACTTATATTTGGTGAATTTATTATTTTCACACATAATTATTTCATTTCTTTATCCTTGCTCTAATGGCATGATCCTTGACTAGGATTACAGCTCAATTTTTTCTCATTGAGACATTTCTTAAGGATATGCACTTTTATTATTTTATAAAGTGTATATACATCCCCTTTTACATTCCTTATCTATATTATGTCTATATTAAAGTAATTTAAATGTTCTGAAAATGTCATACTTTCTTGTGGCTAATAATTGAAATTTTCAAAATGGAAAAGGACTCTTTTATTAAAACATTGTTTTAAATGGTTTTAAAGATTTATTCTTTTAAACATTTATCATCCATGTCCATGTTTTAAAAATGGTTTTACAGATTTCTTTATAGGTACATTAATGTTTTAAAACCCTTTTAAAAGTTTTGAAGTGGTATGGGACACTTTGATTCAAAAATCTCATGATTAAATGTTTTAAATGGTTTTGAAAATTATTTTTTAAAATGGATTCATTATATCAATATATTAAAATGTTATACTGTTATTACAATATGGTAATGGTATATTTCCTCTATGATTAATTTATGTGATATGATTATGTTATGGTTCTTGGGCATTGTTTATGAAGACGGGTGGTTCCGTGATAAACTAAGGGCGGGCGAGCCCGATATAGCTCTCCAATGCATTGGGTAATGCGAAGGGGTTAAACACTATGGTTTCTCTGAAAAGATTTAAGGAATATACTATGATGGGTATTCCAAACGTAACCATGAGGGTTTCTCCCTACGTAAGAATTTTATGAATGCCTCAAGTTACCATTATGTCTTATGATTTCTATGAGTTATTCGTAAATCTTATGATTTCATGAGGTATGTTAAATTTTTTATGTTTTATGAGTAAAGTATGATTTCATTTATTCTTATGTATACATGGACTAATGATTTCTTTTCCGTATTGTTATAACACTTAATGAAATTTTTATTCTCATCCCAAGTTTTTTTTGGAAATGTTTTTCACAGGACATAAAGGTGAATAGGGTCAAGGATGGGATCAAGGAAATGTCTGGCTGTCTAGAACAAGGAACTAGACATGACTCTTTTGTTCAAGAGTTTTTATTTTGTGAAAAAAATGGAAGCTGAGTAGATGTGAATACTTTTTAATATTTGAGATGTAATAGATATGTCCTAATTTTCTAATACTCTAAACCTGAAAAGATCCTCAATGTAAATTATTAATTTAATTCAATAATAAGTACTGTTTAAGGATGGGTCCTTATAGTTGGTATCAAAGGCCGGTTTAGATAACTTTATAGGTTAGGTTATTCTTTAAGCATAAGTGACATCACCATAATGGATAGGATTTCAGAAAGAGTAATAGTTTTTAGATAAAGTTAATTTGTAAGTATATGTTAGTGTTTATCTTCCTCATTAGTACATAATGATTTTGTTCATATACTCACACTGGCATTTCTGGTTTTAGTAAATGGATGGATCTAGAAGGTACCAAAGTGAAAATGGGTTTGAAGGAAATTGTGGTGGTTCTCTGATTAAGAGACTGGATGAAATGGGGGATTCAATGTGAAATCTCATGGTTATTCTAAACCAACTATCAGGAGTCATGATCAACCACTTGATCCTTGGTGAGTTCTCTAATGCATCATGTATGAGAGAACCAACTCGACATGGAAGTTCAGGTAATAATTATAAAGTTAACCATTAGGGTTTATATGATCCTTACTTTTGAGGTAATTATGTGTTACTATACGTTATGATGGAATATGAATGACATGAGATAAACTTGAGGTTAAATTATGTTATGGTTATTATTGAAGTTTTTATCGCATTTTGGGGAATGTTATAAGAATTATGTAGTTTTGCAAAATGGACAACACGTAGACCGTGTGACAACCTGTTGCGTTTGACGATGCTACGGGCATCGAACCCACAACCAAAGTGCGACGGGTATTTATCACCTACCACTGGACTACGTGAAGTCCCTGGTTAGATTTACTAATTCTTTTTAGTTAGATTATCTTTTGAATCTAGAATAATATGATTTTGGGTTATCTATGAAAATTATTAACCTATCATGGAGGATATGTGATTAGGTTAATTACTTTTCAGTATGAGACTTTAAGAGTAACTGATGTTATTTAGAGATAAATGTTAAGGTTTATCTTGGAAGAATATTTGATTAAATCCTTCATAGATTTGGGTTTTAGTTTAGTTTTGATTACATTGAAGAATTTTATGGATAGATGTTTATTGAATGATCTTTGTTGAACTTTGGGTATTGTTTGAAAACTTTTTGAGATTAAGAATAGATTTTTTTTATAAAGGATTATCCTTTTTGGGTATTATCTGATCTCATACTAACATTTTTGGTTTTAGTTTTTTTTATGGTCTAAAGACATGGGAAGTATATAGTTCTATTTTTTGGATTATGTGATTCTCTAGAAGTTGATTATATCTCTCTTAATGTGAACAGGTCATCCTAAATACTCGTCTTTTCGAGAAAATATGAGTTCCTGTACGAAATCTAGTAAAATTTTAAAGTCAACATGACAAGTAAGTATGTTTCCTTATGTTTTAGTTAAGCTCATAAATAAATTCCTCAATGAAAAGTAACTTAAAACAAAAATGTTGTCTGTTAATTTTTCTTACTGGGGAATCAAATACCGTTTAACCCATCACAAGTTTGTGATTTTCTTGTGGTTAACTTTCTCCAAAACATGTTTTCTATAACTCTCCATTAGAACATGGCCCTTTGTTTTCTCCTTTATATCCATGTTTTTCTACATGGAATCCTAGTATGGGTTAACTCGGGTGACCTTTGTACTTCACTTTCTTTATTTTAAAGTGATAGTTTTACTGACTCTTGTTCCGATGTGGTATTTTCAACGATGTTTCCAAGCCCAATTTTAAAATTGTGAGGACGCAATTTCCAAAAGGAGGGAAGGATGTAACACCCCAGGTAAATAAATAATATTACATTTTCATATTTATCCATATTTGGGAATAAAATATTAATATTACTTTAAAGGGAACACTATTCTCAATGGCGTACCCAATACGCAACAACGAGTTTCTTTGAAATCATACGTTGCTCTCTAATAATAAAATAATATTATTTTAAATGGTACTTAACACCTAGCTGTTTTAAGGGTGGAAATGAACGGAACTAACTACAAAATGATTATATATGTTGGCAAATATTTTTACATTTATCCAATAAATGTTAGAGGCTTAAAATGCAAATGAACCCAATTTTAAGCATAAATCTTCTAATATTCCTTAAAAGGTCGATTAACTTCCTTTTGATGGAGAACACTTTTTAAATATACTTCTTCCAATTTTATATGTTGTATTTGAAAAAATAAAATCCTTCTTTAGAATCTGGACATCAAAATTTACTTTGTGTAAATTTTTATTATTTTTCTGATAAAGATCATTTTTAGTGAAAATGTTGCATTTTAATTCAAAACCTCCTTTTAATCTGATTTATTTATATTGATAGATTATCTTTTTAAATGAGATTAAAGTTTATTTATAATGTATTTTTACTATTTATTCCAAATGTGGTCATTGGAATTACTTTCACTTTGAAAATGGACTTAAACTAGTGTCAATATTTTAATAGATATTGTCTCTTAAAAACACGCTATTTGTCTTGACAGCGGGAATGAATTATTAAATTAATTAATGCAACTTATATATTATGAATTTTTTAAAATAGAAATAATTTTGGAATTCGGAAAATCAAATATATCTTAGGGTAAATTTTTGGTATTTTTTTGAAAAACATCAATTTTTGATGAATAGTTAAACCACTAAGTGGTAGTTAAAGAAACTGATTTTTCATTTAAATGAAACATTACCACTTCTGTGATTTGATTTTCAAAAATCCAACATACATGGTTGTCATTAGGAAGTAAAATGTGGTTCAATGAGATTAAAATAATTTGTTTTTTAATAGTATCTTTTAAGTTTTATTAATCGCAATTAAAGGTAATTAGAGTAATTTAAGGTAATGATAGTGTTATAATAATTTGAAATGACCTTGAAACATGCCCTAAAATTATTTTATGAGTCATGGTCGACCACTAAAATCCATGGGTCAATTTGGGGACCCCATGGAGCCACTTTGGTTGGAAAATGACATTAATAACTTTTTATTTGAAGATAAAATTAAAATGTCACAAACATGTGTTGTTTTACTAAAAAAATTAAATGGGGTTATAAAAGTCATATTTTTTACTGTAAGTATTCATTATAAATCTAAAAATATTTCCTACATCATGATATTTTTTTAATAATTTTTAGACATTAAATAAATTATTTTATTTATGAAACCATGATGATGCAGTGATTACCTCATAAATGAAAGATTTAAATAAAATGATAAGATAGGGTAAAATCTAATTATTAAACATGTCAAAAACCTATTTAATGGGTGTATTTCAAAACCTTATCACCTTAGACTAGAAATATATCCTTTTGGGACCTTTAAAATTCGAAAATCATTTTATAATAATGAAATATTTTATAACTTTCCAAGAGTGCCCCTCCTCTTCTCTTCTAAAAAGCCCCCACATCTACCACCTTACCCACACCTCTCAAGCCTTTGTCTCGGCCCACCCCTGCCCATTTCATCTCTCCACATTCCTCTATTCATCATTGAAGCCTCACCTTTGGAAGAATGCTCTTCAAGAAACCCTTTTGGTTCAAACCAAGAGGAGTTACCCGATTTAAAGGTAATGTCTTCACTTGTGTTTTTTTGTTTTATTTTTCTTCTCCAACCACCTAAACTCTTTGTATTATTATATTTTGTCACAAAACCAGTATCTGAAATATACTAGGATGTTGGTATGTGAAGGATTCGAGCTACACTTACACACACCACCGTCTAATGGTTAAAGAACATACTATTTCTCTGGATGGCGAATTACTGCCTTATGAAACGATGATTGTTCAATCTTCTCTTAACATCTTTCATGGTGGACATTATGATGTCACTGTATTTTATATATTATATATGTGGTATTTTTTTTTCCATATGGTTCTGTATTTTATATTTAAAACATACCTTTATTCTTTGCATGTTGTGCAAATGCGATAATTTCATACGTGGAAGTGTGGACTACCACCCCCTCAAGTGATGTGACTCATTCATGCAATACATGGAATGTATAAAGAATTAAATTAATGAACTTATGTGACATACAAAACATATATATTTTACTGTAATTATAATATATATATATCTCTCAATTATTTGTGATTCCATTAAAATGTCAAAGAAATGAAAGTAGTGTCCATGCGTACGTACGGCCTACCGTCTCAATGAACGGTGCATTTCATTTCATTATTTTCTCCAAATGTTATTTAATAGTATAAAATGAATATGTACTGGATATATATGATATTTAAATAATTAATACTATTCTGGAGATGATTTTCATATAATTACATGGACAATCATTTCCAAACAAGTTCATTTTTGACTCATGTACCAAACATCGACAAAAACATCTGATATGAACTCACATTATGAACCAATTATTATAAAATTATAATATGTGATATGAACTGAATAATAATCTTTAATGGAGTAACTTGAGCAATTATAAATTGACCAATGTTTATTATTCAGGAATATAATGAAACAAACAACACAAGACGGACTTGAGGTAAGGGTTCCGACCTCTCTCTTTCTTTTTAAGTACTCTCTTTTATGTCATTTATTTTATGCTCATCATTATTATGTTTCAGGATGTTCTTTTATATTCATAATTCAGTAATTTTTATGTTCATATTATGAGAGACCCTATTTTATCTCATAAATTCATTTTTGGAAGTAGTAATTCGTGCTGTTAGGCTGCCGAGTTCTTGTAAGGGATTTTTCATCTCACTTTTATTCCTGTGAGATTTATGCTATATTTGACACCATTTCCTTTGAGTGGTTTATATACTTCCCATTATTCTACTCTTTTTGTAATATACTTTTTTGATGAGTATTTACATCAATTTTGTACATTACTTCTTTCATGGGGTGTACGTTTCGAAAGTTACCCGAGTCGGTAAGGGAACCTTTCACACTCCTAATTTTAAAAGACTTGTTTTTTCTTTTTATTTTAAATTACATCTTATTATGTTGGGATATGTTCTTATATATCCTTATTGATGTAAATTTTATGTCTAAGTGATGAGCTAACCTTTATCCCTCTCATCAACTCTTTTTCTAAAATTTGATGTGACGTCGTTAGGCTATTGAATTTTTACAAGGGAACATTTTAACCCAATTTCTATTCATTGGGTTAAACCTATACTTGTTGATTTTGTCCTGCTATGAATATGGGTGAATTACATCTGATTGTTTTACACTGAGTATCCACTTATATTTGAGGTATTTATATTTTTCACACATAATTATGTCATTTCTTTATCCTTTCTCTAATGGAATGATCTGTGATAGGGATTACATCTCAATTTCTTCTCATCGAGACATTTCTTAATGATCTGCACTTTTATTATTTTATAAAGTGTATATACAGCCCCTTTGACATTCCTTGTCTATATTATGTCTATACTAAAGTCATTTAAAAGTTTTGAAAATGGCCTACTTTTTTGTGTCTTATAATTTAAATGTTTAAAATGGAAAAGGACTCTTTTATTAAAACATTGTTTTAAATGGTTATAAATATTTATTCTTTTAAACATTTATCATCCATGTCCATGTTTTAATAATGGTTTTACATATTTATTTATAGATACATGAATGTTTTAAAACCCTTTCAAAATTTTCTAAGTGGTATGGGACACTTTGATTCAAAAATCTCTTAATTAAATGTTTTAAATGGTTTTGAAAATGGTTTCTAAAATGGATTCATTATTTCAATATATTAAAATTTCATATTGTTATTGAAATATGGGAATGTTATCTTTCCTCTATGGCTAAGTTATGTGTTATGATTATATTATGGTTCATGGGAATTGTTTATCAAGAATGGTGGTTCTGTGATAAACTAAGGGCAGGCGAGCCCGATATAGCTCTCCAATGAATTAGGTAACACGGAGGGGTTAAATGCTAAGGTTTCTCTGAAGAGATTTAGGGAATATATTTTGATGGGTATTCCAAACGTAACAATGAGGGCTACTCCATACGTAAGAATTTTATGAATTACTCAAGTTACCTTTATGTCTTATTATTTCTATGATTTATTAGTAAATTTTATGATTTCATGAGGTATGTTAAATTGCTTATGTTTTATGAGTAATGTATGATTTCATTTATTCTTATGTATACATGGACAAAAGTTTTATTTTCCGTATTGTTATAACACTTACTATGCTTTTTATGCTCATCCAATGTTTTTTTTGAAATGTTTTTCACTGGACATAATGTTGAATAGGGTCAAGGATGGGATCATGGAAATGCCAGGATGTCTAAAACAAGGAACTATAAATGACTATTTTGTTCAAGAGTTTCTATTTTGTGAAAAAAATTGAAGCTGAGTAGATGTGTATACTTTGTAATCTCTGAGATGTAATAGTTATGTCCTAATTCTCTAAAACTCTAAACCTGAAAAGGTCCTCAATGTGAATTACTCATTTAATTCAATAATAAGAAGTGTTTATGGTCGGGTCTTTATAGAAGACCCACGGTGGGGAGCACCTCTGTGTGATGTGGCAGAACTATGGTACTCGACAGGAGGAGTACCTCACCAGGCCACGCATGGCAGCGTCTCTATGTGACGTGGCATACTGATGGTGGGGACCGCCTTTATGTGATGCAACATACCCACAATGATCGATAGGAGGAGTACCCCATAAGTCTAATATTTGTGGGAAGTGTCGTTGTGTGATGTGGCAGGCCCACTGTACTTGATAGAGGAGGATTTCTCCAGTAGCCGAGGTTTTCGACGATGTGACTGGGGATGTTTCTTATTTTTACCCCTAGAATAAATCCTGGTGTGAGAAGTCTTTAACTTCTGATTATGATTGCTGTAATGTTATGTGGTACTTTACTTGTGTGGCAATCTTCCTTCTTGGTTTCACCTTGTGGTATTCTTCCCTTATTTATGAGATGTGTTTATCATGATAACTTAGGTGTATGTATGGGCATATACCTAAGAAGAGTTGATGCCTTGATTTGTGGTTTACCTTTCTAGAACATTAGGACACCTACGGGGTCTCGGGGTCCCTACTGGGTATTGTTATTCTCACTCATGCACGATCTTCACCCACACAATGTTGTGTCTCATGTAGATGGCGTACATCATTGAACGAGGCATATGGAGCTAGGACTTGGTGGTTTTCAGAGGTGGACAAGTTGGTGTGACGTGACATATAGAAGACTTATGGACATGGAGTGATGAGGAGGAGATCTGTACGTATCTGTCATGTAGGATATGTGGTGGACGATCGAGGAGATTCTTTTCACTTTTCAGTTGTATTTTTACTTTTGAGTTGTACTCGTACTTTTAATTGGGCTTGTATTCTGGCCCCTTTACATTCATCACTGTTTTTACTACAGCAGTTTAAATAGTGGGTTCTTCTAGTCATGTTCTTCTCTGTGTGTATGTATAGGTTTAAAGGAAATGACATTCCATTTTAGTTAGTATGCCTTTCAATGCTAGTTTCGATCCCCTGTCTTATGGAAGGTAGGATTGGGGTAGTCATGGCATGGGCCCCGGGGGACGGGTCGTGACAAATTAGTATGATAGGAGTTTAGTTCTACAGAATAATGAGGACTATGATATTTTCTATGAAGAAATATTGTTATGTGTTATGAGTGTGGTTTTCAGTTCGGTGAGTCCAGTGTTTGTGAAGCGGCCGACATATCCATAAACCAAGACACTGAATTCTTATTTTTAAGTCATCACATGAAAGCACTTAAAATGTGTGTTTTGAAAAGACTTTCTTAAGTTTTCTTGAGTCAGATCACCAGGTATAAATTTTAATTGTGACCACGAAGACATCCACCTAGGTTTCCTGAGGGAGTACACGATGACGACCCAACGAGCGACGAGGCCTCAGTACAGGGCCCCCTTATGGAATTGGCACCTTCATGTGGTGTGATAGCAGCACCACTACCCATTGGACATCCATTTCTACCAGCCCCACCAGTAGAGGGTGCACGCTGACTGAGTGCGTTGCATGAGTTCAAGCTGTAGAGGCCTCCGAGGATCTGAAGCGAGATGTAACACCCCAAGATTTCATAGTGTGTTATTTCTTCAAAATAATTCAATAACATGCACTACATGCAACACCGAGTTCAATCACACCACGACTTACAAAAAAAGCCATTCAAAATAGGTTATGAATAGTATTAACTAAATTTTAAACTTTATATAATCCTTATAATTTTAGAATCCATATTATGAGTTTCTTAGACATAATGCAAGAACAGATTCATTTTCAGTATTGCACTTTTATCAACTTTTAATAGTGAAACCTTTTTAAATACAATATTTTAAACTTTTTGACTAAATGGGGACATCAAAAAAATTTAAAATGAAACATCACAAGCTTCCACGGTACGCTTTCCGTTGAATAATGCAACGGTATGCATTGTACGCAACTTCAAAATTCTAACACACCACAACCAATCAAACTGGCTGTTATGAATAGTAATACCTACCTTTTAAAATTTTAGAAATTTTATCTCTCAAAATGAACTTCATTTTTGGATTCGGAGTATCAAATTTAGCGGAAGGTGAAATTTTGGTACTTTTCGGATAACTTTCATATTTTGATGAATAGTGAAAATTACTAAATTTTAATTAAAAACAACTTTTTTAATCAAAATAATTTATAGTGATAAATTATGAATTTGAGTGGTTTTATAGTATAATTAGAATATATTTTTACCATTTTATCAAATGTTGTTCATTATAATTAATTTCACTTTGAAATTGGACCTAAACAATTGTCAATCTTTTGATATATATTGTTTCTTAAAAACACGCTATTTAGTGTGACAGCGGGAATTAATTATAAAATTAATTAATGAAACTTATATGTTTAGAATTTTTTAAAATAGACATCATTTTTGAATTCGGAATATCAATTATAGCTTTGGGTGAAATTTGGGCATTGTTCTGAAAAACTTCAATTTTTTATGAATAGTAAAAACTACTAAGTGGTAGTTAAAAAAACTGAATTTTTCATAAAACTTAATTTTACCGCTTCTGTGATTGGAATTTCGAAAATCCGAAAGACACGGTTAATATCAAGAAGTAAAATGTGGTTCAATGAGATGAAAATAATTTTTGGTGAATAGTAACTTTTTACTTTTATTTACCACGGTTAAAAGTAAACAGGGTAATTAAGAGTAAAAATAATATTAATATTACCCTAACACATGTCATAATTCTATTGGACAAGTGTATCTTGACCAAAAACAACCTTAGGAATAAAATATTATCATTTAGGTCCACCTGGATTAGATTGGGTCATTTATTATTATTTAATTCAAAGAAGAGTTAAAAGAGTTAAAATCAAAGTTTATTTACTAAAAAAAATTTAATATAGGGTTATATATAAGATAAATTCGATTGAAAATATTCATTAGAAATCTAATAACATTTCCTACATAATGATAATTTATTTATAATTTGTAGACTTTATATAATTTATGTTATTTATGACACAACGATGATGCAGTAATTACCATAATTGTGAAAAATTAATATAATTGATATTATAAATTCCCAAATAAATATAATATGAGACTTTTAATGAATTAAAATAATTTTCTGGCCTAATATGACATGTTAGGATTGATTTAATTAACTTTGGGCGAAGTAATCATTCTGTTATGAGTTTCAAAAAAATCAATTATTGAATAGTGTCAAAATTGACATAAAAGAGTTTCTTAAAACAAATATTATATTATTAATTGATATTAAATTCCTAAAAATCTAAGGTTCGGCCAAGATACTTATATCATGATAGGTTCATCATTAATGGACCACTTGGGGGTCTCTTGGATATATATAGTATGTTTATTAACCATATAATATAAAAACACAAAGAGACATTGTAAAAGTGAAACTAATTAACTTAGAGTTAATACTTAAAGATAAGGTTAATATAAGTACCCAAACCTGTATAAATTCTATTGGTTGAGTTGGTTTCGACCTATCCCCACCTTAAACTTTGAATAATCAACTTTGTAGCCATTATAAACTGAATATGAATTTATTATAAATTAATATTTCTAGTTTTTTCAAAGGTGCCCCTCACCCCTCTTATAAAAGGGAACTCCTCCTTCTCATTTATTCACACCTTCAAAGCCTTTTGGTTTGGCCAAAATCTGCCCAAATACTCTCCCAACATCCCTTAATACAACCTAGAGGCCTTAGTTTGATCATAAAGACAACCTAAGAAGCCCTTTTGATCAAATCAAAAGGAAGAACCCGAAGAAGAGGTAATGATTTCACCACCCTTTTCCAAGTTCCCTTCTTCTTCCACTTCTTAATTCTTTGTTATTACCATTATAAAATAATAAATCCAGTATCATATATATACTGTTATGTTATTATAAATATGGTACAACCATATTCAGTATTCTATCCACCCTTTGAATAACATGTCACCATACGTGCGTACTTACGGCTTACCGTCTCCACGTCATGGTGTAATTGTTATTCAATATATTATTATTTGTATGGGTATAATAATGATGTTTAACTCATGTAAATAATAAATATAACATGTTAATGATTCTGTATATATGATATACCATCCATTTATATATTAGTTTAATATCAAAATAATGATATTGTGGCTCGTGCGTACGTACGGACTACCGTCTCCACGAACGCGATGAGATTCATTCTCCATCGTATCCATTCAAATTTAATTCTCATTTGATGATTAATAATAGTATCTAAGGACTTGATATCATTCTGTATATGATTAAGATACAACCTATCCATGACAAACATGGCTTACATAACAAAACATATAATGGAAAATGAGTAAGTTAACACCCGAAACAACGATAATACTAAGATATTATTAACAAATCAATGTTAAAAGATCATATATGATATCATATTAATGTATATGATTCATGTATAATTTAATAACAATTATTTCACCATTATACAGGAGGTTAACCTACCCCAACCAAGGAAAAGTACAAATTAAGAGTTATTTCGCAATCTCTTCATTATCCGAGATTGTTTATACATAATAATCTAATGGGATCTCTTTATCATCCACATCCCTGTTTCTTAAAAATGTATTTCAAAACATTTTTACTATTTACAAGAATATGGGTTAAAGTAATTTATACCCTTGTTTGACTTTTTATAAGAGGTTTATGAAGGAATCTTTCCGTCGTTTTCCAAACAAGGTGTTTTTTAACCTTTTCGACAAAATTAAGGTAAGAATTTTTTTTTAACTTATACAGCGGGTGCGGCTATTTTCCGCCGTTATAAAATCATCGATGCTTCCCTTACAATCTTATAAGAATATTTTCAAAGAAAATGTTTTATTTTATAAATATATGACTCATAAATGATTTCAAAAATAGAAAGAGATATTTCTCTAAAAAGAGTTTTGATTTCATCTATGTCAACATCCTTTGATGGATCTTATGCTTATTGGTAGTTGATTTATTAAGATACAAAACTTCTATATTGTATTGAAGGTTTTGTGATATTTTTGACTGTGGATGTGCTATTTTTATACCATTCATAGTTTATGATGAAAGTATTGACATTTCGTATGATAGTTTTAATACGAATGTTTATGTTATGTTTAAACCTTTTCATATGGGAATGCATTGGACTTAATATGTGACGGGTGAAGCCCGCTATAGCTCCTCGATGCATCGGTAGGTTTCATGAGACAAACTAGTGTCTTGGAATAAGGCCTTGGCAAAATATTATTTTTAGTCTTGGCACGAGGCCTTGGCTATGTGGTTATGATAGTCTGGCATTATGCATTCCATCATTATGAAAGTGGTTATTGATATTTCATGTGATTATTCGATTATTAGAATATCCATGTGAATAAGTAAATGGAATTATTTCATTTTTCTTTTTCCATACTATGTTTAAGTTCAAGTTTAAAAGGATTTTGTTTTAGTTACACACTGCCTTAAAATTTTATGCTTATTTTTTAAAGTTTCTGCTATATTGTTATCCTTACTGGGAATTTGAGCTCACCCCTTTTCTTTGTTTTATTTTTTCCAGGATGTGAAGAAGTAAGTTATGAATGTTCTGCAGGGATAGTATGTGGGGATATGAGTGTGGAATATGGAGACTATGTTGTTTTAGTAGTTTTTCACTTTGTGATGTAATGTAAAACTTTATGAATATATCTAGTGTTTCCAAGGCTACTAAACCAATCGTTCTTTTGAGATTTGATCTTTCTTGTGATCATGCCAATGTTATGTAATAATGCACCGACTCTAGGTAACTGGGGTCGGGGCGTTACAGTTGGTATCAGAGGAATTTTATTACAAACCTTGGAAGCTATATTTAGATAAACTCTGATTAGAGCACGTAGACCTAAGATGAACTTTGAGGATTAGTATAGAAGAGCTTTCTAGAATTTTGGTATTGTAGAGATTTTGTGAGTTTTCCGAGCAATACATCCCTGTCTGGATACGAGTAGGTAGAGGCGGCTCCGGCACAAATGTACCAAGTGGTAAAACCCGAAAACACCGCTTTGAGCTAGGCTCGAACAGGAACTGGTGCACGACAACGGTCCTTACTGCACTCTTGGTTACGACACTCCTGGGGGATATGCATAGGATAACTCTCATTTTCATTACAAATCATTATGAAGGGTTTATGAGTATATACTTCCTCAAAGGAGACATTTTTATGATTATGGATTATATCCATAAACTATTTAATTTATGTTATGTGTTTTACAAGTTTGGGATTAGGTATTGTTATTCATAAACTAATCTAATGTATGCCATTGTTTAGAAATGGCGCCCAGTAGAAGGAATGATAACTCCAGCAATGCACATAATCCAAAGAGAAAGAAGTATCATATCTTTCATGGTCTTGAGACAGAATTTATAAGAGAAATAGTCTCCCATGTATTATCATCATATGAAGAAATAATATCATGTGTTTATAAGATAAGTAAAGATTTTACTGAGTCCTATGGCTTTGAAGGGAAGCAAGAGAAGAAAAGGATAGAAGAGAAAAAGATGGATAAAGGGAAGAGGGAAAAGATGAATTTTCCCATATGTGATAACTGTGGGAAGAAACACCCTGGAACTTATCTGAAAGGAATGGGAGTTTTTTATAAGTGTGGAGGAAAAGGGCACAAAGTACGTGACTACAAGGGTAAGAAAATGGTTTCAAATGTACAATTATTCATTTGCAAGGAGTTTGGACACTACGCGAACCTATGTCCCAGTCATCAAACCATGCAGTAAATGATGCTATTGGATAATAATCAAGTTATGATACTACCACCGATGAAGAGGAATGATTTGAGTTCTTATGTTAATTATGTCAATTGAGTGTTGTATCAACAATGTACTTGTTATAATAATTATGGAGTATATAAGGATTGTACTGCAGTACTATTTCATTAAGGACATGAGATTGTGTGGAACAAAGAAAAATGACTCAATAGTAGGATAAATTTTTGGAAAATATATGGTTGAGAGAATGATAAACCGTAATATAGTTCTGATACCGAGGTAGTGATTTTGGAATAATACATGATTTTTTGGATAAATTATATTGGATATTCTTGACTACCTTGAAACTGATTAATGATTTATATATTCCATCATTGTTGGGGTTTAAAACATATTTGGATTGATGACGTATATCCTGCATTCTATATGGAATAAGGGAGAATGAATGTAATCAATAAGGAATATGGTAATTTAGGATGTTTCAGTGTATTAAAAGAATACATGATGAAGGTATTCATATGCTATTACGGGGTAAAAAGGATCTAAATTATGTTTACCTTCCTTATAAATGTTGGACTGTGAGTTTGGATAGAAGTATTTTGGATAGTTTTAGTTTGGATTATTTTGGATTGCCATAAAAGGACAACCCGGAGGTCGGGCGGCAACCCGTCGCGTCCGGCAAGGCCGCGAGACTTGAACCCGCAACCGAAGGGCGATAAGGGGGTATCACCTACCACTGGCCCACGAGATGTCCTGGATTAAATAATGTAGTTTTTTTAAAAGATCTGGTAGATGAATTATAAATTCATTTATTTTGGAACCCTATACGAATAGTATAAATAGAAATTTTTTTACGTTCTATTATCTTTTAGAGTGAAAGATGAGTTTTTGGTAGAAATTTATTAATGGATAAAACTCTAATTATAAAGTATGTATATCTCCTTATGATCTCAGCCAATCTCATAAATAAATTCCTCAACATTAATAAAAGGAACTTAGAACAAAAATGTTGTCCTATATGGTACCTTAAATCATCACTAATTTATGGCTTTGGGATTGTTTGCCTTTTCATTGCCATTTTCTCTACCACTCTCCGTCAGATAATTTATGGTTAGATTTCTCTTCCATATCCATATTTTCCTATATGGAACCCTAGTATCTGTTATTTTCGGTAATCTTCATACTTTCCAATCTTTATTTTAAATAGAGGCCTCATTAATTCATTGTTCGATGTGGGATTTCAACTAAGATATTTTGAAACGTCAAAAATGTGTTATCCCAATACCCTATGTTTTGTTGAACCGATGGTATTTCATATCATCATAGATTGATGAGTTTAAGGACCTAAATTTTATACTTTTTGGTGATTCATGACCTCAATCACTACCTATAAATATTTACGTTTTTCCTCCAATTATATGTCTCTAATTTCCACCAATGTTCTCCTAATCGAGATCATAATTTGGTGGTGACACTTTCATTTCTCTTTTCCTCATATTAAGACTAAATTTTAGTAACCCAATTTCCGATGTTTGTTTTCCCACAAATATATTTTCTATTTTCAACCTTTTATTTTCGAAGAACAATTTCAAATTGTGTGGATGCAATTTATTGAAGGAGGGGAGAATGTAACACCCCAAGATTTCAGAGTGTGTTATTTCTTCAAAATAATTCAATAACTTGCACTACACGAAACACCGAGTTCAATCACACCATGAATTACCAAAAAAAAGCCATTCAAAAGAGGTTATGAATAGTATTAACTAAATTTTAAACTTTATATAATCCTTATAATTTTAGAATCCATATTATGAGTTTCTTAGACATAATGCAAGAACAGATTCATTTTCAGTATTTCACTTTTATCAACTTTTAACAGTGAAACATTTTTAAATACAATATTTTAAACTTTTTGACTAAATGGTGACATAAAAAAAATTTAAAATGAAACATCCCAAGCTTCCACGGTACGCTTTCCTTTGAATAATGCAACGGCGTGCATTGTACGTAATTTCGAAATTCTGACACACCACAACCAATCAAACTAGCCGTTATGAATAGTAATACCTACCTTTTAAAATTTTAGAAATTTTATCTCTCAAAATGGACTTCATTTTTGGATTCGTAGTATCGAATTTAGCCTAAGGTGAAATTTTGGTACTTTTCGGATAACTTTCATATTTTGATGAATAGTGAAAATTACTAAATTTTAATTAAAAACAACTTTTTTAATCAAAAACTTTAATAGTGATAAAGTATGAATTTGAGTGGTTTTAAAGTATAATTATAATATATTTTTACCATTTTATCAAATGGTGTTCATTAGAATTAATTTCACTTTGAAATTGGACCTAAACAATTGTCAATCTTTTGATATATATTGTTTCTTAAAATCACGCTATTTGTTGTGACAGCGGAAATTAATAATAAAATTAATTAATGCAACTTATATGTTTGTAATTTTGTAAAATATACATCATTTTTTAATTCAGAATATCAATTATAGCTTAGGGTGAAATTTTGGCATTGTTTTGAAAAACTTCAATTTTTGATGAATAGTGAAACTAATAAGTGGTAGTTAAAAAAACTGAATTTTTCATAAAACTTAATTTTACCGCTTCTGTGATTGGAATTTTGAAAATCCGAGAGAAATGGTTAAAATCAAGAAGTAAAATATGGTTCAATGAGATGAAAATAATTTTTGGTGAATAGTAACTTTTTACTTTTATTTACCACGGTTAAAAGTAAATGGGGTAATTAAGGGTAAAAATGATATTAATATTACCCTAACACATGTCCTAATTCTTTTGGACAAGTGTATATCGACCAAAAACAACCTTAGAAATAAAATCTTATCATTTAGGTCTACATGGATTAGATTAGGACATTTATTATTATTTAATTCAAAGAAGAGTTAAAAGAGTTAAAATCAACGTTTATTTACTAAAACATTTTTAATATAGGGTTATACATAAGATAAATTCGATTGTAAATATTCATTACAAAGAAACTAAAATTTCATACATAATGATAATTTATTTATAATTTTTAGAATTTAAATAATTTAAGTTATTTATGACACAATGATGATGCAGTAATTACCATAATTGTGACAAATTAAAATAATTGATATTATAAGTTCCCAAATAAATATAATTTGAGAGTTTTAATGAATTAAAATAATTTTCTAGGCTAATATGACATGTTAGGATTGATTTAATTAACTTTGGTCGAAGTAATCATTCTGTTATGAGTTTCACAAAAATCAATTATTGAATAGTGTCAAAATTGACATAAAAGAGTTTTTTAAAACAAATATTATATTATTAATTGATATTAAATTCCTAAAAATCTAAGGATCGTCCAAGAGACTTATATCATGATAGTTTCATAATTAATGGACCACTTGGGGGTCTCTTGGATGTATATAGTAAGTTTATTAACCATATAATATAAGAACACAAAGAGACATTGTAAAAGTGAAACTAATTAACTTAGAGTTAATACTTAAAGATAAGGTTAATATAAGTACCCAAACCTGTCTCCATTATATTGGTTTAGTTTTTTTAGACCTATCCCTACCTTAAACTTTGAATAATAATCTTTTGAGACATTAGAAACTGAATATGAATTTATTATAAATTAATATTTCTAGCTTTTCCAAAGGTGCCCCTCACCCCTCTTATAAAAGGGCACTCCTCCTTCTCATTTCTTCACACCATAAAAGCCTTTTGGTTCGGCTAAACTCTGCACAAATACTCTCCCAACATCCCTCACTACAACCTAGAGGCCTTATTTTGATCAGAAAGCCAACCTAAGGAGCCCTTTTGATCAAATCAAAAGGAAGAACCCGAAGAAGAGGTAATGATTTCACCACCCTTTTCCAAGTTCCCTTCTTCTTCGACTTCTTCTTTCTTTGTTATTACCATTATAAAATAATAACTCCAGTATAATATATATACTGTGATATTATTATAAATATGGTACAACCATATTCAGTATTATATCCACCCTTTGAATAACATGTCACCATACGTGCGTACGTACGGCTTACCGTCTCCACGTCGTGGTGTAATTGTTATTCAATATATTATTATTTGGATGGGTATAATAATGATGTGTAACTCATGTAAATAATAAATATAACATGTTAATGATTCTATATATATGATATAACATCCATTTATATATTATTTTAATATCAAAATAATAATATTGTGGCTCGTGCGTACGTACTGACTACCGTCTCCACGAACGCGATGAGATTCATTCTCCATTGTATCCATTCAAATATAATTCTCATTTTATGATTAATAATAGTATATAAGGACTTGATATCATTTTGTATATGATTAAGATACAACCTATCCATGACAAACATGTCTTACGTAACAAAACATATAAAGGAAGACGAGTAAGTTAACACCCGATACAACGATAATACTAAGATATTATTAACAAATCAATGTTAAAAAATCATATATGATATCATATTAATGTATATGATTCTTGTATAATTTAATAACAATTATTTTACCATTATAAAAGAGTTTTACCTACCCTAACCAAGGAAAAGTACAAGGTAAGTGTTATTTCACAATCTCTTCATTATCCGAGGTCGTTTATACATAATAATCTAATGGGATCTCTTTATCATCCACATCCCTGTTTCTTAAAAATGTATTTCAAAACATTTTTACTATTTAAAAGAATATGGGTTAAAGTCATTTATACCATTGTTTTACTTTTTATAAGAGGTTTATGAAGGAATCTTTCTGTTGTTTTCCAAACAAGGTGTTTTTTAACCTTTTCGACAAAAATAAGGTAAGAATGTTTTTTTAACTTATACGGCGGGTGCGGCTATTTTCCGCCGTTATAATATTGTCGAAGCTTCCCTTACAAGCTTATAAGAATATTTTCAAAGAAAATGTTTTATTTTATAAATATACGACTCTTAAATGATTTCAAAAATAGAGAGAGATATTTCTCTAAAAAGAGTTTTGATTTCATCTATGTCAACATCCTTTGATGGATCTTATTCTTATTTGTAGTTGATTTATTAAGATACAATACTTCTATATTGTATTTAAGGTTTTGTGATATTTTTGACTATGGATGTGATATTTTTATACCATTCATAGTTATTGATGAAAGTATTGACATTTCGTATGCTATTTTTAATACGAATGTTTATGTTTTGTTTAAACCTTTTCATATGGGAATGCATTGGACTTAATAAGTGACGGGTGGATCCCGCTATAGCTACTCGATGCATTGATAGGTCTCATGAGACAAACTAGTGTCTTGGCACATGGCCTTGGCAAAATCTGATTTGTAGTCTTGGCACGAGGCCTTGGCTATGTGGTTATGATAGTCTGGCATTATGCATTCCATCATTATGAAAGTGGTTATTGATATTGCATGTGATTATTCGATTAGTAGAATATCCACGTGAATAAGTAAATGGAATTATTTCAATTTTCTTTTGCCATACTATGTTTATGTTCAAGTTTAAAAGGCTTTTGTTTTAGTTATACATTTCCTTAAAAGTTTATGCTTATTTTTGAACGTTTCCGCTATATTTTTATCCTTACTGGGCATTTGAGATCACCCCTTTTCTATGTTTTATTTTTCCCAGGATGTGAAGAAGTAAGTTATGAATGTCCTGCAGGGATAGTATGTAGGGATATGAGTGTGGAATATAGAGACTATGTTGTTGTAGTAGTTTTTTCACTTTGTGATGTAATGTAAAACTTTATGAATATATCTAGTGTTTCCAAGGCTACTAAACCAATTGGTCTTTCGAGATTTGATCTTTCTTGTGAGCATGCCAATGTTATGTAATAATGCACCGACTCTAGGTAACTGTGGTTGGGGCGTTACACGAGATGGACCTGCAGGCGGCTGAGGACTATATGGATGATGTGGCTAGAGTTTTCCACCATGTTGAGACACCAGTAGAGAAAATGGAGATCTTATCTTCTATTATTTTCTAGTGAGTGATCATGAGGTCGGTCCGCATAGTGATGATGCTTCTGTACATGGAAAATTTTCTGAGATAGTACCTTCAGGTAGTGTGTAAGCTATACCAATGCTCATTGGTCAGCAGTTACAATCAGCATTACTGGTAGAGGACCCATGTAGGCTTAGTACCTTACACGGGTTTCAGTACCAGATACCCCTCAGGTTCCAAGGTGAGCCCGACATGAAGGCATCTAAGGGCCAACTTGAGGAGGTGGTTGAGAATTTGCTAAATCTTCTATAGCTTTGGAAGGAAGACATGTCAGTAACTGAGTATTCATCAAGGAGTACCGACCATTTCTGGGTTTTCAATGAATACAGTATGATTCATGATTTGGGGACCAAAACATCAAGAGAGGTGTTTTTAGGGACATCCAAGCCATAAATATTACTCTATTCATTCCTACCTTTGTTAGGGGGATAGAGGTAACCTTTGCGGTTGAATTTTCTTTGGTAGTGTGGATACATCTAGTGAATGATAGTAGTGGGAAATCAGGAAATTGGCCCCAGTATCAGATACATGGGACTGTAAAACATTTTGGGAAGAGGATGTGATGGGGATAGACAAATATTTAGGTCTGCATATGTGGGAGTGGATCTAAGAGATCAGCATGAGGTGGTGTAAATTTCGACATGTTACAACCACCACCTTAATGTGGTCCCCAACAGGCTCAGGTAGCATGAGGACAGGGGACGGGAGTAGATGCATGCGGTCAAGGAGTGTGACCCAAGGGCTCTAGGAATGATTCAATGAACCGTCTGCGTATAATACAAGCTTCCTTATTAATAAACATATGTACCAATCATTCGTTCCTTCCACGAATCATGTCCAAGTCCTAGAGTTTTTGGTTAATCCATTAACTTGAGCCTCACGTTTGAAGATACCTTTGGGAGAGGACTCCATTATCACAGTTACGCCGATGGTGTGACCTAACCCTTGAGGTGAGAGTTTCGGTTGGAACCTCTTGGTGGTAGCATCGAGGCCTTTCGACATTAGTTTGGGTATAGATTGGACATCCACAGTTCATACTCAGAATAACTGTAAAAGGAGAAAGGGATGTGGATTACCTACAATGTTGGAATTTGATTTTCCTTAGTCAGAGAAAAATGAATCCCAGAGATCATAGGATAAAATCATGCATAGAATTGTGAAACTGATCACTCATGAGTCAGCTAGACTTACCCACGTGGAAGTAAGAGTTTTTAGTTTTTAGTTCCCAACAGAAGTGTCAAAGTGTGGGGGACATCATCTCAAAAAATATATCTAGGATTACTTCCACGAAGGGGGAGGGACATACGCTTTTTATAGGTACTATCATAGATTTTTTCCCGAATTCTCTAGGGTAGTGGCACCCTTGTTATCTTTGATGAGAAATGGGGAGCGTTTCCTATGGAGAGAGTTGTATCAGCCGAACTTTCAAAAGTTGAGATAGAGATTGAAAACGAGAACTATGCTACCCATGACCTGGAGTTAGCAGTAGTGGTCTTTTCCCTAAATATGTGGTGCACTACTTGATGGGTGAACAGTTTACTGTTTACTCTAATCACAATATTATTAGGTATATCTTCTCTCAGAAGGACCTGAACATGAGATAGTCGTGATGGATAGGGTTCCTCCAAGACTATGCCTTTGAGATATTCCATACTCATATGAAGGGGAACGTGGTAGTATATGCACTCCGTAGGGGATCTGGTCTGCAGTTGGTGAGTGAGGTGATAGAGCAACTATCCGTATTGCAGATATACTTCATGGATAGAGATGGAGTAGCATACCTCTAGTCTATGATAGTCACACCCCCACTCCTTCAATGAGTCTGGGAGGCTCAGCTTGGGGACACTGACTGGAAGTCTCGACGTGCTCAGATGTCCACATAACAGGAACCTGAAATATTTTATGAAGGTTGGGAGCACATCATCCCTTTCATAGGATGTACTATGGTACTGGTGGTGCAATAGGTGGATGTATTTAGGGAGTTTCATACATCCCCTCTGGCAGTATATCCTGCACTGGCGAAGATATACCTGGATCTCACTTGTCATCATGTGAAGACTACACAGAGTTTGTAGAAGTCTTATGCCAAAAGGATACACAGACCCTTCGAGTTCCATGAGGGGGACAATGTATTCATGTGAGTCTCTCCTTGACGGGGACTAAGATGATTTAGAAAATATGGATAGTTATCAGATAGATTGATCGGTCTTTTTCCGATACTTATAAGTATAGGTGAGGTAGCATACCACTCGTTTCTTCCACCGTAGTTGGAGTGGGTGCACAACATCTTCCACGTATCCCTACTGAGGAAACATGTGCACAACCCATCTCATATCATCGACCATAGATTATGAGTCAATAAGGTTTTCCTTATGACTTTTCCATTCCTTCTTGTTTTGAAAATCACAAACACCTTATACTTAAGAAAATATTATTTTTACCCCCATAAGGAAACCTTACTTCTTTAAGGAAATTTAACTTAACCTATATTTTCTTATACATAGCAATATTAATCTTAAATTCAAAAACCGGATTCACAACCAAATTTCTGGAGTCATATAGCGAAAAAATTTGAAGTATTCTGTTTTTAGGATCCGAATTCTGGATGTGATCTGTAATGTAGTTCTATTCCAAATTCTGGACTCCGAACTCTAAAGAAGTTCGACTCCAAACTCTTTTGTAGTTCGACTCTGAACTCTGAAGAAGTTCGACTCCGAACTCTTTTGTATTTCGACTCTGAACTCTGAAGAAGTTCGACTCCGAACGCTTTTGTAGTTTGACTCCGAACTCTTAAAGAAGTTCGACTCCGAACCCTAAAGAAGTTTGACTCTGAACTCTTTTGTAGTTCGACTCCGAACTCTTAAGAAGTTTGACTCCAAACATTTAAATAGTTCGACTCTGAACTATATAGGTTCAGAATCCGATCTCTGGTGAAACCAGACTCCAAATTCCTATAAAGCAGAATCCAAATATTTCTTAAGATAGATTCTGAACTTCATCTTGATTAGACTCCAAAATTTTGACTAACTTACACTCCGAACTATTGTTTAGCTGTTACTCTCAAATGCTTTGTTTCAAAACGATGTTGTGTATTCAGTTGTACATAGTTTTTTATAAAACGATGTCGTCTATTCTGTTTCTAATTAACCGTTGGTTGAGTTACACGTGTACAAGTCCCTCCGAGTTTCAAGGAAAATATGACCGTTGGAAGAGGGAGCTGACCATGGGAAATTTTTCATATAAATAGGAGATCATTTGAAAGAGCTCAAAAAAATGAAGTTGATCAATCTAGAGACCACACGCTGCTAAGGTGATTTCTAGAGAGAGAATTCTTTTCATGCCTTGTGCATACTGAACCTCTCGTTCAGTTTTTGCTTTGTGCGACTCTGAATGTTGGTGATTACATTTGAGGACTTCCGGGGATAGGAAGACAGAGATTTCCAACACCTTGAAGTTGAGGGCTTCCTTGCTGAGGAAGACAGAGGTTTCCAACTACCTTGAAGTTGAGGGCTTGCGGGGATAGCAAGACAGAGACTCCGATCTTTGTATTGAGGGATTACCCTAGTGTGGGTAAGACAGACTTGCTTGAAAGTATAAATCAAGGGACCTTTATCCAAGGTTGTTGGATACCCTTCTCTTTCGGTTAAAAGACTTATATCTTGTTACTTGTAGTTTTACTACTTGTTTATTTCCGCTGCATTTTTTATTATAAGGAAAGTATAACTTTCTTATACTTCCTTACGTGTACTCTTTTTCATTTAGATTCTATATGCTTTATGGTATAATCTCATATTGTAATCTTTTATTAAGTTGCATTTTCCATAACCATATTTCCGGAACCTACTTTTGGAATCTCTTTCCCAGTTTTCATTTGGTACTAGAGGTTTTGTGAATTTTCTTAGTTTAATCTTTGTTAAACTTATCCCTTTTCATTGCTTAAGGAAACCATAGTTATTCATAACTAACTTTAAAGGTTCCAAATGAATTTTTAAAGTATACAATTCACCCCACTCTTGTAATTTGAGCATCTACATCACTATTTCGATCCTACAATTGGTATCAGAGCAGGTTTTCTGA
This sequence comes from Viscum album, assembly GCA_963277665.1. Classification (NCBI taxonomy): domain Eukaryota; kingdom Viridiplantae; phylum Streptophyta; class Magnoliopsida; order Santalales; family Viscaceae; genus Viscum; species Viscum album. The sequence continues at coordinate 1,660,470,141 of OY728150.1, forward strand.
AATACTTGTACTCACGTATAAGTTTTCTTGCTCACCTATTCATTCCGAACTATTCATTCCGAACTTTTTCATTCCTCAATTTGTCATTCAGAACTATTCATTGTGAAATTTCCCATTCCGAACTTTCTCATTCCGAACTTTGTTATTACAAATCATTTCTACTTACAGGTTTGTGTGCCGAAGGTTATTTTAAGTATGGAAGGAATCAATGTTGGTTCTATTGATAATCTGAATCCTACAAGACCACCAATCTTTGATTGTAATGACTATGAATACTGGAGAGACCGAATGAAGACTTTTGTTATCAATACTGGAGTGGAAAATTTTGTTATGCTCACTAGTGATTGTAAAATTCCTGACAAGGATGTTAGAACTTTCATTAACCAGGAAAAGCAAGAATATAAACTCAATTATAAGGTACACAATACATTACTTTTTTCAATGTCCAGAAATATATATAACCAAATTTCTTCTTGTGAAGCAGCTTATTGTATCTGGAAGAAGTTAGAGGTTACACACTTTGGAACTTCTAAGGTGATTGAGACTAGGAGAGATATGCTTAGAGCTGAATATCATGTCTTCAACATTCCTTATGGAGAACCAATTTGTAAAGTTCAATAGAGATTTATGACTATCGTCAACAGCATACAGTCTATAGGAGAGAAAGGTTTAGATGATGAAGCACTTGTGGATAAGATAATTGATATTATGCCCAATGAGTGGGAATCCAAAAGAACTGCTATAGATGAGAACAGGAAGGTCACACAAATTTCTCTTGATGAGTTATTTGGAACACTTCTCCAACACGAAAAAAGAATGAAGAGAGATGCTGACAACATCAAGAAGAAAAATGGAAATGGTATTGTTGCTTTTACAACAACATCAAATCATATGAAAGCTAAGAATCCTGAGAGAGTAACCAGATCCAAGTCTAAGAAGATGGTTTTTCAATCATATTCCAATGAGAGTGAGATATTAGAAAATGAGTTAGCTAATCTTGCTTGGAGGATGAACAAGATAGCTGGCCAGAGAAATTTCCAATCCAAGTATTAGAAAAAGGAAAGGAAAGATAAGAAAGATGGAGAAGTTACTTGTTATGAATGCAAGAGAGCTGGACATATTAGACCAGATTGACCTATGCACAAAAAGAAAGAAAGGAAAGAAAGGCATTCAGACTGGAACAGAAAAAAGTATTATAAAGCCAAATCTACGAAAGTTCTGAAAGCCAATGACACCTGGAGTGCCAGTGGTGGTGACTCTTCAGATAAATCTTCTGATTATAAATCTTCAGGACAGAAGAATCTTGGTCTTATAGCCAGATTACCTATTGATAATCATTGCATTATGGCTAAGGTACGAAATACTGAATCATTGACCAATGTTTCTTTAAATTCTAATGATAGTAAGTATTATAACTCTTCTGATGAAGAATCCTCTTCTGATGAAGAAAATACTTTACCTACTTATGAAGAAGTCTCTAGGTTTGCTGAACTTCTTGAGATTGAGAATTCTAAACTCAACAAGAAACTTGATAAGGCAAACTCTAGGAATTCTATACTTATAAAAGAAATATCAGATCATTCTAAAGATCATGATAGAAAAAATGATGATTTTGAAAGTATTTCAAAAAATATTGAGAAAGTAAGTTCTGAGAAGAATAAACATTCTAAACAATTAGAAAAAGTAATTTCTAAGAAAAATGTTTTCGAGCCTAACTCTAGTCCTAAAACTAATGATTTTGAGGATAAAAACTTGGTTATAAAACTCAAATCCGAAATTTTTTCCTTAATGAAGTGTTTATCAAACTTTACCCATGGTAAGGAAAATTTTGATAAAATGTATTCCCAAATACGACCTATAAGAAATAAATCCGTATTTGGTTATACCCATGCAAAACCAATTTTCAGTAAAAATTATTTTGTTCCTCAAAGTGCCCCATTTTGTACTAAGTGTCAATGTGGTGGTCACTGGGAAAAGAATTGTTCCTTAAACAAAACCCAATCCTTAGGTTTTCATAAAGCTTATTTCTCAAAGAAGATGTGGGTACCTAAAATTTTATTTTCTAGAAATCTCGGATCCAAACAAGTTTGGATTATGAAAGTCTAATTTTCTTCTTATTTTTAAGAAAATAAAGAGAATACCAGCAACAATACATGGTACATGGATAGTGGCTGTTCCCGACACATGACTGGTAAAAAAATCTATTTTGAAAAGATTATCAAAATGAAAGGAGGAAAGGTAACTTTCGGAGATAATGCTAAGGGAGAAATTGTTGGTATTGGTAATATTGTTATTCTTGGTAAAACCTTTATTTCAAATGTTCTTTTTGTTAAAGGTATTAAGCACAACCTCATTAGCATAAGTCAGTTATGTGATGAATGTTACCTTGTGAATTTTAGGAATGATAAGTTCTTAGTTCAAAATTCCAAGGAAAAATTTATTCTCTCTGCCAATAGGCAAGAGAATGTTTACACTTTGAACTTAGAAGACCTTAGAAGCCAAGATTTGCCTTTCCTAAGTGAAATGGAAGATCATTCCTGGTTATGGCATATAAGGCTAGGTCACTGTAACCTTAGGAACCTATGTAATCTTTCTAAGAAGAAACTAGTTAAGGATCTACCAGAGCTTAGATTTGATTCTTCTAAAGTTTGTGATCCTTGTCAATATGGCAAGAAACATAAATCTAGTTTTAAATCAATCGGTGAAGTCTAGAAAATCAATGAATTACAGTTAGTGCACATGGATCTTTTTGGTCCAACACAAACTAGAAGTATTGGAGGAAAATACTATGTGTTTGTTCTAGTTGATGATTACAGTAGATTTACTTGGGTCTATTTTCTAGAAAAGAAGTCTGAAGCTTTTTCTTATTTCAAAAGTTTTAGAGCTCAAGTTAAAAATGAGAAAAACCTTCCATTGAAAACTATTCATAGTGATCATGGAGGAGAATTTCAAAATTCTGATTTTGAAACTTTTTGTAGTAGAAAAGGTATTACTCACAATTTTTCATCACCTAGAACTCCTCAAAAAAAATGGTGTAGTTGAAAGAAGAAATAGAATTCTTCAAGAGATAATGAGAACCATGTTGAGTGAATATTCTATAGCTAGACATTTCTGGGCTGAATCTGTATGTACTGCTTGCTATACTATAAATCGTGTTTTGATTAGACCTTTTCTTAATAAAAACCCTTATGAGTTATGCAATGGTAGAAAACCAAGACTATCCTACTTCAAGGTTTTTTGTTGCAAAGTATTCATTTTGAATACTAAAGATAGCTTAAATAAATTCGCACCAAAATCTGATGAAGGAATTTTCTTAGGTTATTCCACTACATCTATGGATTATAGAGTTTTTAATAAAAATTCTTGTACTGTTGAAGAAACAGTACATTTAAAATTTGATGAGTCAGATCCTTTTGTTTTTAAACCATCCCAACCTACATCCTTGGATGTGTTTTCAAAAACCGATTATCAACCTTTGATAGAAGAAACTTCTGATAGGGAAAATGTTCAAGAAGATACTTCTGAAACATTTACCCTAGAGGACTTTCTACCCTATGTTGATGAACAGGCTTTTCAAAACCCAAATCAGGTGTTTCTTAAGAATCATCCCAGTGATAGTATCATTGGTGATGTAAATCAACCTGTAAGGACTAGAAGTTCCTTAATAAATGAAGTAGAACATCTAGCATTTCATTCCCAATTAGAACCTAAAATCACTGATGAAGCATTAGGTGATGATGATTGGATCAAATCCATGCAAGATGAACTCAATGAATTCGAAAGGAATAAAGTCTGGACATTGGTTGAAAGGCCTAAGGAAACTTCTGTTATTGGAGTAAAGTGGATTTTCAGAAACAAATGTGATGAAAATGGAGTCATAGTATGAAATAAAGCCAGACTTATTGCTAAAGGGTATAATCAACAAGAGGGAATAGACTATGAAGAAACCTATGCTCCAGTAGCTAGAATTGAATCTATCCGTATTCTACTTGCTTTCGCAGCATTCTTTAATTTCAAACATTTCCAAATGGATGTGAAATGTGCTTTTCTTAACAGTTATGTCCAAGAGGAAGTTTTTGTTGAAAAACCTCCTGGATTTGAAGATACAAAACATCCTGATCATGTTTTTAGACATACCAAAGCTTTGTATGGTCTTAATCAAGCTCCACGAGCATGGTATGATAGACTTACTGGATTTTTGCTTCAAAATAACTATGTTAAGGGAAATGCAGATCCAACCCTTTTTATAAAAAAGGATAAGAAATTTTTTTTGATTGTTCAAATTTTTGTTGATGAAATCATATTTGGTTCAACACAGCAATCTTTAACCGACTCATTTGCAAGTCTAATGAAATCTGAGTTTGAAATGAGTATGATGGGTGAGTTAACATTTTTCCTTGGTTTTCAAATTTCTCAAAAACCAGAAGGAACCTACATATCTCAAAATAAGTATATTAAAGATCTTCTAAAAAAGTATGGTTATGACAATACTAAGATTATAAATACTCCTATTGGTACTTCAAACTCTTTAGATCTTGATGAATCTGGGAAACCAATAGATCAAACATCTTTTAGAGGTATGATAGGAAGCTTATTTTACTTAACAGTCAGTCGACCAGACATAATGTTCTCAGTATGCTTATGTGCAAGATATCAATCCAATCATAAGGAATCTCACTTAAAAGAAGTAAAAAAAGAATTTTTCGCTACCTTAAGGGAACCATGGATCTAGGATTATTTTATACTTATGGAAATGATTTTGTTCTAAAAAGCATTTCTGATGCTGACTTTGGTGGATGTAGAATGGATAGAAAGAGTACATCCGAAACTTGTAATTTCTTAGGAGATTAATTAGTTTCTTGGTCCTGCAAGAAGCAACATTCTTTAGCACTTTCCACTGCTGAAGCTGAATATGTAGCAGCTGGAAGTTGTTGTGCTCAAGTATTGTGGATGCAACACACACTCACAGACTATGGCTTGAGCTTTACTAAAACGCAAATTTTGTGTGATAACACAAGTGCCATTTCCTTAAGTAAGAACCCTGCACATCACTCTCGTGCAAAACACATAGATATTAGGCATAACTTTCTTAGGGATCACACACTTAATGGAGATATTATTCTTCAGTTTATCAGAACAAATGGTCAACTTGCTGATATCTTCACAAAATCTTTACCCTCAGATAGATTTGAATATATTAAAAAAAAGCTAGGAATGATAACCGTAAGGTAATCATTCTTCATTGACTTCTTGTTGAACACTTCTCCTAACAGTAATAAACTTCTTTTCATAGGGGGAGTAGACTTTTTTTAAAAAAAACAAACAAACTTTTCAGAACTATGATTTCCGGAATGAAAATTTCCGGAACTGAAATTTCCGGAATGGAAATTTTTCGTACTGAAAACATCCGGAATGAAATTTTTGTACTAATAATTTTTCAGGATGATGATTTCTAGACTGGGGTTTTCTTAATGAGTATTTTCTTACTAGAAATTTCATAATGAAGTTTTTTTTAAGAAGAATATTACCAATTTCGAATAATATTTCATGTCAATCCGTAAGTTATGATTTTCCTACTTATAGTTTTGTAATCAAATTTTACTTACTGGTATCTTCCATGTTTAGTTCGGATTCTTGTTTTTTTCCCCAAATCCGAATGTTTTTTTAAAATAAACCCCAAATGATCGCAGTCAATTTTTTTGAAATTATTCTCAACCGTCAGATAAGATCAAAGTATTTTCAACCATTGGATGACTTTTGGAAGACCAACGGTCAAATTATTTGCCTATAAAAAGGGGGTACCGAGACTCGTCCCACATCGGTTTTCCAAGCTATTGCGTCTTGATGCTCTGCTGATCCTCTTAAGGCCGGTTCTGAATCTTGTGAAGCCAATCTGAATATTACAGTTTATTTCATTCAGAATTTCTGTTGAAGCAACCTCTCAAGATATGTCAACTATCAAACCAATTTCAAAGTGGATAGTTTACAGAGAAAGGTTAGTTCATCCGGATTTTTATAATCTTGATTCTATTATTTCGAAGAATATTTTACTGAATGGATGGGAGGATATCTACATAGCTAAGTCAGATAAACAGGATCCGGTTTATACTGACTTGTTGGTAGTGTTTTATGAGTCTGTTTCCTTCCTGGTGGAAGATGGTAGAGAAAGGTTTTCTTTTAAGTCTTATGGGAAGACTTATAAACTTTCTTACACTAAGGCAGCAAGCTTGGTTTGTTTAGCATATGAGGGAGAAGCTGAATTTTGTTCTCAAAAGCTTCCTGATGTGCAAGGAACTTTCAATAAGGAGAAGGCACTGAAGTGTCTTGGGCTTAAGGATGATTCAAAAACTAAGATTGCTCGGCTCACTCCGAATAATAGAATACTTCAACTATGGGTGCAAGGTTTTATGGTTCCGAGAAGAGGCGATAAAGACAATATGAAGAAGAGTGATATCTATGTCTTAGATTTTTTGGTAAATCTAAGAAAGATAAATCTGATTAGGCATGTCTTGCTTACAATCAAGAATATTAAAGAAGGAAATCTGAGAGCTCAGATTATGGTGTTTCCTGCCTTACTATCTAAGCTGATTGTTCAATGCTTAGAATCTTTCAAAGTTGCCTGCAAATCAAAGATCCGGAATTGAAAGCTCATGCTTGTTAGTGATGATACGCTTAAAAGAATGAAGATGTGATTTTCTAGTGAATCCAGAGAATTTTACCCCCTATCCGTAGAGGAATTTGAAACAGCTGAAAAATAATCTCTGTAACCTACAAAATAGCAAAGGAAGAAGAGAAATTCTAAGGTATTAGTTACTGATGAAGAAGTTCCTCAGCCTAAGGAAACTGAATCCGCACCACCCAAGACAAAGAAGCATAAAATCTGTACAGACGAAGTAGCAGCAAAGTGGAGGAAAGATAAATAAATGAGGAAGGAAGGGGATCCTCAATTCGGACTGGACCCTGCTGAGGCCAAGGCATTTAAAGATAACGCTACTGAGGAGCTAGAAAGGCAAGCAAAGGAGAAGAAGTTGAGAAAGAAGATATCTGAAGCTGAACTAGTGCAATCTTTTCTAAAAGATACAGAGTTAGCTTCCAAAAGGCTTCCAGTTCCGTAAACTTTCAGTGTTGAATTTTCTCTACCAGAAACTCCAGCAAAAAAATATGTCACTCCGGAAAAGGACAAGGGTAAAGGAATAGTTGAAGAAGGTGAGAAGGAAGTCGCTGAAGTAGAAGAATAAGAAGAAGAAGAAGAAGAAGAAGAGGGGTGTGAAGATCTGGATACATTGATCAAGCAAGTACAGGAGTACAAAGATAAGGCTGAATTCGAAAAAATGGTTACCCCAGGCAAGGGAGATGAGGAAGCTAGCAAGCAACATCCAGAAGAAGAAGAAGAAGCGAATGAGCTATTTGATGAAGAAGAATTCTATGAGAGGAACTTTCTTGAGGAAGGACAAGAAAGATAGAAACCATATGAGGATCAAATTGTTCAAGTTTCTGAATATGAGGAAGTATCTCCAAATGTGCAATCCATTCTGAAATCCGATAAAGGGAAGCAAACTTTAATGAAGACACCTATTAAAGATATCATCAGAAGGAAAGAAGTTGGTGGTACCTCCAGAAGGAAGCTGATGCCAGTTGAAGAAGAGGAATATCAAAAATATGTTTCTGATTCGGAATCATCATCCCACGAGCATGATTTTGTGGTTCAGTCTTTGAGAAAGTTGGTGGAAACAATTCTGATTCTTCCAACAATAGATTCTAGATTCCAGTTGATGCAACAATCTACGAATCAAAAATCAGATTCTTTATCCATGGTAATGGATAAGTTTGTGAAGTTGGAAGCTGAACAAAAAAGTTTTCTGATTGATTATGACGTACATAGGAGGTCCTGCAGTAACGTAACGAAGTGGTCTAAGAGAGTTGATGAAGATTTAGTTCACTTTGAGAATTTTCAGGCTGAAGGTCAAAATGCCTTTGAAATGGAGGATAAAAAGGTTAATGGGATTTCTGAGAAGTTAACCCAGGAGCAAAATTTCTGGAATCAACAGGTCAGGGATCTGAATGGGAAGCTTAACTCGGTATCTCAAAATTGGAAAACTGAAAGAGATTTCCGGATTGAGTTTCAACATAAGATATAAAAGCAAGATGAGTTGTTGAAGTTGAAAAAAGATGCCTTGGAGGCTCATGTAGAGGCTTTAAAAGCTCAAGATGAAAAGGTAAAATCCTTGGAGAGGCAACAAGAGGAAGATCAAAGTGACTTGAAGAAACTCAAAGCCTTGTTGAAGTAGCTCATTCTGAAGGAAAAGGATGACAAATGAATTCACTCCGATCTTTTGTCGTAATTGTCTTTCCTTGTATTTTTTTCCTCAACTCTAATGAAATGGTTATTTGGCTTGTTTGTATCTTGTTATATACTAATGTTTCAGGTAGAATACTTTGTTTTCCATTCCCTTCAATTCTTTTTTGAAAATCACAAAGGCGGAGAAGGAAAAAGAACTATTCCTAAGGAGGAGAAAGGAAAAATTTCTAAGAGAAATATCCTTAATGAAAGGGGGAGTTTCCCACTACAAAGTTTTTTTTCATTATTACATTAATGAAAACTCTACTCCGGAAACCCAGAATACAATCCTTAGAGTTTCAATCCCTAAGGGGGATTTAGTTTTATTCACTTCTATCTATGAAAAAGGGAGATAAGTTTTAATTTTCAAAGTGTAATGAAATTTTTCAAAATCCTTATATACTTTTTCAAAAGGATGTTTGTGCTTTCCAAAAAGGGGGAGATTGTGGAGTCAATAAGGTTTTCCTTATGACTTTTCCATTCCTTCTTGTTTTGAAAATCACAAACCCCTTTACTTAAGCAAATATTATTTTTACCCCCATAAGGAAAACTTACTTCATTAAGGAAATTTACCTTAACCTATATTTTCTTTTACATAGCAATATTATTCTTAAATTCAAAAACCGGATTCATAACCAAATTTCTGGATCCATATAGTGAAAAAATTTGAAGTATTCTTTTTTTAGGATCCGAATTTTGGATGTGATCTGTAATGTAGTTCTATTCCAAATTCTGGACTCCGAACTCTTTTGTACTTCGACTCCGAACTCTGAAGAAGTTCGACTCCGAACTCTTTTGTAGTTCGACTCCAAACTCTGAAGAAGTTTGACTCCGAACTCTTTTGTAGTTCGACTCCGAACTCTTAAAGCAGTTCGACTCCGAACCGTAAAGAAGTTTGACTCCGAACTCTTTTATAGTTCGACTCTGAACTCTTAAGAAGTTCGACTCCGAACTTTTAAACAGTTCGACTCTGAACTATACTGGTTCAGAATCCGATCTCTGGTGAAACCAGGCTCCGAATTCCTATAAAACAGAATCCTAATATTTCTTAACATAGACTCCGAACATCATCTTGATTAGACTCTGAAATTTTGACTTACTTACATTCCGAACTATTGATTAGCTGTTACTCACAAATGCTTTGTTTCAAAATGATGTCATGCATTCAGTTATACATAGTTTGTTATAAAACGATGTCAACTATTCTATTTCTAATTAATCATTGGTTGAGTTACACGTGTACAGGTCCCTCCGAGTTTCATGGAAAATATGACTGTTGGAAGAGGGAGCTGACCGTGGGAAATTTGCCTATAAATAGGAGCACATTTGAAAGAGCTCAAAAAATGAAGTTGATCAATCTAGAGACCACACGCTGCAAAGGTGATTTCTAGAGAGAGAATGATTTTCATGCCTTTTGCATACTGAACCGCTCATTCAGTTTTTTCTTTGTGCGACTCCGAATGTTGGTGATTACATTCGAGGACTTCCGGGGATAGGAAGACAGAGGTTTCCAACACCTTGAAGTTGAGGGCTTCCTTGCTGAGGAAGATAGAGGTTGCCAACTACCTTTAAGTTGATGGCTTGCAGGGATAGCAAGACAGAGACTCCAATCTTTGTATCGAGGGCTTACCCTGGTGTGGGTAAGAAATACTTTCTTGAAAGTATAAATCAAGGGACCTTTATCCAGGGTTGTTGGATACCCTTCTCTTTGGGTTAAAAGACTTATATCTTGTTACTTGTAGTTTTACTACTTGTTTATTTCCGCTTCATTTTGTATTATAAGGAAATTATAACTTTATAATACTTCCTTACTTGTACTCTGTTTCATTTAGATTCTATATGCTTTTTGGTAGAATCTCATATTGTAATCTTTTGTTAAGATTCATTTTCCAGAACCATATTTCCAGAACCTACTTTCGGAATCTCTTTCCCAGTTTTCATTTGGTGCTAGAGGTGTTGTGAATTTTCTTAGTTTAATATTTGTTAAACTTATCCCTTTTCTTTGCTTAAGGAAACCATAGTTATTCATAACTAACTTTAAAGGTTCCAAAGGAATTATTAATGTATACAATTCATCCCCCCCCCCTCTTGTAATTTGAGCATCTACATCACTATTTCGATCCTACAATGGAGATCTGGACTTCGACAATGGGGTGACGTTTACAAAGGTTCTAGTGAATATTGAGAATCGACAGGAGTGGGTCCTTTGTGGGTGGTCGATACCTTTGGTGAACGTACGCTGGTAGCATGATATCATCCATAATAGCACATGGGAGAAAGAGGCTTAGATTCATTCTCAATACCCACTTCTGGTTGTTTTTCCTTTGGTGTGGATTTTGGGGAAGTAAAGCCCTAAGGTATGGAGAATGTAATGTCCTGAAAATATTCTTTATTTTATTTTTAATTATATGAAATTATTTTATGACCGCGAAATCTAACAGTGCACGATTCTGAGGCCCAGAGTGCTAGGAATGTTATATCGATGTTTTGTTAATATTTAATTTGTGAGTGTAAGAAATTTTACTGGAAAGAGGAACAAATCTTAAATGGTTACTTGTATTAGAAATCTATGTGCACCATTGCGCTCAGGATGGCAGGTGTACCCTAGGAACGGCTTAAGTTTAGTTGGTGCAAGCCTACGATGAGAAAACCCAAAAAGTGAATAAATGTAAATAAAATAATTAAATAATGTTATCTTATTTTTCAAATTCTTATAACTCACAAATGGAAACTCAGATTAAAAAACAAGAACAATGCTAAAATTGTGAGGGTATGATTTATTTATCTCGATACTAAACTTGGTCAGCACAAGCCACTAGTGAATGTTACTTTTTGGCCATAAATAATATAATTTAGTGACGATTATTATACTGTAAAATCCATAACATTTAAATGGTAACTCGGATTCGATATATGAGAGTATCGTTGGGTTTTTTGGAGCTTGTTTCACTTAAGAAAGGCCAAACTGTTACTGGCACAGTTCATGGGTGACTGTTAAAAATTTTCAAACTTTTTTTTGGGTATGTTCATTAAACGCACATGTGTAGTTTTGTAACTTTTCAAACCGGTGCATGGAATTGAAATTTGAGGACACCATTAAACTCACAGTGCTGATATTCACATATGGAGTCCTTCACTTATATCATTGTAGGTCCACATAAAAAATTAGTTCTCAGAAATTTTTAATAGAATAAATAAAATAACATTATTATTTTTTTATTCTATTCCTCCAAAAAATGAGCAGTAAGGTGGGATCAAAAACTTGTCATGATAATAAATGGCCTAACCTTTCAATTATAAGAAATTGAACCATTGGAGAATTAGGAAGGTACCTAATTAATGTGTCTCCATTAATCCAAAAAATGATGCACACCCTTCCACTGTCCTATTTATATAGAGCTTGGGAAGAGGTGTCAGCACTTCTTCACCAAGAAACGGAGTGCTGACAAAGTGCAGTGATGCCAAACCTTTAGAGGATGGTACCGGTACAAGTGGGAGGTGATGAGTGACAAACAATCCCCAGAACCAAGATTGACGAATGAGTGATGTCTTTGGAGGCTAGTTATATGGGATAACAAACACCAACCCGCTTCCTCAAACACGTTCTCACCATCATTCTTGTGGTAGGGGATTAAATCTGTGTGATTATTGTTTCCCATGTTCTTTTCATCTAAAAAAATGTGGATCAACTCACTAACTAGTTGATTCGTGGATGTGTTTTTCTTGTGTTTCTAGGAATAATTATTACTGGTTGATGTTGGTGTTCAGATCTATGTGATTATTGTTTTCTATGTTCATCTCTCCTAAATGAAGCCGTGATGGCTCACGGAAGGAGGCGGCCAAAAATTTATTGTCGATGGAAACACAGAGTTTTGTTGAGTGTGATATATGGACATATTAACCTTGAAACAAGGATCACAAATATGCAAGACTTTATTTTTTTGGCTTGGAATGATCCTGCAATTGCTCACGGAATAAATTGGCGGTCGACACCCGGTCGGCCACGAGGAACGTGGTGCAGCGCGCCTCCACGCAGCCGGTTGAGCAAGAGGCTGCAGCCCAGCAGCCGCGAGGGAGCAGGGTAGCGGCTGGAATTTGGTTGGCCTCAAGTATGAGCAACGACAAGCATTCGTGCCTCTAGTGGAGTAGGAGGCCTTGACCGCTTGGTCGTAGTGGAGGCTGGAGGGCAGCCGACACCCGACCAGCTGCAGGTGGACCGCGGTGCTGTTGCACCACTGGAAGGAGAACTGGCCGGCCAGAACGGCCTACTGAGGCACACCTTGTGGGACCACCGAGCCATACCAATTGTCAGCAGGGTGACCAAATGGACAATGAGTAGTTTAGATTATCGAGGGGGCACCGCCCCTTTAGTTGCAGCTAGGGCGGACCACCTACCAACCAATGGCCGCCCAGCGGACCGCACCAGCGGGCAGCGCCAATGGGCCACGCCATTCGGGGGCTATGCCCAACGAGGCCCAATACATTGGAGATGGTTCCAGACTAGGTAGGGTCCATCCAAGCTAGGTCGGGCCGGGTCGGACCGGACCCAAGCCCATCTGGACCCGGTTTTACTTTTTTGGCCATAACATGAAAACTGGGTGTGCGTTTGATGAACCGTCGAGAGCTCCATGATCTTTGGATTGATATGGTCCATTTGGTATTCTTCACTTTAGTTTCTGATATGGTTGGAGTACGGACGAGTTGGATCGGACCTCGAATCCAACCAGGACCTCGGAGTGGAAACACTAATAACATACAGACCAAGCATCTGATTGAAGCGCCTTCTATTTTGTTGGGTCCCTTAAGACATGAAAGATCATTAGGATAATTCATCATGGGACATCGATGTGGTTGAGGTATGACTGATGTCTTGGGGAGTGGTTCTCCCAAGTGCACTATGTGCGGAACCCTGTGACTGGCTCAGATCTGATGACTGCTGACCATTACGACTCGGAGTGACTCGACATACCCAGTGGGGAGTGCCTTTGAGTGATGCAGAAAACCCACAGTGGGGAGCACCTTTGTGTGACAGTGCATACCCATGGTACTCAACATGATAAGTACCTTATCAGGCCACACGGGGGAGCACCTCGGTGTGATGTGGCAGACCTATGGAGTGGAGCACCTCTATGTGACACCGCAGACCCAAAATACATGATAATAGGAGTGCATCAGCAATCCATGATTAATGGGAAGTGCCTCTGTGTGATGCGTCATGCCCACTATACTCAATAGAGAAGGAGTTATCTAGCAGCCGAGGTGTTCGATGATGTGACATGGGATGTTTCTTATTTCAACCCCTAGAATAAATCTTGGTGTGAGCTGTCTTTAACTTGTGCTTGTGATTGAGGTTATCCTTTGTGGTACTTTACTTGTGTGGTAATCTACCTTCGTGGTGTTACCCTATGGTATTCTTCCCTCATGCATGAGATGTGTTTATCTTGATAACTTAGGTGTATGTTGGGCATATACCTATGTAGAGTTGAAGCCTGGATTTGTGGGTCTCCATGGTGGAACTTTAGGAGACCTACGGGGTCTTGAGGTCCCTATAGATTATTTTTATACTCACCCATTCATGGGCTTCATCCGCACCTTTTTGTGTCTGGTGCAGACAACGTACAACGTTGATCGAGGCTGAGGGAGCTAGGAATGCATGGTGTATAGTGGTGGACCATTCGGTGAGACGTGACGCAAAGGAGATGAATGGATGTGGAGTGCTGTAGAGGCGATTTGTACCTACCCTTTAGTTAAGATCCGCGGTGGATGATCCAAGAGTAGGTTTTCACTTTTCAATTGTATTTTTTATTTTGAATGGTACTCGTACTTTTAGTGGGGATTGTATTCGGGCCTCTTTACATTATGCACTCTTTTTACTACATCAGTTTATTTGGGGTTTCTTCTTATTGTGTTCTTCTCTTTGTGAATGTACAGGTTCAAAGGAAATGCCTTCCCATTTTAGGAAGTATGTCTTTCAATGCTAGTCCCCAGCCCCTGGCCTATGGGAGGAAGGCTTGGGTAGTCATGCCAAGGGCCTCAGGGGACAGGTCGTGACTATATAGATACATGTTCTAATATCTAGAATTCAAAAGTCAAGGCTTTAAAACAAAATATTTTTACAAGCATTTTTTTAAATAAAAAAAATTGAAAAAACTTTTCAAAAAATCCATGATTTTTTCACAAATTTAATGTTAAATGTTCTAAATCCATATCAATATACGTAATGATACTGAAATATATACATCCATGTGAGAAAACATCCTTGAAATAATTTATCATGCAATAAACAAACAGAAACCACAATGCCTCTTCCAGTTGGGCTCTAGCATACGAGACAACACAATGTACACACTAATGAGCCTAGAAAGTCATAATGTTTGATCCAACTAATATTAATTACATTCATATTCCATCAATATAAATAAGATTACCTCATAGTGGTTTCATACAAACTAAATATACTTATGTATCTTTCTCAATGAAGCTAAGGTTAGAACTATTCAATGTCTGTAAATTTCTATTTTTAAAAACCATGCTAATATTTATATAAAATTCATTTAAAAGTCAATCCAATCAGATTGTGGGCATAAAAATCCATTTTCCATTTCAAATTGTGCAAATTAAATTTTCAAGGAAAAACCCCCTTTAAAAACTAACTCATTCCCTTTTCAATTTCAAGACATGAAATCCCATTTCAAATCTCAAGAAATAAATAATAACTAAATGATATTAAAGAAATTAAAATACTTGAATTGAACCACCTACCTCATATACTTGGAAAACCTAAACACATTTGATGACAATGATTAGAAACCACATGATCTTCCATAAGAAAACAAGGCATGGAATGATACTAAAAGTGGTTGATAGATAACACAATATGATTAATAAACCATACCCAAACCCCAACTACAACCAAAACCAAGGTAGAACCAAATGTAACACTAACTCAGAGAGGCTTAATCCCACCAAAATAGCCATCAATCATAGAGCAATGTGATTTTAATGGGATTGAATTTCTCAAAAACTCCTAGGGTAACTGATCTATCTGAAAGGATAAGGTTGTACGACCCAATAAGGCCTCAAAAACCCATATAGAATCCTAAAAGTTACAACTAGTGGGGGATTACAAAACATGTAATATTTTACATGTTGTGAATCTATTTCATTTTAAGTTACACTACAAAATGATTCTCATTTTAATTAAAAAATGGATTTTCACATTACACAACATGTAACCCTTACACGACATGTACAATTATAACAATTTGATATACCATCACATGACCAATCAGTAAAGAATTACACAACATGTAATCCCATTACATATCATGTAATTTCCCAAGGAATAGGAAAAATTATAGGTTTATGCTGAAAATTAAAACAAATATCAAACATCACCATTAGAGGTATCCTTCTAATTCAAGGTAGGAAATACTTTCCCAACAAAAAAAGGAAAAAAATATGATATTAGAATATTATGAATATAAATTTAATAGGTTCTTAGAAACCAACACATGAATATATTGGTATGAATCAAAGTGATTGTTTTCATTTTAAATCGAAATTTTATAAAAAAATACACATGACATACTCAAAACATAGCAAACACATTCAGATTATCATGATACATTAAAAATGATCCCTTATAAATTGTTTTTATGTATGAATTATCAACATGTAAATACGACACAATGTATGACTAGTATGACCCCAAGTGTGTTTTTTATTTAAAATTGACATTTTTTCAAAACACACATCACAAACATATGATTGAGAAAACATATTTGGAATGTTTGGATAATTTAGTAAATTGATCCATATGTCATATTTGAAATTTAGTAATAATCCTAACCTCAGTATTATTCATGGTTTTCCTTGTATAAATCCTAGGGTATGTTCTCAGTTTAAAATTGACAATTTGGTTCAAAAAATGTTACTCTCACTAAAAAATTAAAAAATGTCTCATATTGTCTTTATACTTTAGAAAAATGATTCATAATTTATTTTTGACGTGTACGAATTAGTAACATTTAAAACCAACACATGATATTATTGTTATGAGTCAAAGTGTGTGTTTTCTGTTTAAATTTTCATTTTATTAAAAAATGTGACATACTAAAAATTAAGAAAACACATTCATACTATCATGATACATTACCACAACAATAATTATGTCATTTTTGACATGTATCAAAAATCCTCACATAAATATAATGCTTGGTGTGAATGGTATAACTATAAATGTGTCCTTTTATTTAAAATTGACATGTTTCTAAAGTATTGTTTCATCTTTATATTTAATTTATTTATTTAATGTATTACTAAAATGAGAATTTTTTTCTAATACATGTTGATTCTTTTTCTCAAGTCGGGGTAGTTTGTTTGGAGACTAATTCCATGATTGGGATTTTTTTATAGGAGATTAGGAGTTAAAGACAATGAAATAATTGATATTTTTGATGGTTTGAGATAGTACATTACAATGTAATTATACAAAATAGGGGTTTAAATGTCTATAATAATGTTTTTTTGTATTTATGAAGTAATTTTTATTTGAAATATATTATGAATGCTTCATATATAAGTGTATTTATTGTTATGGTGTTGTGTAATTTTAACATCACACTACAAAATTATGGATTTTATCACTGCTAAAATAAATGATCATAAAGAGAAAGCTTTATCAGCCCAAAAAAAGAACTTATATACAAAAAACTTTATTAGTACATTATTTAAACAGATAAAGGACCACCTTTATCGAATCATTTCTATCACTCATAAAAGTGACCCACTATTAATGGAATTTCGATCAAAAAACTTTTTTAGCAGTAATAAATTATTTATCATTATATTTTTAATTCCACTTCTGTAGTAGTGTGAATAGAAATGATAAAGGTTTACCTTTATTGATGTAAAAAAAAGTATTGATAATGGAGTCCATTATCAGAACCTATACCATAGATAATATCATTATTAGGGTAAAAATTTGTATTAAACAATGAAAGAAAAAGTAATTATGTCTAATTTTCCATTAAAAGGGTGATCCATTTATTAGCTCTTTCATTAACACTAATAAAGGTTGACATTATCAGTGTGGGAAATAGCATTGATAATTGTGAAGTTGAAATTATAACGCCTTGTAGCCAATAAACCTGTATAATAATTCATAATTTAATTGAAATAAAATATACATGACAAATTCAAAAAAGACTATATTATATTCATTTCAAATAATATTATTGTAGTTAAATTTAAAATTAATATATAGTAACATTTAAAAACATCATTGTTACATTGTCTGTGCCACCCATGAAACCCTCTCAAAAAAGCTTGATCATGGTACCCCTTGCCAAACAAACCACCCCATCATGTGAAAAATAATCAACCTCTATGTTAAAACAATACTTATTTTATTAGTTCTATAAATAAATAAATTAAACATAAATTTGAAATAAAACGTCTATAAAATGTAAATATTAAATAAAAGGACACCTTTAGAGTCATATTGGTTACACCATGTATGATATTTAGGTGGGGATTTTTCTTATATTTCGCAAATGACTTATTGAAAAATTTCCTAATTTATTAAATTAATTTGAATTTGTTTTCTAGGTTTTGAGTATGCCACTTGTATTTTTTTACTAAAATGACAATTTAAATTGAGAAAATGTAATTTGATTAATACCGGTAACATTGTGTATATAATTTATGTGAAACTAATTCTTACACATCAAAAATTACCCTGGAATAATTTTCCAAAAGTATAAACACAATCTGAGTTCATTTTCAAAATATTTAATGAGTGACACACATATTGAACTAAAAATTAAATTTTTGATTGATAACAGACACATTAAATCATAATGGGAACACAATGTATCAGATCTAATTGTGAATAATTCCTATACATAAAAAAAATACTTATGTATCATTTTACTTATGTATCAAAATAATCCAAATATGTTTGCTTGGTTTTGAGTATGTCGCTTGTGTTTTTTTTCAAAAATGTGGCTTTTAAATAAAAGACACACATTGAGTCATACTAGAACCAACATGAATTAGATTAAGGTTTGGTTAATTCCTACATGTCACAAATTACTTATGGATCATTTTCCTAATGTATCAAAACAATAAAAATGAATATTCTTGGTTTTGAGTATGCAATTTTTATTAATAAAATGACATTTTAAACTGAAAACAAATACTAAGATTCATAACAGTCACCACATGTGTTAGTTTTATGCGACATTAATTCATTCACATAAAAAAAGACTTATAAATTGAATTCATAAATTATCAAGATAATATATGTTTGTTGTTTTCCAGTGATAGACACATGTTTTGAAGTAAAATGTCAATTTTAAACTGATAATGGACACTTTGCATTGTATAAGAAACAAGGTTTATCAGATTGAGGTGAGTATGATTCTTATATGTCAAAAATAACATGTGTATTTTTTTAATAATGCATCAAAACAATTAGAATACACTTTATTGGTCTTGAGTATGTCCCTTCTGCTTTTTAATAGAGGTAATATCATTTTTAAATAAAAATACACACTCAGAGTCATACCGATAACATCATGAGTCAGATTGAGGTGTGACTAATGAATACACGTCAAAAATGACATATTGATCATTTCCTAATGTATGAAAAAAATATGAATGTATCTCTTTGTACTTGAGTATATAATATGTATTTTTTAATAAAATGTCATTTTAAACTAAAAACACGCACTTTGAGTTATACAAGACACATCGTGTTTCAGTTTGGAATTATAATAATTCCTACATTTCATAAATGAATTATCAATAATATTTATAAATTATTAAAATATTCTTAATTTGTCTTCTATGTTTTGATTATTCCACTTATTTTGTTTACTAAAATTTCATTTTCAAATCAAAACATGCCCTTAGAGTAAAAGAAGTCACATCATGTGTCAGTTATATATGAGATTGATTCCTACAAGTCATAAAATAAATAAGAAACATTTTACTAAAGTATTAATGTAGTTGAAGTTATTTTTCTTTTATTAGTGAGTGACACATGTTTTGATCTAAAATGTCGGTTTTAAACTAATAGCATACTCTTTTAATCATTCCAGCCACACGTATCATATTGATGTGTGCATAATTCATACATGTCAAAAATTACCTATGTATAATTATTTTAAAGTATAAAAACAATCTGAATGTATTTCATCTGTCTTGAGTATGTCACATGTCCTTTTAATAAAAATCAATGTCAATTTTAAATAAAAAGGCACACTCGGAGTCATATCATAAAAATGGTGTGTCAGATTGAGGTGCAGCTAATTCCTACATGTCACAAATGATTTATGAATAATTTTAATTATTTATAAAAATAATATCCATGTGTTTTAAAGGTTTTTAGTTTGTCCCTTGTGTATTTTTACTAAAATGTCGTTTCAAACTAGAATCACACACTACGAGTAATACTGGTCACACCATGTGTCAGTTTGATGTAAGGATGGTTCATACAGATCACAAATGACTTATTATTAATTTTCCTAAATTATCATAAAAATCAGAGTTTGTTTTCTCATTTTTAAATTAGTGAAACACTTTTTGAAATAAAATTTAAATTTTAAACAGTTAACGAACACATTGAGTTATATTGGAATTACATTGTTTCAGATTGAGGTGCATCAAATTTACTCATATATAAAATAACTATTGATCATTTTCATAAATTATCAGAATAATATGAAATATTTTTCCTGATTCTAATTATGTCACTTGCATTTTTTACATAAAATAATGTTTATTTTAAATCAAAATACACACTTGGATTCCATACAGAAAAATTCGTATTGGATTGAGTTGTGGAAGATTCTTACACATCACAAATGATAAATGGATCACTTTACTAAATGATCAAAATAATATGAATTTTTTTACTCTTTTTTTAGTATGTGATGTGTATTTTGAAATAAAATTTATATTATAAAATAAAAACATTAAATTCCAGTCATACTCATCACATTGTGTATAGTATTAAGGTTCATTTAATTGAGTATATGAAATGTTTTTTAACTTTAAAACATCTAAAAAATTATATAAAAGAGAGAATATATTCCAATCATGTGGAAAAAGAAACCCCATGGCATATGAAACACCCTATCCAAAATCACCATGTTCTCATTTATGTAGATGATTTTGTATAGTTGAATGAAAAATATGCCTTCCCAAAATATCGGTGGAAGTAATAACTATAATATAATAATTATTGAGAAATTAAAATAAATAATAGATAAAATGGTGACATAATTATCAAAATCAATACCACGAATTATCCTTTTCCTGACGCCAATATATATTTTGGACCCATTTATGTGTTTCCATTATCATAGTACATGTTTGAATCATCCATGTTAGTGAATTCATATATATGAATACTTTTGAAAATTAAAAAAAACATATTTATGATAAAAATTAAGAGAAAATTAACTAGATTTTTTGATAAAATGATGAGAAAATAAACTAAATAAGTATTAAGAAGTCACATATTCATGATATATGTGTACATTCTGACACCAGGTATGTTGCCCAGTCATTTATGAAAAAACCTCTTTCATTTTGTGAATATGAGTACTTTCTATTGTCATAGATTAGTGAAACAATATAAATAAAAGCGATTAATAAATATTTTAAATGAAATTGTAATTATCTTTTAAAATACCTCTTCCAGGATGCTAGTGTGTTGATGGAATGTGATATCTCTTGAAAATTTACAAACATAATAACCATAATATTTTTCATTGTTTTTTAGAAACTACTAAAACATTTTATAAATAATTAATTTGTTTTGATAAGTCATTGGATAGTGAAATCATATAATGCATACCCGAATACTTATCCACTTTTAGAAGTAAATATTCTCCTTATATGCCTGAATTTTCCACATTCTGAGATTTTTATTATATTTAAACATATCCATGAAATGATTTAATTATAATTAAAACAAAATATAAAAATATAACATTATGTTTAGTTCTGAAATATTGGATATATTGTAATAAAAATTGAAAAACTTTTTCATGTGTGGCCAATTTTTTGGTTATCCATGCAGTGAATCTAGTAAATAAATCATTAGAGTATCCAAATTAACAATAATGAGTAACCAATAATAATAAAAAAACATTAATAAATAACTAATGAATTTATGAAAATATATTTTCTATGATTAAATGGTATGGTTTTACCACTACAAAATTGGAAATAAGAATATTTTGTCCTTTTTAGGTTTACATTCAAACACAACTACCATTTCATAATCTATTGAATCAATTTGATCTGAATGTAATGAGGTTAGTTGTGTAGAAACTATTTGAGTACTAATGGTTCCATATTTATATTCATTGGGTTTTTTCTTCAAATAGTATTGATATAGAGGCCTAAAAAATTTTGAGTTGTATTTATTTATAAGTAATATAGTAGATCAGATATTGGAAAAAATCCCAAAAAACACCTCATGTATAAATTTACAAATAAGTCTCATATCCATTCATAATTGAGTATTTCATTTACATAAATGATAACAATGAAGAAAATGAAAGAATCATTGTACATTTGTTATTCCAAATCAACCCTAATATAAATACAACTTTATAACATTGTATCTGCAAGAACCTTCAACGTTAGTAAATATAGATATTTATTATGTGGGGGTAAAGTGATTGTGTAAGATCATATATATTGGATGGTTAATCATTTTGATTATCTTGATTTGAACTTTTGGTTCACCACTTACCTTTTTTCCTTCTATGATAACATTATTCATTTCAAAACTTTTTTATTAATTGTTTAATGGATAGCATGAAAAGTAAATTGGAAATTAATACCTCCTTATCAAAAAAATTTACAATATTTGATATCCATGCTATTAATATTTCGACATCTTTCTTGACTATATAAATCTATGTGACAGAAAGTGGAACCAGTATCTCAGTGGTCATTTCATGAACTATTCTAATCCCTACAATCCCATTACATATTGGAATTTATATATTGTATAGTGTATCTTCTTGGATATTGAAAACAATAGCCATCACAACAAGGCGGTCGGTGGGTGTTGATAGATAGATATAAATCAAAATAAATTTAACCCTATAGAATATCAGTACATGAAAGGAATTAGTGTCTGCCTAATTTACATTTCAGTAAAACATTAATGATAATATTTATTACCTCACCTAAGACAGCTCCTTGAGGGGAATAACTCACCTCAAAGCCTGTGGGAGTGGGGGATGGATATTCACAAAGTGGTTGTTAGTGAGTTGGTTCATATCATTACTTCCTCCCCATAACATTTTCTTACAACTCAAACTGTGAACAAAAATCATTAATAGTATTTAATCATGCATAAATATATTCCTTTTTTTATCTTTATCCCCCGATTTTTTTATTTTCTAAAAATATTGTTGGGTTTCTTCCTAGAATCTACACCTTTGAAGTGACCATATTATTTTGGTAGCTTCTAGGCCACTGAAAGTAGTTGTTCATCCTTTACAATAGATGATGATCCTATGTACAAGTACGATAAAAAAAATTGTAATATAAGTAATCATTGTTATGTAATACCTATTTAATAAAAAAATTATTATGTCATACTTACACAAGCTTACTACAATTTTTTGTGTGTTTTGATCTAATATAATCCCACATTTATTTACACATTCCTCCTTCCATAACACATGATGTGGGGTGGAAGTGTATTTGGATTTGGATAAAATAATTTTCATATAAACCGAGGAACATAATTTTGATGTTGTTTCATGTTGCACTAAATTATTATGGAAGAATTAAAATATGTGCCATTTTTTTCAAGTGAAGCATACCCCGTCCTTGTTTATGGTAGGGGAAATTTGTTTTGTTGTCTGTTACATATTTTCAACACCCATATTTTTTCGATAAATTAAAAATTATTAATAAAAGTAATTAATAAATGTATTTTCAAATAATTGATTACCAATCACAATGTATATGAAAATATGTCTCCTCATAATGAACTATAAATGCATCCCCCTCTTATTGGATTATCAGGTGTGCGTAGATATATATTGGGTGTGGGTTTAATTTCCCTTCATCATAATTTAGATTAGTCATTATTAAAATTGTGAGAAAGCCTCTATGATTCTTTACAATAAGCATTAATTCATATTTCCTTTGGGATTCATTTACGATCAATGCACTCGGTAAGGGATAGTGATGGTTAATTCAATGTTTCATTATTTATGTAAAATTACTAAACGATATCATAATGTGAGTCTAATATCTTCTCAAATAAATGAATTAAGTGTGGGGAAAACATTTTTACATGACCCTATAACAATTGCAACTCGATGTCGAGTTATAAGCCTAAAGAAACTAATAAACATAGAAATGTTGGGTTCAATATCCCAGTTCTGTGCATTCTATCCAATAATGAATTTTATGCCTTTCTTTTCACCTTAATAATTATTTCTAACACTATA
This sequence comes from Viscum album, assembly GCA_963277665.1. NCBI lineage: Eukaryota > Viridiplantae > Streptophyta > Magnoliopsida > Santalales > Viscaceae > Viscum > Viscum album. The sequence goes on from OY728150.1 coordinate 1,660,493,979, forward strand.
ATTATATGGTGCTCTAGGTTATCTAGGACACTTTTGGTTCTCCATATATGATTTATTTGCATTGAACATCATCAATATGTTGTTACTCTTAGTTTGAATAATCGGTATGTGTTGAAGGTTTTTTTCCATCTATATCGAGAGAACTAGTAGGTTGAGAAACCTGTTGAACCACAATATTGGGATCATTGGCATGTACAGAATTAATTATTTTCATAAGTGGTTGAATGTTTAATCTACATTATATAAATTAAATAATTAATAGACAATAATATGTGGTAACACAATGAATATTACAAAAAAATATATAACCAGATTATTGAAAAAAAAAATTAATGATAAAGAGATTAGAAACCTATATAATGTATCCTTATACCTTAATTTTTGTTTCATGTGACCTATAAGACATCATCTACATTGGGAACAATATAAAATTATTACATTATTCCAATGAAATGGTCATCTTGGATTAAATTTTTATCTCAACCTTCAGTGGTTTTGGTCGATAAACTATTTTGGCCTCTTTCGGCTTATGTGATCTGGAATAAAAAAATTTATTTCATATTATTACATTATAAATTAATCATCTATGAAACCTTCCTTAATAAAATTCTCTTTCACAAGTCTCATTTCATTTATTTTAACAGCACTCTTATTTTCAAACAACTTTTTTTGAAAAAACGACACTTACAATGTTTTATAACATAACTCTCATATTTGTGTAGTGATTATAAGGTATGAAATATTTGCATAAATTGAGTTTTTTCCCATTGTACCAGATACATGAAATGCTTTAGCCGTAACTGTAATATCACTATTTTTCATTGTACTACCTTCATCATGTTTATTTTTATAGAATGTATAACTATTAATTACATATAAATTAAAATAAATTATATGCACACATGGTTCTATGTATATCCATTGAAGTCATTCTAAAATTGAATTCATATTTTCATCATACTCCATATAAATATGGTCTTGAAATCATCATATAAACATTGACTATGCTTATATTATATTCACCATTCCCCCCTAATGGATTCAAATGACTCTGAATTTCCTTATCGGTTTCAACATATAGGAAATCATCAAAACAATTATGAAAAACATAAAGACGGGTCTATTCCTTATATGTTATATTGATTGTGAAAAAATATATTCCAAAAATTATTTTACCCACAAGAAACCCAGTGTGGTGACATTTCAATAGACTAATTCATTCCATAATGGATAGGTAGTCAGTATAGAATTAAACAACTTCCTCAACAATATATCAATCTACAAATACATCCTTCTTGATGACATTTATTTTTGAAAAACCATTTAAAAATATTCATATATCATTTAATTGGGTGAATCTTTCTATAATGTACAGGACTACATTTTCAAATCTCTCTATCCAAGTGAATCATCGTGTAAACCACCATATCAAATAATGTCTCTGGGAAGAACATTTCCAACTCACATAACATGATAGAAATTTCCTTTTCAATTGTTCGTAATTTACCTGGGTCTATGTATTTTCTACATATAAAAGTGAAAACGAAATAGAGCTTTATTAATGTAAGATATAAATTTATGGGGGAAATGAAAAATAAATCTATATGTATTCGATCCTATATAAAGAATGATAGTCATGTGACTTCAGACCCGATAACATTAAATCAATTATTGACATGATATTCTTGATACTTGATTAATAACCCTCTAAAACCTTTACATCATTCAATACGTTTCAAAATTGAGATCCCACATTCTTGGAAATAGTGTAAGCATCTAGAGAAAAAAACTATGTTTTCACCCTTCGATGGTGCTAAATGATCATGTATTCTATTGTAAATCATGTCCAACCTAACCTTATTTTAATCTTTTTTTTTCTCAGTTTAATTTATTAATGTTCCAATGACACTATCAAATAATGTTTTTAAACATGCATAACATTAATAAAATTTTTAATGTACAAACTATTCCATTATAGTAATTCAAAAAAACAGTTCTCTTTTTCCAACTGGTTTTAGAAGTTTTTTTTTAAAAAAATTTACCAAATTTTGTCTCTAACAATTTTACATTATCAAATAATTTCTCACATATTATTAGAGACGTTTTTTATGATCTTATAAAATACCATCGAATTATGTCATCAATGATCGGTACATATGTCATCAGGGTAGAGGTCTACGATGTACTAGAAACATAAAATTTGATGAATGTTTAATCCTAATGGATTTTGTACCTTATCCAGAAATTGGAAACCATTGAATTCCATTACTTCTATATATTAAAATACTTACATAATCATGTAATTATTTTATTATCATGTGTAACTTTTATCTCATAGTGATATATTCATTCCAAAAATAATAATTCAAAGTCACATAAGAATCCCATAATATTTTTAAATCATTGATCTATAGATCCAAATAAAGATAAATCTCAGAACCCAGTTTTTTTGGGTCCAGATATAAGAATTGATAACATAATGTATTTTCATTTTATGCATAACCACATGGGAAAGTTGAAATTTACCATCATAACCATCTAAGTACTATGAGTGCTGCTTGAAAAACAAAGATTCACTCCATCTGTAGATAGTGAAAGATTATGGTTTCGTGGCTTGTTTCAAAATTTAGGATATATGTTATCAATTACCTTCCATAATAGAGAGACTTCCATGTGGTAAAATTTCATATCTTTATTTCTTTTATATTCAAGCCACATCAATTATCTTGTAGTATCCTCACTTCCATATAAGTCCCTAAACATTGGAATTATTGGAAAGTTCCATATAATGTTCGTATGACCCAATTCATCTATCTTGTATCGAGAAGCACAATACATTGGGAGTTATATAAGTGATATTTGGTTCCTTAAAAATAGTATACATCCATTTTTACAAGAATATATTCTTTTAGAGAACATACCCATTGAATTTAGCATTTCTTTAGCATCATATATTTGTGTAGGAATATCATTATCTTTTCAGAGAATATCATTCAAGAGAGGAAGTAGTTTAGTGAATCTTGTGTCACTCCATATATTTCCATTTTTAAAATTATAAAGATTTAGTATTACTAAAAATTTTGTATATTTATTATATCTATCATACAATGGTGTATTTTCACAATTATTTAACTTAACATCATTTTTGGACAATCACGAAGTTTATATTCAACTATAATTTTAATTTAATGAATAATATTTTCATCATCATTCACACATATAATCACATCCTCATTACGGTATTCCTTATTTTCCACAATTATAATCATATCATATGATCCATAAATCACAATGGTGTCCTAGTCACTAGATATATTACTTTTCTCTTTCTTAGTCTGACATTTATAACATTTTCCAAATCCATCAGACTAATAAGACTTGATTAAAAACAGTGCAAAAATGGAAAATGGATTTGATAAGGGTCATATGCATGATTTTTTTCAATCATGATAAACTATTTCACCCCATATTTATATTAATTTATCCCATAATTATCATCCATCCACATTTTGATTCATATCCATCCTATTTTATTATGTACCATAAATATTTAAAAAATAAATAAATACAAAAAATGGGGTTCAAATAATTAGAACCCAACATTTTAATGTTAAAAATATTTTCAGAATGAAATGATGTAAATCGGTTGTTGAATTTAAGAAAAAAAATTCTATTGGTTGTAGGTGTTATCATTTTAATTCATTCATGATGATCACCAATACCTGGTATAAGATGATTTCAACTTAGAGTATTTCAAGTAACATAGGCATGTCTCTTGAATAGATAGCTGATGATTCTTAGGAAAAAAATAAAATAATAACTATTTGAAAGACAAAGTTTATGAGGATGATAGTTGTGTCACTGAATATAACTTTTCCTAGGATGGTGAGTTGGCGAAGAACCATGCATCATTTCTATGTTTAATGTCTAAATTTAAAAAACCAACAATACCAATATAACCCATACAAAGAGATCCTTGATTTAGGTGACCATCATAAGGATCATCTAGATGGTCTTACACAGACTCTTGCTGAGACAAAAATTACAATTTCAACATTCAAAGAAACCCTTCAATTAATACCTTAAAAGTGAAATGGTTTTAGTTTGAGGACTGAATTTTAATAGTTCATTTCTCCCTATGAGGCCAAGGTTGTGGGATTGAGGTCATTATGGATATCCTATGGGTTATTTGGAGTTAGTGACATGCCCATATCATGGTGTTGTTATCATTATATATTATGACATAAGTGATATTTTTTCTATCTTAGAGGTCTCTAAAATTTAATATGATCATAAAAATATAGATACCACCTTTTTTCCTTACACATGTATGCATTTATAAATATATATACCACCCATCCCATTACCTTTATAAATATACGTACCACTCAATGTTTTTTAAAATATTTTTAAAGAGTATTCAAAAAGAAAAATGATATTAGTAAGTTAGTGGATGAAGTCTTAAATCCATAATACATGGTAATTTATACAGATTAATTATTAAATAAAAATTGTAACAATTATTTATCTACCCTTCTTAGTGATAAATTTCCAATTCACAAGAATTTATTATCTTCCTTATGCCTAGTTGGAGTTGATAGTTTTTTTATGATATCAAGGTAATACATCATTTCCCTTTTCTAGTTTCATAATTCATATAAAAACAATACCTAATTTTATGGATGTATTTTTGTGAGGGGTAAGTTAACAAAGTGAAAATATAATTCAAGTGGGTGATTCGAGAAATTCATTCTACATATAAATTTATATAGGAAACCAATTATCAAAATATGTATCTGAATATATGATCAGTATTGAAACCCTTTTGATGTGAGTTTTACAATCTGTTATATAAATGACTAGTGTTAAAAACTGACAGTTGTGGGTTTCGACATTAGTTATTTAAATAGTAACATTAAATGTAATATTTAATAGAATTAATAACAAACATCAAAATAAATTATTCTAATATCTGTTATATGAATAATGGATTTTGAAATTAATTTTTTAGTACGTTTTATTTTGATTTCTCATAGATCACTTATTAATAGTGGCTCTTAACATTTCAAATATAATAATGAATTTTAAAAGGAATTTTAAAACTGGTTAATATATAAATAGAATTAAATTCCAAGGTTTTTATTTCAGTTATATATATAATTAATATTAAATATAAAATTTCAAATCACATTCTTGTAATGTTTCAGTATCATTACAACACAACCATTCGTCTTATTTTCCCACAAATAAATTTATGTTGTTGCAAGCACACTTTTTACTATTCCTTATATAAAATTACCCTCCATTGTGTTCTACATTCCTAATTCACACCTCCTTCATCATTTCTATGATTTTTCATTCCACTAATTCGTTATTCTATCACGTTTCCATGGAATTTATAATATTTTATCTCTATTTAGATTCATTTATGATTTATTATCTTCATATATATATATATAATTGAGGATTTATTTTTTAAAATATGACTTCTTCAAATTGAGTGTAAATGTTAAAGATTTTATTTTATATTTATTCAAATAAGTTGAAAATATCGCATGAGTTTTTAGTTGAAAAGAAAAAAACATTAATAATTGATATTTAGATTCAGTGGACGCCACCACTAGTAAGGAAAATGGTAAAATACTGGATAATATCCATATTTATACATGAAAATGATAATTTCTATGAACAAATGATATGTATCAATTGGAAATCCTTCTTTGTATTTGTAAAAGTAACTCTTTAAATCTAATAAAAATTATCAATGTATGGAACCGCCCAAGGATATGTAAGTTTAAATCTAGAATTTACATAAAAGTCATTGGCTTTTATGTAATAGTAAATTATACTAAAAAATTATGATACATAAGAGTTACATCCATTAATCAATTGTGATTATTAAGTTTTATTTCCTTTCCTATTTGAGGTGAAGAGTCTACCACACCTTTGATTGATGGTCATACCATGAAAGAAAAAACATAAAGGTTTATAAATACTAAAATATTATTAACATTTTTGAAAATTATATTGGAGGATCTAATTGAATTTGAGTTTAATAATTATTTTAATACACTAAGAAAGATAAACCTGGATGTAAGAGTTAATAATAATGTTTTTTTAAATTTTGTATGATATTATTTTATCGAAGAAGTTTTTATGTAAAAGAAATTAACATCTAATTTAATTATATATAACAAAAAAATTCCCCATACTATTACATATAATTAAATACTAATATTTATTATATATAGTTTAAAATAATATAAATATATTTAATGATAGATTAAAATATTCATTTGAATAAAACATATAATGTTATAAAATATTTCAGAATTTAAAAAAGAGTTACATTAAAAATAGATTATATAAAACTTTTTGGTATTTTATTTTTGGTTGAATTTATTTTATATTATTCATATATTTAATCTGATGAATATATATTCAATTCATTAATATAAGGATCCTACAATAACATTTGTTTTGTAAGTTTAGAATGAGTTTAAAAATATATGAAAAAATATATATTTGAAAATTTAAACAAATCTTATTATATCACTGGTAAAAAATTAAATACATGTAGAAAAAATACATGTATTTTGATAAATTTATTTTCTTCTCATTTCAATTTTTAAAATCATACATATTTTCTAGGATTAAACTAAATTTAACACCACTAAAATTAGTTTGTTTTTTTAAAATACAATGCAACAGAAAAATAAATTTAATCCTTCAATTCTAAAATTTTACTAAAATAATAAATTTAATATAATTAAAATTATCAAAGAAGTAATATATAATATTTAATTATGTGTACAATTACATCCAAACACACACACACCCACAGACCAAACCTAATGGGAAGTTCATAGGCTCCCTCCCAAAGGAAAACCCTCCCATTATTTTCTTTAAGACCCAACTAATCACATCCCTGGAAGACCGATACATATCATTCTGGAATTACCCTTAAATAAACCAATAGAATTATCCTTACTGCACATTTCCCTGAATATAGAAAAATAATCCTCCCTTGAAAACCAATTACGTACAGACCATCGTCTTGTTGGATTCTGTGTTAGTGACACAAACAAGCTCTAAACCACCACCCTGCCATCAAGCGTGGGTTTAGCAATATCACTACTCTGATCCAATCCATTTTGCAGCACCACCCATGCTTTACAGTTCACCCCATCATGCCATTGGGAGAATCCTTATTTGAAATAATTTATTCCTATTAATTAGTCTTAACTCAATTCCCCTACATCCTACATGCCTACTAATGCTCCCATTCATCATCAACTACTATATCTGGGAAACTATCTAATTCCCTTCACTAAAGAGTGTTGGTTTAGTCTGTATCCTCACATGTCGTCATCCAACTATCCATCAGCCTATTTGTGGAATCCTGATTTCACTCTGAAAGTCGAATCCCAACCGTATCTGCATTGATTAGACATCACTACCTCTCATCACCAGTTGTCACAACACCTCCCCTACTGAAGTTTCTATCATCGCTCCACTCATCCATAGTGACCCCACTTCATGAGGAAGCCCACTATCACTAGATCTATTTGACATCGCCTCCTCCCATAATATACTAGCTCGATTACATTCCCTTATCACCCCACATCCATCCCTCGACCGATCTACTACAAGGCCACCACTTGCATCTTTTCTACCCAGAAGGTCGGTCGTCGCTGGTTCTAGTCACTATAACGGAGTCAAGAATTCACGAGCTCATCATTCTTGTCTGCCATCATAATAGAAAAACCATCACCACTGTGGATAAATCTTCTTCTCTCACATATAGTGGGGTAAATATCTGGCTACTAGTGGGAGTTGAAACATTCTATACAATAAATGGATGTCGCAAAAAGGTGCAGGACACTAATTGACCTACACCCCGTTGGATTAAAGAAGTAATATATATTTTGAAAACTTATATGTGATGAGGGTCATGGGAATCACGGAACAGTTGTTGATAACTTTGATGAGTTCATGAGGATTGTGAGGACAACCAAATACAATGGATGATAGGGGGTATATGGTTTGTGATGATTGTAGAATACCCCAACAACAGTGCATGGAGAATATATTTGGATGGTTGGGGTTTTTATGATGGGGATATTGGTGATGGTCATCATGAATATTTTTAAATAACATGTTATCCATTTGTAATCCATGATGGGTGGGGGATATGATGATGAGGTACGATATGTGGTTGTAGGACATAAAACCACAAAAAAACTACATTGTTCATTCATGGAATACATCTGGAGGTGCTAACAAAATAAATCGATTGGAATATAGTTTGCTATTCTCTAGGATTGATTAATTGAGAAGGAATTCAGGGAGTGTGGCAGTGGCGGTGGTAGTAGGGTTCAACGAGAGCGGCAGTGGCCACAATAGGGTTAATCGAGATCATGATGACGTGATAGAGATGTCTTTGTCAGCGTCCTTTTTTTAGGATTGGTTAGGGATTTTATCCGCACTTTAAAATGACACTGATAAAGAGTAGTTTTATTAGGACTAAAATAGTAAGTTCTCATAAAGATCTAATTTTAATAGTATATTTTTTATTTATAGTTATAATTATAAATAAATATATGTATAGATATTCCAATATATGTATAAATATTTTGATATATTTGAAGATATTTTTATATAATTTTATATATTTATAAAATTATAAATATAATAAATATACTTATTATTTAAATATATTTATTATAATATTAGAAATATATATAGATATATATATTAATAATTATAATTATAAATAAATATATTTATATGAATTTTTATATAATTTAAAAAATTCCATATATATATATATATGAATATATATATATAATAAATATATTTATTATAATTTTATAATTATATTAAAATATAATAATTTATCTCTAATTATAATTATGAATAATTATATATAAACAATTTTCTATACATTTATAAATATATTTAAATAATTATATACGTTTATATTAATATTTATATAGATATAAATATAATAATTATATTTATTATTTAAGATTATTAATTATATTATGATAATTGTTTACATATATATATATATAAATTATAGGGATGCGGGTGTGAGAGCTCTCTCATGATGATGCTGAATGTGATTAGGGCTCATCTGACCTCATGGTTATCATGTTCTTATTGGGTCATTCTCCAGTTTCGAATGAGTATTCTCAGGTTGCGCTACAGAATAATGATGCTTTGATGAGGATTCAAGGCCCTTCAATAGTCTATAGTGGTGATATTGTGGTGGCAACAACAAATGATGGTTGTCTGAATGATGCTTATATGTGACATTTTCCACTGTCTAGAGACACAGACACTTGAAGGACTCAAAGGAAAGTAAATATCAGTCATATTGTTTTCAATGAAGAGGCCATGATATAACATCTTGAATTGGGTAAGCATTCTATTTCCACTCAATTGATTCTTCCAAGGTGTTCTAAACTATGGAATGATGATGATTTAGTTAATTGATTTTAATCAGTTACGGGATTTAAATCATTGAGATTTATGTTACTAGGTAGGGGATAATATCACATGTTATTCCCTTCTGAGGATCTAAAAATGAGATCTTACAAATTTGAATCAATATCCCTCAAGACTAGGTTTCTGCATTTGGAGAATTGAGATCCCAAATTTAACCCTCTTGAGGATATGAATTCGTCTATAAAGGTTTGGGTAAGATTTTATGTCCTTAATTTGATACTTGGGAATCTAAAATTTTTATATAGTATTTATTCAGTAATGGGAATATCAATTAAAATGGATTGGGATACAGAGATTATCATGGTCATCCCCTATGCTTACATGGTGGTGGAAATTGATATTTTCTTTACCCTAGATGAAAAAGTGTTCCTTTCAACACCTAAGGATGAATTCTCATTGAGAATTTCATGTCAAAATATCCCTATAATTTTTTATTGCAAGTTGATTGGATACAAAAGATCCACCAATCAAAGGAGCCAATTTTATGCTTCATGATCCTGTTATGGAGAAGATATTTGTGTCTTGAAAGGTAACTGAATTTCTAGGCCTAACAGGGAATATGAAACATTAGGATCATACTAATGTTCAATCTCCACCTTGTGATATTAAATGTTTTTCATCTGGTGTTTTGGATTCTGATAATCAGGGAGGTCCTCTGCCTACTAAACAAGTTCCTCATCTTGTAAAAGAGTGTCATGGAATGAATTCCTATTTTTAATAAATATTTCAATCCTCTCATTTGGAGGGTAGGAACAAATAAATGAAGTCTCTTTTGAAAATAAATATAATTATAATTCAGCTTCTCATGTCGAGGCTGATTAGAGATTTGTCAAAAAAAATCCTGATTTTTAATAAAAATAAAGGTAAAGATAAACTGGTTGATGTTTCTCTGGAAAAATACATGAAGGGAAGCATTTGTTCTCTTAATCTAGCTGGAGATTCCCCAGAATTAAAGACCTCATACACTGGTGGTTTTTTGGAACCTAATGTTATGAGAGCATGGTCTTGGTGCCAATTGGTGGACATGCATATTTCTACAGTGTCATTCATTGGGGGCCCTCAATCCTTGGATTTTGTTGCTGAAAAATTAGACAGAGGTAGAGGACATTCTTCTCCTTCCTGTATTATGAATGTTTCACCTAGAATCTATGTCATTTATGAAGTAGGTTTGTGACTTGTGTATATGTAATGTGAATCATATATGTAGATTAATACACATTGGTGACAATAGTGGGTGTGTCCCCTTATATTAACTAGGCTTCTAGAACCATGTTGGATCCCCCCAAAGGTGGGCTGAATGCTACTGGATTTTCCATTTTACATGAGAAATTCATTGCAATTGATGTAGATCATTTTTACTCTACAAAATCTAGAAAGGTTGATTCATGACCATATTTGCAAGATAATGAGTGGTTTTATACTATTTTAATTGGTGATCAAGGAAATTTGAATGAGGTTTGAGCTTCCACATATGTTGTACAGATAAACATTCCTCCCCCAACATACAATGATGTCTGTGATGCTACTTAGGGTCTTGGTTCTTCCTCCTTGGGGATGTGGCCTCGATCCCCGATGCATTTTGAAAACACGCCTCTAGTGGATGCAGTTCATTTTTCATTTAATGCTCATGTAACATTTATTTACTTAGGCAAGTCATGAGTGGATACTCATAACTCTTTTGATGTTCTTGAATTTATGAATTATGTTAATGGTGGTGGGGACTAGGAAGTTAAGATGTAATCACTTATAGAGAAATATTGTGTGGTATCCTTGCTTGATGACCTGTTAAGAGTATAAAGACTCAATATGATATTCAGAAATATGACTTAGAGTAAAGTGATAATGATGGAAATTGAAAAAAAATGAAAACATGTAGGAGAGGATTTCATCTATGTGGTTGAGTCCGTGGGTGTGGATGCATCAATTGGAATGCTATTTGTGATGAAGAACATGATATTGAAGCTAATATTAGGAAAAATATTAGTCTTTAACTACTTTTTATGAGGTAAGTTAGATTTATCTAATCCCAAACTCTTTCTCATACGTCTTCTTTTTCTTTCAAAAATAGTGATATGCCCCTACATTTTGAAAAATAAAAATATATTAAATTTTTAAATATATTTATTATAATTATATATCTATTAAATATTAATTTATTTTTTTATATTTATTATTATAAATAAATATATTCTACAAGTATTTATATATAATTATAAATATAATTAATAAATTTTTTATTTAAATGAATTTATTATTGTTTTATAATTGTTTAAATATATATTTATTCATTTATATTTATAATTAAAAAATATATTTAAAAAATGTTTATATATAATTTTAAATGTATATATATATATATGTGTGTGTAAATATATAATTATAAATATAATAAATATTTTTTTATTTAAATAAATTTATTATAAATTTATTATTATTTAGATATATTTTTATTTATTTGTAATTTCATAAATACTTTCTAAAAATATATATTTATAATTTTATAATTAAATATTTAAATTAAAATTGATTAAATAATCATTTAAATAGATAATGTATATAAATTTAAAAATTATTTTAAATGTTAAAAAATAATATATAAAAACAAAAAAAAATTCCTTTTCATATAAATTACACACATATTAAAAATATTACATGTATATTAAATAAATATATGTATAAATAAATATTAAAAATATTTTTAAAAATATTTTTAACATTTTTAATTAATATAAATTTATACATGTATAAACAAAAATAAAAAAGTTATAATAATATCAAAAAGTGAATTTGTAACAGTTACGTGAATCACAGACATATATATGTACCCATAAAATCCACACAAACATATACATATATACATGTATATACACACAAACACATACATACATGCAGTTATACGTGTACACATATTTTAAATTATTTAATATCAATATAAATATATATCTAAATAAATATATTCATTTATATATTATATAAATATTTAAATAAAATATTAATAAGTTATATTAAATATAATTATATGCACATCATGTAATTAATTTATATACATAAACTAGTAAATATTTTTACTAATATAAATTTGGTTATTTTGTTATATATAAAATTATGAAGGCAGTATTTATTTTTTTATTAAAAATTATATAAATCATTTTTATATTCTAAATGGCATTAACTGTGGACAATCCATGGGTTCAAAAATTTATTGAAGATAAAATAAAGATATCATCCAAGGGGATATAGAGAATGTAAGCCCTTGAAAAGCCACATCACCATAAAAAATCTTCTATAAAATCAACCACTGCCCCATAATTTGGATGACGGTCCCTCCTCCATGATTTTGGTAGTTTTAAAGTCACATTACCAATATCTTCTAGTGGGATTGGGTCTACCGAACCCAAGCCTAATATTGAATTGTCTATAATGGTTCCTTCGACATGGTGGGCATTGCCGATTTTCTCAGTGAACAACTCCTTGTTGTTAGAGCTCTTCAAGATGTCAAGAATGTTATGTGACCATAGATAAGAGCCATCATCAATGTCATCCATGCTGATTTTTTTCATCATCAGGTGTCTGAGACAATGTAATGAAATTCCTCCCCTGATCGGAGGTTGTCTATCCATCACTTTTACTCTGGGGAAATTTAATTGTGTTAGGGGATTCAATTGATCCCCTAGATCAATCCAAGGTTCACCCACTATTGGTAGTTATTTTTTTCATTTACATAGAAAACTATTATCAATATATTTATATTTCGTACCATTGTGATAAAAATAGGAAACCCGGTTTCTTTCCTGCCTCATCTGCACATGACTTTCAGCCTGAAAAGAATGATCCTTTTCAGAATCTTTATGATCAGAATTAGTTCCATCATAGGAGACCAATGCTATTGAGGAACCATCAGGATTGGAAGACATGGTCTTATGTCCCATGACATTATCAGCAAGCTTGTTGAATACCATTCCAGACCTATTTTTATTAGTCTAGGATTTCTTTTCCTTGACACAAACATCTTTCCATGGCTTGTTTGGAACATATTTCATAACCTATTGCAGAATTGGTTCTTGGAACCATAGGTGCCTCCTCATAGACATATCTGAATACATTGTACATTTTCGCACAACACACTCTACCTTTTTCACTTGGGGGAACTTTTCTCTTCGCCGGTGGATTTTGTATATATATGTAATCAATCACCATATGCCCAACAGTCTTTAAAAAATAAAAAAGTGGTGGGATTGATTCATGCTCAAAATTAACCTCAAACTCTCTCCATTGATAATAAGGATGAAATTATTTCAAAGGGGTTTCATCAAATCATCTCCCAACATCACGCTCACATAATTAACCCACTTGTATTCAATGGTACTATCATCTAATTTTGGCATCATACCAATGTAAGTGGAAATGTCACTGAGGATCAAGGGATTCCAAAAAAACCAATCCAAAGCATTCTAACTCATATCTAAAAATTGGCATGGTTTTTATTACGAGGGTTAAAATTGAGCCTCAACACAATGATTCGAAATATTTTAGGATTAGGTTTATAGAATCTAATATCCCAAGCAGTCGAACACTACTTTACATAATTAAAAACAAGAAGAAAATATCCCTAACTAGTTGGAATATTTTTCTTATTGTTAAATCCATAATTTCTTAATAGCATCAATTTTTGGTCATCGTCATTCAAGATTTTATCTAATTTTTCCAAGATTAGATGAAAAATGCGGGAGAATATGAACGAATCAAACATCTCCTTCAGCGCATCATGATCTACCTTAATAAAGAAACTCCCATCTTCAGATCTTGATATTTTCGGTTCATATAGGAAACATTCAAATGAAACATCTCCTTCTCAAAAGACCTCCAGGATAGTGACACCATTTATCAGAGAAAGTGACTTGGAAGACTCACTAAGGAGAGATGACCCCATGAATGATCATTTATGATCATAAACTAGAGATATCGAGACCATGGGTGTTCGACACATCCCAAAAAAATATTATAAAAGAATGTAGAAAAGTGACCTAAATAGTTGAGGGTAAACAATACTTACGTCATCAAGCATAATTAACCATTATATCTACCAATGCAGCCACATCTACTCATCCTCTCGAGTGTCAACCTCTCTTATATTGCTTTAGTATCTTCAACACATCATTTTGATTAGTATCCTCCACCTCGATTTGATGATCCACCATAGGTACATCACCATCATGTAATTTACCAACACTAACAAGTTCAATCGGTTCCTCATTATGGGCCTTCCATATCTACACATCCTTAGTGCTATCCTGGTTTTCCAAATTTAGAATGTAATCCACATTGTCAACTAATACATTTTTACATTTTTTCTTCTTGATTTCTCATAAATCTTTTCAAAATCATGAGAGTTCATAGACTCCAAAACATCAAAAAAAATTTGCTTCACAAACTCATGCACATGATCCAGCAAAGATGGGTCCAAGTCTGCAGAAGAGGCCATAACTGAAGCCATAAATAACATAGAGTGGTCAGGTGCAACTGTCCCCAAGTCATGAGGAGTAGAAAGTGAAGAATTCTGAGAGGCACCAACAACTACAAACTATATCTCAAGTAGCTAAGAGTTCATGGCAGATGAAGTAACTATAGGTATTGCCACATGCGCATGGGAAGCCAATACATGCCCAATAGAGCCTGCTATTTAGAAATGAATTTCTATTCCAGGATCTCATATGAAGTCGATGATGAAGAAACTGTAGTTGAATCACAGTCACGTCGCCATGGGAGAATGCTTCAGACAATATTAGAAACAACATTTTTCCTATAAATCTTATTTATATTACATTAAATAAATAAATATATACTTATTGTAATATAAATATCATGTAAATATATATATATATATATATTTATTTATTTACTTATAATTATAATTATATATAATTATATTTATAAATAATTATATTTAATAAAATTTGAATATAATTGTAAATAAATAATTATATATAAATTTATTTATTTATTTATTTATTTATTGTTATACAAGTATATATAATTATAAATATAATAAAAAAAATTCATTTAAATATATTTATTATAATTTTATAATTATTTAAATTAATATATATTTGTATTCATTCTAATTATAAGTAAATATATTTATAAATATATAACTTTAATTCTAAATATATTTATATCATTATATATATATCAGTATAATTATATATATCTATATATTTATTAATATTTATTTATATTTACTAATATATAAATATATATAATTATAAAAATAACAAATATATTTATTATTTGACTATTTTTTTTATAATTTAATAATTATATATATATATAATTCTAATTATAAATTATTTATTAATTAATATATTTATATAATTATAACTTTGTGTAATTACAAATATAATAAGTATTTTAATTTTTTAAATATATTTTTTACAATTTTACAATTATATATATATTTATTTATAATTATAATTATAAAAAAATATTTTTAGAAATAGTTTTACATAGTTATATATATATTTATAAATATTAATAAATAATTATAAATATACTTATATAGTTATATATATATATAATTATATATATATGTTGTCGTATATATATATATATTAATATTTAAGTATATATAATTATATATATAATAAAAATATTAATTATTTAATTATTTTTATTTTTATTTTATAATTATTTAAATACATATATTTGTTCATAATTATAATTACAAATAAATATATTTATAAATTTTTGTATATAATTATAAAAAAAATCACTCATTAATGGTAAAACTGCATCAACATGTTATTGTGGTTATACAAGTTAACATTAACATCCCTTTTAGTAAGTGCTCATAAATGTCGACACTTGAAATATTGTCCTTTGCAGTATTTCTAAAAGGAACAAACAAATAGATGATTTGAGTTGTATATTATTTTAGCATTGCTAAATGAGAATATTGAATTTTTCATGATATATAGTTGTTGATCATCTTATCCCCCATATAAAAATGAAAACGAATGATCGAATGATGGCTCTCAGCACACTCATCCCTCTTTTAAGGCCACCCACTCAGCAACACATACATGTTACTATGTTGTACTACCAGCCTAATGTGTTGATTCATCTGTATGATCACATCATATCACCTTCAATTGACAACACACTGTATCACACGCATGGCCTATAGGTTTAAACTCTTGAAGGCCTAATAAGTGGGTTGAAAATCCATTTATGGACATTTCACGTGGCTACTATAGTACAACTATATTAACCTTGATTCATGGAGGGTTGAACCATGGACATTGAAGATACTAAGTAGTGTTATGTACCACTTAGATACAGGCTTGTTGGCATTATCAATGAATATGGTAATGAAAATAATAATAAAATATCTTTATCTCCCACTCTCATTCCCTTATAATATATATTACTACTTTTTATTAGTCTTGGCAAATATCAATGTCACCATCATCAATTATTTTAATGAAGTTATCCGCATGGTTTTTAAGATATATATTCTCAAAGATTCATAGACAATTTAAAAATTTTTTAATATATAAGTGATTTATGAGGGATCGTGATTTATATTTGATCTTCAATTTCATCAAAGTCTTTTATGAGTTTATTTGGTTCATCACATCCCATATGGTATTATCATTCGAATATAACTGAATTGAGATCATATCACATCGATCATTGTTAATATCATTTTTGTTGTTCTTTTATTATATAATCAACTCCAACAAAATATATTTATAAGGAAATATATGTTTAACCATTTTTTCCAAAAAAAAATTAAAATATATTTTACCATTAAAAAAATAATTATGAACTTAAATCTTTTCACATGAATAAATCACCTTCATTTAGCTATAAAAACATATATTATCACTTTGATAATAGATATTGTGAGATAAAATGTCATTTTCAAAATAAAACATAATAATTTAAAAAATGAAAAATTAAATGGATTTACTGAAGCCCACTTACCAAAAGAAATTAATTTTTGAATTTGAGTATATGAATAAATTAGAATTAAATATAAAATAAAACCTTAAAAATTAAATTGAGGGTAAATTTAAATTGGAATAAAAATAGACATAATATAAACAAATAATAAATTTAACTATAAAGTAGAAATAAAATTGATTTTGAAAATGAAATTGAAATTTAAATTTAAAATTTAAAATAAATTTTTATGTTTAAATTGATATTGAGATTAAAAAAATTTAGTTCAAATTAAAAATTATAATCATAATTGAAAATTCACGCATAGTTTGAAATTATGAATTATAATTTGAAAAATAATATTTTAAAATGAAAATCTAAATATTAAACTGATTGTGAAATTGAAAATAATAATAAAATTTAAAAAATAATAAATATAATCAAAAATTTGAAATTAGAATTAGAGTTATAATTTTAAATTAAATTATATATATAAATTTAAAAATATGCATTTGGAATGTAAATTGACATTCAAAATTTTAAATTTTAAAATATGAAATTATTTTTTTTAAATTGGAAGTAATCATAAATAAAAATAAAATAAAATAAAATTTTAAGTTTAAATTTAAATATAAAAACAAAATTTGAATTTGAATTTATATAGTGTATTTCAAAATAAATATTGAAAAATATACTACATATAATTTATTTATATGTAAAAAATTATTAGTTTTCTATATATATATATTATAATGATAAACATGTAAATATAAAAGATTTTATAGAAATAAATTATTATTTATATTTATTTATATGTATAAATATTTACACACATATATAGACACAAAAATATATATAACATGACGTTTGACCCTAGAGAATGATGAATGTGATTTTAAAGCGATCCATAAATGGGATTATGAGGTGGATTTTAAATCAAAACTAAGTGATACATTCTTTCCAGAAGATGTAAAGATTCATGTTTGTTAAGAATTCAGTCCATTTAGAAACAAATAGAAACTAAAAAGATGTGATAAATTTGAAGATAAGGTTCCTCCAAAATACTAGTATGTCCATTGATTCCCTTCTATAATAAAGATATTTATAAACTGCCCTTAAGATTCAGGTTTTCTATTATTTTTAAATATAAATTCAACCATCCTTTATTCAATGAGAATAATAATTCATTTGAATAAAATAGGGTTCTAGGGATTACAATTAATATAATTAATTATATTCATCTGATGATAAATTTTTATTTAGAAGAGTTCTATTATCATTTTAGGATATGGACATTCTAGGATTTATTTAGATTCAAGATGAAAGTCATAAATGGTCAGGTGATTTCCATCTTGACATAGAATCTCCATTTTCTAGGTGTATATTTCATTATAAAAATTATTGGTTATTATTTTTGATGAACCAACTATGTTTCATTTTAAAAATATATTTGGTAATCCATTTAAAATAGACTATTCGATAAGAGTGATTTATAGATTTTTTTAATATATATTTTTATTGAAATGTATGTAACAATAAATTTTTCTTAAATTATCTATATTAATAATGGTTCATTTGTATATGATAATGAATTACTTTATAAAGATTAGTCATAGTTCTAATATGATTTTTCTAATGTATGAAATTCTTTGGATCAATTTTTATGATCTTCCACTTTACATGATCTTGTCACTCAAATGGTATAAAATTTAAAAATAAATGGAAGTGATTAATTTGAGATGTATAAGATGAAGTAACTATTGTGGCATGGAGTAACTGTCACACCCCGACCACTAACGCCCTTGTTTTTATTCTTTTCTCAGTCTTGTGACTCTGGGTAGAGTCAGGTTTGGGTCCGGGTTTGAATTTTTGAAGCTTTGATGTTTTCGGTGGTTCTCGGGCCAGTGTGCAGTCACCGCACTGCAAGCAGTCACTACGCATTCGGTTCGGGTGGGTGCGCGGTCACCGTGCATTCGGTCCGATCATGCGTTCGGACCTGGTGAGTGCGCGGTTTCCCACCTATTTAGATAAATAATAAAATTAAATGAATAAATTAAATTGAAAACAATTTTATAAAATGTATAACAATAATAATAACAATAATTTATAATAATAATAATATTATTATTATTATTATTGTTACTGTTACTATTATCATTATCATTTACTTTTAGTTTTTTATATTTTATTATTTATTCGTTATTTCTCTTTCTTTCTCTTTCTTTTTCTCTTTTCTTTTTTGTCTTCTTTGCTGTTCTTCCACACGGCTTTCCCCCGACAGCCCAGCAGCCTCGTCCAGAACCTCCGTCACCCACGAACTCCCCTCATGGATTCTCCGCCTTGCTTGCGTCCCGGCCTACCGACCTCTCCCCAGCCATGTGCGACCCGCACCCCAGCCGACCTGTTCGGCTCCACCCTGATGCGGCCCGGCCTCGCCCAGCCCTCTGCCTGGCGCGACCTCCCCCACCTCATGCGCGCTTGCAATACACCGGCCCTCCGCAAGGCCTCCGCCCCTCATGCAGCCCCAGAAGCATGCCTCCCTCTTGTCCGGCCTCCTTCAGCAGCGATGTATGCACCTGTGGCCTTTCCCTCCTGATGCGCGTGCCCCAGCCAACTCCCGGTGATCTCTTATTGCCTTGTTGTCTAGCTGCCTGAGCCCGGTTGGCCTTCTTCCCTGCGCAGCAGCTAGCCGCTGTGCTACCCCTCATGCACCAGCCTACTCCAGGTTCTCCCCCAGGTGCTCCGCCTATTGTAGCACCCTTTCCAGCGGCGCTCTCCTCTCATTACTGTGCACCATTCCCAGTGCGCCTCGCGCACCCCTGTTGCGCACCCCTGCTACTAGCGACGTTTACTCACTCTACCGGCGACCTATCCAGCGTCACCGCCTCCAGCCTACAACACCCTTCCCTTGCACGCAATTTATTTACAGCACCATTAACACGCACCCCTTATTCCAGCAGAAGTTCTCCATGTATCTCTCCCGCTACTGCAGCACTCCCCGACCCTTTTGCCCTACTCGGCCCGTGCTGCATGCCCCTGCTCGGTTGCACCAACCCGCGGCCAGCGCTCCGTTGCCTCTTCCCTTCAGCACCCTAGTCATCCAACTGGCCTCGTCCAGCTGTTTCACATCCCATATCCTCCCGTAGGACCTTCCCCTTTGGATCTACCCCTCTGCCTTGCTGCTACACCTTCTGCCAACCCCGAATCCTTTCCTTGCAGCAACCCTGAAGCCGTCCAGTGCCTCCTACTCCAAGCGACGTCACCACGCCCTGTTCCCAAGACGCGCCTCCTCCTCTTTTGGCATCTCCATTGCTACACCCCCGATACCTCTCTCTCTCCTGCCCGCTTCCCCTTGGCCTCCCCTACTCCGCCTGCACCCAGCCAGTGTGCCCCCGCCTCACAGCCGTCGTCCGGCAGCACCTCCTGTGCCTCTGACCTGCTCTGGCAACCTCCGGCTAGTAGTGTTGTAGGCCCTTTGTGCACACGCCCATCCCTACTTTATCCGTCCAGCAGTGGCGCTGCGTCCCGACAACTTTCTCCTTTGCTTCACTAGCCGCAGACCTCCTTTCGGCAGTGGCACACCTTATTCTCAATTGGGCACGCGAAGGATGCCCGCCGCTGAAGGCAAGTGATTTGGGGTTCCTTCCATTTCACCCTCTCCAATGTCGAGGAAAGTGATATATTGTTTATTCTTTTGAATTATTTAAAGTCAGTCCTTCTGTGATTTTAGTTGTTTTGCAATTGCTTCAGCGTGTTGGCAAGGAAAACCCGCGATACTGCGGTCATCGTCTTGTGCATGCTTGTGCGCCCTTGCAAGGCATGGCGTGTCATCATGTTGGAGCTGCGAATCGAGGTAGGTCCCCCACTGGACTCACCTTTAAATTTATAATTTATTAATTTCTTGATTTTTTATTAATTTTAATAAATAAAAAATAATATAAGATAATTAATTGTTAAATGATTATTTTTTGTAAAAAGAGCAATTTATTTTATACCGAACTCTTGAAATATTTTCTTGACGAGAAGACACCCAATAGTGAAAGAATGCCATTTTGGCCTTTAAACATAATTTATGGAATTTAAAATGTGGTTCTGGTGTTAAAGATAAATGATTTCTTCTTAACAAGTGTTTCGTGTTTTCTTGAGAAATGAGGTTTTCTTTAAAATTGGTGAAGGCCTGTTTGTCACTTTAATAAAATAAATTATTTTGGAAAACCCACTTAGGGGAGAATTTTTGTGTGCGTTGATTGAGTGAGATGTATGTGATTTTTGTGCATCGTGACTATTTGATTTACATTGTGGACGCACCCATGTGTATTGCATGTGTTGACAAGGGAACCTGGCATAGTGAGTGAATCTTCTGAAAACGATTGCTACACTATTTAGATTACCCACTGGCTAGTGGCCCCATAGCAGGGGAATACTGAGTTATTACTGATATGGGGATTGGGCCCCTCGGTTAGGCCATGTAGGGCTATGCCGGGCATTAGGGCGTAATGACGTCATCGTGTTAGGGCATGCCTTCAAGATGAGTCAGATGTATAGTACGTTCTGGATTGTTCACGATCTCCTAGGTTTGACCCATGTTTCCTTTAGTGTGTATTTGTGTGTGGTGGACAATCGAGAGGTGTAGTTCGGTTGCAGGCCTATGTGCACCACTTTTCCATTTTCCCGGGGTGTGTGTTGTGTGCTATGTGTGGTTTTCCATTGGCTAATAACTGAAGTCTAGATTTCTAAATTGTTCGTAGAAAAATGTTTTCAAAATTAATTGTATCTATTCCATTCAAACATTAAACTTGTTTTTTTATATTAAAAATGGCAAGGGACAGATACTTGTTTTAGAAACGAAAGTGCGTGTGTGTGAAAACCAATATTTTTTTATATTTAGTTCAAACCTGTAATTGGTAAATTTATTTATTTAATGGTTGTGCATTGGGAATAGATATCAGGCTAGCCTACTGAGTTTTAATACTCACATCTATAGTTCTTTTTGGTTTTTAGTGTTTGTGCAGGTTATAGCTTGTGTGCGTTCGCCTTGGGTGATGTTTGGTCGTGAGTTGGAGAGTGACCCGCGAGGTCACACAGAGATAGTGGTTGTTTATTTCGGTTAGTTTTATTTTCTTTTGTTCTTGTTAGTTACTTTACTTTATTTATTTTGTGTTGCTCTGTTTATTTTCTGATGCTTTAATTATTTATTTTTATTGGTCGAAATCGTACCCACTTGCTTTCTGTTGATGCCATGGCGCTTGTCGCCAGCCCGAGAGTATCGGGAACGCCTCTCGGGTCATGTCACGGACCGACTCGGGTGACCGGTTCAGGGTCGACACGGGTTGGTTCGTGACAAAATTGTATCAAAGGGGGTCGGCCCTTGGGGGACCTCATTTTTCAGAGTGCCCTTTGTTATTTGGGATGTCCGATAGAAGGAGATTAGGACTATCGGG
The DNA here is from genome assembly GCA_963277665.1 of Viscum album. NCBI lineage: Eukaryota > Viridiplantae > Streptophyta > Magnoliopsida > Santalales > Viscaceae > Viscum > Viscum album. The sequence goes on from OY728150.1 coordinate 1,660,516,877, forward strand.
GCTCAGGAGGTAGGTTATGGGTCGGTGCCTGATCACCACTGCTCGTGACGAGACCTGAGTTACCAGGGTTAGTCCGGGATTTGGATATTTTATCTTTGGTTGTTTTGGATTGAGGGATGACAATGGAGGAGAATTGATTCACTTTGCGGACTCACATGGGGTGGTGACCCATGTGGAGTCCAAGTGTCCGGTTTAAGCTCCTCTTAGTGTTATGCCTTACTCGGGGCATGGCTCACCACCATGTTGCTGGGTCAGACATGTGCACTAGTTCCTCATTTTAGTGGGTTATTTTTTTCTTTTGTTTTTTTATTCTCAGTTGGTTTGAGTGTGCGTTAAAAGTGAAACTAGTTTTGAAATGGAAAAGTGTTTCTTCCAAATTGTTTTTGAAATTACTAAAGTGGGTTTTTAAAGAGAAGGTGTGTTGGTTTAGAAAAACTTGGTATGTGTTTGTATTTGGTAAGGAAAAAGAAGTTTTTGAACCTTGACACTCCTTATGGAGGGTCACACGTGCGTGGGTATGTATGGAAAGTGTGTGGGGGCACTTGTTCACAGATTATGTGAGCAGGATTGAATAAACGCACGTGTGATGGTTCATAAAGTGCCATAGGTGAGTTTTGAAAATTTTAAAGAAATAACGGTTTTCAAAAAGTGATTTCTCCTTGTGTTGTATATGTTTGAATTATGGGACTATTTCCCTTGGCTTGTGTCGTTTCTTTGATTGAGTTTTGGCTTGATTCCTATTTCGATGGTGTTTCTCGTGTAGTCATGAGTATGCCGCCCGGAATGCCTCCAAATGTTTCCAATGAGTTATTCTCAGTTCTCAGTTCTTTTTTTTTTGTGTTGCTTGTTTTTTGAGGTAATTGAAGTCTGTTAGAGGTAGTTGTATTGTTCTAAGAGAATGTGTGTCTTCAGGTTGTTGGGAACTCCCAGGATAGTTAAGGTTCGTACCTCGCAAGAGTTATTTGAGGGTTCTGTTTTGGACGAGTAATAATGAAATGTCTCATCATCATTAGAGTTTTGGGTGTGACTAATGGTGGTAGACTTCCACGAAGGTTCCTCATCTGGAAAGGAGTGCAGGCCGATGGAACCTGTCTTCAAGAAAATATCATCGTCGGTACCAACTCCTACTTCGTCGGACCGCTCTCTTGTGCGCCACCAGTATGGCATGTCCGGACATTCTAAGTCGTCATGTTGCATCCCTTTGAAAATGTACGACCATCGGGGTTGTTGGAATCATTGAACGGAAGAAGGAGTTAGAGACCATAAGATGAAAATGCCTGACTGTGAGGCAGGAGATGCTTCAGCTATCATGGCCCCATCCACAGGTCTCGGGGTGAAGCTCGTGCGCAGTCAGGAGTTGTTGAGGGTGTGTGGAACCTCAGTCTAGATAATGCCTTTGGATTTGGAATGGAAATATCCAAAATTTCCCTTATTCGACTCTCTTCGCTGTCGTATGCTCATCCTTTGTCGTGGTGGTGTGATGAGCTCTTTTCCCCACTATCCAAGCGGTCTTGTTTACCCTCAATGTGGTTTTTAAGTTGATTGGTCTTTTTGAATGGTGTGGGCCCATGAATAGACGGACCTGTTCTGTTTTTGAGTTGGTCCTAGCTGTGTTCGTTAGGGGGATGTTTGGTTTCATCAAATTAATGGGCGGTGTTTCGGGATCCTTTCTGAGTTCGGGTTAGGAGTTCCGTAGTATCTGGTTGCGGTGAGGATTTTATTTGGTCGGTGTGAGAGGTGTTGAGTTAATCTCGTATTCTCAGGGTGTTGTGTCGTTTCGTAGCAAGATTTCTGTTTAAGTCTCTAACTGTTGTTCGGTCAATGTGGAGAAATTAAATGGGTTTAGTTCTGGAGTTCCCGTGTTTGCCCCCTCAGGGGTGGTATTATTGGGTTTCAGGGTTTCCATATTAGTACATTCTTGTGGTGGGGAGAACACTCTCGTGTTCTCCCCTCAACCTCAGGCTTCGGTTGTCCTTTGAATTGGTCGGGTGTGACCTGGGTAGAGTAAGGTCATCCCGGGATTCACGTTTTTCCCCCAGCTTTTTCTGGGTGTGAACTCGAGTTATGTTAACTGTTGGCTTGGTGACTATCTTGGGGCAGAAAGTGTCTGTGGTGGGGAGAATTGTCACACTCCGACCACTGACGCCCATGTTTTTATTCTTTTCTCAGTCTTGTGACTCTTGGTAGAGTCGGGTTTGGGTCCGGGTTTGAAATTATGAAGCTTTGATGTTTTCGGTGGGTCTCGGGCCAGTGCGCAGTCACATCACTGCTAGCAGTCACTACGCATTCGGTTTGGGTGGGTGCGCGGTCACCAGGCATTCGTTCTGATCGTGCGTTCAGACCTGGTGAGTGCGTGGTTACCCACCTATTTAGATAAATAATAAAATTAAATGAATAAATTAAATTGAAAACAATTTTATAAAATGTTTAATAATAATAATAACAAAAAATTATAATATTATTATTATTATTGTTACTGTTATTATTATCATTATCTTTTACTTTTTTTATATTTTTTTATTTATTCTTTCTTTATCTTTCATTCTCTTTCTTTTTCTCTTTTTTTTCTTCTTTGTTGTTCTTCCACGCGGTTGTTCCCCGACAGCCCAGCAACCTCGTCCAGAACCTCTTTCGCCCCCCCGCTCCCCTCCTGGATTATCCGCCTTGCTTGCGTCCTGGCCTACCGACCTCTCCCCAGCCATGTGCGACCCGCGTCCCAGCCGACCTGTTCGGCTCCCACCTGCTGCGGCCCGGCCTCGCCCAACCCTCTGCCTGGCACGACCTCCCTCACCTCATGCGCGCTTGCAATCCACTGGCCCTCCGCCAGGCCTCCACCCCTCATGTAGCCCCAGCAGCATGCCCCCCTGTTTTCCGGCCTCCTTCAGCACGCTGTATGCACCTATGGCTTTTCCCTCCTGTTGCGCGTGCCCCAGCCAACTCCCGGTGATCTCTTATTGCCTTGCAGTCCAGCTGCCTGTGCCTGGTTGTCCTTCTTCCCTGCGCAGCAGCTAGCCTCCGTGCTACCCCTCATGCACCAGCCTGCTCCAGGTTCTCCCCCAGGCGCTCCACCTATTGCAGCACCCTTTCCAGCGGCGCTCTCCTCCTTACTGTGCACTATTCCCAGCGCGGCTCGCGAACCCCCGTTGCGTACCCCTGCTACTGGCGCCGTTTTCTCCCTCTACCGGCGACCTGTCCACCGTCGCCGCCTCCAGCCTGCAGCCCCCTTCCCTTGGTCTCAATTTTCGGACAGCACCCTTAGCGTGCACCCCTTATTCCAGTGGAAGTTCCCACCTATATCTCTCCCTCTCATGCAGCACTCCCCGACCCTCCTGCCCTACTCGGCCCGTGCTGCACGCCCGTGCTCGGTTGCACCAACCCGCGGACAGTGCTCCAGTGCCTCTGCCTTGCAGCGCCCTAGCCATCCAAATGGCCTCGTCCAGCTATTTCACATAGCTTCTCCTCCCACAGGACCATCCCCTTTGGATCTACCCCTCTTCCTTGCTGCTACACCTTCTGTCGACCCCGAATCCTTTCCTTGCAGCAACCCTGACACCGTCCAGTGCCTCCTTCTCCAAGCGATGTCGCCACACCCTGTTCCCCAAACGTGCATCCTCCTCCTTTGTCATCTCCATTACTACACCCCCTGTACCTCTCTCTCTCCTCCCCGCATCCCCTTGGCCTGCCCTACTCCGCCTGCACCCAGCCGGTGTGCCCCCGCCTCACAGCCGTCATTCGGCAGCACCTCTTGTGCCTCTGACCAGCTCTGACATGCTCCGACCAGTAGTGGTGTAGGCCCTTGTTGCACGCGCCCCATCCCAACATTATCCATCCAGTAGTGGCGCTGCGTCCCGACAACATTCCCCTTTGCTTCACTGGCCGCAGACCTCCTTTCGGCAGTCACACACCTTATTCTCAATTGGGCGCGCAATGGACGCTCGCCACTGAAGGCAATTGATTTGGGGTTCTTTACATTTCACCCTCTCCAATGTCGAGGCAAGTGTTATATTCTTTATTCTTTTGGATTATTTGAAGTAAGTGTTTCTGTGATTTTAGTTGTTTTGCAATTGCTGCAGCATGTTGGCAAGGAAAACCCACGATACTGCGGTCATCATCTTGTTCCTGCTTGTGCGCCCTTGCAAGGCGTGGCACGTCTTCATGTTCGAGCTACAAATCGAGGTAGGTCCCCCACTTCACTCACCTTTAAATTTAGAATTTAATTATTTATTAATGTTTTTTTTAATTTTAATAAATAGAAAATAATATAAGATAATTAATTGTTAAATGATTATTTTTTGTAAAAAGAGCTGTTTATTTTATACCAAACTCCTAAAATATTTTCAGGACGAGCAGACACCCAGTAGTGAAAGAATGCCAGTTTGGCCTTTAAACATAATTTACGGAATTTCAAATGTGGTTCTGGTTTAAAAGATAAATGATTTCTTCTGAACATGTGTTTCGGGTTTTCTTGAGAAACGAGGTTTTTCTTTATAATTGGTGAAGGCCCGTTTGGCACATTAATAAAATAAATTATTTTGGAAAACCCACTCCAGGGTGACTTTTGGTGTCTGTTGATTGTGTGAGCTATATGTGATGTTTGTGCATCGTGACTGTTTGATTTACATTGTGGACGCACCCCTGTGTATTGCCTGTGTTGACATGGGAACCTGGCATAGTGCGTGAATTTTCTGAGAACGATTGATGAACTAGTTTAGATTACGCACTGGCTAGTGGCCCCATAGCAGGGGAATACTGAGTTATTGCTACTATGGGGATTGGGCCCCTCGGTTAGGCCATGCAGGGCTATGTCGGGCGTTAGGGCGTTATGACATCATCGAGTTAGGGCATGCCTTCAGGATGAGTCAGATGTATAGTACGTTCTTGGATTGTTCACGATCTCCTAGGTTTGACCCATGTTTACTTTAGTGTGTATTTGTGTGTGGTGGACAATCGAGAGGTCTACTTCGGTTGCTGGCCTATGTGCCCCACTTTTCCCTTTGCCCTTGGTGTGTGTTGTGTGCTATGTGTGGTTTTCCTTTGGTTAATAACTGAAGTCTAGATTTCTAAATTGTTCGTAGAAATTTTTTTTTAAAAATAAAATGTATCTATTCCTGTCAAACATTAAACATGTTTTTTTAAATTAAAAAGGTCAAGGGACTGATACTTGTTTTAGAAATGAAAGTGTGTGTGTGTGAAAACCAATATTTTTGTATATTTAGTTCAAACCTATAATTGGTAAATTTCTTTATTTAAAGGTAGTGCATTGGGAATAGATATCGGGCTAGCCTACTGAGTTTTAATACTCACGCCTATAGTTCTTTTTCTGTTTTTAGTGTTTGTGTAGGTTACATCTTGGGTGCGTTCGCCTTGGGTGACGTTTGGTCGTGAGTTGGAGAGTGACCCGCGAGGTCACACGGAGATAGTGGTTGTCTTTTTCGGTTAGTTTTATTTTCTTTTGTTCTTGTTAGTTACTTTAATTTGTTTATTTATTTTGCACTGCTCTGTTTATTTTCTACTTCTTTAATTATATATTTTTATTGGGCGAAATCGTTCCCACTTGCTCTCTATTGATGCCCGGGCGCCTGTCGCCAGCCCGGGAGGATCGGGAACGCCTCTCGGGTCATGTCATGGACCGACTCGGGTGACCGGTTCAGGGTCGACACGGGTTGGTTCGTGACAGTAACTAAGTATTTTCTAATACATTAGTCACTATGTAGAATAAGGACATTACTCCATTGAATACTAATTTTCTTGGAACATTTTTTCTAATTCTATTAAGAAGTAAAATCAAGGTGGGGTAATTACTGGAACTCATGAGCATAGTGATTTGATTAAAGGGAATATGAGTTTTTTAAGTAGTAGTGTTTGTGAGAGTCACCCAAATAGTTGAATTCTAGAGTCTTGTGATCAAAAGGATGTTGATATATTGGTCTCAGTGATATAACATGTCACACCCCTAATTGTAAGAACCCTTGTATTTATAGAATAATACATTTCTATTTCTATTAATTTTTATGAATATGATATTATCATTACATTAAAGGGTATTATTTGTCTAATAGATTATATAACACTCAACAATGAGTTCCTTTGTAATCTTACGTTGTGCACAACAATGAGTTATATGGAAAATTAAAATAATAATATTATTATTTTAAATGGTTTTTAAAGTCTTGTCATTGTATTGGAATGATTGAAAATAATTTACTATATTATGATTTTAAATATTTATTAAATTATTTTACAGATATCAAATGAATATTATAGGCTACAAATATGAATGAATCTGATTTGAAGCATGAAACACCCTAATATTTTTTTAAAGGTCATTTTACCGTCTTTTAATGGAGAACCCTTTTTAAATGTAGTTTTTGTAAATTTTATATGTTATATTTAAAAATATAAAATTTTTCTTAAGAATATAAACATCAAAATTTACTTTGGTCAAAATTTTGGTATTTAAATGATAAAGTTCATTTTTTAAGGAATAGTGAAATATAATGTATTTTAATTCAAAACTACATTTTAATCTAATTTATTTATATAGTAAGATTTTCATTTAAATTGTATTTAAAGTATACATGTATTAATTTTTAGAATTTAATTCAATTATATTAATTGTATATAATTTCACTTTTAAATTTGACATAAACAAGTGTCAATTATTTGATTGTTATTACTTCTTAAAACCCTACTTCATTGTTTCGACAATGGGAATTAATTTTGAATTAATTAGTAAAACTTATGTGGTTTGAATTTGGAAAATGTTTTTCCATATTTGGAATCAGTAATACTAAATTTTGTAAATTGGTACCTTTTTATTTTTAGACCTTATGAATAGTTACTTCAGTACTTATTTTATTTACTATAGTTAAAGGATCAATCTGGTAAAAAAGTGTAACAAAATAATATTATAATAATATTAAACTACCACAACACATTTCATAATACTATTTTATGATATAGTTCCAACCATGGAATCCTTGGGTCCACATGGGGACCCCATGGAGCCACATGGATTTGAAAAGTACATTTTATAAGAATTAATTTTGAGTAAAGAATAATGTAACATAAAAATGTATATTCAAGTAAAAAATTATATGGGGTTATATAAGTGAATTTTTTTATAATAAATTTTTATTATATATATAAAAATATTTCATACATCTTGGTATTTTATTTATAATTTTTATATATCAAATAGATATATTTATTTATGATACAATAATGATGTAGTAATTGCCTTATTAATGAATGATTTAAATATGCGAGATTATAAATATCAAAATTAATTTCTTTTGAAACTTTTTATACCATAAAATATGTTTATTTATGACATCGACTTTTTATATTTGAAATAATGAATTTTTTTTTGAATGAATCAAGTTGTTATTCATTTTTAAAAAGTCATGAAATAAATAGTATAAAAATTGACATAAATGAGTTTTTAAAAAGAAATACAATTTTATGAAATGATATAAAAGTCGTAAAAATATAATATTCATCAAAATTAATTATATAATGCTGAAAATGTAATCAATGAACCACCTTTGGTTTGATTGTCATTTTATAGTAACTATATTAACTATATATCGAGAATATACAAGAAGACATGGTAAGAGTAAAATTAGTTCACTAAGGGTTAAACCAAAAAAAATAAGGTTATATTTTCGACATAGAAATGTATAAAACCTATTGGTTGGGAGTTTTTTGAACACAAAACATTTTAAATTTGAAAAATATGACTTTAAAACCATTTGAAACCGAAAATATTTTTATAATAAAATAATATTTCAATACCTTCCTAAAGTTCCCCTCATCCTCTAATAAAAGGGAATCACCTCTAACCGTTTTCAACACCTATAAAGCACATTTTATTGTCCAAAAGCATCCCAAATAATCTCCCAAAATCCCTATAATCCGTTTATAAGCAAGACATTTGGAAGAAGGCAATTCGGGAATTTGTTTTAGCATAAATCAAAAGGAGTTAACCGATTTGAGGTAATGACTTCTCTCAAATTTCTCACATTTATTTTCCTTCTCCAACACCCTAAACTATATTTATTACATTATTTAATAAAAAATCTTGTTTATAAATTATAATCTGATTTTTTTGTGATAATTATTTGTACTAAACATACACAAACATCCATCTAAATAATGAAACCATACTGTTTCTATGTACGTCAAACAACAGTCTCACGAAACGATGATTGTTCGATTTTAACCTACCACCTATCATGGTGTCCATTATGATGGAACTGTATTTATGTATGATATATATTATATTTGTTTTTCTTTATGATACTATAATTTTTATTTACAAATAAAATTTTATGCTTTTAATGAAGTGTAAATATGTTAATTTCATTTGAGTAAGTGCAGACTATTTCCCCCACAAAGTGATATGACTCGTTCTTGTGATACATGGATTGTATAAAATATAGAATTAATGACCTTATTTAATAAATATATATTATGGTATTATACTGAAATTATAAAATACCTATGTATCATTTATTTTTCAATTCTTTAATATGACAAATAAATGAAAGTAGCAATCATGAGTATGTACGACTTACCATCTCCATGAACGGTGCATTTCATTTAGTATCTCCAAAAATTATAGACTATTATAAATACATATATAATAGATATATATGATATTTAATTCATGTATAATATTCCCGAGATAATGTACTTGTGACCACAGAGACAATTTGTAATTATAACAGGTTAATTTTCGACTCAAGTACCCAATAACGACAAAACGCCTGATATTAACTTAAATAATAATTTAACATTTATAATATGGTAATAAGTGATATAAAAGTAATAATAAAATTTAAATGTTTCACAAGAAATTAAAAATTAAATTATGTTTTTTAGTAATAAAGAGGAATATACGTGATGAATCAGACTCATGGTTAAGGATTGTTTCACCCTCCTCTTTTATTAAAAGATTTATTTAATGTTATGTCTTTTAATTTCTATTTTCTTATGTTGGGAAATGTTCTCCTATATCCTTATTTATTTAAATTTGATGTCAATGTGATGGGAGACACTTCTTTCTCCCATCAAATCATTTTCTGAATTTCAATATGATGTAGTTAGGCAACCTAATTTTCATTATAGAATTTGTCTCAATCACCTTTCATTGAGGCATGTTTTGATAATATACACTTCCTTCATTTACATAGGGTATAATAAAACACTTTTACATTTACTTTCAATCAAAGTTATTATTTTATCTAAGAAGCATTTTACAAAATGACAAAAAGAATATTTTAACGTATGCGGCGACAATGTCCTCTTTGTCACTGTAAATGTTATTTGGATTTCTATATAAGACATAATATTTTTAAAAGAAAATTAAATACCTTATTCTATTTGGGGGGGGTTATAGAAAATAATTTTTTAAATGGATTGAGTATTTAAATATCTTGAAATTATTTCTTGGGATTTCAAATTATATATTATTACTAAAATGTTGATATTTACAATATTTTATGTGATATGATTATATAATGGTACTTGGACATTTTATTAGCGGTTAAATGATAAACCAATGATAGGTGGTTATGTGATAAACCAAATTATGGGTGGTTTTGTGATAACACAAGGACATGTTGTAATATTCTAATATCAAATGCATTGGTTATAGAAGTCGATTTTATGGCTATTCCATTAAGTGATATATATGGAATTTTCCGATATGGTTATTCCATTTAAGTATCTTTATGTCCCAAGTTACCTTTAATTGCTATTTGTTTCATTCTATTAGATTTATGGTAATATTTTGGTTACAAAAGGTTAAGAAATGAGCTTATATTCATTGAAGTGTTTTTAATACTTCTTAAAGGTGGAAATTATTATTTTATGATAATGTATTCATGGTTTTAAAGTTATCAAATTACTAATAGATTTATTTCATTATGTATCCCTTTAGGAGCTTTTAAATATAATCCCATGTTTTGAAATGTTTTTCACAAGACATAAATGAGAATAGAGTCAAGGATGGGATCATGAAAATTTTATGCTGTTAAAACATGAAATAATTTCATGTTTTTCAAGAGTTTTTATTTTATAAAAAATTGTATAGTGAGTAGAAATGTCTACTTGTAATAATCAAGAAGTTATGTATATGTTATGAATTAGTTCTCTAAATCACTAAACCTGAAAATATCCTCGATGTGAATTAAATTCAAATTATTGATTTTTCTCAAGGATAAGTAATGATTAAGGATGGGGCCTTATGCCAATAAACACATATCTATTATATTACGTATTTTTGGTACAACTAATTTTATGTAACATTCCTGAGTGTTTTTAAGTAAAACTTTTGGTTTTAGTTGGATATAAGAAGTATCACAGTCAGTGCACAGTTAGAATAAATTGGGTGACGACCTAGTACATACTTTGTGGCCCAATTAGTGACCCTTTCCATGGTGCATATCTTAGAAAATGGACATTAACCCCTCAAAGTAAACCATGTGTAAAATATTCTTCTTAGAAAGAGGTGTCCCACAGTTGGTGCATGGTCTGTTTGATCATGTATCCAAACCATCAAGCCTTCCATGTCTTAAAAAAGATAAATAACTCTTAGATAGAGGTGTCTAATGATTGGTTCATGGTCTAGAAGCTCGTGCGGCCAACCCATTCATCCATCTAGATCATCAAAAATATAAAAAAATGTTTTAATAATAATGAAAATATTATAATAATTATTGTAAATTTTATTATTATTATTCTATTTTTATTAAAACATATTAAGGGGATTCATCTCCTCTTATCCCTCTCATCGCATCCCCCCACCACCTCCACCCTTGTTCGTGAAACCCTAGGTGAAGGGAATCCCCATGTGCGTGCCACCACCTCCTCCCCTCTCCTTTCAGCATCCAATTTTTTAATCGATTTCTTGTGTGATCTCTTTGGTTTTTTTTGAAGTTTGATTAAGGACCATTCATTCTATGACCATCTATGGTAGAGAGTTATTATTTGGTTTCGGTGCATCTAGGATCTCCTTGGGATTACTTTTGACTGTTATTATCAATGAAGACTTTCATGTGTATACATGGGTAAGCACACACACACATACATATATATATATCCTCCTTATACATATTCCCTCAGAGTGAGAGGAATATGCACATTATGTCAAATGATATATATATATATATATATTTGTGTGTGTTTTGGAATGTTTATATGCATATGAAGCAGTTTAAGTTTCTATCATCCAACGAAGTGTGTTTTGATGTAGGATCCCTATGTCCAAGACATTAATTTAAAAATAATATTTGGTTTCTTGTTTTATTGGCTGTTTTTATTATATTATGAATTATTTGAAATATGAAAAATGATTGTAACTGATGAAACTAGCCTATTTTTTATTTCCATATTTTTTATCCTCATTCATGATATTTTTTTTGATAAATCATGTTTCAAAAATAATTGTTTTGAAATTTCAAGCACACATGTTCTTGATTTAAACTCTAAAATCATTTATTTCTACATGTGGGAAAATATCAAAGATGTTTTTCTCCTTCAACATATTATTCTCTTTAAAATTATTATTGCATGTTAATATTTCAAAAGTGTTTAAAAAATGGTATTTAAATAGTAAATGGTTATTTTCAACTGATGTGGCTCATTTGTTACCTTTTAATGTTTTCTTGAAAATAGGGTTCCTCTATGGATACTCTCTATTCTTGGAGGAATTCTCATGGATAGTATCGAGAGGTGGGTCTTAGAATGTATGGTGTCTATCCTTGTGTTTATGTTTTATTCCTCACCTCTAGAATTTCTTATAGCCATGGTATCATAGTCATCACCGAGAGAGTTGAGAGATTGTTTCTATTTAGTTTTTATTATACAGACTAGATCCCCATAGATTATTCATGTGGATCGGGCCACCTGAGAGGCTAGTTTAGAGAAACTGAGTTGGTTATTGACAATGGATCACATCAATAAACCGATATATTAATAACAAATCAAGTATGTATAGGTTCAATTCACTTGGTGCCTTATTATGTCCCATTATAACTATTTCACATGTATTCTAATTTCAATTATTTTTTAACAAATATATTAAATCATTTTAACTATTATGATTCTACTAGAATCTCATACATAAGAACTTGTGGGATTGTTTTACTGATTCTCAATGAAATTCATCTTGGATTCACGTTACTTCATAAAAATGCATTTCCAAAGAATTTATTATTATTTAGAAACTATTTAATGAAAAATAAAGTAAAATGGGTTTTTTAAATTATTAAATTGTTAAATTATTTTGAGAGTTATTGAAAACCTTATTTTTAATATTTTAATTTTAAACTAGCATGATAATATTACAATTTTAATGGTATGAACTATTGCTTGGTTCTCCTTTTGGAATCCCCATTTAAAATCTAAATTACCATTCCTAAACAATATTTTTAGTTTTATGATCTTCCATTTATGGATCACCCTCAAAACGATTGTAGTTCTATGATAGATGTTGATCCAATAGGTCACTTTGAAATATTCATATCCATTTAGTTTTATTTATTTTTCTAATTATAGTTTTTCATTTTAAAATATTGTTTTTTCATTTATCTTTATTTTATGGGCCAAATCATTCCCATTGAGGTTTTATCTAATTTCTACTATATGTTCCCAGCCCGGAAGGATTAGAAATTCCACTTCGGCCTCATTGTGGACTGACTCTGGTGACCGACCAAGGGTTGACTAGGTTTGGGTTATGAAAAATTGGTATCAAATCATAACCCTTATTATTTTGGGAATTATATGAGTTTGGTTATATGATTTTTATAATTTATGTGTTCAGTCCTGGGTACGTGCTTCATCACCACTTATTCGAAATGATTCTTGAATTTCTAGGGTTGTCGTGGACAGTCTTGATTCAAAATTCAAGATTAGATAACAGGTGTTTTCATGGTCCTTTTTTTTGTTTGATCATTTGTAGTTGGTTTTTAGGATATTGTTATTATTATGGTATAAATTCAGAGGGTGATTTTTTTGTGAATAGTCTATGAGACAATTCATGGACCATGAAAATACCTCAGATGACCTCTGATGTGCTCACCTATATGGCACATGACTAAACGACTCATGAATCCAATCCAAGTATAGAGGATGTTCCTTAGAGAATTTTCTATTTTTCATTGAGTATTGGGTTTTTTTGTATTTTTTAGATGATTTTGGGGTGTTTCTATTGGATTTTTTAATTGGAATTCATTTTATCAAATATTGTTTTCCAAAATGAAAACTTTTGGTTGTTTGAATTTGATATTAATCGTTTTGGAAATAGAAATCATTTTTGAAATGGAATGCATTTGTGAAAAATTCAAATTTTGGAATAGTTATGTGAAATGTGAAATGACATATTCTTTGAAATTTGGAAATGTTTTTTTAATGATAAGGGGTTGTTTATAAAATATATTGATCATGCTGTAATGTGAGGTTTGGAATGATATTTTTCTATTATACCCTTACTACCCCAATGGATTCACACATTTATGAATGTATTGATGTGGTAATTGGATGGATGTGGGTGTGTATGGAGGCATAATTGAGTCGGAAGGGATTCATATATTTATGGATTCATGGAATACCAATAGTGGTTGTTTGGGTTTTATGGCTTGTTATGCTTCCTAATTTTTTTCAAAAAATATTGGGTTTTAATGTTAGAAAAAGTTGGATTGTTTGATTTTACCTTATTGTGTTTGGGGTGTTAATTTTTGGTATTTGTCTTTAAAGTGTTGGGGGGATGATTGAAATTATGTTTTGATTTTGGGTTGTTGATTTATGATTGAGATGTGGATATTTTATTTTTTATGCACATTAGGTTGTTTCAAATTTTCTTGTTTTAAGTGTATATTCCAGAATAGTCCATGAAAATTATAGATGATTGGTCTATGAGGTGTTATCCTTGGTTGTATAAGTGGAGGTATGTTTTGGGAATCAGTACATATAATCATTTAATGGTTTTAACTTCTCAATATTGAGGTGGTTTGAGTATTTTATGAAATTATAAAAAAAACATTCTTCCTATATTCTCATTGATGACTCTACCAGGACTCCAAATCGAGTAGTGGGGTAGGAGTCCTTCAGTATATTAGACCACACACAGGTACTTTTAGGTGTTTTTATACCTTCATAAATAGAAAAATGTGTTCATACTTCGATTATAAGAACTCGTTCTGTTTGGTATGGATGCTTGTTTCAACAAAAGGGTGTTCAATAAGTCACACTACCAGAAGTGATTGTTTCAGTTGAATATAATTAGCCTTTTAAAGTGGGGATGTATATGAATCAAGACTTTAGGGATTCATCCCTAGGATTTAGATTTAATATTTTTATGTGGTAATGGATTATTCAGATATATTGTATTTTGACTTAATCGTTTATCTTCGACACTCGAGTGGAAACATTTTAAGTGTCCTTTTGTTTTGGCTTCTGATTTTCGAAAATTATTATTTGGAGATTTGGGAGGCATCTTTTATTTAAATATCATACTTTGAGATCATTTTGCATGGTAAATATTGAAGGGATAACCTTTTTGGAATAGGTTTTGTTTTGGGAATGATGTTATACATTGGTGGAATTGTGAATCACAAACTGGTTTAGTGTGTGGTTTTTATTTCCTTGGTTTCATTGTTTTTAAGTGGAAAATATTATGTTGAGTGTTCTACATAGTTATGTTACCGGAATTGTGAGTTCCATAATGGGGGGAAGACCCACTCTGGGTATCATTTACGGCTTCTCTTATGATGTTCGGGTGTCAAATGGGACGTTAAGAGGAAACATATTTGTTATAGGTTTTGTCTAGATTTTACTATTATTTAATCTTAGAAAATTAATGTTTTGATAGAAATATAAAATTGTGGGGAGACTACTCAGAAAAAAACCTCATGGTGAAACTATCATGTTAGTTATTTCACTTCCACTTTTGGGAATTGTGAATCTTGTCACTACTTTGTGTCTTTATTTCCACCCTGCCCAACCTCGATCACAGTAGTTGGTTAGCTTGTATATTGGGAAATGTGATAGATGATTGATTATATCCTAAGATTTCATGATGTGATTATGTTTCTGATAATTATGTTAGGATTTGAGGTGTTCTTTGTTTTGAGGTTATGTTTGGAGATATAAGTCTTTCTATTTTTATCCCTTTGCATTATAGTTTGAGTTCTGGTGTCACATCTATTTATTATTTTGAATAAAAAGATATTTCCATGAGAATTTTATTACTATATTCTTTTTGGATCTCAAATATTCATGTTTTTGGAGAAATGGAGTTCTTACTTTTTTGTCTCCAAGTCGTAGAGGCTTTGTTTTGAATTTTATTGTATCCTTACCTCATGCCTTAATCAATGGATACATTTGGGACTTTCTGTTGTAAGAATGTGTAATGGTGGGGATTATTGTCACACCCTGGCCAGATAATTCTCTATTTTTATATTTATTTGTGGACTTACCTTTATTTTGATTCATTCTAGGGTACTTTTTTTTATAAAATTTCTAGTTTTTGGGTAGATAGATGAAGATTCACAGTTGATGCATGTAACACCCCAAGATTTTATGAAAAATATTCTTTTTAATTTCATTAATATCTTGTGTTGTATGCTACACCAAAAGGAGCTTGCACAACACGAATCCTTGACTTTCCTTGCATTACACGAAATCGCGACCTTCCTCGGTAGCGTGTGTAGTACGCAATACCGAGTTTCACTAAATGAGATATTACTATAATATTATTATGAACTAGCCGGTATGAATAGTAATACCCAATTTTTGAAATTTTATAAATTTTATCTTTCAAAAAGGACTTTATTTTTGGATTCTGAATATCAAAATTATCTTAGGGTGAAATTTTGGTACTTTTCGGATAACATTCATTTTCTGATGAATAGTGAAAATTACTAAATTTTAATTAAAAACAACCTTTTTGATCGAAAAAAGTAATAGTGATAAATTATTAATTTTAGCGGTTTTAAAGTATATTGAGAATATATTTTTACAATTTAATACAATGTTGGTCATTGGATGTAATTTCACATTTAAACCAATCATAAACAAGTGTCAATATTGTGATAGTTATTATCTCTTAAGAACAGGCTATTTGTTTTGAAGACAGGAATTAATTTTTAAATTAATTAATGCAACTGAAATGTTTTGAATTTTTTAAAATAGACATCATTTTTGAGTTCATAATATCAAATATATCTTAGGCCTAATTTTTGGTATTTTTCTGGAAACTTTCATTTTTTGATGAATAGTGAAACCACTAAGTGGTAGTTAAAAAAAATGAATTTTTCATAAAACATAATTTTACCGCTTCTGTGACTGGAATTTCGAAAATCTGAGAGACACGGTTAATAACAAGGACTAAAATCTGGTTCAATGAGATAAAAATAATTTTTGTTGAATAGTAACTTTTTACTTTTTTACGATGGTTAAAAGTAAATAGGGTAATTAAGGGTACAAATGATATTATTATTACCCTAACACATGTCCTAATTCTATTGGATAAGTTTAAGTCGGACAAAAACAACCTTAGGAATAAAATATGACCATTTAGGCCCACTTGGATTAGATTAGGACAATTATTATTAATTTATTTAAAGAAGGGTTAAAATAGTTAAAATCAATGTTTAATAACTAAATCATTTTTAATATAGGGTTATACATAAGAAAAATTCGACTATAAATATGAATTAGAAAGTTAAAATGATTTCCTACATAATTGTAGTTTATTTTTAATTTTTAGACTTAAAATAATTTAATTTATTTATGACACAATGATGATGCAGAAATTATCTGATTAAGGAAATATTGACATAATTGATGTTATAAATACCCAAATAAATGTAATTTTAAACTTTTTATGACTTCAAATAATTTTCTATGTTAATATGACATGTTAGTATTGATTTAATTAACTTTTTTCGAACTAATAATTCTGTTATGATTTTCAAAAAAATCAGTTACCAAATAGTGTCAAAATTGACATCAAATAGTATTTAAAACAAATATTATATTATTAATTGTTATTTTACTTCTAAAAAACTAAAGTTTGGCCAAATGACTTAAATAAGGTTATATGTATTAATAATAAACAAATTGGGGTTCGTTTGGCTTGTTATAGTAAGTTTATTAACCATATAGTGTAAGAAATCAAGAAGACATGGTAAAAGAAAAATTATTTAACTTAAAGTTAAATCTAAATGATTAGGTTAAAATAGAAACCTAAACTTGTCTAAATTCTATTGTATGATAGGTTTTAGACCCATCCCCACCTTATCTTCTAAATAAATAAATTTGGAGCAATTAAAACCCAAATATGACTTTATAATAAAAGAATATTTTTAGTTTTTCCTAAGGTGCCCCTCTCCTCCCTTATAAAAGGGCACCTCCTCCCTCTCTTCCTCACACCATTTTGAGCCATGAATCTCTCCAAACCCTATAAAATTATCTTCTCCACTTCCCTATAAGCATCCTAGAGGTCCTGGTATTCTTCAAAGACCAATTTTAGTGCCCTAAGTGGAGGTCTCAAAGAGGCGCTTCAAAGAAGAGGTAATGTCTGTTACCGATTCTTTCAACTTTATTTATTCTTCCACTTCTTATTCTTAGGTTGTTTCATTATGAAGTAATAAAATCAGTATAACTAATATACTGATATGTTATTATAAGAATTAAACAACCCTATTTCACCATCTATCCATCCTATAGAAAACGAAATCACCACGCGTGCGTACGTACGGAATACCGTCTCCACGCCGTGGTATAATCTATTTTCCACCACCACCTTACTTGGATGGGTATACTGGTGTAAATAATAACTATATATGATTATTGTAAATTGATATTGATTCTGTTATAGTATACATACACTCCAATAAAATTCCACGATCATGGGAACGATATCATCACTCGTGCGTACGTATGGAATACCGTCTCCACGACGCGATGAGATTCATTATCAATGATTAACCATTCATAAATGATTATAAAGTATATATAATAAGTAATCATGAAATATATTACATAATAATGATACTGGATTTATGTATATATATATGTATTTCATCCAATTAATTCCATTCAATTCAATGAGGAAACGAAAACAACATTCATGCGTACGTACGGCCTACCGTCTCCATGAACAGTGTATTTCTTTCCATTTATCGATCTATTATATATATGTATATTAGGAATATATATTATATATAAATCATGTTTTATATTCTGGAATTAATTAATCATGATCTACGTAATCATATGAATAATTACAAGTCAAAACACGAATGACAAATGAAACGATTTTACCAAAAACGCTCTTAAACATGGAATTTACAAAAGAACGGTAATATAAAATCATAAGTGACCCATTTATGATATCATAACAATGATTATGATTCTGTAATAATTCAATGACATTATTTAAATCATTATACAGGAGGTTCAGATACGAATGATTCATATCAGACCTAAGGTAAGGGATAACTATTCCAATCTCGTTCTAATCCGAGATTGGTTATTCATAAGTATTTAATGGGTTATTTTTCTCATCCATGTCCATGT
Source organism: Viscum album (assembly GCA_963277665.1). Lineage (NCBI taxonomy): Eukaryota > Viridiplantae > Streptophyta > Magnoliopsida > Santalales > Viscaceae > Viscum > Viscum album. Next base: position 1,660,535,465 of record OY728150.1, read on the forward strand.
TTCCTAAAAATGGTTTCATGTATGTTTATTATCCTTTTTACCCATTTTTGACTTTTACTACATGGTATGTATGGAATCTTTCTTTTACGAGGTACTTTTTGACTTTTCAGGCAAAAGTACAAGAAGAATGTCTTTTTCAACTTATACGGCATGAAAGGATTTTTACGGTTTTATAAAGCCTTGTTTTAATGAAGCTTAATCCAAAATATTTCATGACTATTTAAAAAAAATCATTTTCTTTTGAAATTTCATGACATTTTGTGAAAAGAAAATGATTTTGAAGAAAAAAGGATATTTTCCTCAAGAATTCCTTTCAAGTGTTTTATCAAAACCATTTTTCATCTAAGATGACATTATTTCATATGTGTATGTTTCAAGTATAATGTATCTATGAGTTACATGGTTTAACTTCCCTTATTAAGAAATGATATCCATTTATTTTATATGGATTATGTGATGTTGGGATGATGTTTATGAAACCCATTTTATTTGTTGGGTTTTTATGAATGATGTATGTTTATTTTGTAGCACAAGTAAGAATGATTTCATTATGAGATGGGTGGGACCTATATAGACCTCCAATGCATTGGGTAAAAATTTATATCTCATGATATAGACATGGATGGAATGGTAATTTAATTCGGTTCAGTATTACAAGACTTGAACGAGGAGTGAACTCGATTCAGAAATGGACTTTTTCCACTAAGATGGTCTTTGTAGAAATGCCTTGGCTACTATGGAAATCATTACATGTGCTTAATGGATACAAAAATTACATGTTTTATTCCCATGCTATTTTATCATTATTTATGTACCATTATGATCTATGCCTTATGTACTTCCATGTTTTATGTCGTTGCTCAAGATTTTGATGTTTAAACATTATGTTCATTTTTTTATGTTCAAATGTATATCGTATGTTTTATTTTATCCATACTTACCCTTACTGAGCATTTGAGATCACCCTTTTTATGTTTTATTTTCCCCCAGGATTAAAAGAATGGTTTTAGGTAAGGAAACAAACAGTGGAAGATCTGTATGGGAGATGTTGAAGATCATTCACCATGATTAGAAGATTATGTTCCAAGTTTCCAAAGACACTAAACTATTACGGTCCTTGTATGTCTGTTTTTGTTATGTATTATGAATTCTGAAAAAGTAATGTAATATCTATGTACGTCAAGCTTCGGGTCTCTACAGTTTGTATCAGGGGAAAGGTTTAGTCAGCCTTTGGAAACTAGGATGCGAGAACTTTAGTGAGATCCCTATAGATATTTCTAAGGTATGTCTAGGGATGTCCCTATGGTTATGTATAAGTATAGGTTATAGTCCTATAATTACGGTAACGATATTAGAATTAAACCTAAGATGTTAGAAATTGAAGGTACTCCCCCTTTATTATGTTGTTTTCCCTAGCATGATTTTTGCCTCTCACACTATTCTTTTTGGGTTTTAGATGATGGGTGGAACCCGAAGGAACCGTGTTGATCAATGAAATTGACAATGCAATGATTTTCCTCCAGAACAAACAAATGTTATGGGAGATGGAGTGAAAAATATTATTACTATAATTACACAAGATATGAATCATTCTGGACTTCCAAATGAGCAGAGAAGGGAACAATATTCTATTGTGTCCTTCATGAGGCAATGCCCACCTTCTTTCAGTGTGTCTTTTGATCCACTTGTTGCTGAACAATGGATTAGTACCACTAAAAAGATATTTTCTGTTCTTCATTGTTCTGAACATGATAAAGTCATCTTAGCAGTATATCGTTTGGAAGGTAAAACTGGTCAATGGTGGAATCTTATCAAGAATACGAGGCCAAGAGATGAAATTGAGTCCATGTAATAGGACAAGTTCAAGAACTTATTTTTCAATAAGTACTTCCCTCTTATTCTTCGAACAGAGGTGGAGAAGGAGTTTCTTGAACTAAAGAAAAAGGATGATGAATCTGTTGGTGTATACGAAGCGAATTTTACAAGGCTTGAAAGGTATGCATCTGGCTTTATCATCCAACCTGAAAGTAAAGTTGATCGATTATTCAGTGGATTAAAACCAAATCTTTGAAGGGAATTAGCTACAAGAGACTTCAGTAGCTATGAAGAAATTGTGTGTTGTGCTGTCAAGTTATAAATGGAAGTTGGTGTTACTTATCCATCTCATTGTTTTGACAAGAAATGAAGGATGGAGTTCCAGGAGAAATCTCAGAATAATGGTGAAAAGAAGATTAATGTTTCTTTATGCTCAAAGTGTCGAAAGAAGCATGGTGGAGATTGTCTTAAAGGGACTAGAAAATGTTTTTTAAGTGTGGAAAATAAGGTCATCGAGCAGCTGAGTGTCAAACTAATGGAAAATGGGTTTCTAATGATGTGAATAAAGGAAATACTGCAGAGAACGCACCACCAAAACTTCAATGATTCAAGTGCAAGGAAATAGGGCATTATGCTAATAAATACCCTAATCCAAGGGTTAGTGATGATCTACATGAGAAACCACTCAAGGCAAAGGACAAAGGGAAGTCACATGTGATCACTATTGGTGATGTTGAATATGAAAACTGTGTGGTGGAATGATTAAGTGTTTATGTAATGTGATTCCAAAATAATGTTGTATATAGTATCATGGAATATTGGAATATTTATGTATTGGTCTATTGTGGTACCAGAAACCATGGAAAGTGATTTATAAAAAGTCGATATGTGCATAATTAAGTTATAAGGAGAAAATAAATTGTTTGACAATATTCATGAGCTTATGACTAATATAAGGAAATAGTTATATCATGGTTTGAGGTTTTGGTATGTGAAAAGAGTTAACTGTTGACAACACTCGTGTTTTTACTAAGATTCAATGGGTATTCATTTTTCAAGAGAATACATGATTAAGGCCTTCTAATGTTTGGAATGTGACCAACAAGACATATCTCATGATATATGGGGATCAACGCTGGTATTAACATGCTATTTGTTTGAGCTCTTTGGTAATCATTTTCACAATAATATGAGATTGGACAACAGTATTTTGGATAAGCCTAAAGATTTGAATGGATTATGTTGGAAATAAGTTAGTATTATTTAAGGATATAGGTTTTTTCGATATTTTTTATGGGATGTAGTTTTTAAAAATGGACAACCTGCAGGATTCGCGACAACCCATCGCGTCGGACAAGGCTGTGGGAATAAAACCCACAACCGAAGTGCGACTGTCCTTTATCGCCTACCACTGACCTACAGGAAGTCCCTGTTTGGTAGAAACTAGTTTTATTATATTAATCAGTATGATATATGAAGTATATGTCCATTTTAGGAACCATATATGATTAATATCACTATAGATGGACTTATGTATTTTTTTGATAAGCTTTCTTACCTTTTGTTTGAGACAGATGGAATGACCCATCATTCTATCACATGATCTGCTAACACATCACGAATGACAAATTCAACTTCATTTCTTTAAGAGATGAAGTGGAAATTGTTCAAATAATGACCAACAATGAGACTATACCAAAATCACAAAATTATTTCTTCTAATTCCAATTTCATCAACTTTAGGGAAATGATCTTGAAAACCAAAAATCTTGTCCTAGTGCTCTTATATTCGATGAATCAGATGGTACCTTAGATAGTCACAAATTTATGGCTTTGTGATTGTTGGATTTTTCATAGCCATGTTCTCTACCACTCTTTATCATAACTTGATGGTTATATTTTTCTTCCATATCCATATTTTCACCTGTGTTCTCCTACATGGAAACCCAGTGATGAGTTAATTTGGGTAACCGTTACGTTTCATACATTAGTTTTTAAAGCCATGTTTTGGTATTACTTTGTTTGAAGTGGGTTTTTATTAAAAAAAACTTTCGAGTAGTAAACCATTTATAACCCTGATGAATTTCGAGGGTGAAAGTCATTTTAAGGGGGGTAGAATGTAACACCCCGAGATTTTATGAAAAATATTATTTTTAATTTCATTACTGTATTCTGTTGTACGCTACACCAAAAGGATCTTGCACAACACGAATCCTTGACTTGCATTTCATTACACGCAATCGTGACCTTCCTCGATAGAGTGTGTAGTACGCAATACCGAGTTTCACTAAACGAGATATTATTATAATATTATTATGAACTTGCCTTTATGAATAGTAATAACCACTTTTTGAAATTTTATAAATTTTATCATTCAAAATTAATTTCATTTTTGGATTCGGAATATCGAAATTAGCTTATGGTAAAATTTTGGTACTTTTCGGATAACTTTCAATTTCTGATGAATAGTGAAAATTACTAAATTTTAATTAAAAAGAACCTTTTTAATCAAAATAATTAATAGTGATAAATTATGAATTTGAGTGGTTTTAAAGTATATTTAGAATATATTTTTAATATTTAATACAATTTTGGTCATTGGATGTAATTTCACATTTAAACCAGACAAAAACACGTGTCAATCTTTTGATAGTTATTATCTCATAAGAACAGGCTATTTGTTTTGACGACGGAAATTAATTTTTAAATTAATTAATGCAACTGATATGTTATGAATTTGGTAAAATAGACATCATTTTTGAGTTAATAATATCAAATATAGCTTAGGCCTAATTTTTGGGTTTTTTCTGGAAACTTTCATTTTTTTGATGAATAGTGAAACCACTAAGTAGTAGTTAAAAAATGAATTTTTTATAAAATATAATTTTACCGCTTCTATGAGTGGAGTTTCGAAAATCCGAGAGACATGGTTAATATCAATGACTAAAATTTGGTTCAATGAGATGAAAATAATTTTTTGGTAAATAGTAACTTTTACTTTTTTTACCCCGATTAAAAGTAAATAGGATAATTAAGGGTAAAAATGATATTATTATTACCCTAACACATGTCCTAATTATATTGGATAAGTTTAATTCGGCCAAAAACAACCTTAGGAATTAAATATGACCATTTAGGCCCACTTGGATTAGATTAGGAAATTTATTATTAATTTATTTAAAGAACGGTTAAAATAGTTAAAATCAAAGTTTAATAACTAAATCATTTTTAATATAGGGTTATACATAAGATAAATTCGATTATAAATATTAATTAGAAAGATAAAAAGATTTCCTACATAATGGTAGTTTATTTGTAATTTTTAGACTTAAAACAATTTAATTTATTTGTGACACAATGAAGATGCAGTAATTATCTTATTAATGATATATTGACATAATTGATGTTATAAATACCCAAATAAATGTAATTTCAGACTTTTTATGAATTCCAATAATTTTATATGTTAATATGACATGTTGGTATTTATTAAATTAACTTTGTTCGAACTAATCATTATTTTATGAGTTTCACAAAAATCAATTACCAAATAGTGTCAAAATTGACATCAAATAGTTTTTAAAACAAATATTATATTATTAATTGTTATTTTATTCCTAAAAATCTAAGGATCAGCCAAATGACTTAGACAAGGTTATATATATTGATTATAAACAACATGGGGTTATTTTGGCTTGTTATAGTAAGTTTAATAACCTTATAGTGTAACAAAACAAGAAGACACGGTAAAAGAAAAATTATTTAACTTAATGTTAAATCTAAATGATAAGGTTAAAATAGAAACCTAAACTTGTCTAAATTCTATTGGATGATAGGATATCGACCCATCCCCACCGTAGCTTCCAAATAACTCAATTTGGAGCTATTAAAAACCTAATATGACTTTATAATAAAATAATATTTTTAGTTTTTCCTAAGGTGCCCCTCTCCTCCCTTATAAAAGGGCACCTCCTCCCTCTCTTCCTCACACCATTTTGAGCCTTGAAGTGTCACGAACTAAATCTGGTCACCACCGAAACTAGTGCCAAACCTTGCCCGTGACAAGTCCCGAAGGGCCTTCCCGATCCCCACGGGATAGAAAAAGTGCCCGGGTATCATAAAATGAGAATTGGGAATGATTTACCCGAGTTTATATACATAAAACAACAAAAGAATCCAATAAAACGAATCTGGATTTTTCAAACCAAAAATCTTTTACAAAAATTCAGAACTGAATTACATAGCTGAAAACAACTAAAAAAGACTATACCAAAGGTACAAAACCAAAATGAAATAGCCCAAGAACCCTCATGGCATGGGGCACCGCCCTCAAGCCATCTCCGCAAGACTTCACCACCAAGGACCTGCTAGAAATCCGAACCACTTGAACAAAAAACATTGTACCCAACCTGTGACAACAAAAATAACCATGTGTAGTTACACCCAAAGGTGTAAGTAGGTTGTGAGCCAATGCCCAGTAGGATACCACCACTAAGAGATTCCATGCGATAAACATTCAATGATGAAAAGCATGCAAGTTTTCAAAAACATGTAATTTATAGTTAGAATTTCTAAAAGATGCAACTTAAAAAAAATCTATTTTCAAGTGGGCTAATTTAAATAATAAACACTTTTAAAATAAATACCAAGGCTGCTTTATTTTCCAGCCACTCATACCGTATTCCGACGATAAGCACAAAATATTTGTGAGCACAAGCAATGGGAAATAACCCCTAGGCACTAGCTAGTTGTGGGTCCCGGGTACCTCGTATCTCGGTGAGAGTAACCATCACAAATATCCATTCTCACGCAAGAGCCACTAATAGGGTACATACCGATATCTTAGTGGTCCCCAATCATCATCATCATAATTTAGTTAGAGTTGTAAGTGTCAATCTTGCTATGTGAAACTGATGCCAAACCTCACGGATTCACTAGCATACTAGTACACGTCCACCCACCTAGATACCCGGGTTTTCCCTTTGTGCTCAAACAAGTTAAACAAGTCAATGAATGTAATATTCACAAAAAAATAATATTTCCATATCATAAATTCACCAAACGTCCCACATGTATACAACAGAAGTCACAAAAGTCCACTTTTCATTCAAATTGATTTTGAAATACGACTCACACCAAAATAACCCACAACACTATTCACATTTCTTTAACACTTCCAAAAATTCATTAAACAATTTTATAAAAACAATCCAATATATTAAAACTCTCATAACAGCCCACTCACTTTTTACATAACACCCTTTGTACCTTCAAAATCATTTTATCATTAAACATATAAGAAAGAGCCCACAAACAAGTTTCTCCCCAACATCATAATTTGCTAAAATATTAAAGAAATTTACAAAACATTCTAAAAATAATTGAAATCTTAAAACATAACTTCACCATTTAAAACCCCATAATACATGAACACGTATACCAAACAGTACATATGCACCCTTTTTCCACTTTGTTTAACCAACTAAAACATTTACAATTTTCATAAAAAGAACCCAAGTGGTGCAAATATGTCTTGCACAAAAAACCCATTTGAAAAACCTATTTTTAAGCCAAAATCACACCAATAATTTACCAAAACAGAATTGTCATCCCAATCAACATGTAATAATCCACTTTCAAATGTTATATAATCACCTTGAACAATATCGCAAAAGATACACATGAGAACACACAAATCCATAAAACACTTTCAAAGAGTACAACAAGGTTACACGCATAAAACCCATTAAAAGACCCTCATTTTTAGGCCCACATGACACTATATTATTAACCAACCAAAATTGTTAGCCCCATTCTAAAAATAATAATTAACTTCCCCGTTTTAAAAAACTACTACAAGAGATAACACAAAAATACATTTGAAAAATAAATACTTCAAACAAAAATGTAACTTTAATACCAAATGATTTACTATTGCTACCAAAAATGGTTTTCTCATAATAAAATGCATATAATGAACTTGAAAAATTATTTAATCAAGAAAACTAACTCATCATTAAATGGTTACCCACAGAATCACCTATCGAATGGGTCGAAACCCTCAAATATTGGGGTGAAACATCAACCATACGACCGCCGCACCTCAAGGAAGTTAAAAAAACCTAAAAACTCAATATTTCACCCAAAATACAGTAATTTAGAACCCAGGCACGAACCCTAACTTCTGGAATTTTTATAATTCAAGAATTAGGGAAGAAACCCTAAGCAATTTGAAAGAGGAATGAAATAGACCACCTACTTGAAGTATCCTAAATTAATCGCTCCATAATCAATAGTTACTGAAATTGAAAACACCCAAAATTCAGGGATTGTTCGAAAAATATTTAGGAGGTAATTTAGGAACTATAATGGAGGGAAAATAGTAAGAATTGAGAGAGTTAAGAAGGGATGAAGTTATCTCTCCAATTCTGGCCGATTTGAGACATCATATGAAGATCAGCCCTGATTCTCGATTTCAAAGAGCTCCAAGGATGGGGGAAAGGAAATGGGAGCGCTCCTAGGTTTATTAGGGTCGAGAGGGAGGTGGAATCAATGACAAATCCATTATATTTAATAATATATTAAAAAATTAAAGAAAAATTTTAAACTGAAAAATGGGCTTTCGGGATGTCCCAATTCTTAACAAATAACCCAAATCCTCTATGATTATGGATTTATAAAGGCTCCAAATTTATATTTTGGTGTTAATAGGTCAGAGTAGACCATTTAGGAATTGGAATGGGTGAAAAATATTAAAAAATTAAAAAGTTATAAAAGAAACAAACTTTATTTTTAAATCTGGAATTGGGCTCACGGTTTCGCCCAATTCATAAAAACTCATGTATTTCTCCATAAAACCTTTGGAAACCCTTCAAAACAAAGGATGAATGGAAAGTAAATTATATTTAACTAAAAAAATGAGTCACGTATGTGACAATTATCCCAACCATGAAAACTTTACATCCCCGGAAAGCTACAGAAAGGCCAGATATGAAAGCCAAACCCAAGTGATAAACCAAGATGTACTCCCTTTCCAGGTTTGACCCCTAAAGGCCAAAACACCTCCAGTGATCAATTAAGGAGGGAATAATTCACAAAAAAATCATACACCACTTTCCTGAAACAATCAATCACTTCAGGATTTATCCCAAATGAAAACTCCTCAATCATTATCCGAACAAGACTCAAGCAATCCACTCAAACGAACAACAACATCGAACAAGGTTACACATACCTTGCTATAACTAAACCATTGGGCACTATCCAATCTCAATAGTTACCCATGGAAGATTTAGGTAGCTTGATAGATCCGAACGATACTACCTACCACCAACACTTGACCATGGATAAGTCTACGTTAATGGTACGGGAAAAAAATAGGCTTCCCACCATAAGAACCAACCATCTTAATCGACCAGCACGAGCCGGTACAGAAAGACCCCAAAATATAAAGTGTTGGGACGACCACATGGTTAGTCTGCACGGTTTGGGAAACCATGAACTAACAGTGGATATTCTTCTATCTACATGGTTTTTTTGGGGCATGGTCACTACTAACTAAGTGCAAACCATGTGGTCAACCTGTGTAGCCAAACTTCATACCTTTCTTTAAAACTCAATGGAAACCAACATGGGAGGGAATAAGATTGGGCAATGACATGGGTACAAGGCCCTCCACCTATTTCCACCGAACATGATCATTAGAAGAAATATGATGACCCCATAGGTTTAAAATCTTCTTATCTTTCATATTGAGGATAAGACTTTGCACAAGGGTTTTAATGACCTTGTGATTTCCCCTGACTATGAGCCAGCTTCTCTCTGAGACCTATGGATGGAGCTCAAATGATTGAAGCATCTTCGGCCTCGCATTTAGGATTTGGAAACCCCCTGAATGAAAATTCTTCTTTCTTTGCAAACAACAAATACACCGCATTCCCCGATAAGTTTTTCCAAGACATAACACATTCCAAAATCACTTTACCCTAACTCGATATTTCACTGAAACAAGGGATTAGAAGATGTACACACATCACACCTTGTTTGTTCGGGTGAGAAACTATATAAGTAAAGAATACATATACTCACCTTCCTCTAAAATAGAATATTTTCTTATTTTTTTTCAAGGCAGACATTCTCCCAACATAATAGTGACTCTCAGATGATTGCCCAACTTTCACCTTTACGGTCAATCGAGCACATGACATCACAAGGCATCACCGAACATGACCATTGCGACTAATATAAACAATGAATAGAGAGGGAACTTGTACAACATCCCCAAAAAACACACAATTCTAGAATGTGGCCACAATATCCTCTCATGACCAAAATTCCCACACTGGTAGTTTAACATGAACTCCTTATTCTAAGAGACTATGAAGGACCGAGAGTTACTCTTAGACACTATACAAATACTCATACATGGTAACAACCCCAGAACACTTCCAACTTCGAAAAATTAGGAAACATAAGATGCTAAGGTCACTTTCAACCATCTATAATAAATCTCCCACTACAAGAGGATACACAAAACCAATAAAGGAAAGGGTGTATACTCCATCTAAAAAGCTCAATAAATAGATTCCTTATATTGATCAACTAGAGGATTTTCCAGTGGAGAAACAATCTGGGTTGCTCTTCAGTTATGCATTAACCTTTAATGGGGGCGTACCTTATCCAATGAGAGAACCCAAGGACCCAACCAATCTGGTCCATTGGTCAAAACAAGCCACAAACTAGCTCCAAACACATGAAGGGAACCACCTTAAATGCAACCAAAAACATTTTTCAAAAGAGACCACTAACCGTCCCTACAACACAACTTACCGACCAAACACAAAGCCAAAATACAGTTCAAACAGAAGGGGTTCTTGGACTCAAAACATCCCACAAAATCATCATTTTCAAAAACCCATAATACAAACCATACAAAAATATTCATCAAGACATCATGTTTTGCTTTAAAAGCAATTCTTTGAGAACAAACAGTTTAGCAGTACGTGTATCCACCAATGGTACCCCATGGGCCTCACACATGCATGTTTTTCTGCCACACCGAGCACCCTCCTCATATCCGTCCTGGAACTCATCCAATCATGCCATCAACCATCCATAATCCCATATAACCCCATTCATGTGGTCACTCACGGAAATACGAAAGTTTAAAACAAAGATTCTTTCCACTTTTCAAAACCAAAACAGCTAACCAACACGTCATTTTTCTCAAAACTTCTATCCAAGGGATCCAAATCCAAATTCAAATATTACTAAAATTTTCATAAAGAAACAACCATTTATAAAAGAACTCAATTTCATGTTATTAACATCAATTTCATAACATCTCATCTCAACAAAACACTCTATGATAGATTAGAAAACTCTATTGGAAACACTTTTTCAATACCAACTTCAGTATAGTTTCTTCTTTCAAAATAGGTGTAAGGACACCATTTTCCATTTTAAAATAATTCTGAATATTTAGTTCCAATATTTCATAAATAAAACCATTCCATATTTATTTGAATGTCATTTCACAAAAACTTTACACTTCTTAAAACTAAGTCACTTTAAAACCAAAGTTCCAAGATTTCAAAACTAAAGAACACAAGGCAATGCGAGAGGAAACTAGTTTCAGTGGGTGACTTGGACATATGGTTGGCGGCCATATTCCAATAACTTCCCTATCATAGAGAGTGTTATTGGAAATATCCTCATCTCCAAATGGCTTTCCAGGCCATGTGAGCTTACTCAGACCATTAACCCAACTTTCTTTTCATTTCCCCTAATCATAATTAAACCAAGAAAAACAAAGGACTCCGAAAGGTCCCAACATCCCCTAGAGACGTGAATACAGTCATGAGGTGTGGTGATCAGCCACACTACTCATAACTGAAATTCAAAGTCCCAAAAATCCTAACTCCATATTGTCTATATTGTTCCCCAAATAACATGACCCAAAGAGAGCGAACCACCCTCTGATACAATTTTGTCACGAACCAAATCTGGTCACCACCGAAACCAGTGCCAAACCTGGCCCGTGACAAGGCCCGAAGGGCGTTCCTAATCCCCACGGGCTGGAAAAAGTGCCCGGGTATCATAAAATGACAATTGTGAATGATTTACCCGAATTTATAAACTTAAAACAACAAAAGAATCCAATAAAACGAATCTAAATTTTTCAAACCAAACAATCTTTTACAAAAATTCAGAACTGAATTACACATCTTAAAATAACTAAAAAATACTATACAAAAGGTAAAAAACCAAAATGAAATAACCCAAGAACCCTCATGGCATGGGGCACCGCCCTCAAGCCATCTCCGCAAGACTTCACCACCAAGGACCTCCAAGAAACCCGAACCACTGGAACAAAAAAAATGTTTACCCAACCTGCGACAACAAAAATAACCAAGTCTACTTACACCCATAGGTGTAAGTAGGGTGTGATACAATGCCCAGTAGGATACCACCACTAAGAGATTCCATGAAATAAACATTCAAAGATGAAAATCATGCAAGTTTTCAAAAACATGTAATTTCTAGTTACAATTTCTAAAATATGCAACTTAAAAAAAATCAGTTTTCAAGTGGGCTAATTTAAAGAATAAACAATTTTAAAATAAATACCAAGGATGCTTAATTTTCCAGCCACTGATACCGTATGCCGACGATAAGAAAAAAATATCTAGTGAGCACAAGCAATGGGAAATAACCACTAGGCACTAGCTAGTTGTGGGTCCCAGGTACCTCGTATCTCGGTGAGAGTAACCATCACAAATATCTATTCTCTTACACGAGCCACTAGTAGGGTACATACCCATAACCTAGTGGTCCCCAATAATCATCATCATAATTTAGTTAGAGTTTTAAGTGTCAATCTTGCTAACTGAAACTGAGGCCAAACCCCACAGATTCACTAGCATACTAGTACAAGTCCACCCACCTAGATACCCGAGTTTTCCCTTTGTGCTCAAACAAGTTCAACAAGTTAATGAATGTAATATTTACAATAAAATAATATTTCCATATAATAAATTCACCAAACATCCCACATGTATACAACACAAGTCACAAAAGTCCACTTTTCATTAAAATTGATTTTGAAATACGTCTCACACCAAAATAACCACAACACTTTTCACATTTCATTAACACTTCCACAAATTCATTAAATAATTTTATAAGAACAATACAATATATTACAACTCTCATAATATCCCACTCAATTGTTACATAACAACATTTTTACCTTCAAAATCATTTTATCATTAAACTTACAAGAAAGAGCACACAAATAAGTTTCGCACCAACATCACAATTTACTAAAATTTTACAGAAATTTACAAAACATTCTAAAAATATTTGAAATCATAAAACATCACTTCACCTTTAAAATCCCCATAATACGTGAACACATATACCAAACAGTACATATTCACCATTTTCCCACATTGTTTAACCAACTAAAACATTTAAAATTATCCTAAAAAGAACCCAAGTGGTGCAAATATGTCTTGCACAAAAAACCCATTTCAAAAACCTATTTTTAAGCCAAAATCACACCAATCTATTACCAAAATAGAATTGGCATCCAAATCAACATGTAATAATCCACTTTCAAATGTTATATAATCACCTTGAACAATTTCGCAAAAGATACACATGAGAATACAGAAATCCATAAAACACTTTCAAAGAGTATAACAAGGTTACACACATAAAACCCATTAAAAGACCCTCATTTTTAGGCCCACATGACACTATATTATTACCCAAGCAAAATTGGAAGCCCCGTTCAACAAATAATAAATCACTTCTACATTTTACAAAACTACTACAAGAGATAACATAAGAAATACATTTGAAAAAAACACACTTCAAAGAAAAATGTAACATTAATACTAAATGCTTTACTATTGCTACCAAAAATGGTTTTCGCATAATAAACAGTATATAAAGAATCTGAAAACTTGTTTAATCAAGAAAACTAACTCATCATTAAATGGTTACCCACGGAATCACCTACCGAATATGTCGAAACCCTCAAATATTGGGGCGAAACATCAACCGCACGACCGCCGCATGTCAAGGAAGTTTAAAAAACCTAAAACCACAATATTTCACCCAAAATAGAGTAATTTAGAACCTAGGAACGAACCCTAACTTCTGGAATTTTTATAATTCAAGAATTAGGGAAGAAACCCTAAGCAATTTGAACGAGGAACGAAATAGACTCACCTACTTGAAGTATCCTGAATTAATCACTCCAAAAACAATATTTACTGAAATTGGAAACAGCCAAAATTAAGGGATTGTTAGAAAAAGATTTAGGAAGTTATTTAGGAACTGGAATGGAGGTACAAGAGTAATAATTGAGAGAGTTAAGAATGGATGAAGTGACCTCTCTAATTCTTTCCGATTTGATACACCCTATGAAGATCATTCCTAATGCTCGACTTCAATGAGATCCAAGGAGGGGGGAAAGGAAATGGGAGCTCTCCTGGGTTTCTTAGGGTCGAGAGGGAGGTGGAATCACCGAAAAATCCATTATATTTAATAAGATATTAAAAAATTAAATAAACATTTTAAAACTGAAAAATGGGCTTTCGGGATGGCCTAATTCTTAAATAATAACCCAAATCCTACATGCTTATGGATTTATAAAGGCTCAAAATTTATATTTTAAATGTTAATAGGTCAGAGGAGACCATTTAAGAATTGTAATGGGTGAAAAATAGTAAAAAATTAAAAAGTTATAAAAGAAACAAAATTTATTTTTAAATCTGGAATTGGGCTCACGGTTTGGCCCAATTCATAAAAGCTCATCTATTCCTCCATAAAACCTTTGGAAACCCTTCAAAACAAAGAATGAATGGAAAATAAATGAAATTTAACATCAAAATAAGTCATGTATGTGACATGAAGCTTGGCCAAACCCTGAAAAATTATCTTCTCCACTTCCCTAGAAACATCCTAGAGGTCCTGGTCTTCTTCAAAGACCAATTTTAGTGCCCTAAGAGGAGGTCTCAAAGAGGCGCTTCAAAGAAGAGGTAATGTCCGTTACTGAATCTTTCAACTTTATTTCTTCTTCCACTTCTTCTTCTTAGGTTGTTTCATTATGAAGTAATAACATCAGTATCACTCATATAATGATATGTTATTATATGTATGAAAAAAACCCTATTTCACTATCTATCCATCCGATGGAAAATGAAATCACCACGCGTGCATACGTACGGAATACCGTCTCCACGCCGTGGTGTAATCTATTTTCCACTACCACCTTACTTGGATGGGTATAATGGTGTAAATAAAAACTATATATGATTATTGTAAAGTGATATTTATTCTGTTATAGTATACATACACTCCAATAAAATTCCACGATCATGGGAACGATATAATCGCTCGTGTGTACGTACGGAATACCGTCTCCATGACGCGATGAGATTCATTCTCAATGATTAACCATTCATAAATGATTATAAAGTATATATAATAAGAAAGCATGAAATATATGACATAATAATGATACTAGATTTATGTATATATATATGTATGTCATCCAATTAATTCCATTCAATTCAATGAGGAAACGAAAACAACGTTCATGCGTACGTACGACCTACCGCCTCCATGAACGGTGTATTTCATTCCATTTATCGATCTATTATATATATTTATATTCTGAATATATGTTATATATAAATCATGTTTTATATTGTGGAATTAAGTAATTATAATCTATGTAATCATATGAATAATTACAAGTCAAAACACGGATGACAAATGAAACGATTTTACCCAAAACGCTCTTTAACATGGAATTTACAAAAGAACAGGTAATATAAAGACATAAGTGAACCATATATGATATCATAACAATGAATACGATTCTGTAATAAGTCAATGACATTATTTAAATCATTATTCAGGAGGTTCAGATATTTATGAAGCATATCGGACCTAAGGTAATGGATAACTATTCCAATCTAGTTCTTATCTGAGATTGTTTATTCGTAAGTATTTTCTGGGGTTATTGTTCTCATTCATGTACATGTTTCCTAAAAATGGTTTCATGTATGTTTAGTATCCTTTTTACCCATTTATGACTTTTACTACATGGTATGTATGGAATCTTTCTTTTACGATGTACTTTTTGGCTTTTCCGGAAAAAGTACAAGAAGAATGTTTTTTAACTTATACGGCATGAAAGTATTTTTACAGTATTATAAAGCTTTATTTTCAGAAAATTTCCTCCAAAATATTTCATGGCTATTTTCAACAAAATCCTTTTCTTTTAAAATTGCATGACATTTTTGGAAAATAAAATGCTTTTGAAGAAAAAAGGATATTTTCCTCAAGAATTCATTTCAAGTGTTTTATCAAATCCATTTTTCATCTAAGATAAAATTATTTCATATGTTTATGTTTCATATATAATGTATCTATGATTTACATGGTTTCACTTCTATTATTATGAAATAATATCCATTTCATTTATATGGATTATGTGATGATGGGATGATGTTTATGAAACCCATTTTATTTATTGGGGTTTTATGAATGATGTATGTTTATTTTGTGGAACAAGTAAGAATGATTTCATTATGAGATGGGTGGGACTGATAACTCCCTCCAATGCATTGGGTAAAGATTTATATCTCATGAGATAGACATGGCTGGAATGGTAAGTTAATCTGGTTCAGTATTACAGGACTGGAACGAGGAGTGAACTCAATTCAGAAAGGGTCTTTGTCCACTAAGATGGTCTTGGCAGTAATGCCATGGCTACTATGGAAATGATTACATGTGCTTAATGGATACCACAATTAAAAGTTTTATTCCCATGCTATTTTATCATGATTTATGTACCATTATGATCTATGCCTTATGTACTTCCATGTTTAATGTCGTTGCTCAAGATTTTGATGTTTGAACATTATGTTCAGTTTTTTTTAAGTTAAACTGTATATGGTATGTTTTATTTTATCCATGCTTATCCTTACTGAGTATTTGAGATCACCCTTTTTATGTTTTATTTTCCCCCAGGATTAAAAGAAAGGTTTTAGGTAGGGCAACAAAAAGTGGAACATCTTTATGGGAGAGGTTGAAGATCTTTCACCACGATTATAATATTACGTTCCTTGTTTCCAAAGACACTAAACTATTATGGTCCTTGTGTGTCTATTTTTGTTATGTATTATGTATTCCAAAAAAGTAATGTAATATCTATGTATGTCAAGCATCAGGTCTTTATAATGCATGGTTAAGAGAAACTATGAACCATCCTATTGAATATTGGGTGGCCCAGATAATGGAAATGTTTTTTGAATTAGGATAGTTTCATGGGTGTGATACATCCATGTAAATGGTGTTACCCCCTCTTACTCTTAGATAGAGGTGTTTCACGGTAGGTACATGGTTTGGAAGAACATTCGGCCAAACCCTAAAACCTTCCAGGTCTTTAAAAAAATAGAAAAAAGTTTTAGTAATATTAATAATATAAATATTAAACCCCAATTAATGTGATTCATATCTCCATCTCCCCCTAATCACCTTCCCTCATCCCACCGCCTGGTTTGTGTCACTCTAGTAGAATAGCCTCCCCATGTGTGAGCCACCTCATCCTCCACCATCCTTATGGAATCTGATTTTAGTGCCAATTTCTATGTGATCCCTCTAAGGTTCATGACGTCTGATTAAGGACTGTTCTTACTGTGACCATCAATGTAATCAAGAAATTATTTGGTTTTGGTGTGTGTTGGACCTCTTAAGTTATGCTTTGGACCCTCGTAGATAAATGCAACTTTCACATGTATAAATGGGTAAGAATATATATATATATCCTCTTTGTAAATATTCCATCATGGTTATGGGAATATATACATTTGGTAAAATAGTTTATATATCTGTTTGTATCTGAAGGTTTATATGTTTGTATGTGTGATGTGATTTTGGGTTTTTATTGTCAAAAGAAGCATCTTTTGAGGTTGTTTCCCTATATTCCATCCTTTTATTTAGAAAATATAATTTGGTTCTTGTTTTATTAGGTGATATCATTATATTATGAAGTAATTATAATATGAAAACCCATTGTTATGGACAAAACTAGCCACTTTTTTATTCCATATTTTGTTATGAGTTGGCTCTGGGTCTTCTATGATGAAGCGAGATTTAAAAAAACGTTTTTTGAAAGGTGAAGCACGCGATTTCTTGATATAACATGTTAAATAATTTACTTATGATAAATGGAAAATATTAATGATATTTTGTCCCTTTAGATGGTTTTTTGTATAAAATTTTAATGTTATATTAATTTTCCATATATTTTCAAAAATAGTTTTCAAATGGTAAAATGTTGTCTTCAACTACTGACATATGGTCAGTTACATTTAATTTTTTATTTAAAATATGGAATATATATTGATACACTCTGTTCTATAGGGGATTCACATGGATGGTTTCGAGGGGTGGTCATTTGCATGTAATGTGGATTTCCTGGTGTAAATTCTTGCTTCCTCACCTCCAACATTTTCTATAGCCATGGGATTTAAGGTCTCGTAGTGAGAGTCGGGAGAAATTTTCTATTTAGTCCTGATTAGAAAGACTAGATCCCCAAAGAGATTCCATGTGGGCTATGCCACGGTGAGGCTAGTTGAGATCATCCCTGCGGGTTATTGATTTTGGATTGGTTCGATAGTCTGACATATGGATTATGAACCAAGAACATCTAGGGTCTCTTCACTTCGTTTCTAGGTATATCCCATGATATATGTTTTACATGTATTTTAATTTACCTCATTTTTTATGGTATAAAAAATTATTTCATCTTTTATAATTCTTCTAGAAACTCTTACTTTATAACTTGTGGTATTTTTTAAGTGCATCTCATTGAAAAAACTATTTTTTAAATGTTTCTTCATATAAATAGGTTTTTCATTAAATATTTTAATATTTTAAAATTATTGTTAGAAAATGAAATGAAAATAGTACATTGAAATTTTATAACTTATTACATAATTTATTAATATAATAAAACCCTTATGTTTAATATATATATTTCAAAAAAGCATGAAATGTTTTTTATATTAAAGTTAATGAAAATTGATAGGTTCTTCATTTTGAATCCATAATGAGAATCTCAATTCTCATCACTACACTATATTTTCAATTTTTGGTTCTTCTAGTTTTAGATCACTCTCAAAGCGAGGGTGGTTCTATGATTGGTGGTGGCCCACAAGGTCAGTTGGAGGTTTGTATAGCCATTTAGTTTTTTTCTGATACTATTTTTTTTATTTTCATTTATTTTTTATTATTTATTTTTCTTTTTTTGATTAATTATTACCATATAATTTTATCTAATTTTAAAAACATGTTTCTATCTCGGGAGGATTGGTAACGCCTCTCAGTCCTCCTTCTAGGTTGACTCGAGTGATCAGTTCAAGGTTGACTCAGGTTGGTTAATGATATTGAATCATACATATTGTCTTAGGGAGTCCACTATTCATAGAGTTGTTGATTATTTCATAGAACCTCTATATAATTTTCTTTAAGTGGATATCATGGAGGATCTATTGATAGTAGGGGAGGTAAAACATGATGTTTATAATATGAATATATAGGATATATAGGATAAACCAATGCAAAATAAAACATGAGATATTAATCATGAGAAGGTTTTGGCTATTGAGGATGTTATGTGTGAGTTATGGAATTCTGAATATAATAATTATATAGTTAAATAATAATTCAATGAGGCCAAATATTATGATTTTCCATTTTCAGCTACATAGTTATGGTGAAAGATATATATAATTAAAATAATTGAAATGAGCAGATTCCAAAATTTTATTTCAAATGGTTCAATTTACATCAATCAGAGAAAATTAGACATCCAAAAAACTACTCAAGCATGAAAAACTATAGATTCATTAGATCTATATGTAATGAAATTGGATGATAAGTAATGGATATAAAGAAAACTAATAATTCTATTGATGAGGCTCTATCTCAACTATTCCTAATTTTTCTAATAGTCATAGAAATGGATGTTAAAGATTCAATTATTTTTCAAGAAATTTTTAGGGGAAGGAAACATTAGATAACTCTAAAATAATTAAGAGGAACCACTCAAATAAACAAAATTCTTGGTTTTATAAACAAAATAGTCTTATTATAAAATTTATCATTGTCAATTACATTTTCTTAGACCAAGACTTATAGTATTGGAGAAAAATTCTCTAATAGTTTTACCACTATCATTATCTTAACCGAAACAAGTTCATTGAAGATCTATTTTTGGAATTGTTATTAGATTCTAAATAAAATAAACTATTTTTTAGATAACGATCAAAGGCCTGAATTTGTTTTTTAATTACATGAGTCTACTTTCCCTAGCTTGTATTTATTGTAATGTGGGTTTCCTCCAACAAATAGTGAGGGTTATATGTTATTTTTTCATCAAAAACACACACCAATATTATACATAAACATAATCATAGATTTATTTTATATAATATTTTTTGATTATAATAATATTAATAAAAAAATTATCTGAATTAATAATTAATATTTATTTTTGTGTGTGCACGTATGTAAAATATTATTGGATGTGGTTTTGGGTTGAGTGGGAGTACATTCTACTTATTGACTTGATCATCACAGGTTTAATTCTCCATATAACCCAAAAGGGTAATTTTTTTATTAGTCATTATCAATAATAAATTTATTATCTCTGATAAATGATGATTTTATCACCATTTTTATCCAATTATGAGAATAGAATTACAAATCCGGATAATATCCTACAACCTTATCAAACTAATAATTATTCCTATACCCCTTATCATATTTTCTCTCCTCATTTTCAATCATCTTCCTCTCATAACCAATCATTATTTGTAATCATCCTCAATTTTTTTTTTCTTTTTTTATCATCACCAATTATATTAATCAATCATCATTTGTTTCCACATATCTTTTCGTCACCACTCACCACATATAAAACTATACCTATTTTAATGTACAAATTTATTTAATTTTATTCCAAATCATATATATTTTGATGATGTCAAGCTATTTTTATAGTTATAAAAGGATTCAGATAGTATTTTGAGGATTTGTAATTTCCATGGGATGAAATTATATAGTAGAATAAAAATTACACGAAAATATGGGGTGTTGTGGCATATATAGTCACCACATCAGATTATTTTTTAGGTGATATGGATTTTTTCACACTACAATATTGTGTATTATTTTAGAAATCCATTTATCATGGTGTAATATATTGGTTTTTGTTTCCTAGTGTGGATATAGAATAAATAATTTCACCATAAACTGGGTGGTACTCATATAGTGCGACCCTATGATTAAGTTATTTACTAGGACCATGTGATCATACAAAAATAGCCCTATTAATTTTAATACAATTTTTAATAAATGTATTAATATTATTGAAACCAATAAAATTTATTCCTCTATTTATACATAGAAACTACATGAACACAATTTCCACCTTTTAAGATTCTTCACCCTTTAATATCTTTATTGATTCAAGTTTTATCTATCATAGGGAATTTTTATAAAAAATACATATTTTCAACTTATTTCTACTATTGGTTTCTCTCACTATTATTGTGAAAGAACTAATAATTATATTATTATATTTTTCATCAAAATGAATTTTTAGTGAATATTAATTCTCATGTGTTATTATGGATTATTATGATTAATAGACATTTCTTGAGTTTAGTATAGAATGTTTATAATTGAATATGTTTTATGCAGAATTTGAATAATTTAGAAAGTCAATGTTCATAAGGATCATTCTTAATAATAAACGATCAATCACCAAAAATGCTATAGTTTTTAAGTATCCTATTATAATTTTTAAGGATCACTATAAATTCAAAAATATAAATCTTCGATAAACGACATCATGATAATGATAATGTTAGACTTCATAAGGATCACACAAAATTTATAACGACCAAATTGTGGAAACTTCTAACTTTATAAGGATACTTTCGGTCTACATATGGATAAAAATTTATATTTTTAAGCATCATTAGGACCACATAAATATTTTTGGTACTTCATAAGGGTCATCAAGACATCATAAATATCAATTTTAATGCTAGTGAGGATCAATGTTGGACTTCATTTGGAGCATCTAGTTTCTAGTGAATGGAGAAATGACAATGTAAAAAAGTTATAATTATATCTGATAAATTTTTTCTATTGATCATTCATTTGATCATTTTGTTGAATAATATGTTCAATAATAGAAAAAAGTAATTAAATCAATGATTAATACCTAATTCATATCATGGAATCAATGATAATTTTATGTTGAAAAAAAATTAATCATGATCCAGGGAGGATTATGGTTTAATAATTTTTATTATATCGATTTCCAACATTATATAGATTTGGTTCATTATTGAAATAACATTATCGCTCAGTTTACAAGTACCACATGTTACCATGAAGAATATATTATTAATTTTAACACATGATTAATATTTTAGTAGAAAAAAGAAGGCATATAATTGATTTTGTGGAGAAGTGAAAATCATGATTTATGAGTATGATTGAAAATATTATAGAGAATTAAAAATAAATGATTACTTGTCACTAGTCATGTGAAATTTTTATATTCAAAATATAGAAATCGACATGGTGGAATATGAGATAGAATATTAATGTAGTTTTATTTTCTATTTTCATAATTAAAATTTTTAAAATATCATTTTCTAAAAAATTGACGAAAAATTAATCTTGACCTAGTGTAGTTCGGAATTGGTTTAGAAGAGAAATATATCTTGGTATTGGCAGTGTTTCCATTCAAAACAATACATATTTTGGAGATTATTGTATCCTGGTATGTAGTCACACTATCATGGTATGCTCTGTAGACTATTACTCAGTGGTAAAACAAGTAAAAAATCATGTCCCTATGTTTACCCATTTAATTTTATTATTGTTTTTCCATGCATGAGAATTAAAAAAAATATGTTTCTTTTCTAAATTGAGGACATAATCCTATATTTATGGAGAAATCCTGAAACCCTAATTCCCCAACCATATTTTATAGTATATTAGTCATCATGTTATATTAATTGGTTTTATACAGATGGGTTTTTAGTACTGGGTATTTCTTCATCTCATAGATCTATTGTGAACAAAGTGAATTAAAGGTTTTTTATTTATTCAATGGATCCAATTGAATATTTAGGAATTGAAAAATATAATCTCATCTACTGTATCTTTCACACAAAATATTTTCTATTTCTATTCATTGAATACATATTATTAATTATTTTTAATTATCCACGGCTGAAGGAGATCAAAAGATGATTGATGTCGATGATAAATCATGGTATTATTTATTTGTTTCACTATAAAACTATATCTATACAAAAATAATGTGATATAATTCTACATAGCCTATGTGGGTTCATAAAGCTAATTTTGGTTAATGGGATATCAATGTTAAAGAATAAAATTTTTCATATATACATTAGACATTTGATGAAATAAATATGTATCTAGATAAAAATATCAATGGGTCATTCAAATTCATTTTCGATGTTACTGGATCCATCTAAATAATTAGTGAATAAATAAAGGATTTAAATGTTATGAAAAATATTTTGATGATGTCTCTACCTCTTTAAAATCTAAAAATCATCTTCTCATGAAGAATAAAACATAGTTGAAATTTATCTAGATAAATTAAATAGAATTTTTCTGTTTTAAGTGGTGATATTCCCGACATAAGAAACATAAATTCATAAAAAGAAGGATATTACATTTATTGAATTTGAAAATATTAACATCGCTAATGATTTCAATGATGTGGTTGATGTAGAATATGAATTTTTTTATTTTGTGGAAATAATGTTTAAAATACATGAGGGAATATTCTAAGGAATTATACCCTTGTATTTTCTCATATTTGTAATGAAGATTACAATTATGTCACTATTTCATAAGAAATTCAATGATCGTTAAATTTAGGTGGATGATATACAAAATTCATGAAGAAAGTTACCCCAAAAAGGAACATCAAACAAGGAATTTATTCTAGGAAGATGTTATAGTGGATGTGACTTGTAAAAATATGGAGAGGAAGCTGATAATGGCAGCTTAGTAGAAGAGGAAATTAAAATTAAATATAAAAAATTTATATTATAATGGGATTTATTGAAAAAAAAATATGAAAATGAGAATGAACATCAACATGAGTTCCTTATAGACCATACGATGGATCTTTTTGATGCTCTTGAATAGAACAATTTTTTAGTAAATAAAAATTATAAAAATTATAAATTGTTGAAAAGATATCGTAATTATTTGTATCATATTGTGGATAAAATATATTGAATACAAAATAAGTTAAGATGTCAATAACCTATCCATGGGAGATTTAAATATGAAGTATAATTTAAGTTTAAAATCAAATAACATGTTATGTTGATTAATTATATAAATGAATTCATGGAGTAAAGAGAAAATATCATTTGAAACCTTTATGAATAAGTGGATACCTTCATAAGTAAACTTGAAACAAAAATAAAGAAAGGAGATATAATGAATAAACTATAGTGTGGGATGTTTTTTGATGTAGAACTCATGGAAGGGGTTAAGAGGGGCATTGAAGGTGTTGAAAAATTTAAGGATGAAAAAATAACATGGCATATGGGTAATGGTGGAGTTGGAAGTTGTACTGAGGTATTAAAAAAAGGACAAGTGGTGGTGTAGAATAATTTAAATCAAATATTATAGAAAACAAATCAATATTCCTGGGGAAAAAACCTGTGAGCTACTGAAATAAAGAATACATGTAGATAGGTGAGACTAGGAATATATTTCCACTTATGAAGTGAGTTTTATTGATTCCTGGGTCATACCATGTGTTATTATAGAGGTAGAGAAGATCTATTAAAACAAAGAATCACATAATAATAAGAAAAGATGAATGTATCCATATACTTCATCAAAATAAGATTTTTTTTCTCGTTCATATTTCTATCAGTAATGTAAAATTAGTTTTTAAAATATTGAATATAGTCAAATTAGAATTCGAAAATTAAACCATTAGAATTCAAAATGGATAGTTACTAATATACGTAATAATGTTTCATTGTGAAATATATTTTCTCTACTTTAATAAAATGTAAAGATGAGAATATTAACTCTACTGTGCAAATCGATAAGGTTCAATCCACTATATCCATAATAGTGGATCTCTCTGGGAAATAAAATAAAGTTAGAGGAAAATAAAACCTTACTAAATATTCACTCAGATAAACATATAATAATAGTACATGGATTCTCTATAGTGGATACTCATCCCACATGATAGGAAATGGGAATATTATTAAAAATATAAAGAAAAATCTTGATGGTACTATTTATTTTAATAATTATAGATCTCATAAGATCAATGGATGTGTGAGGAATAGAGTGGTAGGTGATTAACTAAAGTGTACTAATGTTTTCTATGTGAATGGATTGTGACATTACCTATTGATCATGGGTAATCTTAGTCACACTGTGCTTGATGTTTTCTTTAGTTGGAAGTGATTATTGATAAAATACAAATATAGAATATTATATTTCATGGGATGGAGGAAATTGAAAAATATTGATCATGTGGATAGTATTTATAACTCATTCATTCTTATACTAAAAGAATATAATAGTTTGTGAAACTGAATGGTAGGGAATATTCACCTGTAAACTATCAAGAGTCTATCAAATATGAATGTAGATGCTAAAAACCCTAACATAAATCATGAATGAGCGATGACATGTGATACAATAATGGTCATTAATATATTATGTAACCCATATCAATTAAAATAATACATAACCTCTAATTTTATTAATCTAGTGAAAATAGATATTTAAAGCCTAATGAATTTATCTAACACGTGAGGAAAAGTTGATTAAATTTATTAATTATTGATTAAAGTATAATTTCAAGAATATTTTTTATATATTGAAAGAGGGATGTGATGAATTACATGATGATGTATCATTGGAGGGTGGAAAATAAAAATTTTTCCACCATAAAGACTCTATAACTAGAAAATGGAATTGGAAGGACGTTAACCACCTAAAAACTAGTCATAAATCATGAGGTATCATGTGTATCTACTCTATTTTATATTTTTTTTAAATGGTGACATCTAATGGTGAACAACGTAGCTAAAACATTAGTCATTGAAAGTGGTTTATCTCATTATTATTTGAAGGAGGTAGTTCAAGTCTTGGTGTACCACTATAGAACAGATCATTTATTATCCCTTAACATGAAGAAACATCAAATTAGATATAAATGAAATAAATACAACACTAAAGTGCTTTCACATTATTGGAATCATATGTTACATTTGAAATAATTATGTGATTCATCAAATTTTTGGTGATGTAGAAGATGAAGTGGTCTTCCTAAGCTACTCAACAAAGACTAAATCCTAGAATTTGTTCAAAACATATATAACAATACCACAAAGAGAAATGTTTTCGAGGTTTTCAAGGAGATAAAAAGTAATAATTCTTAGTGTTTTAACTCAGATAATGTTTGTGAAGATGATTTTGAAAATATTATAAATCCTAAAACTATATGGATTCCTTTATTATATTATTAGTTTGAGGCTGATTCAGTATAAGAAATAACTCTTGCTGACAATCCATTTACACATATATTATGAAATAAGAGGTTGTATATTTATCCATCTAATATACTTGGTGATAAGTCTTATCAAACTAAAATAATAAGGATAGTGATAGTGGAACACTCATCATTTATATTAATTATAATACAATCTTAATTTGAGGAGGCTATAATAATGAATTATTATTATGATCTAGGAATAAATACGTAGAACATATAGATAAAAATAGGTCATGGTAACTTGTGGAGAGACCCAATAACTACATCATAATCGGAATAAAGTGGGTATTATATTTTTTTAAGATAGTATTTTGTTTTAAAATATAATGTGTATGGTATACAATTGGTTTGCTCAAATATAAGGGGTGGTTGATGAGTAACACATTACACAGGTAACTTAACTTTAGTATGTTAGATTCTTTTTAGAAATAGAGATTCAAGGAGGGTTTAATATTTTTCATATAGATGAGAAAAAAATATTATTTAATGATGTGGGTAAGGATGAAGTTTAAATTAAATATACAATGAGTTTTCTTATTTTAAGTAATAAATATA
Source organism: Viscum album (assembly GCA_963277665.1). Taxonomy (NCBI): domain Eukaryota; kingdom Viridiplantae; phylum Streptophyta; class Magnoliopsida; order Santalales; family Viscaceae; genus Viscum; species Viscum album. The sequence continues at coordinate 1,660,562,529 of OY728150.1, forward strand.
AAATTTAAGGACTACAAAAGGAACTTTATTCTCTAAAAATTCTTTTCATGCATGGTATACCAATATTGTCTCATATATAAAGAAACTATAATTCAAACGGAGTGGTTTTGATAAATACCTATATGTAAGGATATTGAAGAGAAGTTAATATTACTAGTATATATAGATGATATAATATCTACAGAGAATCTAAATAAATTAGTTGAATAATTTTATACTTTATTGAGTTAAGAATTTAGAATGATAATGATTGGATATATCCTTCATTGTAATGGATTTGAAGTGATTCATAATTGGGGATACACTATTATCTAACTTGATAAATATTATAATGATTGACTTATGAAGTTCATAATACAATATTTAATATTGATTTCAAACCCCATTACATTTGGAAAATAACATTAGAATCATGAAAATTGGAATTTTGTAGATCATAAATATTATCAGAGGATCATTTGGAGTTTTTAGTATATGAAAGAAACTCATCTAAACATCTATTATGATAATTGATTCTCGAATCTGTATCAAAATAACCCCATGGATATCACCACATGTTAGTGAAGAGAATCATGATGTATACTTGAGGAACTATCCATTATGATCTAATTTTAAATGAAGATAAGGATCATAAAATATTACCATTCCTGATGTTGATAAGGATGGTGATATGGTATATAGAATGTCTATAATTTTATGAACATTTTATATTGGCACTATTTGTGTAACATGGTTAAGTAACAAGAAAGAGATAACATATCTTATAATGGTTTAGGCAGAAAACATTATAGTAACTAGGGAATGCACACTACCCCAATTGATGAAATGGGTGTTGGAAAATCTAGGTGAAAATTTTAAATCAATATAAAAAATGATCTATTTAAAAACTCCCATACCAATAATAGTGATATTAGTAACCATTTTATTATATAAAAGTGGTGAATGGAGTTATCAATATGCAGTTTGTTGGATCTGATCATTAGGTGAAAAATATCATTACGATAAAATCAAATACACCAAAATTGGAGAAATATAGGTTAAATAATAGTGTTAAACCACCTACTTATACCTAAGGGAGTTCATAAGTATCCCCTCTACAAATTGTATTTATTTCATTATTTGGTTGTTGTTTTTATCTACATTGCTATAACTATATTCTATTTGGTTAAAATGAAAAATATAGATACTATACATGAAGAATCCTCTTATAAGTGTAATGAATTGGCATAAGTTATATGGAAAACACTGAATGAAATAACTATTGTTTATTTTTATCTATAAATTTCATTATCTCACATTGGATTAGAAACATTGTTGATGGATCGACTCTTAGTTTATGTCCCTGTGATTGTTTTTGAATCATGAAAGACATTATATTTGAAGATAGAAATATACATTAAATTATATTAACAATGGATGGGAAAGGTTATAGGATGAGTACATATGTAGGGGTGGTCATGGATGACATGTAAATATTGAGCATGTGGAGGGATTGGTAATAATATCCAAGGGGGGAGAATTTCAGAATTAAGACTTATATTTTTTGATATATTGTTAATTGGATTGTATGGTAAATTTAAATAATCAAAAGTTATTCATGATTATTATATTGGATATAGAATTTCTAAATTTTTTATTATGTATTTATGATTACATTAGTTTTTTATGAAACATTTGAAGAATTTCTACAAGTTATTGTTTATAATGATTATTCTCACTTTAGAAAGATAAATCTTTTGAGAATGTATACTTCTTAATGATATTTTGAGACTCTATTAGGATCACTCTCACTTTATATTGATTATTCATTTTCAATGAATTTTTTTTAATAATATTATAAGGCTTAAAAAGGTTCACTCTCGCTTAATGAGAATCAATTCGTGGTAAAGGACAATTTCACATTGATCATTTCAGACATCATAAGAATAAAATTAGATGTTTGTAATTGTCATCATAGCTTCATAAGAACTATATATTTTTCATGATATTCATTTCTTCTTTATAAGGATGAATATTTGAGTTTATAAGGATCAATTTGGGATTTTATAAGGATCGTCCAATGATTAGTGAATTGAGTATTGAAAAATGAGACATTATTAAGGGTCATTGAGACCATTTCCAATGTTTATTCCTTTATTCATGCGGGGGAAAACATATTTCAAAAATTGTATGAAATTATACGTTGGGATATTTATACTATTTTTTTATTATGAAACCAATGATCATTTCATGATAAGGATGATTAAATCATTGATTAAATCGGATTATTCAATAATATTTTTATGATTTAAAATGCATTGATTATATGTATTACATTCATAATTAAAATTATACCATGAATCAGTTTACTCAAACTGTGTGTTTTCATTCATAAAATATTATTAATTGTATTATAAAATTAACATTTCCATAAAAAACATAGAAACTCATAGATTGTGTGGATAAGTAATGACCATGATTTTTAGTAATATTTAAAATATTACAGGGATTTAAAAAATAATGTATTACTTGGTGAAGGTCTCATGGATTTTCCAAATTAAAAATACAGAAATAAGCATGAAAAAAATATTAGAGGGATTATTTATATTTTTTCCTTGTTAATTTTCAGGATTATAATATATGAAATATATCAGGCATAAAAAAGAGAATAATAAAAACATAATGGAGTTTACCCTAATACTATCATAAAAATCAATATTAAAATAAAAGTCGATGTGTTATAATTAAAGTAAAATGGATACAAATGAAGATATTGAGTTGATGGAAAAAAAGATGATAAAACCCTCACTTAATCAATGTTCACATTTTAATAATGAAAAAACATTAATAAAAAAATATGTTGTATCTTGTATCTTTAATCTTTGACCCGAAGTAGTGCCAGAGAAGATAATAAGGGGATGTGATCCAATATTTGATAATGTGTCATTATTAAAATTTTATCATACATAATGTGGATAGTATTAAGTACTAGTACATCAAAACACTTTTGACATATGATTCTTGTATTATCCCTCAGAAGTAAACCAAGAAAAGTAATGTGTCCCTATATTTAATTTTTTTTTATTTTAGTGCTGTGTCTTCATAGATTATAATCGATAGATTCGAACTATACATATTAACATGAGGAAAAGATCCAATGAATATGAATAAAACATAACTCCTTGATTCACCCCCTCATTTGGTGTATTAGGATTCTTGTTGAAATATATAGCATTCAACCATGTATATACTTAATTTATAGGTTTATGTTAGATTTCAAATTCTTAATAAAATATAGGGGGAATTTCTCATATGAACCAAAAAATGCAATTAAAATTCATAAAAACCAAGAAAATCAATACGATGCATGAAAGATAAACCATAAAACATAATAAATTACCAATAAAAACTATATTAGAGTAACAATAGATAATTAAACTATTGCAAGGATAATACTATAAAACATAAAGACTACAGAACCAAAGTGGCACTACTCTAGACGAAGGCATAGACACTCCCCAACTCTTTTTCTAACAACCATATCAAAGACATCAATAACTCCACTAGTGAATTAATAAACATTTACCTTAACTATATCTCAGTACATGAAATATTAAAATCCACCAATGTTCCCAAGTAAGGGGACAACATATAAAATAGTAGGTAATACCTAGATACATCCCAACACACACCACCAGGACTAGAACATGTTAGTACATTTTATATAAAATATGTTAAAAGAAGATTAATAGTTTATATAAAAATAGTATACTAGTTCCTCATGAGAAAAACATTAAACAAAATTTTTATTTCACATATTACCACATAGAATAATCCTTCAATTTCTCACACCCACACTCACACCCTATGCATGAAACAATGGTCCTCCCTATACTCTAGAGTAGTGCATGGTCCTATCACCAAACCATCACATGATGGCCTATATTTAAAAGTGGAACTTCAGAATATGATCCATCCCAAGGATATAATTATTTTATGGTGGCACTTATTACTATAATCCATCCCACATGAACATGTACTCATGCATGAAAAATTATTCCAAGCTACCAAGTAAAATAATTTATGGAAAATTCCATCAAGACTATTAAAAAATCAACATTGTTTCTATATTTGGAAACTAATCCATTGAAAACATTATGTAATAATGATATCCAAATGAATTAGTCAATAAATTTTACAATTAAATAATAATAATAATTTATAAACTATCTATCCATCATGTGATAGAATAATATAGTTAAACAGAATCCACCTACATCATGTTTGTTTAGGTTGAAGGATATACGAAGATTCCATAGACCTAAACTCTTCTTCCTGTTCCTATATTAAAAATACAAGAATATATCATCATCGAGATTCAAAACCCATATATTAAGGTAGTATAAACTAATCTATGGTTTGTAATGTCAACTTGATGAGATCCCAGACAAGAAGGAAGAACGAGATTCTAACCAATGATTTCCAAAGGTTAATTCTCACATATCAATTTGAATCATATTATAGATGTCAAATATTCTAAAAAATATCCTAGGGTAAACTTTTAAGGTGAAAAGTACAAAATAGTATCCATGTGTGAATTTAAAACCATACAAGGTGTTGAAACTGGTTAGATCTGAACCAATCCATGGTGAAAAATACATATTCACAACGTGAATCATCAAAGGGGTCACATACTGAAATTCCCATTTTTGAAGACTAAACATTCAATATTCCATTTTTTCCTGAAAGGTTTTACATTGTGCATGTTTCTATCCATTAACGTGATGAAACACTTTCTCACATTGAAGGAATTCATGGAATCTTCTGATAATATATTCACATCATGAATGACCAATTCACTGTGTGAATTTTCTTTGTAGGAATATTCCAAACTTGTCTCTCTTTAACACTCAAAAATCATCCCTAAAAAACATAAAATGATGTTTTTCCTTAATACATGGGTACCACATTCTCTTAATTATTGGTCTTTTCATCCTTAACAAGATAGAGATTATTGTTTCCCTTTAATAGATTATGCCATTGCTCTTGTATAATCTTATCACATTCCCATGTTTCCTATTGAACCTGACCACGCTGGAACAAAATATTCACTAATGAAATAGATATCCTGCATAGTGTATTTTCTTTTCAATCCAAAATCTAAACTAGTTCATTTATAAAAGATTCACTAGGATTATGAGTTACTAGATCCCAACTGATAAAATGTAATGTATCAGGGTGATACTACTTTAATTGAGAAATTCGGTATACATTATAGACTACAACAAATATTGGTTGTAGCACTAATTGGTACACAATAGTTCCCATCCATTGAACAACCTCCAATATTCCCACATACCATGGTTCTAACATCCCTTATTTTATAAAGTGTCGATTACCATGTTCCAGTGCCATTTTCAAGAAGACACGGTCACTCACATCAAAAGATACTGGTTATTGAAGAATATATTCATAAAATTTAAATAGAATGAGTCATAGAAATTTATAAGTGGATTATTTAGATCTTCTATATATTCCCATTTAAAAGAATCATTCAAAACTTTTATTTCTCTCCTATTTCCACCCAACATAGTGGATAACGATAAGGTATGCCATACAAATCCTTAGATGGGGCCATCTATATTCTTTATTAATAACTATTATTATAGGATAACTCTACCAAAGGAATACGATCAAACTAATAAATATTAATTCAATGAAAAAACCCTTGAAAATATCTTCCAATTTCTAAAGGGTATGTCCCAACTAACCGCCTAGCTATTGATGATTTTCCACACTTATGGTCAGTTGACACGTGATAGCTTATTTTAATGACTGCTAATATCTTGAAACCAAATGGGACTATCTTTCCTATATGTTCTAAATACGATCATCATAAAACATAACCATTTCTCAAATGTAAAATTTTCTAATTCCTCCACTAGTTTGATAGTATGAAAAGGAGATTGTGTTCCAATTTTTTTAGTCGTTCTATAATCATCCAAATAGATTCATAATTTTGAAAAAATTTCAATAAACATCTAACCATGTACTTGTAAATATACTCCCATTTATATAATGGTATAGAAATTTACTATATAAAACAATTTATTCTTTGAGGATTTTTTTTACCTAGTGACAGGTTATTTATTTAATCACATACTCTATAATATTCTGTCTCATACCTAACCACTAAAAATTTTATCACATTGCCTTGAACATTTTTTGAACACCTAGATGACGGGACCATTTTTAATATTCATACACTAAAAAAATATAATATTGACAATTACGTGGGACTAAAATTAAATTTACCAAATCGAACAAGGGGTTTTCATCCTCCACCTAGCTATCAAAAGTTTACCCACCATTTATGTTTGACCTAATGGTGATACAACTAGGATCTAATGTATAATACTCTCTTACCAAATTCATAAGTTTAGAAATATAATTAACTAGGAATATTATTTCATGCCCATACTATTTGGTGTAATGAAAATACAGGTCAGCAATAATGCTCATCAACATCATTTTTTCAGGAGATTCCTTGGCCACATCGTTCTATTATTTCTAACTCAATGTATCTTCCATAGAATTATATTTACCAGTTGAGTATAGAAATTTGAAATCAAACTTATATATGTACTACATATATCATCATTTTATCTAGTTCAGTTATAACTAGAAAATATGTATTTCAAACTCCTATGGTTAGTGAGAATTGTGATCTTTTTTATAAAGTTGTATTGCCCCTAGGTCATTAAATCATGGAAAACTATAGAAAATTATTTATTATGCATAGGGTAATTTTTCTCATGTGCTCATAACTACTTCAAACATTAGGACACAATAATATCTAACAATATAAGAAAAAACCAACAACGAATCTAGATGCATCACAATATAACACATATCCCTGAACTAGTTCTAGAAAGATTAGGATGGGGGATAATGTGAGATGATATTTAAGCTCTCAAAATAATTCCTGAAAATTATTATTTTATAAGTATGGAACAACCTTTATTTTCAAATAATTCATGGGGGAATAAATCCTTGATAAATAAATAATAAAAAATTAATAATATATTTCTAATTCGAGAAATATAAAAATCAAAAAAAATCTCTGGTTTCATCCAATATATTACTACTTCTATATTTACTAGGTCAAATGATGTTCCTTCATTAATAATTACATGTTCATAGAAATGAACGTCTTTGAACAAGATGTTTTACATTGGAAACATAGCATGAAAATTATGGTCATGTAATGTACTCAGTACAATTTTTAGAAGAGTTAAGAGTAAACCAAAATATCATCAAAAAATAACAAAAAATGAATCAAAGTAACTATGAAAATAAGATACATAAATTCCATGAAGACTGTTGGTCCATTAATTAATCAAAAGGGGATTATGAATTATTCATAATGGATGTATCAAATCTAGAATATTATCTTCAGAATATCATCTATTTTGTCTCTAACCTAATGATATCCAATGCATAGATCAATCTGAGAGAACCATTTCGATCCTTATAATTTTTCAAATAGGATATTGATTCAAGGAAGAGGATACACTTTTTTAATCATAACATGATTTAATTTATTAAAATAAACACATAAGTAGAGGAAAAATGTTCCTATTGGGAAATAAATCTTGTGAAACCCCAGGAAATGTTCTAGCTCTAATAAAATGTTTACCTTTTAACTCTTCTAGTAGAACCATTAACTCTAGAATTTTTTTTAGACCCATCCTATAATAATGTAGAAAAATGTGGAATATTATTAGAATTATATTGAATTTTTATTTTATTTTATACTCATGTGGTAACCGAAATTTTTTTTTGGAATGATATTCAGTTATCAATCCACTTTAGAAAGAGGTGTCCCATTTTCTATATCAATAGTTACTTCCATGGTCATTACCATTATTATGATATTATTATATCCACTATCACTAGAGTTCCTACTCTAACTCATTCAATATCATAATTATCCTTGAATACATTAGTAATTCCATTAATGGACGTAAACATCACCTGACACATGTTGGGGTCTATACGATATTTAAATCCAACCATCCAATAGATACCAAATATAAAATAAATATATATATCTCTATTGTACTATAAACTCAAGAAATATTCACAATAAAAATAGTAATGAAACATTCCTTGAATTTGAATCCTATGTAATCCAAATATCCAAATGGTGTTTTTATACTAATTATATGAGTTATCATTTCCATATATAATTTGAATTATTTAAACACAAAAGAAGCATAGAACGAATGTGATTCACCAGTTTTAAAAAATACATGTATAAGATTCAAGTTTAGTGGAATGACACCTCACACAGTAGAGGGACTTGGATACTTTCTCATGGTATCCTAATATAGTCTATAATGATGTCTATCAACTACTATATGATTTCTCTTACATAATTTCCAAGGTGTCAACTGGAAACCTAAATTGTTCCTAGAAATATATTATTTCAAATATGTTTTTTTGAGAACTAGTCTATTAAGAGTATTTCATTCGAGAATACAACTCTGAAGGATAATTAGACCCTATTATATCTATTGATATTAGAATTTTATGACAATACTTCTTGAGATGCCCTTTATTATCATAGTTGTTGTAATTCCATGGTGGTGTGGTACATTCATTTTTTATGTGTGTAAAAAAAGTGTATTAAAAACAACCTAGTTTGATATCAGTTCCTGTTGAAAAAAATGATTCATTAGGTTAATTATGAGGCGTGTTTCCTCCTTGAGAATATGTTTCCATCTTTGACTTATTCCCCACATTATAGTTCCCTCATATTACCATGAAAAAAATAATGATTTCTCCCATTTGAATTCTAACAAGATCTATTTCTACAAATCTTTCCATTTTAACCATCACTATGTAATAAGTAATATAAGTAATATAATTAATAACAATCTTAGATTGAATCCTTGGTTGGAAAACTAACACAATGATGCTAGCCATCAAGGAAACACTAGATGAAAATTTTGGTGTGAATTAAACTATGTTAATACACATAGTTGTGTACTCAATCAAATATAGTTTTTCATTATTTGAGCTAAAGTATTTTGTTTTTATTACTATCTTGAATGTGTTGGATAGAGTGGTTTTTTGAAACATTTTCCAAATTCCTCCCACATAAGTCATATTCATCATTATCTTAGAAAACAAAATCCAACAATTTTCATGCATGATCCTACAATATATAAGATTATGGACTTTACTATTATCTCCTATGATGTACAAATAAAATCAATCATTATATTCATTTTGTTGAGACACACTTATGCTTTTTCTAGTTCATAATCCACTCAAAAAATAGTTGTATTCTATTTATGTTACTTCACTGAATAATCCACTTGAATTTATTAATTATTTCAATTTCTTCTTTCAAAATTTTTAAAATAATTCCTAACACATTGTACATGTTTTGGATAACCTGTAGATAATGTGAAACTAGATTTTTTGAAGTTTCTTCCCATTTATTTATACATCATATACCATGTTCCATTTTTCTATAACACGAAAAAAACACCATGTAGTCATCACCCTCTATGATCTAAATTGTTTAAATGTTTTAAATCACTGTAATCAACCTTAATTGCAAATTAATATTTCCAAAAAAACAACCAGTTTAACCTTTTTATTCATTTTAATGATTTTAAAAAACCCATCATACAATAAAATAAAATTGCAGTCTAAGTTAGATGTCTCAGTCCTAATGCATGATATTCTACACTAATCAGCAAACCCATGGTGATGAGATGAAATTTTTTCATTATGTTTCTTATAATTTTTTAAACCCAAACCACCAAGGTAACTTGATGTTTAGTATGAAAAGGTTAATAAGGTATTTTTATGCTAAAAAGTTTAGGTTTTTAACCTTTTTATCTACTCTATATCTACCCAACTCATGGATTGAACAAAAGTGATTCCATTTGTAACAGATCTCTCCAACTTATTATGTAATTGAGAGGCATAGGTGCTGTCGACCTTAGGTGACATACCCAAGACACTGAAGTTAATAAATAAATAAAAAGGTATAAATAAAAATTTGGGGGATAATGTTCCCTAAAAAACAAAATGTAATGAAAATACATAATAACCAAGGAAATCTATATAATTCATGAGTAAATAATCCATAAAACTCAATAAATTACCAATAGAAACAGAATTATAGTAACAAAATAAAATTAAAATATTTCTAGGCTAATATTTCAAAACATAGTCTCTAGAAACACTGTCAAACCACTCTAGACCAATATTTAGACCCTCCCTAGCTTTAACTCAAACAACCCTGAAAAATATTTCATGGAAATCCACTAGAAAAGTAAAAAACTTACACCTTTTTGTTTTTCTTGGTAAATTATATATGTAAATGCACCAATGCTCCCAAACATGGGTGATAATTACAACCAATATATAATCCCTAGAGATTTCCTAACACAATTCACATGGATAAGAACAGGTAATAAAATATTATATAAAAAATTTGAGATGGAGATAAATATTTTATATCAAAACCATAAAATTGTTTCTTATGAGAAAAACACTAAACTAAATTTTCTTTCACTTCTTACCACTTGAAAGAATCATTCAATTTCTCACACCCAAACACACACACACAATCAGACACACTATTCATGTAAACATGGACCTCCATATACCCAGGATTAGTGAGTAGTCCTTCCACCAATCAATCACCTGGTGACCCTATTTTGATGGTGGAACTTCCTACCATGATCTATCATAAGTCAATCATTATTTGATGGTGGCGCTTCTCACCATTATAAATCCCATATAAACATTAACTATAACCAACACAATTATGAAAATATAATTATTGAAACATTTTTTAATAAACATAAATTCAATAATGATTATTTAGAAATCATATTTATTTCCATATTTCAAAACTACCCCTTTGAAAATACTTCAAAATAAGGGTTTACAAATTAATTACTCAAGATATTTTAAAAAATATGCCCAAGACCAATTTATAAATTCTCAAGGAAACACAATCTAGAATAGTTATTTGAGAAAGAATCCACCAACCTAAAGTTCACTTAATACAAAATATAACAGATAATTCTATTTACTTAAACACTTCCTCACATTCCTTTATTAATAAACCATAAAGATCTCATCAACACAATTTCAAACCCATTGATTTGGATATAATGCACCGATCTATGGTTTCATTCAAAATAACTCAAGTAGATCCAAGAAAATAAGTAATAATAAGATTATAAACCTTTATTTTCATAATTTAATACTCAAATATTCATTATAATTACAGTTGGAATATAAATTATTGTTGGAAATCACCTAGGGTAGCCCCAGATGTCTAAAAGAATAGAATGTTATCGGAGTGAGGATTTACAACTCCATGGGAGGTTAGGCATCATTAGTTCTAAACCAATTATCGATGCGAACTACATAATAACTTTTAGATTCAACGAGGAGTAATATATATTGAAAATCAAATCACATAACATTAAAAATGACTTATTCATTTTATATGAGAATGAGTTTAACATCATGTATGTTCCATGTAATTCATTATATGTTACACATTTACCCGATGAATAAAGTCAAGGAATCTTCCCAAAAAATATTAACATCATGAATATACCATTCATGATTTTACATTTCCCAATAGTATTATTCTAGGATAGCCTTTATTTAACCTTAAAAAACCTTCTAGAATAAGAATAAAATGATGGAATTCATCAAACTGAGGGGTACTATGTTAGGTTAAAGAGTGTTCTTGTGTTTTATAATCAATTACATGTTCGTTGATGATCATGTATTGTATGTACAGTATGATAATACTTGTACATAAAACCTAATATGGTGTGATTTGAGATATTTTATGAAATAATGAACCTTACAATTTGAAATTTGTAATCTTTTCATAATTTGATATGAATTGAATGATTGGTATTGTGGGTATTGTCTATTAATGTGTATTTAGTATTTCTTATAGTTGATTGGATTACAATGATGTAGTTGAGTGGTCTGGGTTTCTAGTAAATGAGACCTATCAGCCATGGTAGAATTAATTTTGGTATAAGATGTTGAGAAAAAAGGATATTAGGGTGATATCTAGCCATATATTGAAATAAATTAGTGTTACACATTAAACCAACATTATTATAAATTGTTATACTGTTTTGTATGATTTATTTATTATATCATGACATTGTTCTTATTATGTGATGTCAGAAACTATTGTATTAATATTCAAAAATGTTGTGGAATTTTATTCCACATTATTTTGTGTATGGAACGAGAAACATGCTTATTGGGATATTTTTTATCACAAAATAGGGCACACTATATATCTACCTTATGTAGTTTTTGAATATGGATATTATGCCTATTATGTGATGAAATTAGGGATAAAAAATAATTTCTATTATTATTGGTGTTGTAATAGTGGAATATAAATTCTACTTGTCCATATAATGTAATGAACATTGGGATAGATATTGGTAATGGAATGGGTTTTACTTCCCATTAACATTGTTATGTTTATGGACAATGGATGATAGTCCAAACTATTATATGTTATCTCATTATGGATAATCAAGGGATTTTGTTGAATTGAAATGTTAAAAGATCAAATTCCCATTGCTGGTTGATTATTTTTATAGACCAAATGTCATGATAAGACATTATTTTGAAAGGTGTTATGTTCAAACTAATACCGCAACTGGGAAGGGTAGGTATGGTCACTCACCATGAAACCTATTACTACCAAAGGGTGTGAAGTATAATATAATTATTCATTCTTTTTTATATATTTTAGTATATAACTACGTGATATTACTTATATATTTTGGGTTTGTAAAGTGACATCGTTAGTGGGGGCCTATTAATTTATACGCATGCCCTACACACTCATCTTGGTGTGAGTGAATACTTTATGATTTAGGATGTTGATAATGTAATTGAACCTATTTTGGACATTTGAGTTGGAGTTTCACAGTCGGTTTTTAGAACATGGTACCCAGAAGGGAAGTGGGTAAATTTTTTAGTCAGATACCTTATTTTATATCTTTTGGATCTTGATTGTATATAACTGATCGATGATGAGAGCGACATGTTCTAATTTTTTTTGTATTTCATTATTTGTAACTCACACTAATTCATTATTTATAGGAAATTAATCACATTTTTTAGTTTTACAAAATACACAATATTAAATTGAAAATAGTTTAATTATTAAAATTTAATTATTTAAAAAAAATAATAATAAATGAAAAAAATAAGAATCTAATTTCTCATGTTTTATTGGATGAAAATTTTCTTCCCTGTAAATTAAAAGGAAACAAAGAATACATTTTTTTTGGAAAAAAATAAAAAATCTCAAATATATTCAATCCAAGCACATGGAAACCCCATGAAGGGTTTGTCAATGTAGGCTTATAGAAATTTCTAAGGGAATGGAGAAAATTATTTCATGAAATGATAGGGAATTATGGAATCGGTTGAAAATATTATTCAAGGATAAAACATAAATGATTTAACTCTAATAGTGTACTAATGCCAAAGCATTGTGGAAACATGTAAACTCTTATAAACTAGACCAAAGATGACTAAAAAATTAACATGGGATAATAAGTTTTCTTCCTATAATAAAAAAATATAGACTGATTTACATGGTTGAATCTACATACTCTGATAAAACAATACCATGATTATCAATAGTAATCCATGAATTAAAGCAGATCAATTGCATTATATGACTCCCACACATCAACACCCATGATCCAATCACATTCTATAACATAACCATGTGACAATAGAATTGAAAAAATATATTTTTATGTATTAGTGAATTGTACAATATATATTTTCATATTTAATGTTGTGGTACGATCAATCCATAAGCTCATTAATTCCAATGACCTCAAACCAATTTGAAATTTTATAATAATACTCAATTATTTATTAACTACGAGAGTGTAGATAATGTAATTTTAGATTCATTCCATGAATATCCTATATAGTGATTCATCGTATATAATCAATTTATTTATTTAAAAATCACTACTTATTTAGATGCATATTTAATAAAAAATAGATTACATGGAAAAAATCAATTTATGAAAACTGAGGATTATAATCAATTTCAATGGATTTTCATAAATGGGTGTCATTCCTCATTTTCATGGATCAGATGACTTAATTTTCCATAAAATTGTTCATATTTCATTAACATTTTATGTTGATGTTTGTAGAATCTAAAAAAAATTGAATTTCACTAGCCCATGAGAAATTCACCATTCTAGATGAATTACACTTGGCTATAAAAGTGAAACAAAAATATAATCTATTGATCAAATATTTGTTTGACCAATTCCTATGGGTTTCCCCCCATTAAAATCCTATTAGACAATATAATTTAAGGAATATGTTTTGAAATATCTTATAAAATAATTTTCTAATTAAAATGACCTTCCATTTTCGAGATTAATGATACCTTAATTATCTCACCCTTTAAATATTTTTCCATCACTATATAAGCGATTACCCATACATGAAAGTGGAAAATATGATTATAAATGTAAAATAAATCTTAAGGATTGAACATGTGGGGACATAATTAAAATCAAATTCCCAAATAATGGGAAATAATTAAGTAAACATTAATTATTAAAAACATATAAACAAAACAATGGAGTCAAAAGGAAGTAACCATCATAATGAAATGTGATAAAAACTAATGAAAAATGTGAACATAAAAGATAAACTTCCAATATATCAACATGATTTTATATAAATATTGTATATCTTTTCACTTTATAAATGGAGGTTATACCGAACGAAGCATCAAGATCCCTCTTATTTAATTCTCATATTGAACTATTCATGGTGTAGAAGTTAATTTACACTATTTTAACTTTCAATGTCCTCTAAAATCAATGTTACATATCCTTACTGTAACGGCCCGAAATTTTGAATAATTTTTGTTTCTTAATTTTGGGTTTTATTTTATTTAATACTCAACAAAACTATATCCTTTAATTAATGAAGTGAGTAAAATGATATTTTTGGATTTCAACTGTTATATGACCATTGGTAAATATTACCATTTGAAAATATACTCTTAATGTTATGATTATTGTTTATAAATAAAATTAATCATGGTTAAATAACATAAAAAGAAGAGTCGATGGCCTCATACTGTAGACTCGGTCCGTATGAATCTCATCTACCGGAGCATGCGAATGTGGTTTGTGTCAATTTGATTTTCTATGGACCAAGCCCAATCTGAGCTCCAACATGTGAAGGTGGAATAGAATAACCTTTTAGATAAGTTCAAACTGATAGAAATCACCACTCGAGAAATGTTGTATGAGCCACCCCAATATTCTATCACGATTGCACAACTTATTCTTAGATCCTCTCCAGGTGTTATAAGGGTCTGTGTAACAAGGCCTTAAATAATTTGTGTAATCCCGGGGTATAAATAAATTTTTTAATTTATCATTATTTTTTTTGGAATAACTTTTCATAATAATGTATATGTTTAATTAAGAAAAATTTGATAAAATTATTTTAGAAAAAAATTACTTTTCACATATTTATCATACAAATAGGATTTTTATGGTAAAATAAAAATCATTTTTGAATTTTAAATGTCAAGATTAACAAAGGCTGACTTTTTGGAAATTTTCTAAGGAGTTTCAATTTGACAAATAGTGTTTTAGGAATAGTGTTTTTTGATGAATAGTATTAGATGAATAGTGATTTTATGAATAGTATATTAACATTTTATTATTACATAACTTTTATTGTGAAGTGATTTTTGATAATAAGGCATACATGCTTGTAATAAGGGTGAAAAATATAGTTCAATAATATCAAAAGAGTTTTTTTGGTAAAATAGTAAGTTTACCATCTAGAATATTAATCTTACCCTTATGAATTGTAATTTTACCAGTGGCATAATAACATCACATATGGAGGTATAAGTATTTTATAGTCATCTTAAGTGGTAAAGTGATATAAATATATCATAGTATAAGTGAAAAAATGTTTTAGAAATTATTAGTCATGTACTAATATTGTATTAATTTAATTTAATTTAAAATTTAATTAATTTTCATAAAATTTATTTCACTTTTGGATTCTACATGTTGAAAAATGGTTAGGGTGAATATTTGGGATTTTTTTGAAACATTTGAACATTTATTGAATTGTAAAAATATAGTTTGGAGATTTGTTCTATTTAATAACATCAGTAATGATGTAATCATGATGTAATAATTCTGGTAGATTTGTGAATAGTATTATAGGTTATGAGGTGTCCGAAGTGGCCAATACCATGGGAAAATTCCATTGGAAATCCCATGGTTTTGCAAATACCAATGCTTTGGTCTCCCTTGGAAATTAAAAAAAAATATTTTCACACTTTTTCTATAAATACCAAACCATTCCTTTATTCCTTTCATTAAAAATTCCTCCTCAACAAAGATTTGGTCTTTTTACTACCCAAGGTGTCCTCCCAAGGTTCCCCATATCCCCCCAAAGTCCCATCCTTCGAGCATTATAAGTTACTATTCAAGGTAAGAGAACCTTTCAGCCTCCTCTTTTATGTCATGACTTCCTTTATGTTGTGTCTTCTAGTTTCCATATTATTTTTTGGGTATTTTTTTATATGTTCTTATTTCTATCTATCTTATTTCCAAATTAAAAGAGACCCTTTACACTCTCAAAAACTTATTTTTCTAAATTTTAAGCGACACCATTAGGCTGCAAATTTTTTTTAAAAGGAAATCATATCGTCTATTTTCTTTCTTGTTTTCTTTTTCATGTTGTATGTTATTAAAATATTCATACCATGATATTATTTCTTTTTTTTTAATTTTTTACCCATACTTTATTATGGGTTATTTATTAGTGGGTGACCCTTTTCCCCTCTATTTTCAATGTTTTCTAAATAAAAGTTTTATATCCATAACACTGTAGAATTTTCGTCTCCAAACCTCTGTCTCTTTTAATCATGAAATTCTACTACTTTCTTTATGTTAATACCCAAAAATATTTATTTCTAGGGGTATTCATCACGTCATAAAAATGGTATTTTTGGTTTATGAGTTAAAATAAATAAAACCCTCATTCCTTTTCCATGGGTTATAAATTACATAACAATCTTGTTTAAAGAACTTTTAAAACATCGCCTTTTTGAAATGAAACCAAATTATTTTCATCTCTTTTGGTTATTTTTGTAATTTATTATTATGATATATGTGGATTAGTGGAAAATAAATACATATTTAGGGTTCACCATTATATCTTTATAATGCATTGGGTACAGTATTTAATCTCTAGAGATAAAAAATTTTATGATACCTTTGTGAATAACACTGGTAATGTTTATGAAACCTTGGGGATGAACCTTGATAATATGTTAACTAATGTATAAATAAATTGTCTTAGAAACATTTTCCTGATATGACTCATGCTATTATTACTATTCAATTTCTTTTTAATCATTCATTTAGGATATCCCTCATGTTCTTATTGATATCGCCTAAGATCACATGTAAATTGTTCCACTTGTTTTATTTATTAAGTATTCTTCTCAAACTTTCCTTTGATGTATGTCTGGATTTTATGAGATGATGTAATTTTTCATATGTTAAACTTATTATTAATCATTAAAAGTGGATTAGAAGAATTTTTTATGTCGTTTTCATGTATATTATTCATGACTTCCAAGACACTAGACATTAAAGAACTGTTGTTTGTAAAATATAATGAAACATTATGTAATAAAATGGAAGGATGCCATAGTTGGTTTCAAATGATAGTTTTATTTATTTATAAAAATTAGTCTTTGAAAAAAAAATTATGATTAAACCCATTAAAAAGTTTAAATATAGGAAAACATCCTGGTATTTTTGTGAAATATTAAGTATATGGTTTCAGAAGAAATAAATCCCTATCTGGATATGAACAAGTGGATGTGTCTATGGAAAATATGTACCTATGAGTGAAAACACTGACAAATAGTTTCATGTTTGTCCTGGGGTATCCTGGTATACGACAATGGGCCTTGCTTCACTCCTGGTTTGAAATTCCCAAAGGATATGTTTTGTAAAGACCCGTAAAATTCAAGGGAAATTTGTTCTTAATTTTCTTTAGAATTTTACAAGAGCGCGGTTTCAGACGGAACCTGATTCCGAGGCCCGGAGTGCCCGGAATTAATTTCCGAAGTTTGGCTCAGGTACGTTCAGTGAACGAACGAGCGGGAATTCCTAACTTTTGATCCGGTGCTCGGAATTGAAATCCGAGGGCACCGATGAACTCACATCGCCGATATTCTCTTAAAGAGACCTTTTCGGAAGTTGCGTTTGTTGCGGGTTGAAAGTTAGATTTTGGGTTTTTAGTTTAAGTTAAATAAAATTCGTGAAGAAGAATTTTATTTTAACTTGTCAAATCCTACCAAAGGGGGTTGGAAGTGGGACCCACATCCACTTAACCTCCATTGGGAGGATTAAGTGTGGTGGGGCCCACATGAAGCTCCCAACCTTTCAACTTCTCCCAACTCCCCTAACCCCTCATTAAATGACATGAGTTATTTAATTTTGGAGTTAATCCTTTTGAATTTCAAACTTTTGAAATTCTAGTGTGTTGATGTGATAATAAAATAAGATAGTGTCTTATTTTATTTTGGTTAATTGTTTTGTCTTCTTGAGAGGTGGAGAGCTTTTCCTTCTTCTTCTTCAACTCTGACGAAGATCACGAAGAACGCTCAACTTGACGAAGAACGCTCAAGTTCCGACGAAGAACGCCGCTCCGCTCTTCTTCGTCTTCCGTGTCAACGAGAGGGAACGCCGCTTCCTCCTCGGATTCCCTTCGTCGACATAAGAAGTTTCGCCAACGACGTATCGCATCGGACGCATCTCTTCGTCAACGGATTTGACGAACGACGACCGCGACGCCCGACCTCCGCGACGTCGTCTTCCGCGGAACGTAGAAAAATCTTCGAACCTTATACCAAGGTAGGGGTTGTTGTTTTATTCTTTAATTATTCCATTCTTGATCGTGGATCTAGCATGTCTAACGTGTGGTTTTTGAATACTTTAAGTTGTGTTTTAACGTGAGGGGTTCCGGACCGCATGAACACGGCCGAACCCCATCCTCCGTTCTTGGTGTTTAAATTTGTGGATGAATCAAGGTGGCGTGGTGCCGTCGCACCACGCGGTTATTCGCCCAATCAAGAACGCGACGCCGTCGCGCGCACCCCATGGAAGAAACATCAAGAACGCGACGCCGTCGCGCCGCGTTGAAAGAAATCGAGGTGCGGCGGAGGGGCGCGGTGCCGTCGCACCGTGCCGGATGACAAATACCGCGGCCGGTTCCGGGCCGCGGCGAATCGAGGAGACCGGCGGCCGGGCCGCCGGCGTCGGAAGCCGAAGAGGGGACCAGATTTTTCCGGTCCCGTTGGAGAAAACCGGCCGGCCGGATGGCATTAAACCGGGGGAATTAATCCCCCGACCAGCTCAGAAAACTCCCCTCTTTATGAGGGGGGGGGGTTCCTTGAGGGGGGGCAGGCGGCTCCCCCGATTCCTACCAATCAAGCCCCCCACGTGGGGGGGGGGCGGTTTTGCAAAAAAGGGGCGCGGCATATAGCCGCGCCGTCTTTCCAATCAGCGGGGGCTTTGCCCCCCACGTGCAGCCACCGTGCGGCGCCTGGCCGCCGCGGCCCCCGCGCCGCCGGCCGGCCAGGCCGGGTTGGACCCGGTTCGGGCCGACCCAGGGGGGGGGGTCGGGCCGGGTCGCCCCGGACCCGGACCCCCCCGTTTCGAAGCAGTTTCGGTCTTTTGGCCATAACTTGAGCCACAGACCTCCGATCGACGAACCGTCAGCGGAAACGCGATCCTTGGATCGAGTCGGTCGTTTCGGTATATTGAACTCAAGGTTTCGGATTACTTTGAGTTCGGCCGGGTTGGTTTGTTCACGAAACCAACCGGGCCTTCGGAGCGGAAACGCTCATATCTTGAGCTACGGACGTCCGATTGACGTGCCGTCAGCCGTGTTGTGTTCCTCTTAGTGAGACAGATCTTTTGGCATCCTCCGCCCGGGGTTTGGACGCAGGTGGAGTACGGTCGGGTTGGTTTTGCCTTAAAAACCAACCGGGCCCCGGGGACGAAAATGCCAATAACTCTCAGACCGGGCGTCCGATCGACGCGCCGTCTGTTGCGTTGAGTTCCTGTTGACGATACAGAACTTTTGGATACATCAACTCTGGACTTTGTGACAGTTGATGTATCAGCCTCTCGGCTTGTGGAGCGGACCCTCCGAACGAGCTTTCTGTGTGCGGGAACCCTAGTGCTGGCTGCGACTGGTACTACTGCTACTGTGACTGCGACGACGACAGTACAGAGATCCTGTGTGGATTCGACGACGACGACTTCAGCACTCAGCGATCCTACGTGGATCAGTGCTACAGGTCCTGTGTGGGCCCGATCCTGTGTGGGTCCGATCCTATGTGGGTCCTTGCGCTCAGCGGTCCTGTGTGAACCAGCGCCTACATGTCCTGTGTGGGCCCGATCCTGTGTGGGTCTTTGCGGGGGTTAGTTACCTATCGATCCTTCGTGGGTCCGACGACTTAGATGGATCAGAGATCATCTTTATCGTCCTTTGAAGAAGTATACCTGTGTGAGCTGAATCTGTTGCTTTCCTGTGTGGATTGTATTGTGCAATCCTGTGTGGATTACGTTTTTCTTTCCTGTGTGGAATACGTTTACTTTCCTGTGTGGACTGAGTTGTACTTGAGCTCGGAGGTTGGAGCGTATTTGAAATTGATGACTTAGGTATATGTATGGGCATATACCTAAGCAGTGTCGGTTGTTACTTCGTGATTGTTCCTTTCTTCGTGGTTTATCCTTTGTGGATTTGAGAGACCTTCAGGGGTCTTGGGGTCCCTACTGAGTAGCTTATACTCACCCCTGCACGGGCTTTGCCCACACTACGTTGTGTTGGTTGCAAACGACGGACATCGTTGATCTTAGCTGAGGCTTGCAGAGTGGGACGGTACCCGGAGGTGGACCACTAGGCGAGACGTGCTCGGAACGGACAGCGGGACCCATGGAGTAGAGGAGCTATCTGTACCCACCCTTCAGGTGGGAATTCCAGTGGATAGCTCGGTGTAGAGGCTTTTACTTTTCAGTTGCTGTTTTCCCTTTGGAGTTGTACTTTACTTTCAGTTTGGGTTTGTATACTGGCCCATTTACTTTTCCGCACTTTCAGTTGTACTCTGCTTTTGTTTAGTGTTTACTTTCCGCTTGCTTACTCTGTGGTGTTTGTTTACTTTTCAAAGGCAATGCCTTCCCTTTTTACCGGGATTTACCCCTTGGTGCTAGTCGCCAGCCCCTGGCCTATGGAAGGCGGGCTTGGGGTAGTCACGGCACGGACCCCGAGGGCGGGTCGTGACAAATTGGTATCAGAGGAGTTCGGTGCTACCGCGAACTCTGATCATTTCTATGTGAAGCAATAATGTTTAGCGTATTGAGTGTGGTTATCAGTCCAGGGAGTCCAGTGTTGGTGCGGCGGCCGACGTATCCGTACACCAGGACCCTAACTTCTGATTTCTGACTTAATGCACAAAAAACATTGTTTGTGTGTGTGTTTCAAAGTTTTCTTTGTGACTACTTATATCAGCTCACCAGGTATACTGTTCTGACCGTGGCGCACCTGTTTCCTTTTCAGGATGGCCCCACGACGACAGCCAGCTAGGGTTCCGAGAGTCGAGCGTGACGACAGCCCACCGAGCGACGAGGCCTCGGTGCAGGGCCCTTTGTCAGCAGTGGCACCGGCGGTAGATTTACCCGCCGAGCCCCCGATGCTTCCAGCAGCAGCCGCTGACGATGCACGTCGCATCAGCGCACTGCATGAGTTTCAGCGCCAGCGACCGCCCAGGTTTCGCGGGGAGACGGATCCCCAGGCAGAAGAGGACAGGCTGGAGATAGTGGTTCGAGTGTTTAGGCTAGTGAGGACACCAGCAGACCTCATGGTGATCCTCGCTGCGAGCCTACTACACGCAGCAGCGGGACGATGGTGGAGCTTGATGCTCCAGGTGCACGATGAGGCATCCCTACTTTGGACGGACTTTGAGAGCCTCTTCCGCTCGGAGTTCGTCCCAGCCACCCTTCGTGCGGTGCGTATACAGGAGCTTCTTCAGCTGCGGCAGGGCAGCATGACGGTCGCACAGTACTCGGCGAGATTTACCGATCTCTCGCGCTACTCGACCGACATGGTACGGGACCCATTCTTCCGGGCCCGGACCTTCGAGCAGGGTTTGAGACACGAGATCAGGGCATCGCTGATCTCCCTCAGCATACCGACTCAGACAGGAGTACTGGAGCGGGCCCTTCTGATCGAGAGCTTCCTTGCTGAGTCTACACCAGCACAGAGACCCACCGCAGGGCGGCACGTGGCAGAGTCATCTGCAGCAGACAGTCGACGGATGACTCAGGGGTCCAGGCAGACCAGACCTTTGGGCAGACGACCTCGGGACACTGGCTCAGCAGTGCGGGGCACACAGCGCGGAGCCAGTCTTACGAGAGGCAGACAATGCTACTCGTGCGGCGGGCAGGGCCACATGGCTCGTGACTGCCCGACCCGCCGTGCCGAGGAGCAGCAGTCAGTTGATGGACCACCGAGGCAGAGGCAGAGGGTCGACCGTGGCGGTCCGCAGGGAGGAGGCGGACGAGGCAGAGGAGCTGGACGAGCAGCCGGTGGTGGGCGACGCTTTGAGGCTCTGCCACCACCACCACCAGGAGGTCCACCCCGACCACAGGGAGCTGGCGGGCAGCGACAGACACAGCTCCAGGCAGCAGAGGCCTACGACCACGGCGCACCCGAGATGATTCGAGGTACTATCTGTGCCTATTCCACCCTTGCTGCAGTTCTTATAGACACAAGAGCGAGTCACTCTTTCATAGCTGCTGCCCTTGTTCGGAGCTCGGAGATTCTGACAGAGCCGTTGGCTCGATCCTTACGGCTAGAGACTCCTACGGGAGCAGACTCGACGATTATGCACTGGTGCCGGAAGTGTGAGCTTACTCTAGGAGGCGAGAGCTTCGGCTGGGATCTTCTTGTAGCAGCGTCGAGGCCTTACGACGTCATCTTGGGCATGGATTGGATATCTACGGTCCATGCACAGATTGACTGTTTTAGGCGCAAGGTGCGATGTGTACGCACCGACGGAAGCGGGTTCACCTTCACCGGCGAGAAGGGAGCCTTAGCAGCACAGGATGGACTTCCGCGGAGGAGAGGACAACCCATCACCCATCAGTTGTCTAGCCTTATCCTTGGAGCAGTTGACGTGCGGAGTCCTGGTTTTCCTGCAGTGGTGGATCAGTTTGCGGACGTTTTTCCCGATGACGTTCCAGGGCTACCTCCTCGCAGAGAGGTAGACTTTTATATTGACTTGTACCCCGGGACAGCCCCGATATCCACTCCAGCATATCGGATGGCCCCCGCCGAGCTTCGAGAGCTACGGGTACAGTTGGAGGACTTGCAGGGCAAGGGGTTCATCCGACCCAGTGTTTCACCCTGGGCTTCCCCGATATTGTTCGCCAAGAAGGCGGACGGAAGCTTGCGTCTTTGTGTTGACTATCGTCGCCTGAACCAGGTGACAGTGAGGAACAAGTATCCGCTACCGAGGATTGATGACCTCTTTGATCAGCTCAAGGGAGCACGGTGGTTCTCGAAGATAGACCTCAGGTCAGGCTATCATCAGCTCGGAGTCAAAGACGAGGATGTGCAGAAGACGGCCTTCAGATGTCGGTATGGCCACTATGAGTTCTTGGTTATGCCTTTCGGTGTAACCAATGCTCCAGCAGTGTTCATGGCTCTCATGAACAAGATCTTTCAGCCATACCTCGATCGGTTTGTCGTGGTCTTCATCGACGACATTCTGATTTACTCTACGATAGAGGAGGAGCACGCCTATCACTTGCGAGTTGTTCTTGACACACTCCGAGAGCACCAGCTTTATGGTAAGCTCTCGAAGTGCCAGTTCTGGATACGTGAGGTCCACTTCTTGGGACACGTTATCTCTGAGGAGGGAGTTGCAGTGGATCCCGCGAAGATTGAGGCTGTGTTAGCATGGGAGCCACCCAGGAGCATGACTGAGGTTCGGAGTTTCTTGGGACTAGCTGGATACAATCGGAGATTCGTGCCAGACTTCTCTAGAGTTGCGGAATCACTCACAGCTTTGACGAAGAAGGGGAAACCCTTCGTGTGGTCAGACAGATGTCAGTAGAGCTTCCAGGAGCTGAGACAGAGATTGACTAGCGCACCTATCTTGAGGTTGCCTGAGGAGGGAGTAGGGTACGTAGTCTACTGTGATGCATCAGGGACCGGACTCGGATGTGTTCTGATGCAGGAGCGGGCAGTGATCGCCTATGGATCATGTCAGTTGAGGCCGCATGAGCAGAACTACACTACCCATGACCTGGAGTTAGCAGCAGTGGTCTTCGCTCTGAAGACATGGCGACACTATCTGATGGCGAGCGCTTTACAGTCTTTTCTGATCATCAGAGTCTCAGGTATATCTTTTCGCAGAAGGACCTGAACCTGAGACAACGGCGATGGCTCGAGTTCCTCCAGGACTATGACTTTGAGATAGTCTATACTCCTGGGAAGGGGAATGTAGTAGCCGATTCCCTTAGCAGGAGGACGGGCATTCAGCTACTTGAGGAGGCGACGGAGCAGCTAGCCTCTTTGCAGATATCCTTCGTGGATAGATATGGATCAGCCTTCCTCCAGTCTCTCACAGTCACCCCTCCACTACTACAGCGAGTCATGGAGGCATAGCGTGGGGACGCTGACTGTGAGACACGGCGTGCACAGATATCCTCGGGACAGGCACCTGATGGTTTCTCCCTTGGAGCAGAGCACATCATCCTTTTCAGAGGACGTACCATGGTACCAGTCACTTTGCGAGAGGAAGTGCTGAGGGAGTTTCACACTTCTCCTTTGGCGGTACATCCTGGAGTGGCGAAGATGTACCAGGACCTCAGACGACAGCACTGGAGGCCGGGCATGAAGAAGGCAGTAGCAGAGTTCGTTTCTCGATGCCTCACCTGCCAGCAGGTGAAGGCTGAGCATCAGGTACCAACGGGCTTGGTACAGCCCTTGGAGGTTCCAGAGTGGAAGTGGGACGACATATCTATGGACTTCGTGACTGGACTTCCACGCACTTCCAGAGGTCACGACTCCATCTGGGTGATTGTTGACTGACTCACTAAGTAGGCACACTTCTTACCCATCAGAGAGCAGGGCTCAGTAGAGAGCTTGGGACGTCTCTACGTTCAGGATATTGTGCGGCTCCACGGCGTACCATCATCTATCGTCTCCGATCGAGATGCCCGCTTTACTTCTCGGCTTTGGAAGGGGTTACAGGAGGCGTTCGGGACGCAGCTACGTCTGAGCACAGCCTTTCACCCTCAGACGGATGGTCAGACGGAGAGGACCATTCAGACTCTCGAGGACATTCTCCGCGCATGTGTCCTCGACTTTGGTCATAGTTGGGAGGACCACCTACCCTTGGTGGAGTTTGCGTACAACAACAGCTACCACTCCACTATCGGGATGGCACCGTACGAGGCGTTGTACGGCCAACCTTGTAGATCTCCTTTGTGCTGGACAGACCCTGGAGAGTCAGCACTGGTGGGACCGGAGATGGTCCAGGCCACGACAGAGAAGGTCCAGGTCATCCAGGAGCGGATGAAGACAGCTCAGAGCCGGCAGAAGTCATATGCTGACAGGAGGCAGAGGCCACTGGAGTTCGAGGATGGCGATCATGTCTTCTTGCGGGTCTCACCTCGACGTGGTATTCGGAGATTTGGCCGAGGTGTCAAGTTATCTCCGCGCTTCATCGGACCCTTCCAGATTCTCAGCAGGATTGGTGAGGTGGCTTATCGCCTGGCTCTACCACCTCAGTTGCACCAGGTGCACGACGTCTTCCACGTGTCTCAGCTGAGGAGATACATGCACGACCCGACACACATCATTGACCATGGGGAGCTTGACGTTGACGATGGGGCGACTTTTACAGAGGTCCCGGTGGAGATAGAGGATCGACAGGAGCGGGTCCTGCGTGGGCGATCGATTCCTCTTGTGCGCATCAGATGGCAGCACGGGAATCTCCAAAAGAGAACATGGGAGCGGGAGGCTCAGATGCGTGCTCAGTACCCTCATTTGTTTCCCTAGTTTTTGATGTATCTTTACGGGGACGTAAAGCCCTGAGGTGGGAGTAATGTAAAGACCTGTAAAATTCAAGGGAAATTTTTTCTTAATTTTCTTTAGAATTTTACAAGAGCGCAGTTTCAGACGGCACCTGATTCCGAGGCCCGGAGTGCCCAGAATTAATTTTCGAAGTTTGGCTCGGGTACGTTCAGTGAACGAACGAGCGGGAATTCCTAACTTTTGATCTGGTGCTCGGAATTGAAATCTGAGGGCACCGATGAACTCGCAGTGCCGATATTCACTTAAAGAGACCTTTTTGGAAGTTGCGTTTGTTGCGGGTTGAAAGTTAGATTTTGGGTTTTTAGTTTAAGTTAAATAAAATTCGTGAAGAACAATTTTATTTTAACTTGTTAAATCCTACCAAAGGGGGTTGGAAGTGGGACCCACATCCACTTAACCTCCCTTGGGAGGATTAAGTGTGGTGGGGCCCACACGAATCTCCCAACCTTTCAACTTCTCCCAACTCCCCTAACCCCTCATTAAATGACATGAGTTATTTAATTTTGGAGTTAATCCTTTTGAATTTCAAACTTTTGAAATTCTAGTGTGTTGATGTGATAATAAAATAAGATAGTGTCTTATTTTATTTTGGTTAATTGTTTTGTCTTCTTGAGAGGTGGAGAGCTTTTCCTTCTTCTTCTTCAACTCTGACGAAGATCACGAAGAACGCTCAACTTGACGAAGAACGCTCAAGTTCCGACGAAGAACGCCACTCCGCTCTTCTTCATCTTCCGTGTCAACGAGAGGGAACGCCGCTTCCTCCTCGGATTCCCTTCGTCGACATAAGAAGTTTCGCCAACGACATATCGCATCGGACGCATCTCTTCGTCAATGGATTTGACGAACGACGACCGCGACGCCCGACCTCCGCGACGTCGTCTTCCGCGGAACGTAGACAAATCTTCGAACCTTATACCGAGGTAGGGGTTGTTGTTTTATTCTTTAATTATTCCATTCTTGATCGTGGATCTAGCATGTCTAACGTGTGGTTTTTGAATACTTTAAGTTGTGTTTTAACGTGAGGGGGGCCGGACCGCATGAACACAGCCGAACCCCCTCCTCCGTTCTTGGTGTTTAAATTTGTGGATGAATCAAGGTGGCGTGGTGCCGTCGCACCACGTGGTTATTCGCCCAATCAAGAACGTGACGCCGTCACGCGCACCCCATGGAAGAAACATCAAGAACGCGACGCCGTCGCGCCGCGTTGAAAGAAATCGAGGTGCGGCGGAGGGGCGCGGTGCCGTCGCACCGTGCCGGATGACGAATACCGCGGCCGGTTCCGGGCCGCGGCGAATCGAGGAGACCGGCGGCCGGGCCGCCGGCGTCGGAAGCCGAAGAGGGGACAGGATTTTTCCGGTCCCGTTGGAGAAAACCGGCCGGCCAGCTGGCCGGCCGGATGGCATTAAACCGGGGGAATTAATCCCCCAGCCAGCTCACAAAACCCCCCCTCTTTATGAGGGGGGGGGGGGGGGGGGGGGTTCCTTGAGGGGGGGCAGGCGGCTCCCCCGATTCCTACCAATCAAGCCCCCCACGTGGGGGGGGGGGGGGTTTGCAAAAAAGGGGCGCGGCATATAGCCGCGCCGTCTTTCCAATCAGCGGGGGCTTTGCCCGCCGCGTGCAGCCACCGTGCGGCGCCTGGCCGCCGCGGCCCCCGCGCCGCCGGCCGGCCGGGCCGGGTCGGACCCGGGTCGGGTCGACCCGGTTCGGGACGACCCGGTTCGGGCCGACCCAGGGGGGGGGGGGGGTCGGGCCGGGTCGCCCCGGACCCGGACCCCCCGTTTCGAAGCAGTTTCGGTCTTTTGGCCATAACTTGAGCCACGGATCTCCGATCGACGAACCGTCAGCGGCAACACGATCCTTGGATTGAGATGGTCGTTTCGGTATATCGCACTCAAGGTTTCGGATTACTTTGAGTTCGGCCGGGTTGGTTCGTTCACAAAACCAACCGGGCCTTCGGAGCGGAAACGCTCATATCTTGAACTACGGACGTCCGATTGACGTGCCGTCAGCCGTGTTGTGTTCCTCTTAGTGATATGGATCTTTTGGCATACTCCTCCCAGGGTTTGGACGCAGGTGGAGTACGGTCGGGTTGGTTTTGCCTTAAAAACCAACCGGGCCCCGGGGACGAAAATGCCAATAACTCTCAGACCGGGCGTCCGATCGACGCGCCGTCTGTTGCGTTGAGTTCCTGTTGACGATACGGAACTTTTGGATACATCAAATCTGGACTTTGTGACAGTTGATGTATCAGCCTCTCGGCTTGTGGAGTGGACCCTCCGAACGAGCTTGCTGTGTGCGGGAACCCTAGTGCTGGCTGCGACTGCTACTACTGCTACTGTGACTGCGACGACGACAGTACAGAGATCCAGTGTGGATTCGACGACGACGACTTCAGAACTCGGCGATCCTACGTGGATCAGTGCTACAGGTCCTGTGTGGGCCCGATCCTGTGTGGGTCCGATCCTGTGTGGGTCCTTGCGCTCAGCGGTCCTGTGTGAACCAGCGCCTACAGGTCCTGTGTGGGCCCGATCCTGTGTGGGTCTTTGCGGGGGTTAGTTACCTATCGATCCTTCGTGGGTCCGACGACTTAGATGGATCAGAGATCATCTTTATCGTCCTTTTAAGAAGTATACCTGTGTGAGCTGAATCTGTTGCTTTCCTGTGTGGATTGTATTGTGCAATCCTGTGTGGATTACGTTTTGCTTTCCTGTGTGGAATACGTTTACTTTCCTGTGTGGACTGAGTTGTACTTGGGCTCGGAGGTTGGAGCGTATTTGAAATTGATGACTTAGGTATATGTATGGGCATATACCTAAGCAGTGTCGGTTGTTACTTCGTGATTGTTCCTTTCTTCGTGGTTTATCCTTTGTGGATTTGAGAGACCTTCAGGGGTCTCGGGGTCCCTACTGAGTAGCTTATACTCACCCCTGCACGGGCTTTGCCCACACTACGTTGTGTTGGTTGCAGACGACGGACATCGTTGATCTTAGCTGAGGCTTGCAGAGCGGGACGGTACCCGGAGGTGGACCACTAGGCGAGACGTGCTCGGAACGGACAGCGGGACCCGTGGAGCAGAGGATCTATCTGTACCCACCCTTCAGGTGGGAATTCCAGTGGATAGCTCGGTGTAGAGGCTTTTACTTTTCAGTTTCTGTTTTCTCTTTCGAGTTGTACTTTACTTTCAGTTTGGGTTTGTATACTGGCCCATTTACTTTTCCGCACTTTCAGTTGTACTCTGCTTTTGTTTAGTGTTTACTTTCCACTTGCTTACTCTGTGGTGTTTGTTTACTTTTCAAAGGCAATGCCTTCCCTTTTTACCAGGATTTACGCCTTGGTGCTAGTCGCCAGCCCCTGGCCTATGGAAGGCGGGCTTGGGGTAGTCACGACACGGACCCCGAGGGCGGGTCGTGACATGTTTGGTTAATAAAAAGCTTTTTTGAATTATTATGAAGGATTTATAGAGAAATATAATTGTTTAAGAATGATGTTTTAAGACATAATATCATTTATAGATAAAATATTTTTAAATGAAATAAGTTTCTCAATAAGGTTTTACTCTTTTAGAAAATGGAGGTAAATAGGAGGAACCATGTAAATGGTGACCGTAATAGACCATTAGTTGACCGACCTTCGATGGTATCCTGATTGGAGACATTCATGAAAATTATGAACCAACTGACTTAAGTTATGGGAAATAACTTGAATCAAACTGAGAGTCCAATCTCACTGTAAAGGGAACAACATTTAGTTGAGTCCTTTATGCATCAACAACCACCAACCTTTAAAGCATCAGCTATCCTATTGATTGCTGAATAGTTGATCAGCTCTGTCAAGATGGCCTTTTCTATGATCCGCCTTTTGGAACATGAGATGGTCACCATGGTTTCTTACCTCCAAGAGGGGGATTCTGATTAATGGTGGGAACTGATTAAAAATGTGAGGCCACGAGTATAGGTTGATGCTTTTGAGTGGGAAGATTTCAGAGGGATCTTCTTCAGTATGTATTTACCTTGTCCCATGATAAAAAGAATGTAGAAGGATTTTCTCATGATGATGTAGAAGAAGAAGGAATCTATGGGAAGCTATTAGATGTTCACAAGAAAAACACATTACACCTCTAGCATTGTCAGTGGATCTAAATGGTAAGGTTGATAGATTCTTCGGTGTATTGAGACATCATCTATGGAAGAATCTATCCAACCAAGACTATGATAGAAATGAAAATATCATACAGAGTGCAATGAAAGTTGAACTGGAGTTTGGCGAGACGCAATGGTATCATAAATACATTGACAAGAAATGATCATTAGAGACATGATTAGAGAGGAATTTTGATTTTTGAATAAGAGGAAAGAAAGTACAATGTCCCACGTGTAATAAATGTGGCAATAAACATTTGGTAAACTACCTGCTCTGGGGCATAAGGTGATATAATCCTAAAAGAGGTGGCCATATCCCATTGAATTTTCGTAGAGAGGTGAAGCCACAACTTCCCAACACCAATGAAAAAGTAAAGGTGGTGAAGGTCATACCTGATGTCCAATTCTATAATTTTGGTAGACTTGGGATCATTTCTAATCATTTTCCAAATATGAGGGTAGTGAAGGGGAACCACCACCATCCTCAACAATAAACAAGAGAACAATGTTGTTTCTTTTCAATCACTACAGATGTTGTTGAAGCGCCAAATGATGTGGTGGTAGGTACTCTTATTATTCTACCAAATCTATAAACTACTTTTTCTGATTTTGGTTAAATGCATTATTTTATTTCCCCCATGTTTGCAAATAATTTAGAATCAAACCCTAATTTTATAAAAGTAGAGTTATCTGTCAAGACTCCTTGTGGAATTATCCAAGCATCATTAGTGTTTAGAAACTCAATTAATTACATTAGTTATCACAATCTAATCTGAAATATTATAGTCATTCCTATGATGGAATTCGACATTATATAAGGGATAGACTGGATCCCAAAGTATAATGTTATGATCAAATGCAGAAGTAAGTAAATCTTAGTAGTCTTGAATGTGAAATCAATTGTTATCATCCAAGGAGGATATCTCAAACTGATATTTTTCAAGAAGAACTTCTTATATCTATCTTCATGGAGTTTATTAGTTAAGAATAAGATGGAAATGAGAATATAAGGATAGAAAATGTCCCCATAGTCCATGAATACATTGACGTATTTCCTAACGAGTTACCTAGAACTCCCCCAGAAAGAGAGGTTGAGTTATCCATTCAACTCATAACTGGATCTCATCTGATATCAATGAACCAATATTGGATGAAAGATGTGGAGTTGGTGGAATTAAAGAAAAAACTCCAAAATCATTTGGAGAGGGGTTTTTTCTGACCTAGTGTGTCTCCTTGGGGAGAACCTATTATCTTTGTGATGAAGAAGGATGGATCGAACTGACTATGTGTTGATTATAGATAACTGAACGGGGTTACCGTAAAGAATAAATACCCTCTTCCATGAATTGATGACTTATTTGACAATCTTTGTGGGGATCAATTCTTCTCCAAGATTTATCTTCATTTTGGTTATCATAAATTGAGGGTAAAGAAAGAATATATTCTAAAAAATACCTTCGGATCACGATATATGCATTATGTGTTTTTTTGTAATGCCCTTCAGACTAACAAATCCACTTCCTATTTTTATCGATTTTTTTAATAGAGTCTTTAAAAACTACCTTCATAACTTTGTGGTAGTTTTTATTAACGATATTCTGATATATTCCAAAATTCCTGAGGAGCATGAGGTCTATCTATTGGATATTTTTTGAAATCTACGAAAGGAGAGGCTTTTTGGAATGTTTGGAAAATGTGAATTTTGTTTGAAACATGTTCCTTTATTGGGGAACATTGTTACCAATGAATGAATCATATTTGACAATGTAATGACAAATGTTGTAGAGAAGTGGCCTCATCCTACAACAATAATTGATATTTATAGAGTTCTTGGATTAGTGGGATATTATAAGAGCTTTGTGAAAAAAAAATCACGACATTCTAATCCATTAACCAAGTTAACTCAAAAATGGGTCATGTTCATCTAGAGAATGTAGTGTGAATATTGTTTCCATGATCATAAGAAGAGATTGGTTACTGCAGCAGTGTTAAAAATTCCCTCAATTGGAGAAGGATTCGTTATTTTTACTGATTCATCTTTGAAAGGGACTGGGTGCATCCTCATAAAAAATGAAAAAGTCATTTCTTATGCATCACGATAGTTAAAGACTCATGAGAAGGTGTATCCAATGCATGATCTAGACCTAGGTGTGGTCGTTTTTTCTATAAAGATATGGAGGCACTATCTTTATAAGGAGATGTGTGATATATACATAGACCATCAATGTTTGAAGTATATTTTGACACAAAAGTAATTGAACACGAGGAAAAAGAGATGGTTGGATATTATTAAAGTCTATGATGATTCAATTGAATATTATTATAGAAGAGTAAACAATTTCTATGATTCATTATGTAAGGAAGACCTAGTTGTTCTCTCCATGATGAGGATTCAAATAGAACGTTTGATCAATGTCCTAGTAAAGATGGATATGTGAATTATAAGGGAAGTAAAATCATCAACCCTAACCCAAATGAATTATCAACCTTCATTACTAGAGAAGATCAAGAAATCTATCAAAAAATATCCTTTGTTATATAATAAGTTTGAGTTTGTGAAGGATTGAATGTTTCCAGAGTTTAATATTAATCTAGAAGGTGTAATAAAAATTCATAGAAGACTATTTGTTCCAAATATTCTGGAAATATTGAATGAGTGACGGATGAAGCTTACAGCTGTACGTTCTCTATACATCGTGAAAGTAAAAATTTTATAGAGACCATCGTGATCATTATTGGTGGGATTATATGAAAAGAGAGATTGTTGACTACACTTCAAGGTGCCTGGTATGTCAGAAAGTAAAGGGAGAGTGACAACTTCCAAAAGTGGTATTGCAACAACTACCCATACCAGCATGGAAGTGGGACAATATCAATGTGGGCTTCATCACTGATCTCATAAGAACTTATAATGGAAACTATGTTATATGAGTTATTATGGACAATTACACCAATACTGCCCATTTTATCTCTATTCGAGAAGATTTCCCTCTTGATCGACTTGCTAGGATTTACATGAATGATGTGGCAAGGTTGTATGGAGTTAAAATTTCTATAGTATCTGGTCATGATCCAAGGATCACATAAATTTTTTAGAGAAGTCTTCATCAAGCTATGATGAATAAAAAGAATTTCAGTTCATCCTATCACCCCCAAACTATTGTCCAATCTGAAAGAACTATTCAAACACTCGTAGAAGTGCAAAGAACATGATCAATGAAATTTAAAGGTGGATGGGATCAACATATCCCTTTAGTCGAGTTCTCTTAAAACAATAGCTTCTACTCGAGCATTAAAATGGCACCCTATGAAGCTCTATATGGTATGCGATGAAGAAATACTACTTGTTGGGATTATGTTTGAGAGATAAAGCTTCATGGGCCTGATCTTGTACAAGAGATTCCATAAAATGTCCATGCCATCCAGCAATACATTAAGGCTTCTATGTGTCAGGAAAATACTATCCGGATAACCGTTGAAGAGAATTGAAGTTTGAGGTTAGTGATAGTGTCTTTCATCGAATTTCACCTTTGAAAAGATTCATGAAGTTTTAGATGAAATGGAAGCTCAGCACTATGTACATTGGCCCATATAAAATCCTTGATCGCATAGGAGTAGTGTCCTATCAGATTTCACTTCCTCCAAATCTAGAAAAAATTCACGATATCTTCCACATATCCCTCTTGAGGAAGTACATACCTGACCCTTGACATTTACTAAATTCAGTGGTGGTACAACATGAATATGACCTCTCTTTTGAGGATAAATCAGTGGATATATTGGATCGTAGTGACAACGATCTACACAAAAAGAATACCCACCTTGTTATGGTGTTGTGGAGGAAAAACAAATGTGAAGAAACCATGTGGTAACCATAGGTGTATATGATGTAGAAGTACCTCCAACTTTTCTCTTTAGAGGGTATGAGTTAAAATTTTGGGGATGGAATTTTTTAAGGGGGAATTAATGTAATGACCCGAACTTTTGAATAATTTTTGTTTCCTAATTTTGTGTATTGATATATTTTATAATCAATAAAACGATATCCTTTAATTAATGAAGTGAGTATAATGATACCATTGGGTTTCGACACTTATATGACCATTGGTCAACATGACCATTAGAAAATATAATTTTAGTGTTATGATTATTGTTTTTAAATAAAAATGATAATGGTTAATTAATAGATAAAGAAGATTTGATGGCCTCATCTATTAGACTCGGGTCGTACGAAGCCAATTTATTGCAGCTTGGAAAAGAGGTTGTGTAAATAGGCTTTTCTCTGGACTAGGCCTAAGCGGTTCTCCTGCATGTGAATCTTGAATGAAATTTCCCATGAGATAAGTTCAAGCATATAGAAATCACCACTTAGGAAATATTATCTGAGTGGCCAAAGATTCTATCACCATTTCACACCTTACTCATAGGTCCTATGGAGGTGTTATCATGGGTAATGTAACGACACCTTAGATACTTTGTGTAATCCATTAGTATAAATAATTTTTTTCATTTTTCATTTATATTTTAGGAAAATAATTTCTTAATAAAGTATATTTATAATTAATGAAAAATTTGATAAATTTATTTTAGAAGAGAAAATTGTACTTTTCAAATATGTCACATACAGAGAGAATTACTATTGTGAAATAAACATCATTTTTGAATTTTAACTATAAAAATTATCCATGGCTAATTTTTTGGAAATTTTCATAAGGAGATTCAATTTGAAGAATTGTGTTTTATGAATAGTGTGTTTTTTATGTATATTATTTGATGAATAGTATTTTTTGATGAATAGTATAAAAACAATTTTTTATTAAATAACTCTTTCTGTGAAATGATTTTTAAAAATCAGACATACATTTTTTTAATCATGGTAAAGAATGATTCTCAATATGATCAAAATAATTTTTTAGTGAATAGTAACATTAACCTTTGGAATAGTAATTTTCCCCTTATGAATAGAAATTTTTCCAATGGATCAGTAACATCACCTAAAGAGGTGTAAATATGTTTTAGTCCTATTAAGTGGAAATGAGATATAATTATATCATAGTATAAGTAAAGAAATTTTAAAGAAATTATTAGTCAAGTATTAATATTTTATTTAATTAATATAATTTAAAATAAAATAAATTTTCATAAAATAGAGTTCACTTTTGGATTCTACACATCAAAAAATGTTTATGGTGAATTTTGGATATTTTTCTAAAATAGTTGAATTTTCAGGGAATAGTTAAATTACAATTTTGAGTTTCCGTGTGTTTAATGACATAATTAATTATGTAATTATGATGTAATAATTCTGGCCAACTTGTGAATAGTAAAATATGTTATGAGGTGTCCCAATTGTCCAATACCATGGGATAATAACATGGGAATGCCCATGTATTTTCAAATACCACCAATGAGGTGTCCCTTGGAAATTAATAAAATATTCCTACACTTTTTCTATAAATACCAACCCACTCATTTATTCAATTCATTCCCAATTCCTCCTCAATAATGCTTCGGTATTTTTACTGCTCAATGATTCCTCCCGAGGTTCCCTCATGTCCCCCAAGGTCCCAACCTTTGAGCTTTCAAAGTTAGTCTTCATGGTAAGGGAACCTTTCACCACTCTCCTTTAAGTCATGACTTCTTTTATGTGTTATCTTCTAGTTTCCATATAATTATGTTGGGGTATGTTATTATATATCCTTATTTCTATAAATATTATTTACAAATGAATAAATACCCTCTCTACACACATCAACTTATTTTTCTGAATTTTATGTGATGCCGTTAGGATGTGGAATTTTTCATAAGAAAAATCGCATCTTCTATTTTCTTTCATGTTTCCTATAAATGTGGTATGTTATTAAAATATTCATTCCATGATATTATTTATTTTTTTCTTCAGTACCCATACATTATTCAGAGTTATTTGTGAGTGGGTTACCCATTTCCCTTCTCTTTTCAATGTTTTCCAAAACCATGTTTTATAACTCTTATGATGTGGAATTTTCATCTAAAAACTAATAAATTATCTTATTTTATTTATGTGAATAAACACACATATTTTAGTTTTAGGGGTATTACTGAAGAAATAAAAATGGTTTATTTGGTTCTGAATTTGACATATATAAAACCCTCATTCCTTTTCCATGGGTTATAAATGGAAAAACAATCATGTTTTTATGAACTTTTAAAATGTTATGATTTTGAAATGAATCCCATTTAATTTATACCTTATGGGTTATTTATGAAATGTTTTATTATGATATATGTGTCTCACATAAAAATAAAAGAAATATTTTGGTTGTTCACTGATAATTTTTCAATGAATTGGGTGAATAATATAATCTCTAGAGATTAAAATTATCATGATACCTTGGTGAAAAACCCAGCAAATTTTTATGACACCTTGGGGATGAACATTGGTGACATGTTCATGAATGCCTAAATTAAATGTTGTAGCTACATTTTCATCTTATGACTCATGATATTATTGCTATTATATTCATCTTAATCATTCATTTTTGATATCCCTCGTGTTCTTGATGATATCGCTCAAGATCACATGTAAACTGTTTCAATGGTTTTCATTATTGGGCCTTCGGATCACCCTTTCCATTTATGTATGTCTCCATGTTATGAGATGCATTAATTATACGTAGGATGAACTTATGATGAATCCTTATAATGGGATTACATGAATTTTAATGGTTTTTTCAGGTATAATTTTATGGATTTCCATGACAATAGACATTAAATAGATTCTGTTTGTAAAATGTAATGAAAAGTTATGTAATAAAAAGGAGGGATGCAATACATAGTGGGATAGATGAGATATCTTCATATTTACTATTGACTAGGCCTTTCATAATATAGTATGATGATTTCATCATTATCTCTTTTAATAATCTTAATTATACATATTTTCCAACATGCACCTTTACTTGAATAATCACGCAACAATATCCAAAGAGTCTAAAATCAACATTACCAAAAAAATTATCACTCATTCTAAGTTTATTATCACTATTTTGGAGTTTGTAACCATTATTATAGTGGTAACTCCATGGAATGACACATATGTTATGGTATAAACCCTTCCATAATGTTTCTTACCCTTATTTATCTTCTTAATCTTATATATGTTGTGTGTTAGTTACTTCATAGTGCAATGAGAATGATATTCCATCTTAAAATAATCATTATATTTGGAATTTGGTTTCATAAATATGGAAATGAAACATTTATTATCTGAAAAAATACATTTAGGCCTTCCTGAACTAGATTGTCACTATGCTTCCCCAAACTAGTTTTCATCTCCTTTATCACCATCACCAACCCGTATCATCCCTACACACCACTCTTCTTTCGATGATATCACCCAAATCATCACATATAGTCATGTGGATAAAAGTATCTCTTATGGGTTTTGGATTTAGGGTTGGATTTATTTTTTCATCGAAACTATTGATTCATGTCCAAGGATAATTCCCATCATTAACCACTCATTTAATGCTAAAACGAATCTTTCATAGTCCCGACATCATTATTACACAGATCAAATGAGTTAACCATTTCTCATCACATTTCATGGATGTGTTGTGAATCTTATTTTGTAGTGAAAATACTAATTAGATTCCATATAAAACTTATGATTAAATTCTTCATGATATTATCCTCTATGTTCATGACCTCAATTCCTTATTTACTCAGTATTCAATCTATCTATACACTATTTGTGCTGAGAGTTTATGTTTTTTATTTGTAATTTAAATTACAGTCCCTTTATTTCGAAATCATTTAATTTTTAATATCCTTTAATTTTTAATGAATTAGTTTATTATATTCATTCTTATACATTTAATTTGATAATTCTGTTAATCTTTGAAATATTTTAATTTTAATTTCTACATTTTTATGTTTACTAATTTTATTATTGTAATTATATTTTTAATATTTTGTCTCTTATATAAAATAATTTATTTTATTGTTTTTTTATTAGATGTTTTTTTTATTTGTTTAATTGATATTATAATTTAAAAATACATATTTCAAATATTTTTAATATTATAATTTTAAAATAAATATTTTATATAATGATTATTTATTATATTTATATGGATATATGGATATGTATATATTGGCTCATACCTAAAAAATATTTTGTATGCATATATTTTTACACTTTGGTTCATCTTCTTCAGGTATCCTTCACTATTATAATGTATCTCTACGCTTCGACTATATCAGTGAACTGTGACACCAACATCCTGAAATTTCATATACTTCGTACATGTAGTGGATCATCTTCTCCATGTTTTTACTACACTCACTTGCAAAGCATTTCAACTCATTGACTATGAAACTATAACAATGATCAGCATTGATGATATATGACTTGGACATCATTGAATCCCCCAACGCAATAACCATATTCATGAATAAGATCTTCAAGGAAACCCACATGAACATTGGTGACACCTATCTTCTTCAACATCGCTCAACAACACCAACATCAAACAACTCCTTTATTTTATTATCACTACATGAATGCGTCCCCATTTTTTCCATTCACAATAGCTATGATCCAACATCTATGAAAAATGTCCAATAACTACATCATTTATCATCATCAATGTATATGAATGTTACCATGAGCTTTAATAAATCTATAAAGAGTTATTTTAATGTTGTTATCATAATTTTTTGAAATAATTTAGAATTATTGTTGGGATGAAGTTACTAAGATGTGATGGTTCAAAGTGAATAAAACCAAAAAACTAAACCTCTATGAAAAATATATATAAAGATACCATGTGAATTTTGATGTTACAATTAATTGAGTTACTACTTGAGGGAGAACTAACAGTGTGGTATTAATGATATTACCGTGAAGTGAAATTATGTGACCGTGGGGATTATGTTTACTTATCATGAATCTTATTCATTATGGTTGTGAATACAGATTGAAGCTAACATGAAGTTATTTTCTTCCATCCCTGAATCATTTTCAGATTGACCACAAGTTAGTTATTTATTAAAACTGAACACATGAAAAAAATATTCATGAGAAAACATGATTGTTTATTCAAAGGGACCACATGATTTTTTTAAAGTAATCACATGGAAATGTTTCTCAAATGGTCACTATACTGACAATGAACCTTTTTTTCATAGTAATTTAACTAACTGAAAGGATTAAAAATTACATGATATGTTC
The DNA here is from genome assembly GCA_963277665.1 of Viscum album. Classification (NCBI taxonomy): domain Eukaryota; kingdom Viridiplantae; phylum Streptophyta; class Magnoliopsida; order Santalales; family Viscaceae; genus Viscum; species Viscum album. The sequence continues at coordinate 1,660,602,171 of OY728150.1, forward strand.
TTTACATAGTTTATTTTTGAAAAAATTAATATTTTCAAGTACACCATGAATTCACAATATAACGATAACATGATTAACTACATGTTTATTAAATTTATTTTTATCACACTAATTATTTTTTAAAAAAAATTCTATTATAAATAATAAGTAAAAATACCTCTTCAAATAAAATACCATTGATTTATAAAAAAATTAAATTACATACATATTGTTATTACATTATCCAAATTAGAAATAGTTATGCATTTTAATTTGGTGGAAGATTATTTAATTTATTTTAATCATTGTATCTCTTTGTAAAATAAATATATAAAATAATCATTTGGTATAAACTTTTGAGATAAAAAATTCTAGGAAATATATATAAAAATAATAAGATTCTTATTATTTTTTATGTACTTTTCTTATAGTTTTAGAATTTCCAAGTTACTACAAGTTAGTGGGAACGTTTTTAATTATTTTATTTATTTGATAAGCTCTCATTTATATTAATGACACATTATAATTGTTTAAAACCTATTTAATGTATTAATAAAAGAGTTTGAATCTATTTTATTATGAGAGAAATAATTCAAATTACAGGTAACAATATTATTTTATGTTTTATTATTTTCTATCATTGAATTATATGATTTGAGATCTAGATGATCCTTCCTAACTCAAGATGATAATAAAATATTTACAATATGGGATTTCCTCTTGGATTTAAGGAAATGAAGGTGATTAAATAAACTTGAAAGGGTTCATTCACATAGGATAGTGACATATAATCACAGAGAGAGAAGAATAAAATATTCACATTTGAATTGTGATCAACTATATTTATGCTATGAATATTGTTCAATTGGTGAAATGAAGAAGCACATCATCATTTGCATCATATACTACATAATTGATTTATTTTCTTGATATGGATTGACATTCATAATCATCTTCACCATTTTTGATCTTCAATTCTATTCGGGGTTTATTTGTGTATGTCTTCTTTATTATATTTTTGATTTTAGTGCTAGTATAATCATTTCCGATACAAAATCTATCTAATTATGTTATTCATCATATCCAAAAGGATGGTTTATTTTTTAATCCTAAATAAATTTTAAGTGGCTTGTGACTCCTCCAAAATTCAGATAGGGTTATAAAACCAGGAGAGAAAAAGGTTCATATATAACTTGGATATCAACCCTATAAAAAGTGATGAATTTGTTGATACTAAAAATCTCATAAATTAAATAATATTAAAAAATAGACTATGATATTCATGTTCTATCCCACTTTAAAATTATTTTTCTCATATTTTTAATTTCCACTATATTGATTATTATACTAATAATTATATTTTAATAATTAAAAATTTTAAACGACTATTTACCGGTAGTGAATTTTAACATATCACTCTGTTCTAGAAATTAGTTTCAGATGGTGTTATAATTTTATGGAGTTGGTTGTTAATGTTTCATTATGTTACAAACTAACCATTATCCTAAACATAATGGTATAATGAACTATCTACTACCCTCTATGGAATGTGATGAATTTGAGTTTTTGAATACAATTAAACAACCCCATTTTAATAGAAGCGACTATGTATACTGGAAGGAGTAGGTTGAGGTATTTATAAAAAATTAAATTCCTTGAATTTTGTTCTATCATGTCAAAAACACATAATTTTTAAAATGTATATTTAGAAACTCTAATAGGAAATGATGCTACAAAATGTGTTCTAAACTACAATGTTATGAATTACCTATATTTCTCTCTATGTAGAATCATTTATATCTATATTTATTAATTTAAAGATACATCTAAAATATATAAGACATTAAAATTAACTCATCAAGGAACTTATAATTTTCAATGAACTGTGTTAGTCTTTCACAGGGCTGAGTATCAATAATTCAGAATGAATGATCCAGATATAATCAATTAGATGTATAAAAAATTCACTAAAATTATAAACAACATGGTTACACTATGGAAGAACATGAACAATAATGTTCTTATACGATGAATACATCAATCCCTACCAAGAAGGTGGCACTCAAAAAAGGTTTTGATTGAATAAAGTAAAAAAATCACTACGTATACAATGGATAAACTGATATGATTACTTGTATAACATGAGTTGGGGATGATGAAACATAATGGTAGAGAATATGGAAAAAATATATTGTATTACATAACAATATAATATAATTTTTACCTATAATTCCTCTGATTCTTGGTTGTCAAAAAGTGAAAAAGATGAAATATTTAATTTTACAAAATGTCATTACAAATATAGGGAAATAGAGAGTGGATTTCAGAAGCATCCTAAAATAAATCATAAAAAGGAATATAAAAATTGAAGAAATACATGTAATTGTATAAAATAAAATTATTTATAATTAATATGTTATGTGTGTAAGAAAAAGGGAAACATCAAATCATACCTTGCAAAATTGAAACAGTAATGGAAAGATTAGTAATTCAAGAGAGAGTTAAATTGTGCATATCATGATGTATGGAGTTTCACATATGTGTTAAAATATAGTATTAATGATTTCTAGAGTGAAAATAAATAATCATATCTATAATTGATAATAATAAAATGAATATGGTAAGCACTGATTTCGATTACATTTTTTATTATGAGTCTGATATTGAAACTAGAATTAAATAATAAATTGAAAGAAATGGTAAGTTGCAAAGTTATATTTTAAAATAGATAAACTGTATAGATAAATTAAAAGATAATATAAAATGATCAAGGGATAAAATAAAGAAAAAAAATTTATTCATCATGAAATGTAGAATATAAATGGGTTGTAGATTCTAAAATAAAAAATCATTATTGTGAGAATAAAATAATAACAGATTTCCTATAAATAACTAGTAAACATTAAGAAAAAAGATTTAAATTAGTTTTTAAGGATTTAGATAAAATTTCAAAAAAATGTAAGAAGTATAAACAAGAAAATATAAAATTATAAAATATAGGATCATGTTTAAATGTGAAAATATATGATGGATTATAATTTATTCAAAATAAAATTAATTATTAAAATAAAAATTTCAAGATTAAAAGAAAACCTTATATATTTTCTTCAAAGAAAATAAAAATTTATTAAAAATATATATATTAACAAACCCAATAAAGATGAAACATTATTTTTTTTATAAAACTCAAATTCCTAATAAATAAAAAAACACTATTGTTAAATGAAGTTAAGTGAATATATCAACAATTACATTATTTAGATGTATTCTGAAATAGAAATATACACATGAGTGTTCATTAAGATTTTATCAGTCACTAAACCACACTAATAATTTTATTTCTAAGAATATATCTTCTATATTACCTAAAAAAATTAATTAAATTAATATGGGTGCCCAAAAGTTTTTTCATTTGCCTAGTTTGACCAATAAATATATTGGGTTCCAAAACAATTATCTACTTAATATAGTTTTTATTAATAAATTTATAAATATTTCTAAAGACACGTGATGTATAGTTGACATGAATAATATCCATCATTACATAAACTGGTGTAATTGAATGTATAATATCTAATATTTTTTATGATGTTATTCTAATTTATTTAATTTAGGAATGTACCGTAATGTCTTTTTCTAATTGCTTTTCTAAGTAATCATGTTGTATTTTATATATTTTGAACTTTTTAGTCTCATATATGCTGATTATATATTGATATTCTATAAAAAATCTATTAATATCAATATTTAAAAAATTAATAATTTAGGGGGAGTTACCCATATTTTGTTAATTTAGTTAATATTTAGAAATGTGAGATTAAAATTAGTGTTTAAATTTTCAGTATATGTATATATATTTAGGTTTGATTAGTTGGTTTGAAATATTTTTTAATAAATATTTTACAATTTAAGAATAATATCATTTTCATTTTATTATCTTCTAATAACATATAATTACACTTTAGTGTTCATAATTTTATATTGTTAAATTAGTCATCCTCTTAATACATTAATAGTTTGTTTATTTTAGTGGTTTCATTAAAGAAACATTCAAAAACTCTTGATTGAGGGAATTGTTTTCTAATTTATAAATTTACATTATGCATTAAAAATTAGTATTTTATAGATCAAAACCAAGATGATCCTCTAATATTTGAAAATACAAATTGGTTTAAAATTGTCATTTTTAAAAAAATAGATTTGATTATTTAAATGGTTAACTTATTTTTTAGTCCTTAAAATGAAGATAAATTTCTTAGATTGAATCAACTATTTAAACATGATTCAAATAGTTTGAATTTTTTTATTCAATAAATAAATTTTGATATATTATACACATTGGTATCTTCATCACCAAATTGATTAATATCATGAGAGAAACGTTTTAATGAGAATAAAATTTGATATATATATATTTTATTATAGTTTTATTTTATTTTCATTGATCAGATAGTTTACATAATTAACAAAGGGTGATTTTTTGAACTATTGATGAAACTTTTATTTAACCATTTTTTCAAAAATACTATATAATAAGAATAATTTTTTATTGTTTTATGTTCATTAATTTTTTAATTTTGATTTTTTATAACTAATATTAAATGAATTGATATGTTAAATGATTATAACAATATTCTATAATTTATAAATTTTTAACCTAGTTTGAAAATGATTGCATAATATTATATTGTTACTTTTTTACTTCTATTTTATTTCGGTATAAATGTCATATTTTAAACAATTTTATATATAAATTTATTCAATGGGATTTATTCCTTGATTTATATGTTTTAACAATATTTATATTCATAATATTTTTTTGTGGAGTATCATTTTTTCCTTTTCATAAATTTTAAAAAAGGAGAGAATATATTAGATATTTTAAAATATAGAGTTTGTTTTTGGTTTCCCAATTTTAAAAAATGGTGGAGATTTTTTGTACTAAGAGTTAATGTATTTTATTTGCTTGATTATTTTTATAAATGAAATCCCTTCATTTGAAAATCATTTAATTTATAATTAAACGTTTTGTTATTTTTTATTTATTTAAATTAAAATTGATACATCTATTAATGTTTTTAATATTTTAATTTCACATTCTAAATTTATAAGATTACAAATTTGTTTATTAGAATTATAGTTTTAATATTTTACACCTTATATAAAATAAATTCATTTATAAATTTGTTTATTATCATAAAAGTATTATTTTTGTTTAATTAGTATAATAAGTATAAAATTCATGTTTTATATCTTATTAATATTATAATTTAAAAATAAATATATTGAAATATGAATATATTTTTTCACATATATATGAATATATATATATATATGTGTGTGTATCATCTCACATATATAAATTATGTAGTGTTCCGATGTTTATACACAATAGTTCGTCTTCTTTGCGTGTCCTTCACTATTTAATTGTATCTCCATGCTTCAACTGCCTCAGTGTAGTGTGACACCAGCATCCCAACACTTCAGAAACTCTATGTGAGCAGTGCATAATCTTCTCCATGTTTTAAATAAACTCTCTTTCAAAGCATTGAAACTCCTTGACCATGACACCAACTCTGCAATCAACATGGTAATGTGTCAACTAAAATAACATTAGCTCCTCTATAGTAGAACCCTCATCCATTTGTGTGAGCTTTAGGTACAACCGTATGATCATTGAAAACACCCAATGTCTTTCACACTACATTAAAACACCAACCACAAATGACTCCTCTATTTTGGTAGCACTACATGCATGTGACACTAGCTTCAACATAGCATAATGAAAATGCTATAGTATCTCTGAAAAAGTGATGATAGCCTAAAAATCTCTCACTATAAATGGATATGAAATTTACCGTGATATTACTTAAATCTAATTTGAGATATTTTAGTGATTATAATGTGAATCTTGAAATGAAAATATCGTGAAGCATAAAATGATGTTACGATGAAGTTATGGTCCAAAGTAACTATAAGTGGAAAACAAATATTCAGTAAATACTGTATATAAAGTGACCATGTGGATTTTGATGTTACCATGAAGAGAGTTAATATATGAGGGGGGGAAACATTATTGTATTTCTGAAGTTACTTGGATTGAAAAGAAGTTTATGTGGATATTATTTTTACCTATCATAAATCTTATTCAGTGTGATCATGAAGCCAAATTGATGTCACTATAATGTAATTATCAACCTACTTTGAATCTGTTTCTAAATAACCTCTTGTCAAATATTATTTTAGCATGAAAAATTTTTCAATGTGTTGGCATTGATATTTTTTAATGCGACATCGTGACAGTTTTTTCAAAGTGACTATATAAACATTTTGTTTACCCAGTCGATTTACTGATAGTTCGCTTTGATGTCCTGGTAAGTTTACCTATCATATGGATTATTCCTCACAAAATAAGTTCATTTGTTTTTTATGGTTGTAAAAATTTTTATTTCCTTGTATGCACCCTTTTCGTTACATTTTGATAAATTGTTTAACTATAACATTATTCAATTTTTTTTCATTCTAATGCTTTGTAAAAATAATATATATAATAACAGATATGTAAAAACCACTTTGAAATAAATATATTTTATAAATATTTTGGAAATTAATGAGTTACATATTATTACTCCATAATATGTTTTAGTAATATTTATTCATTTTAAGTAAGTGTTTGTCTATTAAATTTAATTTAATCATTATATTTTCTTGTAAATTAAATATATAATATAATTATTTTCTATAAACTATTGAGTTCAAATATATCATAGAAATAAATATAAAATAGATATTTTTAAAATATTTATTTTATTTCATTTTCTTATAGTTTTTAAAATATCACATTAATGCAAGATAGTGGGAGAATTTTTATTTACTTTTATTAATTGAATATAAATCAGTTATCTTAAAAATAATATTTTAAGTGCTTCAAAGCTATATCATAAAGGAATAAAAGACAGTCAAATATATCTAATCATTAGAATGATAATTAAAATTAAAAATAATTTTAGTGTTCGGTGTTTTATTATTTTATAACATCACATTCTATGAATAGTGATATTGATGGTCCTTTATAACTCACTAATATCTTGAATGATTTCTGACGTGGGATTAGCCATTGGATTGTGATCAATGAATGTGGTAAAATAATCTTCAAATAAATTCATCACACAAAACACTGGTTTATGATCATAGAGAGAGAATAATGAAATAATTAAATGATAATTTTTATGTACTAAATTTATCCTATGACTATTGTTATATTGGTGTGATCATGAAGGATTTTATCATTTTTATCTTCCAAAACTAATGTTATCTATTTCCTTGATCTATATAGATATTCATTGTCATCTTATCCACAACCAATCTTAAATTTTTTCTAGGTTTAATTATTGTATTTATTTTATATTATCTTTATGCTCTTAGAGTTTGTTTAGGATATTCTAATCCCAATGTAATCAAGAAAGGTTATTCCACCTATCAAAAAGGATGTTTGGGTAGTGACTTCTGTTGAAAACTTAGGTGTGGTGTGACCCCTGTAAAAGTTATTTAGGGCAATACTACTAGGTGAGAACACGTTATTTTGGTCACTGAGTAATCAATCTTTATAAAAAGTGAAGAATTATGGAATACCAATCATCACAATGACTAGAGAGGATTCATGTGTGGACTAGGATCTTGGTGATTTGAACCACAATAAAAATACTGTGTTTATATTTCTAATTTTCCATGCATTTTTTAATAATAAGATTATTATATTTTGATTGATTAAAAATTTAAAAGTACTATTCACCCCTATCCCACTAGTCAATATTACAATATCGTGGTGATTTAATAAAACCATTCATGTTGGGATCAATGTCTTCATAACATTAATCCCATGGTATATCTTCAATTTTCCTCTATGTATTCATCAACCCTATAAGAACTCAAAAATTAGATAAAATCAATAAAATATCAGCACATTATAAATATTTTGGCCCATGAATCATGGAGGAAAATACTAAAAATAAATACATGAATTTCAAGTATTAAGGGAACATTAACATCAGATTTTGATGGAATAGGGAATCTTATATGTCTCCATCAACAATCGTTAGTATGATACAATAATTTAAAAATAGAAAATACAAGGATTAGTTCTCTTTGAAGATAAAGATCCACTATATAAGCAGAAATAGAACATATAACATAGGATTCATAGTTGTTGGAGGGGATTTATCATAATCGGTGCACTACTACATATGTTTTCCTTTTCAGTTAAAGAAATGGATTTCATCAATTCTAAAAAATCATTGTTTTTGCAAGAACCATTAAAATATAATGGCTATTATCACTATTAAAAGTAGTTCTAGTAAAAGATACAGTCATCCACATTAAAAAAGCACTGATAATGTTGGCCCCTTATCAGTGTTTTTACACGGATGAAGGGGTCTCTTTATCAGTGTTTTTCTACTATTGATAAAGGGAAATTTTATCAAATCTATATATAGTGATAATAAGAGTATCTTTTAATAGTTATACACATAGTGTTGATAAATTCCATGCAGTATTATTATGCTGTTGAAATTTACATAACACTAAAGAAAGAATATAATTTAATTTCAATTAAATTCACATCACAATACAATAAAATTATTATACAATGATTTAAAATAGTTCAATCATTGGTATATAAAAATACATTGGTATGTACTATTTTTCATGAACATCAAAAAATTCAAAAACAAATAATGTTCCATTGTCTTTATACCCGCTCTCTAAAGATCCTAATCATACTATTAGGTTCTGAATAAACCACCCTAACTAGAAAAAAATAGTGTTCCAATAAAAAAATCATCTGTTATAAATTTTATAACAAAATAAATATATCATAAATATGATACAATTCATTTTAAATGTCAGTACTAAACTAAAAACATACCCTTTTAGTCGTATAATGATCACCATGTATCAGATTAGCATGTGGTTTGTTCTTATATGTCATAAATGATTTATAGATAATTTTCATAATTTATTAACACGATCTGAGAAAATTTTCTCAATTCTGATTAGGTGATTTTTTCTCTAAACTAAAATGTAAATTTTAAAGATAAAAATTTACTTTGAGTCATAATAGAAACACCATGAGTCAAATTGATGTGCGGATAATTCCAACACATTATAAATGATTCATGTATCATTTTCAAAAAATATATATCCAATATTAGATTTTTTTTCTTGGTTTTCATTCAGCGACACAATTATTTTAAATAAAATGTCATTTTTAATAAAACAAAATTCACTTTGATCATACCAGTCAAAAGATGTATCATATTGTCTTGTCTATATTTCCTACACATCAAAAATAAAATATACATCATGTTCCTAAACTATAAATACTATAAATGTGAGTTCACATAGTTTTCATTGAGTGAGACATGTTTTTAAATAAAATTCTACTTTTAAACTGAAAGCACACATTAAGAGTTATATAGATCACACAATATAATAAATTGAGGTATAGTTGATTCCAAAACACAAATAAATGACTTATCCATCATTAATATAATATATCAAAATAATCTAAATTCATTTTTTCCATTTTTGACTATATCACATTATTTAAAATAAAGACACACTCTTTGAGTCCTACTATTAGAATCACAAGTCGTTTTTATGTGTGGTTGATTCTTACATGTAAAAATTGACTCATGAGTTATTTTCAAAAATTATCAATACAATTAAATGATGTTTTTATTGTTTTCAATGATTTACACAAGTTATTAACTAAATTTTCATTTTTAAAATTAAAATATAAAATATGAGTCATATCTTTACATATTTTATCATATTTATGTTTTATCAATTTATAATCATCAATAAATATTTATAGATCATTTTACAAAAATATAAAGGTAATATAAATTTTTTTCTCAGTTTTCATTGTTTCCTTTGTTTTTAACTAAAATGTCATTTTTAAACTAAAGAAACACTCATAGTTCCATACCCATAACAACATGTTTCATATTGATGTTTGGTTTATTTCTATATATCAAAAATGATTTCTATATTTTTTTAAAAATATATCAAGACCATACAAGTGTGTTTTGGTTTTTAGTGATTAAAAAATGTTTTTATATAAAATGACACTTTTTAACTGAAATGGAACATTTATTGTCATACAAGACACGCTATGTACAGTATTGCGGTGTAGATAATTTTTACACAGAAAAATTAACTTATGAATTTTTTTGTAACACCCCAAGAATTCATAGTGTGTTATTTCTTCAAAATAATTCAATAACTTGCACTACATGCAACACCGAGTTCAATCACACCATGACTTACCAAAAAAAGCCATTCAAAAGAGGTTATGAATAGTATTAACTAAATTTTAAACATTATATAATCCTTATAATTTTAAAATCCATATTATGAGTTTCTTAGACATAATTTCAAGAACAGATTCATTTTCAGTATTGCACTTTTATCAACTTTTAATAGTGAAACCTTTTTAAATACAATATTTTAAACTTTTTGACTAAATGGAGACATCAAAAAAAATTTAAAATGAAACATCCCAAGCTTCCACGATACGCTTTCCTTTGAATAATACTGTAGCGTGTGTTGTACGCAACTTCGAGTTCTAACACACCACAACCAATCAAACTATCCGTTATGAATAGTAATACCTACCGTTTAAAATTTTAGAAATTTTAACTCTAAAAATGGACTTCATTTTTGGATTTGGAGTATCGAATTTAGCCTAAGGTTAAATTTTGGTACTTTTCGGATAACTTTCATATTTTGATGAATAGTGAAAATTACTAAATTTTAATTAAAAACAACTTTTTTAATCAAAATAATTAATAGTGATAAATTATGAATTTGAGTGGTTTTAAAGTATATTTAGAATATATTTTTACCATTTTATATAATGTTGTTCATTTGACAAAATTTTACAATTAAATCGAACATAAACAAGTGTCAATCTTTTGATAGTTATTATCTCTTAAAAACACGCTTTTTGTTTTGACAACGGGAATTAATTTTAAATTAATTTCTGCCACTTCTGTGTTTTGAATTTAGGAAAGTGGATTCCATATTTGGAATCAGTATGTTCAAATTGTGTAAATAGGTAACTTTTATTTTTAGACATTTTGAATAATTACTGCGGTAAATATTTTATTTACCATGGTTAAGGGTAAATCCGGTAAATAAGGGTTAAAAAATAATATTATAATAATACTAAATTACCCTAAAACGTGTCTTAACCCTATTGGTTGATACATGGTCGACCATGGGAATCTTTGGGTCGATTTTGGGACCCCATGGATCCACTTGTAAGTGATAATGACACTTTATTTTAATTAAGTTAAAATGAATACAAAAATGAAACAAGCATATATCTTTTAGAAAAACAATTGTTACATAGGATTATATATGTTGGATTTTAGATTATAAAGATTCATTAGAAAGATAAAAAGATTTCCTACATAATGATATTTTATTTATAATTTTTAGACATTAAATAATTTATTTTATATATGATACAATGATGATGTAGTAATTACTATAATAGTGAAAAATTAAAATAATTGATATTATAAATACCCAAATAAATATAATATGAAACTTTTAATGAATTAAACTAATTTTCTAGAATACTATGATATATTATTATTGATTTAATTTACTTTTTTCTAAGTAATAAATCTGTTATGAGTTTCAAAAAAATCAACTATTGAATAGTGTCAAAATTGACATAAAAGAGTTCTTAAAACAAATATTATATTATTAATTGATATTAATTTCCTAAAAATCTAAGGTTCGGCCAAGAGACTTATATCATGATTGGTTCCTCATTAACGGACCACTTGGGGGTCGCTTGGATGTATGTAGTAAGTTTATTAACCATATTATATAAAAATACAAAGAGACATTGTAAAAGTGAAACTAATTAACTTAGAGTTAATACTTAAAGATAAGGTTAATATAAGTACCCAAACCTGTCTAAATTCTATTGGTTGAGTGGTTTTCGACCTATCCCCACCTTAACCTTTGAATAATCAACTTTGGATCCATTAGAAACCGAATATGAATTTATTATAAATTAATATTTCTAGCTTTTCCAAAGGTGCCCCTCACCCCTCTTATAAAAGGGCACTCCTCCTTCTCATTTTTTTCACACCTTCAAAGCCTTTTGGTTCGGCCAAACTCTGCCCAAATACTCTCCCAACTTCCCTCACTACAACCTAGGGGCCTTAGTTTGATCAGAAAGCCAACCTAAGGAGCCCTTTTTATCAAATCAAAAGGAAGAACCCGAAGAAGAGGTAATGATTTCACCACCCTTTTCTAAGTTCATTTCTTCTTCCACTTCTTCTTCCTTTGTTGTTACCATTCTAAAATAATAACTCCAGTATCTCACATATACTGTGATGTTATTATAAATATGGTACAACCATATTAAGTATTCTATCCACCCTTTGAATAACATGTTAGCATACATGCGTACGTACGGCTTACCGTCTCCACGTCGTGGTGTAATTGTTATTCAATATATTGTTATTTGGATGGGTATAATAATGATATGTAACTCATGTAAATTATAAATAAAACATGTTAATGATTCTGTATATATGATATAACAACCATTTATATATTATTTTAATATCAAAATAATGATATTGTCGCTCGTGCGTACGTACGGACTACTGTCTCCACGAACGCGATGAGATTCATTCTCGATCGTATCCATTAAAGTATAATTATCATTTGATGATTTAAAAATGATGTTTAAGGACTTGATATCATTCTGGATATGAATAATATACAACCTATCCATTACGAACATGGCTTACGTAACAAAACATATAAAAGAAAACAAGTAAGTTAACACCCGAAACAACGATAATACTAAGATATTATTATCAAATCAATATTAAAAGATCATATATGATATCATATTAATGTATGTGATTATTGTATAATTTAATAACAATTATTTCACCATTATACAGGAGGTTAACCTACCCCAACCAAGTAAAATTACAAGGTAAGGGATTTTCTTATCTCACTTTCAATTCCGTGAGATTTCCATTGTTCGCCACAAAATTATTGAAAGTGGTGTATTGTGTACTGCAATTTGATATATATTATCATGATTCTATTTATATTCATGTTATTCTATAAATAATTTTGTGGTTATTAACTTTTGGCCATACGACTCAGTTGATTAACGTGGTAAGGGGTTTTCATCTCACTCTTTATTTCCGTGAGATTCATGCCATATTTCCACTATTATCTTTTGTGTGGTGTATGTACTGCCCATAATTGTATTCTTTGTGTAATACACTTTACCTTATGTGTATTTACATTTTCATTGTATGATACCTCTTTCATGGGTTGTATGTTTCGTAAGTTACCAAATTGATAAGGGTTTACTTCACAATATCGTTAATATCTGAGGTTGTCTTTACGTAAGTATCTACAGGGACATATTTACTATCCATGTCCATATTTCATAAAAGAGTTTTCAAAGGGATTATTTCTAAGGGAACTTTTACTAAAACATCATTTTAAATGTTTTAAATATTTATTCTTCTAAATCATCCTCATTTATGTCCACGTTTTCAAAATGGTTTGTAAGGATTTATTTATATGAAAATGAATGTTTTAAAAGTGTTAATTCCATTCAAAAGTTTGAAAGTGGTATGAGACACTTTGATTCAAAAATGTATTTAATTGCCTTACATTCTAAATTGTGTAACATTAAAATGTTTTCATGAAAAAGTGATATTTCTCTCAATAATTAAAAAAAAAACATTTTCATCTATGTCAACATCCTTTGATGGATTTTAAGATTATTTGAAGTTGATTTATTATGATATAAAACTTCCATACTGTAATGAAGTTTTGTGATATGTTTGACTGTAGATGTGTTATTTATATAGCATTCATGGTTTATGAGTAAAGTATTGACATTTCGTATGCTAGTTCCAATAATAATGTTTATGTTATATTTCAACCTTTACTTCATATGAATGTGTTGGACAAGTATGTTCCAGGTTGGGGACTGGTTAAAGTAAGCCCTCCAGGTTGGGGACTGGTAAAAGTAAGCCCTCCAGGTTAGGGACTGGTAAAAGTAAGCCCTCCGGTTTGGTCTCCGGTTATTAGAGGAACTCCGGGTTGGTGTCCGGTTATTAGAGGCACTCCGGGTTGGTGTCCGGTTATTAGAGGCACTCCGGGTTGGGTTCCGGTTATAGTTAGCCCCAAGGTCTTGGGATGAGGCCTTGAAAAGAAATTAAAGTTTAGCATTATGCATTCCATCATTATGAAAGTGGTTATTGATTTTGCATGTGATTATTCGATTAGTAGAATATCCATGTGAATAAGTAAATGGCATTATTTCATTTTACTTTTGCCATACTATGTTGAAGTTCAAGTTTAAAAGGATTTTGTTTTAGTAATGCATTGCCTTAAATGTTTATGCTTATTTTGAATGTTCCTCTATATTGTTATCCTTACTGGGCATTTGAGCTCACCCCTTTTCTATGATTATTTTCCCCAGGATGTGAAGAAGTAAGTTATGAATGACCTGCAGGGATATTATGAGGGGATAATAGTGTGGACTGTGGAGAAATTATGTTTTTGTAGTAGTTTTTCATTTTATGATGTAATGTAAAACTTATGAATATATCTAGTGTTTCCAAGGCTACTAAACCAATCGGTCTTTCGAGATTTGATCTTTCTTGTGATCATGCCAATGTTATGTAATAATGCACCGACTCTGGGTAACTAGGGTCGGGGCGTTACAGTTGGTATCAGAGGAAGTTTAGTACAAACCTTGGAAGCTAGATTTAGATAAACTCTGATTAGAGCACATAGACCTAAGATGAACTTTGAGGATTAGTATAGAATAACTTCCTAGAATTTTGGTATTCTAGATATTTTGTGAGTTTTCCGAGCAATACATCCCTGTCTGGATACGAGCAGGTAGAGGCGGCTCTGGAACAGATGTACCTAGGGGTAAAACCCGAAAACACCGCTTTGAGCTAGACTCGAACAGGAACTGGTGCACGACAATGGGCCTTGCTGCACTCTTGGTTACGACACTCCCGGGGGATATGCTTAGGATAATTCTCATTTGCTTTACAAACCATTTTGAAGGGTTTATGTGGATTTACTTCCTCAAATGAGAAATTAATATGATTATGGATTATATCCATAAACTATTTAATTTATGTTATGTGTCTTACAAGTTTGGGATTAGGTATTGTTATTCATAAACTAATCTAGTGTATGCCATTGTTTAGAAATGGCACCCAGTAGAAGGAATAAGAACTCCATCAATGCACATGATCCAAAAAGAAAGAAGGATCATATCTTTCATGGCCTTAAGCTATAATTTATAAGAGAAATAGTCTCCCATTTATTATCATCATACGAAGAAATAATATCATGTGTTGATAAGAAAAGTAAAGAGTTTACTGAGTCCTATGGCTTTGAAGGGAAGCAAGAGAAGAAAAGGATGGAAGAGAGAAAGATGGGTAAAGGGAAGAGGGAAAAGAAGAATTTTCCCATATGTGATAACTATGGGAAGAAACACCCTGGAACTTGTCTGAAAGGAATGGGAGTTTGTTATAAGTGTGGTGGAAAAGGGCACAAAGTACATGACTGCAAGGGTAAGAAAATGGTTTCAAATGTACAATGCTTCATTTGCAAGTAGTTTGGACACTATGCGAACCTATGTCCCAGTCATCAGAATATTCCGCAAATGATGTTATTGGATAATAATCAAGTTATGATACTACCACAGATGAAGAGGAATGATTAGAGTTCTTATGTTGATTATGTCAATTGAGTGTTGTATCAACAGTGTACTTGTTATAATAATTATGGAGTATATAAGGATTTTACTGCAGTACTATTTCATCAAGGACTTGAGATTGTGTGGAATAAAGAAAGGTGACTCAACAACAGGATAAATTTTTGGAAAATATATGGTTGAGAGAATGATAAACCATAATATAGTTCTGATACCGAGTTAGTAATTTTGGAATAATACATGATTGTTTTGGATAAATTATATTGGATATTCTTGACTACCTTGGAACTGATTAATGATCTGTATATTCCATTATTGTTGTTGTTTAAAACATTTTTGGATTGATGAGGTATATCCAGCATTCTATATGGAATAAGGGAGCATGAATGTAATCAATAAGGAATATGGTAATTCAGGATGTTTCAGTGTATTAAAAGAATACATGATGAAGGTATTCATATGCTATTACGTGGTAAAAAGGATCTACATTATGTTTAACTTCCTTATAAATGTTGGACTGTGAGTTTGGTCAGAAATAATTTGGATAAATTCTAGTTTGAGATTAATTTTGGATTGCCATAAAAGGACAACCTGGAGGTCGGGCGGCAACCCATCGCGACCGGCAAGGCCGCGAGACTTGAACCCGCAACCGAAGGGTGACAAGGGTGTATCACCTACCACTGGCCCAAGAGATGTCCTGGATTAAATAATGTAGTTTTTTTTAAAAAGATCTGGTAGATGAATTATAAATTCGTTTATTCTGGAACCTTGTACGAATAGTATAAATAGAACTTTTTTTTACGAGTGAAAGATGAGTTTGTGGTAGAAATTTATTAATGGACAAAACTCTAATTATAAAGTAAGTATATCTCCTTATGATCTTAACCAATCACATAAATAAATTCCTCAACATTAAGAAAAGGAACTTAGAACAAAAATGTTGTCCTAGATGGTACCTTAAATCATCACTAATTTATGGCTTTGGGATTGTTGGCCATTTCATAGCCATGTTCTCTACCACTCTCCATCAGATAATTGATGGTTATATTTCTCTTACATATCCATATTTTCCTACATGGAACCCTGGTATGAGTTATTTTCGGTAATCTTTATACTTTCCACTCTTTATTTTAAATAGAGGCCTCATTAATTCATTTTTCGATGTGGGATTTCAACTAAGATATTTTGAAACGTTAAAAATGTGTTATCCTAATACCCTATGTTTTGTTGAACCGATGGTATTTCAAATCATCATAGATTGATGAGTTTAAGGACCTCAATTTTACACTTGTTTGTGATTGATGACCTCAATCACTACCTATAAATATTTACGTTTTTCCTCCAATTATATGTCACTAATTGCCACCAATGTTCTCCTAATCGAGATCATAATTTGGTGGTGACCCTTTGATTTCTCTTTTCCTCATATTAAGACTAAATTTTAGTAACCCAATTTCCGATGTGGGTTTTCCCACAAATATATTTTCTATTATCAACATTTTATTTTCGAAGAACAATTTCAAATTGTGAGGACGCAATTTATTGAAGGAGGGGAGAATGTAACACCCCAAGAATTCATAGTGTGTTATTTCTTCAAAATAATTCAATAACTTGCACTACACGCAACACCGAGTTCAATCACACCATGACTTACCAAAAAAAAAAGACATTCAAAAGAGGTTATGAATAGTATTAACTAAATTTTAAACTTTATATAATCCTTATAATTTTAGAATCCATATTATGAGTTTCTTAGACATAATGCAAGAACAGATTCATTTTCAGTATTGCACTTTTATCAACTTTTAATAGTGAAACATTTTTAAATACAATATTTTAAACTTTTTGACTAAATGGATACATAAAAAAAAATTTAAAATGAAACATCCCAAGCTTCCACGGTACGCTTTCCTTTGAATAATACAGTAGCGTGTGTTGTACGCAACTTCGAGTTCTAACACACCACAACCAATCAAACTATCCGTTATGAATAGTAATACCTACCTTTTAAAATTTTAGAAATTTTATATCTCAAAATGGACTTCATTTTTGGATTCGGAGTATCGAATTTAGCCTAAGGTGAAATTTTGGTACTTTTCGGATAACTTTCATATTTTGATGAATAGTGAAAATTACTAAATTTTAATAAAAAACAACTTTTTTAATAAAAATAATTAATAGTGATAAAATATGAATTTGAGTAGTTTTAAATTATATTTAGAATATATTTTTACCATTTAATATAATGTTGTTCATTGGACAAAATTTTACAATTAAACCGAACATAAACAAGTGTCAATCTTTTGATAGTTATTATCTCTTAAAAACACGCTTTTTGTTTTGACAGCGGGAATTAATTTTAAATTAATTTATGCCACTTTTGTGTTTTGAATTTAGGAAAATGGATTCCATATTTGGAATCAGGATGTTCAAATTGTGTAAATAGGTAACTTTTATTTTTAGACATTTTGAATAATTACTGCGGTAAATATTTTATTTACCATGGTTAAGGGTAAATCCGGTAAATAAGGGTTAAAAAATAATATTATAATAATACTAAATTACCCTAAAACGTGTATTAACCCTATTGGTTGATACATGGTCGACCATGGGCATCTTTGGGTCGATTTTGGGACCTCATGGATCCACTTGTAAGTGATAATGACACTTTATTTTAATTAAGTTAAAATGAATACAAAAATGACACAAGCATATATCTTTTAGCAAAACAATTGTTACATAGGGTTATATATGTTGGATTTTAGATTATAAATATTCATTAGAAATATAAAAAGATTTACTACATAATTATATTTTATTTATAATTTTTAGACATTAAATAATTTATTTTATTTATGACACAATGATGATGCAGTAATTACTATAATAGTGAAAAATTAAAATAATTGATATTATAAATACCCAAATAAATATAATATGAAACTTTTAATGAATTAAACTAATTTTCTAGAATATTATGATATATTAGTATTGATTTAATTGACTTTGTTTGAAGTAATCAATCTGTTATGAGTTTCACAAAAATCAACTATTGAATAGTGTCAAAATTGACATAAAAGAGTTCTTAAAACAAATATTATATTATTAATTAATATTAAATTCCTAAAAATCTAAGGTTCGGCCAAGAGACTTATATCATGATAGGTTCCTCATTAATGGACCACTTGGGGGTCGCTTGTATGTATGTAGTAAGTTTATTAACCATATTATATAAAAATACAATGAGACATTGTAAAAGTGAAACTAATTAACTTAGAGTTAATACTTAAAGATAAGGTTAATATAAGTACCCAAACCTGTCTAAATTCTATTGGTTGAGTGGTTTTAGACCTATCCCCACCTTAACCTTTGAATAATCAAATTTGGAGCCATTATAAACCGAATATGAATTTATTATAAATTAATATTTCTAGCTTTTCCAAAGGTGCCCCTCACCCCTCTTATAAAAGGGCACTCCTCCTTATCATTTTCTTCACACCTTCAAAGCCTTTTGGTTCGGCCAAACTCTGCCCAAATACTCTCCCAACTTCCCTCAATACAACCAAGGGGCCTTAGTTTGATCAGAAAGCCAACCTAAGGATCCCTTTTGATCAAATCAAAAGGAAGAACCCGAAGAAGAGGTAATGATTTCACCACCCCTTTCTAAGTTCATTTCTTCTTCCACTTCTTCTTCCTTTGTTGTTACCATTC
This sequence comes from Viscum album, assembly GCA_963277665.1. Classification (NCBI taxonomy): domain Eukaryota; kingdom Viridiplantae; phylum Streptophyta; class Magnoliopsida; order Santalales; family Viscaceae; genus Viscum; species Viscum album. The sequence goes on from OY728150.1 coordinate 1,660,621,669, forward strand.
TAAAATAATAACTCCAGTATCTCACATATACTGTGATGTTATTATAAATATGGTACAACCATATTCAGTATTCTATCCACCCTTTGAATAACATGTCACCATACGTGCGTACGTACGGCTTACCGTCTCCACGTCGTGGTGTAATTGTTATTCAATATATTATTATTTGGATGGGTATAATAATGATATGTAACTCATGTAAATAATAAATAAAACATGTTAATGATTCTTTATATATGATATAAAAACCATTTATATATTATTTTAATATCAAAAGAATGATATTGTCGCTCGTGCGTACGTACGGACTACCGTCTCCACGAACGCGATGAGATTCATTCTCCATCGTATCCATTAAAGTATAATTATCATTTTATGATTTAAAAATGATGTTTAAGGACTTGATATCATTCTGGATATGAATAATATACAACCTATCTATTACGAACATGGCTTACGTAACAAAACATATAAAAGAAAACAAGTAAGTTAACACCCGAAACAACGATAATACTAAGATATTATTATCAAATCAATATTAAAAGATCATATATGATATCATATTAATGTATATGATTATTTTATAATTTAATAACAATTATTTCACCATTATACAGGAGGTTAACCTACCCCAACCAAGTAAAATTACAAGGTAAGGGATTTTCTTATCTCACTTTCAATTCCGTGAGATTTCCATTGTTCGCCACAAAATTATTGAAAGTGGTGTATTGTGTACTGCCATTTGATATATATTATCATTATTCTCTTTATATTCATGTTATTATGTAAATAATTTGGTGGTTATTAACTTTTTGCCATACGACTCAGTTGATTAACGTGGTAAGGGGTTTTAATTTCACTCTTTATTTCTGTGAGATTCATGCCATATTTCCACTATTATCTTTTGTGTGGTGTATGTACTGCCCATAATTGTATTCTTTGTGTAATACACTTTACCTTATGTGTATTTACATTTTCATTGTATGATACCTCTTTCATGGGTTGTATGTTTCGTAAGTTACCAAATTGATAAGGGTTTACTTCACAATCTCTTTAATATCTGAGGTTGTCTTTACGTAAGTATCTACAGGGACATATTTACTATCCATGTCCATATTTCATAAAAGAGTTTTAAAAGGGATTATTTCTAAGGGAACTTTTACAAAAACATCATTTTAAATGTTTTAAATATTTATTCTTCTAAATCATCCTCATTTATGTCCACGTTTTCAAAATGGTTTGTAAGGATTTATTTATATGAAAATGAATGTTTTAAAAGTGTTAATTCCATTCAAAAGTTTGAAAGTGGTATGGGACACTTTGATTCAAAAATGTATTTAATTGCCTTCCTTTCTAAATTGTGTAACATTAAAATGTTTTCATGAAAAAGGGATATTTCTCTCAATAATTTTAAAAAAAAACATTTTCATCTATGTCAACATCCTTTGATGGATTTTAAGATTATTTGAAGTTGATTTATTATGATATAAAACTTCCATATTGTAATGAAGTTTTGTGATATGTTTGACTGTAGATGTGTCATTTATATAGCATTCATGGTTTATGAGTAATGTATTGACATTTCGTATGCTAGTTACAATAAGAATGTTTATGTTATATTTCAACCTTTACTTCATATGAATGTGTTGGACAAGTATGTTCCAGGTTGGGGACTGGTTAAAGTAAGCCCTCCAGGTTGGGGACTGGTAAAAGTAAGCCCTCCAGGTTAGGGACTGGTAAACATAAGCCCTCCGGTTTGGTCTCCGGTTATTAGAGGCACTCCGGGTTGGTGTCCGGTTATTAGAGGCACACCGGGTTGGTGTCCGATTATTAGAGGCACTCCGGGTTGGGTTCCGGTTACAGTTAGCCCCAAGGTCTTGGGATGAGGCCTTGAAAAGAAATTAAAGTTTAGCATTACGCATTCCATCATTATGAAAGTGGTTATTGATTTTGCATGTGATCATTCGATTAGTAGAATATCCATGTGAATAAGTAAATGGCATTATTTCATTTTACTTTTTCCATACTATGTTGAAGTTCATGTTTAAAAGGATTTTGTTTTAGTAATGCATTGCCTTAAATGTTTATGCTTATTTTGAATGTTCCTCTATATTGTTATCCTTACTGGGCATTTGAGCTCACCCCTTTTCTATGTTTATTTTCCCCAGGATGTGAAGAAGTAAGTTATGAATGACCTGCAGGGATATTATGAGGGGATAATAGTGTGGACTGTGGAGAAATTATGTTTTTGTAGTAGTTTTTCATTTTATGATGTAATGTAAAACTTATGAATATATCTAGTGTTTCCAAGGCTACTAAACCAATCGGTCTTTCGAGATTTGATCTTTCTTGTGATCATGCCAATGTTATGTAATAATTCACCGACTCTGGGTAACGAGGGTCGGGGCGTTACATTTTTTAAGTATGTATAAAAATAATATTAATGTAATTTCTGGGTTTTTTTAGGTTACATTCCTTTTGATCTAAATTGTAAAATTTAAATAGAAACATGCACTTTGAGTCATATAAGGAATATTGTGTTTTATATTGATGTGTTATTGATTTATTTATATATAAAATAAAATATGAATCATTTTTATAAAGATTCAAGATAATATGAGTGTGATTACTTTGTTTTGTGTGAGTGAAACTTGTTTTTTACAAAAATTTCATTTTAAACTAATAATGTTCACTATAATTCATACTGGCCAGATCATGTTTCATGTTGATGTGCAACTAATTTTCACTTGACAAAAATTATTTATGGGTCATTTTACCAAGATATCACAATAATATGAGTAGTTTTCTCATTATTCAGGGAGATAAATGTTTCAACTAAAATTTCATTTTAAAACATAAATAAAACACTTTGAGTCATACTGATCGAACTTTGTGATTAATTCCAACACATCGTAAAAGATCTACGGGTAATGTTTTAAAAAATATCATTAATATAAGAGTTACTTATTTGTTTTTATTGAGCGATAAATGTTGTTTACTAAAATTTCACTTTTAATATGAGAAAACATTTTGAGTCATATCTGTTACGTAGTGTTTAATATTGAGGTGACAATAATCCCTACACATCAAAAATGACATCTGCATAATTTTTTTAAGTATCAAAATAGTTTTAATTTTTTTGCTCAATTTTCATTTAGTGATGCATCTTTTTAACAAAAATGGAACTTGTAAACTTAAAATACACACTTTAATTCATATCAGTCACACATTGAATCAGATTAAGATGTAGTAGATTCCTACTAATCCCAAATCAATTATAGATATTTTCCAAAAATTATCCTGATAATTTGAGTTGATTTTCTTAATTTTGAGTATGTCATGTGTCTTTTAAACCAAAAAGTCAATTTTAATCATGGAACACACAATTTTAGTCAAACCATCCAAATCAAGTGTTAAATTTATGTGAACCTAATTTCTACTTATAAGAAATAAATTATGCATCAAGATCTTAATGTATCAATACAGTATGAGTGTGTTTTCTTAGTTTTGATCATGGTAAGTGTGTTTTGTACTGAAATGTCAATTTGAAATAAAAAATCCTAGTTTTAGTCATACAACCCACTAAATGATTCATATTTATGTGACGATAATTACTATTCATCATAAATTTCTAATGTTGATTTTTTCTAAATTATCAAGACAATATGATTGTGTTTTCATGTGTTCTAGCAATTGAAACATGTTTTAAACTAAAATTTTATAGCTAAACTGAAAATGAAAAGATTGATTCATACTAGGAAAATTGTGTATTAGATTGACATGTGAATACTTCCTAAAAAATTAACATAATTATATACCACTATCCTAAATTATAATGAAAATCTATGAATGTTTTCCAGTTTTCATTTTCTATAATGTGATTTTTATTAAATGAAGATTTTAAATTAAATTAGGCACTTTCTGTCAGACCAGCTACACCATATGTCATATTTATGTACAAATGGTTCTTATATGTAAAAATGACTTGTATTTAATTTTCCTAAATTATCAAGACAATATGAGTTATATTTCTTTTTTTTAGTATGTGATACATATTTTTTTTTAAAAAGTAATTAATAAACTGATATTAAAATGTTTGTGTCATTCTAGGGACATTATGTGGTGTATTGATGTTATATTGATTCATATATGTTATAAATGAATCATCGAAAATTTTATTATTCTATAAATACAATCTAAAATGCTTTTTAGTTTTGAGTATATGATACATGTTTGGAATTAAAATGTTGATTTTAAATCAAAACAAAAAGTTTTAATCCTACCTAGAACAAAATGTATCTTATTGATATCAAACTGATTCTTACATATAAAAACATTAATTTGAGATCATTTCCATAAAGAAACAATAAAGTATAATCATTTTATGTTTTGAGTATATGTCACATGTTTAAAACTAAATTGAAAATTTTAAATTGAAAATTCACAATTTGAGTTATATTGGGAACAATGCATGTTGGATTAACATGTTAAGAGTTCCTATAAGGCTCGAATGATTTATAGAACATTTTACTAAAATATTAATACAATTTTAGTGCGTTTACTAGGTTTTCAGTGAGTGAACTTTAAAAAAATAATTTTAAAAAGAAAACACTCACTTCAAATCATTGAGACAAACTCTGTGTTATATTTTTGCGAGGTTGATTTCAACATGTCTAACATCAAATATCAATTATTTTCATTATGTATTAAGGCCACCTGGGTTTTTTTTCTTGGTTTTCAATGAGTGATGCATGTTTTGAACCAAAATTTCACTTTTAAACTAATAAAATTCCTTTTAGGTAACATATATTTTGAATACGGATTATTTTAGGGTTGTTTCAAGTGATATCATGCCCAACATGTTTTCATCATTTTTTCTAGTGCCAATGATGGGGTTGAATGACCTTTATTAGAATCCATGTTGTTGAAAATGGGGTTTGGTTGTATTATGGGTTGATTGGATTATGAAATTATTTAATTCCTATTATTTCTAAATCCAAGTGAATGGTGATCAAATCGGGTGTTTTATTCCAACCAAAGTATAACAACAATGAGATACTATTTATATATTTCTATTATTTATGGTGGATGATGTTTTATCTCATCTCTTATACAAATTCATGTTGTGTTGGAGGGGGAAAATATAATATCTATAATTTATGTGGAATTATGATTGTTGAGAAACAAACAAAATACATGGGTATCCTAACCATATTTATGCACTCTATGGGGTGTATTTAATCCTTTATTCAAGATAATGTTAAAGGAAAAAATCAAGAAAATCCATGAAAATGAAATTCATGATATGGGAATGGGGTTCTCCATAAAGTAGTAGCTAACGTAATTCCTTTTTATGTGATTACCTTATTCAAACTCCTCGATTATTTTTTCCATCTGCTTCATTTAGATTCCCCCAACCTTTGTAGGGGTCATATAAGTGGATGAATAAAATACATTTGATTTAAGAAGGATTATACACACTGAATCTTGTAGAGACATGGGATTTAGTTTCATGAATTTATCAAATTATTCTATCTTATATAATAATTCTTAGAGGGAGTTTTATAATCCAGATATTTTGTCTAAAATTGTTTTTAAGGATAAAATTTTCCACACTTAGATTACCTATTATCTAGTAGGGGTCCATACCAAGTTTCTTTGGGATAAGTGTGTGGGGGTTACATTTGAATTATAAATCCCGGTATTTATTAGAGGATATCAAGGGGAGATATGGTTATAATTTGGAATGATCTGTGGTTAGATAATGTTGATGGACTAAAAAATACATATTTTATAGTGCATAAGAATGAGTATGCTTTTGTTAGAGATATACATGATAATGATTTGAATGCATATGGGTACCAAAAGTCAGATCATTAGTTAAAATATCGATATTGTAATGTTATTAAAGAAATTCCATTGTCCCCATATATTTGTATAATAAACTATATTGGTTTCATGATACTTTTAGGAGATATTTGTTTTTTTCGGGTTGTGGATGTACTTTAAAACTAGAAACTACTTCAATCCTTCACTTTGAAGCATATTTGGAAATTGAGTGTTACTCGAAAAGAATGAGTCTTTTGTTAGAAGGTCTGTTGGAGGATCATTCCAATCTATGAGGATCTGGTTAAAAGAAATATTTATCAGAAGTCACTACATCCTCTCTCTGGTGTTCAAATATAAACATTTTTCCATTCCACTTCTTTATGCTCTTGAATTACTGGTGTATGTTTTTTTGACTCCAGATAAGAGCAGTAATACTGGTAGAGGCTTCATAATAATAATTACATATTTTTGGAATTACTAGAATCCCTCTTAATAAAAGTAACATCCAATCATTTTATTTTTCTAATGCATATTTGGTTTCATCTAAATGAGTTCGCTTTAAATTATTTTTTGAATAATTATGATGTGTAACTGGAGAAATCCCAGAGTTAGAATTCTATATGGGGTTCAACAATTGGTGACTCATTCTTTCCTCCTATATGGAAATCGTCACCCTGATGGAATCACCCACCTCTTGTTTTCTAAATGTGAAGAAGGATACTACGATACATGGTGAGTTTGGTGCTTGTCTCAGGGTCCTATGATCAAATAAATTTGGGTCCCTTATTAAGAATTTTTACTCCATAGTGAAGGCATCAAGGAACCACCAAAATACCGAACTAATGGATATAATTTATGGTATAGAGATTACTATTTCTAAGGTATACATGGATAATTTGATTAAATTACAATTCTAAATCATCATTAATTCTCTTTATGTTTTGTAGGTGGGATGATATTCTTGTGGATCCATTTTGAAAAAAATCTTGATGTTGTTGTCCCATGTTTTCTTATTGTGTGTTCTATTTCATTGGTAGAGAAGGGAATAGAGTAGATTATATTGTTAATTTGTTGAGAGGTTTCTTAGAGTATTTTTTGGATTTCTACTATTACATTGGTCCTTTTTATTATTTATTATTTTTATTAAGAATATTTTATATTTAATTTAAAAAAATGAAAATAAGCACAGGAATTCATATCAGGCAGACCATATATCGGATTAATCTATTATTGAATATTATATGTCCAAAATTATTTACGAATAATTTTATTTATGAATCAATATAATATGGTACTTTTTTCTCATTTTTCACTAAATGAATTGTGTTTTGAATGAAAAGGTAAATTTTTAAAAAAGTAACAAAGATTCAATCATACCATTCATAGCATGTGTCATATATACATGTGATTGATACCTACACATGGGAAACGAAATATGGATCATTTTCCTAAAGTGTAAAGACAATATGAGTTTGTTTTGTCTTTTTTATGAGATTAATGTGTGTATTAAACTATAATGACACTTCAAAATAAAAACACACAATATCAATCATATCAGCTAAACCATTTATCAAATTAACATCAAAACGATTCTCATATCTAAAAAATGATTTATGAATCATTTTGATAATGCATCAGCATAATCATAGCATGTTTGATTAGTTTTCATTGAGAAATATAAATTTAAAACTAAAATGTAGCATTCTTACTAAAAACAATCACTTTGTTTCATACAAAGTACACCATGTAATGAATTGATGCGTGACCAAGTCATATGTGCCCTATTTGACATATGATTCATTTTTCCATTGTATCAGGATAATATGAGCATCTTTGATTAGTTTTTAGTGTGTGAAACAAATTTTTAACTAAAATATCATTTGTAGGATAGAAACACGAACATTGAGTCATTTAAAAAATAAAAAAAACTAAAGAACATACAGAAATATAAAAAAGAAAAAATATATCTATGAAGATAATATATAGCACCTAAGTGCATTATACTTGTTGAATAATTTTTTAAGAATTTTTTTTCACACCATTAATTTTATGTACTTCATAGAGCACCAAATGGTTGTATGAAAATCTAATATCAAAAAGACATTTTTTATAAACTTTATGAAAATTAAATAAATAAGTATATTATAAAAATAAATATAAATAAATTGAAAAACAAGTAGATAAAGTTATCAGAAAATTATCTAAATAAGTAATATGAAGCCACCTCTTCAATATGTCTATAAACCATCTGACGCCATGTATTCTACCAAATTGTTTTTATTTAAATTTATTTCCTCATTTGAATACATGGAGTGTAAAAATATATACTACTACAAATGAAATGTAAATAAAAAAAATTAAAGATTAATATTTTAATTGAAATTATAATAATAATCAAAAATACCTCTTTAGGGATGCTTTTATGTTAATATAATATGATATTATTTAAATAAATTAAATACAATAACCACGATCCTTTTCATTAGTTTATTCCAGACACTAAAAAACATTAAAAATGTAAATATTTTTTTGTATATGTTTTTAAAGAGAAATATTAGTATAAATATCTTAATTCATATCTAGTTATAAAATTTAATTGGCTTTTTGTGACCACATACTAACCTCATACCATGATTTTGATGATATATAAACACCATAATAACATAAAATAAATCGTTAAAACAAAACATAAAACGTATAACTTGAAGTTCATTTGGAAAATTTATAATTTAGTGTATAAAAAATGATAATAATCATAATTTATTTTGTGTGTTTTGGTAATACATGTATTTAATACAAAAAGAAAAATCTATGTAGCATCCAAAATGATTACAATGAGTAACCAATTCTCCATAAAAGAATAAGTTTTGAAAGTAATGAAAATATATTTGATATTATTATATTGTATAGTTTAACCCCGAATCATGGGTATTTAGATTTTATTGTCATCTATATGTTTGTTTTCAAATATAACAGACAGTTCGTCCACTATTTTTAAATATTCATCTTCTTTCAGTGATTTTTTTTGTTTATAAGTGATTTGTGGGATAATGAGTCCAAATTATTAATATTTTTCCATTAATATAGTATTTAAATATATGTATTACAAAAATAAAAATTTTATTTTTTTATAATTTATAATGTAGATCATCCCTTATACCAACAACATATGGAAACAAATTTCATGTATTCATTTACAAATGAGACTCCCAACCATCCATGCATGACGATTTCATAAACATTATCAAGAACAGTATAGTCTACAAATGACTCTATATATTTATATATTTATCGAAATAAATTATAGTTGTATTATTATAGTGGAATATATTATTCACATAAACTTTTGTAATTAGTAAATGCGAATGTTGAACTGGTGGGGTAAAGGTACTCTCTAAAAGTCATTTTGATTGATTATTTGATATATTAGGTTGGTTTTAGTCAACCTTCTATTTCCCATTCATTTTTACCCATTTTAATAAAATTACAATGTTCAATATTTTTTTACATTAATTGTTAATGTGTTTTTTATATAATTAGAAAGAAAATACCTTTTGACGACATGTGTTTTTAGAAGGTCAAAAAATATTGATATAAAATTTCTAATATAAATTTTGAAAATGTGAATTTTCAAACCATCTTGGGGAATATGGTTCTTGATAACTGACACATGAGCTACATTAACCATTATACTCATGTGATCTTTTGAAATAAAATATGTGTAGAATGTAACATTGGATGTTTTAGACGATACCCCTCATAACAAGGTGATGTGTTGGTGATGATAGATATAAATCACAATAAATTTTACCCTATATAATATTAATATAAAAAAATTATTAGTATCTTCATGATTTATATTTAATATAAAAGTTTTAATTAAATTGATTCCTTCCCATAAAACATTAAAATTACTAAAAATACCAATTATGTTTTTCTTCATGAACTTTTATACATGCCTAATTATCGTCAATTTGAGAATATTTATCTCATTGTGCAATTCATATCTCAAAATATGTTACAGAAACACTCTAAAACTTTCACCTTTGATGTTTCCATATTGTTCAGGATGCTTCAATTCCACTGAATGTATCCATTAATCAAGTATAACCTATGATAATTCATATGTATAAATTAAATAAAAAATTTGAAAAATAATTAATCATTGTCTTGTAATAGTGATATAAATTAGAACTAATTTTTATTATTTCATAATTACACATGATTCCCATAACATTTGTGTGTTTCGATATACTAGTATTCTATCTTTATTTACATGAGCCTCCTTCCATTGCAATGATGAGAGAAGAAAATGGATTTAGATTTTAATTAATCATTTTGTATATAAAAAAGGAACATAATTATATTGTTGTTTCATTAAACAAAAATGTATTAATAGATAATTGAAATGCATACCATTTATTTAGGTGAAACACACATCATCCTTGTTTATGGTAGGGGTACATTTATTTTATAAATACTGTTTACTTTCATCACTTGTTGTTTCATAAATTAATATTTCTTGATCAATGTAACTAATACACATATTTCTATGTAAATTATTACCAATAAAAATTTAGTTTAAATGACTCCCACTCATGATGAAAAAAAATTATTCTATGTTTCATGGTTTTTCATGTTTTCATATATCTGTGGTGTGTGATATTTTACTTTCCCATAATCATCCTTGATAGGATGATTCATAATAATTGTTTGAAATTATCTATGATCCTTTACAATGACCATTAATATATATTTCAGTTGGAAATAATCCAGTATAAATTCATTAAAAAGGGGTAATTATGAGTACGTCAATATTTCATTATTTTATTTTTTATTAAACAATATAGTGTATACCATAATGTTACCCTAATCCTTTCTGAAATTAGTGCCTTCATCACAGACACAAATCTTTTCCACATTTCTACATAAATTAGAATATAAAATTTATTGGTGGCCCTAATTTAATTTATTAAAATAGGAATTCTAGGGTTAATAAGTTGGCCATGATCATTTTATTAAACCTTGAATATTATGCTTCTCCATCTCACCTTAATATTTTTTTAATAATATCACACTATGATGCTCTTATATTCTCCTGAGATATAGGTTATTCACCATCTACCATTTCCTCTATTAAAAAAATTTCAATATATTGTTGATTAAGGTTTGTAGAATCTGCCTGTGTAGAAAACTATTGTTCTTATGGATTAGAAGCATCCCCATGTTCAAAAAACAATTTTCCCTTAGGATTAGAATCATCAGAATGTGGAAAAGACCTTATTTATATAATTTGTTGGAAATTTTATTTATATTACATAAATGTCATATTGAAAATATAATACTATAAGATAAGGAAATATATATATAAAAACATAAAAATGGTAATTTATCTCTCTTTTATTTTCTAGTGAATGGAATTTTACCCCTCTATCATGTTTCAAAATAACCTCATAGTTGTCTTTGTGGACATATAATACCCTATTTACATTGGGACTATAGGGAAATGCCTATGGAATCACACTATAAGGGTTATCCTTCGTTGAATTTGAATTTTAATTTTCAATGATTTTTGTCAATAATAGTATAATTGATCACATTTTATTTATAGGATTGAAGACAAAAAATACTTGTACTACATGTGATCCAATTATGAAATGTTCATCATTATACCCTTCCTTACTAAAATCCACTGTCAAAAATCTAATTCATCAAATTTACCTATACTCAAATATAAACCCACATTCCTTGACAATTTTGACCTTGGAATTTTGTATAATCCAACTCTCATATGCTTTTAATGATTCCAAAGTATGATATATGCACATAAATAAGATTTCTATCCTTGGTAAAAAATTCATGCATTTATTTTTTTCAAAGAGTAACTCAAAAAAACTCACGGTATTATATTCATCGTGTTTCATTGTATAGATTGTATAACTTATAATTACATAAACATTTTAAGATATTAAATTCATACATAGTCCCTCTCTATCCATCAAAGTAATTTAGAAATTGAATTCATATTTTTAGTAGACATCTTAAAAACATTGTCTTGAAACCATCTTATTAATTACCAGTTATATGTATTTGATATACAACTTTCATCCGTTAATAGATTCAAATAACTAAGAATTAGTTTTTTAGTTTCAACATATGGTCTATCCCCTAAACTAATCTGTAAAATATAAGTGTGAGCCTACACCCATCCTATAATGGTAATTGTGAAAACATTTATTCCATAAGTCCAAACATCCAAATGTTTCTTATTATGATCATATTTTTATAGATTGATTATTTTCATATCAGATAAGAAATCGATATATAATTCAATAACTTCCTCAATAAAATATCTCTCTGTAATAAAATATTCTAGAATACTTCTACTTTTCACATTCCCTCTCAAAACCTTTTTATGATATTCAATGGGTTATGTCCATCAATTATTTATAGGACCATATGTCCATACCACTATTACCAAGTGAACCATCTAGTAAACCATTATATAGAAGAATAATAGTTGTAAAAACATCTCTATGTCAGATAATATGTTAGCAATTTCCTTTTCTATAGTTGAAAATGTTTCTGGTAATATAACATTATTGTGAATATCTTTTAAAATTAAATAAATTCTGATTAATGTGGGAAAAATTCTTTTATGAATAAAACATTGAAAATATACAAGCATTAAATCTTTCATAAAACATGATAATCATGTGATTTTAGTGCCTTTATATATAAATCATTCATTAAAATAATAATATATATATTTAATTAATACCCCATTAGAACAATTAAATCATTTACAATGCTTCACAACTGATATATCACTTTCATGAAAAGACTATATTTAACCGGAGAAAGAACACATCACCATTCACCCTTCAATGGATCTAACTCTTCTTATATCCCATTGTTAATTATTTTCAGGCTATCCTTAATTCTATACATTTTTTTGCTGTATTTAATAATGTGCAATGAATCTATCACATACATTGTTTTCTAATTTCACGACATTATGATAATTTATGATGTAGAAATAATTTCAATACTGATTCAATGAAAAACAGATAAATTTATTCAAATTAGTTTTTGTATGGTATTTTGAAGAAGATTTACCAAAAGAGGTGACTATATACTTTACATTTTCATATATTTGGTCACATTTTATTAGAGATGATGTTATACATTTTTATAAATTCTCATCTAAGGAGGTCATTCAATATCAATGTCTTTACCATCAGGGTATAAATTTATAATTTCTTACAATTAAATTCATTAAGGAATGATTCAAACAAACAATGTTTGTACTTTGTTCACAAATGGTCCACCCTTGAGTTAGCATAATTCTATATCTAGAAAATTTTTAATAAGTAGGAAAATCATTTATTATCCTATAAAATGTGGCTCACAATGTGAAATTATCATTTCTATATGTATCACAAAATGTGACACCTGTATCCCGCATTATATTTAGGTCCTTTATCAATGGAAACTAATAAATATCAACATCATTAGCAAATTATCTTATACCAGATATAAAAAAACCACATAATTTATTTTTTCTTTGGGATAACCATGGTGGAAATGTATAATTTAACATCATAACATCCCATGTACCCTGAGTTCTAATTTTAAAACCAAACATATTTAATCTATCATTAGAAAATACTCCATGAATTTTTCACTCATAATTTCTAAATCTAGGATACTGACGATCAATTTTCATCCACTGAGGAGAGTTCGATGAGTGAAAAAGTTTCATATATTGATTTATTTTATCTAAATGTAATTAAAATTTTCTTAGAGTTTTGTACTTCCATATAGGCTCCAAAATATTATAATAATTGTAAGGCACCATACAACATTAAGAAGACCTGATTTTCATTTCTTATATTGACACACAAAACAATTTGGGAATTTTTATAGGATTCATGGTCCTTGATTAACAATATAATTTTTTTTAGGTACACATTTATTCTTTCTATGATCATACTCCTTGAACGTAGCATTCATTTAGCATCATTTGTTTTTTAAGGAAGCTCAATATCTTATTTTAGCATACCAATAAAGAAAAAAAGATTTATAATAATGTATGTTTCACTCCATTTACTTCCCACTTTTATATAATATACCATTAGTGTGGCTGAATATATATTATATTTTTTTCAACAAGTATATAATAGAACATTTTCATAGATCTTTGGCTTATAAAATAGCTTTGGCAAATCCAGAATTTAATATTTAACAATAATTTTAATTTTCTCAATAACATATTCATTATAATTTACAACTGTTATCATATCCATGGTATGATATTAATTATTGTTCACACTTATAATAATATCAAATAGTCCACAATAAGTAATGTTATCTCTGTCACATGATATATTCAGTTGTTCCCCATGTATAGTTCAATATTTATATATTTATTCAATTCATTGATAGGTCATCTTTTCTTCTAACTCATATAGAATAATTAGTCTTAACTAACGAAAATGACAACAAGGACAATGTATTTGAGAAGGGTCATATTAATTATCATTTTCAAACTTCATGACCTCTTTAGCAAAATAAACATACTCTTTTGTCGTATGATTGACACTCAACCAATTTTGATTCATCTCCTTCCTAATGGATTTAGTAATATTCATATTTATTAGAAAAATACACATAAAGAATTATAATTGAGTCCTAAAAGGCTATTATTTATATATTAACACATATAGGCATAAAATTTGATATAAATTGTCAATACAACATCATATTGTTAGAATATACAAATACAAATAATTATAAGAGTTTAATGTATTATAACACATATTTTTTTATTAAAATTATACTCATATCCTATATCATTATTATTTTTTGAAGTGGATTAAACATGGGAGATACAAATGTAAACTTTTAAAATTGAAATCGCTATATCTAGTCAATTAACTTTTTCAAAGGTCATCATGATCAATGGAATTCCTTAGAGGTCACATTGAACAAAAAATAATATTAAAACATTTCAATTCATTTATGTCTATATCTCATATGGTGTATTTTGTGTTACTATAAATAAAACACGGATTACTCTGAATGTAATTATTTCAAGAGCATAATCCCAAATAGATATAAAAATCTCACTCATAAATCATCATTTGATGAACCATGTTTAACAATGTTTTTTTCTTTTTCATAATCCCTTATATTATCATATTTTCAAATTAACTGGTTATGATACAATACGACAACCCCTTAAATAGTTGGTAAACAATACATTTATTTTTTAACTCTATAAATTTCATTAAAAATTTATAACAACTCCAATATAATTTTTTATATAGTTATTGGATATTTTGGGATATTTCAATGAATCAATATTTTTATTCCATTATAAATAAATATATATACACAATAAATTCATCTATGATGGTAAAAAAGGTCCATAAACTACCACATTATTGTGTAGTTGTTGATCCACAAAAATATCTATGTTTGATTGACAATAACTCCATATATATATTTTAATTTTCTAAAATTAATTTTATCTATTTTTTAAAAATTAATGTTTTTTAAAAAATTAAAATTATTTATAAAAAAATAATTATGAAAATGTATATTTATGGGCCCTTTGGATCTGTTATATATTTTTATATTCTAGGTGGTAACGAAAAAGTTGATATTTAATTATTAACATTGATTATTTTATTTTATACATTATAGGAATATTTTAAAGTATATGATATATAAAACATTAAAATAATGTATACCACTATGAAATATTTCATATATAAAAAATTAAACATTTTTTAATCCATAAAAAATATTCTTATTCCAAAACAATAAAATAATTAATTATGGTTGGAACAAAGTATCAATTTTATTATCCCAGAATCAATCCACTGGGAGAAGTAGATGGTTGGTTCATACAGTTAAGAACAATTGCTACTCAATTCACTACATGGTGATATTCGTTTACTCAAACCAATTCTATTTTTCTTGTCAAATAGTTCACAACAACTAAAATGTATGATTCATATCTAACATCCAAAATCCTGAAATATAATCAAAATGATTAATATAAATAATATAAACACCTTTATACCAATGGTTTTTGGTTTCTCATTAATTCATTCAATCATGTTGAATTCCTTTTGGTATCCATATTGATTTAAAATTTATATTACAAGGAGATAATCAAGACATATTATGTCAAAAGAAAAAAACCATCAATAATAGGAAAATGATATTGATTGTTTATTAAAAATAATAGAAAACAAAAAATTACTTTTATAAGTTTAAAAATAAGTCATTGTTATGATTTTTTTAGAAAATAATAAGAATAATAATCGGGAAAACAATGGGACAAACATCTATTAAAATAAGAAAAAACAAAAAAACGTTTGAGAAATGGGTCAAACATCAATCATAAGAGAATAACTGAGGAGAAGAATTAATAACCACAAATATTTTTTGAAAAGATCATGCCGACAATGAGAAGAACACTGAAATCCTAAAAAGGGATAAAATAAAGATTTAAATGTGTAAGGAATTACGTAAAATTAATTTAGGGTTTAATTCCATCAAAATATGTGAATGAATTGATATGAAAATTCAGCTTCTCTCGGAGTTTGAACAACATGACCAGAGTTAATATTAGTTATAGTTTTTTTAAAGTAGTTGAAGGGGTTTCATCATCGCAAGTAAAAAAAACTGATAAAATACCCATTTGTCAGTTCTAAAATAGAAAGCACTAATAAATATATATATTTATCAGCGTTTTTTACTAATCCTCATAAATGATTCTTTTAACAGGTCTTCATAAAATACTGATAAATACTTTTCGAAGAAAAAAGATACATAAAAATTTAATTAACAAAAAAAATTACTAATTATATAAAAATGAATATATAAAATTACTTAATAATTAAAAAATAAATATGGAAAGTAAATAAATTGCAATATTTTTAACAATATTTAAAAATATTGTTTATATTAATTTTATTACGAAATGGGATAATATTATGATAAATTTATTAATATTATGATAAATAACTAAATGATGTTAATTATGTAGGTTATAATTTTTTTAAAAATAAATAAAATATATGAATTATATATATTATTAAAAAATATAAATGAATACATATTAAAATAAAACAGAATAAATTTTAGAATTTTTCTTAAATTAAATAATATAAAAAATAATTTCCTAACTAAAAATGAATATATACTAATTGTACAAATATTTAAATAGAAACTATTATAATTAAAATGTATAAATATTAATTAAGTAAATTAAAATAATATTAAAAATAATAATTATTAATAAATATAAAAATGTAAATAAATATTAAAAATGAATAAATTAAAGAAATATTACATGAATAAATATTAAAAATGAAAAAATTAAAAAAATATTAAAAGTGAATAATTATTTCAAATGAATATTTAATGATAAACAAAAAAATGTTAAAAATTAATTTAAATTAATAATGATAAATGAATAAATTATAAAAATATTAAAGAATGATTTAAAATTTTTAAATATTTCCATTAAGGAAATATTTAAAATAATAAAATATAAAAATATAAATATAAAAATATAAATACTTAATTTAAGAACATGATATTGGTAATGATGTACTAATTATTAATGATTATATATTAATTATATAAATGTTTAAATAAAAATATATTTAAATAAAAATGAATTATTTAAAATGCATACATATTAAAATCACTGAATATTAATATTTAGAACTGTATAAATACCATTCAAAATTAAATATATTAAAAAAATTAAAAATTAGTAAAAATGAGTTAATATTAAAAATGAATTAATAATATTAAATGAATAAACTAACATACACATTTTATATACACAAACCCACATAAAAATGCATAGACATATATGAACACATACTTACACAAACACATGCATAGACATGCATAAACACATATATACACATACATGCATGTATACACATGCACATACATATAATCACACACACTCAGACACATAGGTACACATAAATCCACATACATATACAAACATACACATACTACATAAAAATACACATAAATACACATACATATACATATATACACACACTACATAAACACACACACACACACACAAATACACATTTAAATATATACATGTAAATACACATACATAAAAATAAAAATAAAAATACACATACACAAACAAACACAGATACATGAACGTACATCAACATGCATGTGCATACACATAAACATACACATACACATACACATTCACATACACACACATACACGTACATATGAATAATAATAAGCACACTGACATAAATTCACAGACACATAAAAATACACATATACAAACATACATCTACATAAACACAAACACACACACAACACATATGTACAAATACAACACACAAACACACACATACACTTAGATACATACATATAAGGACATAAAGACATAGACATAAATCCACATATATCCACATGTATACAAATACAGATAAATTTAATGTATATTTCAAATCATTTGATATGAATATAAATAAATAAATTCAAATATAATATATATATATATATATATATATATATATATTTCTATAATTATATAATTATTTAACTAAAATATTAAAATATTATATTTATATATATAGTTATTATTAATTTTTATAAATATATTATTAAACATTTCTAATGATTACAATAAATTTAATATTTATATATATATATAATTTTTAAAATATGATTTATCATAATTTTTCATTATATTATAGTTATATTAATAATATTTACATATTATATTTACATCTGTATAATTATTATTATATAAATAATATTTAAATATATATATATATATAATTTAAAATATTAATTGTTCACTTTATTAGTGCTTTTTATTTAGATAATGAGGGATTTTATTTGTGCTATGAAAATTGTTGATAAAGTGGTACCTTTATTAATACTTAAAAAATGAGTGAAAATTTTCAATTTTATCATGACATTTTTATTAATGATAAAGGTTACCTTTGTCATATGAGTTACTAATTGCTGATAAAATACCCCTTTTATGAATACATTTTTTTATTTGATATAATGGTTTTCCATTAATAAAAGTGAATTTGTAGTAGTGGTGTCTCGATTGGATTAAAATATCAAACTATATCATCTATATTGATACATTGTATATAAAACAATTAAAATCATCTAGAAACCATTATCCTACCACTATTTGGAAAAATTATTTTCCCAATCATCCATATATACAAGTTATAATAACTATTGAATTTCATGCTGTTTGGGAAACCAATAAACATCCTCAAAGGACAAACCATGTTTGTGGAGGGAAATATCATTACTTATGGATGATAAGCATGCAACCCATAGACATAAAAAATGTTAACATTTCCATTTTCTAGTAAAATTAGTAATGATCTGAGAAGATGACTAAATATAAAAATCAATCATGAAACTAAGAGTAAAACAAATCATAGGGTAATTGAATATCATTAAAGAATACCTTTTCAAAAGAATAGGGAAATGGGTGAAAAGCCACATGTGAACATCTGAGAAATAAAATCATTCTCATTGAGAGCATCAATTGATAATATAAATTTAATGAACCTATGACCATATATATATTAATGAAACATACCAATTTTGTGGGTGTTATTATTATAGTATGATTTGTGGGATTAGTTTATAATATATTGTTTTATTTTTTATGTTTTATTATCAATAGAATCTTCATTATATATTCTAGTCATTTTCCCATAGTATTGTGTTTCTCTCACCACTATGATATCTTAAATCCATTGTTATAGGGTAAAAAATAAAGGTTTGGTCCCCAAATAAGATTACATGGAAAAATTAATAACCACACATCAATTTTTTTTATAATTTATTCAAATTATTAGTATGATAGTGAGTGTTTCAAGAAGAAAATTAATGGTTTTAAACTTATCTTATTCACATTATTACCTATTTTTTTAGTTCTAACACACTATTTTATTCCTCCCTTCAACATACTTTTCCTTCATACAGTCGAGTTGGGATCATGGTGGGATGAACCATATTTTTATGAGCATGGTGTTTAGAATATAATATACCCATGGTGGTGGCATGATTTTTATTCTATAGTATGGAGGAGGTGAAGCTTAGTATTCTAAGGTGGTATCCAAGATACACTAATTACAATGATATTGGTACAATGGATTAAATATAGATTTGTATTTTGTATTCCATATGACCAGTTTAGAAAATCATAAATGTAAAATGAAGTAACCATGAAGATTAACTAGGGAACTATATGCTTTTACACTAGTTTGTTTTCGTTTCATATTGTGTTTTTCTTATATTTTCTTTTTATTTTTAAACCATATTTCATACTTTTATATATTTTAAATATTAAAAAAATAAAAAAAGTAAATTTTTAGTGATTTTTTAACATCCTTTAGGAAAAACTGATCGTTATATTATTTGTTATTATTATAGTGTCTAAGAAATTTATTATCTAATAAACCCCAGTATAAATGAATTTTCTGAAATTATTTCCATTCCTATAGATCAAAAAATCATTTATGATTTTTTTTCATTTATAGTTATCCCTTGTTGTATTTCTTTGTGTTTTATGTTATTTTTCCATCATTTATTACATTTATCTCAAATAGGGTTAAGCATTATTTAGTCACCATTATTTATTAACGACCATGATTTATATTACAAAATAAAGGAAGTGTTGAATCTTACTATCAATTTTTTAAATTTATACATGGAAAAATATTTTAATATTAACCATTTTATCTTCTCACAACTACTGATGGAATAATTTTAATAGTCACAACGCACAGTAGCATGAGGTACACACTACGATATGAGTGAAAACAATGTTATTTCTGTAATGAAACAGATCAAATTCTTTTTAAATAATACCACAATGATGAAGAAGAACTAACCTCAAAGTATGTAAAAATTATATTCAGCAGTATTTTACTACTAATCCAACAATTGTGGGAGAAAGAATTAAATGAGGTACAGTTTAATGGCATGCTGATAATGATGACCACCCCTCAACAAACATTATTATAGCAAGAACCAAAATAAGAATACAGGAGAAAATAATTCCCATGGTTATTATAAATGAATAAATCCAAGATGCAAAATAATTATTTTAAAATCATTATCACCTATAACCTCCTTAATTTTTCGCATTGAATTTTTTGGAAATAAATAGTTCTTGGAAGAGACAATTGTAGATTAAACACTATAAAGTAAATACAATTGATTTAAATTTACATTTATGAATTAAATTCTCACTAACATTGTATTTATAATATACACTTGACCAATACACTTATGTTATTAGAGAGTAATTAATAACAAGATTATTAGGCGACTGATACGTGATTAGATTTTAAATCTAAAGAAGAATGGATATCTTTGACTATGGTTAAAAAACATCCACCATGAAAACTAAATAGAAAATTACTAAATGGGGAGACTATAATTGACTGGGATTACACTTATATTCACTTATAACCCCTAATTATTTTTATTTACATTTTATAGTGGTGGATAGGGTATTTTTAATGGACTTTTGGTTGATCCAAAACCAACTCCATCCATGGACACTAAGAAAAGTCGCATCTTGTGATTCACATCACATAAGCCCCAAAAACTATAACATTGGGGGTCACTTCTATATATTCCAAGATATATGTAGTTTATATTTAGTAATTATGTATAGTAAGGCTAGGTTTTATTTTATTTACATGAATTTTATATGAGTTTTTTATTTAAATAATTTTTTCACATTTTTTATTTTTCTTCTAGGTTTTTCAATTGTACGTAGGAGCTTATATTTAACCTCTCTACAAAAAACTTAATTTATATATTTTAAACCCACACAACATTCCTTATCAAATATCATTATATTAATTTAATTCATGTATTTTAATACTTAAGTTGATGACTTTTTAACAAGTAAGTGTGGGGTGAAGATAAAACATGAAATTTAGGTGTTTTTGTTTTTTTTCATTCCTTTGTTCTTTTTATCACACTTTTTATTTTTATTTATGGTGATTTTTAGTAAATTGTTTATTAAATTAACATTTAAACTAAATTTTTTACTTATAAAATCATTTATGAAGGATTTTATAGTTTTGAGTCTAAATGGATTCAAATTATTATTCATATGTTTTTAATTTTAATTAGAATTTATCTTCAATTATTTTTATGATTTTTTTACTAGATTTCATTATTCAAACCCACTAGTGAATATCCCAAATATTATTTCACATTCCAATCGGTAATATAAGACTATTTTAAAATATTATTCTAATAAACACACTTTTTTTAGAGGAACAGGGAAATTTTCATAGAATTATAACTTGTGATTATATTTTCAAAGGATTTAACTTTCATTATAGTTTTTTAAAATGACTGATGAATTTATTTAGAAATCCCACATTACCCATTATAATTATTTTTTACATGAACTCTTATTAATATGTTAGTTAATCATGTACTTAATATTAGATTGATTACATATTTCATGTTGTATTTTACATTGACTACCTTAAATCTAGATATATTTTTATACTTTATTCATGTTTTATTGGGGAGAAAAGTTATTTCATATGTATCATTCAATGTAAAATCATTTTATGGGTGACCGTGAGGGTGGTGTTATAATTTGGGTCATTAAAAAGATAATTATAATGAGTTAGTATTCTTATTTTTATTTATTTATATTATTACATTCAACTTTAATAGGTATTCATGAAATAATTGTATATAAAAGTGGAATAATATTTGTATATATGAAAAAATATAAAAATGAAATCAATAATGAATAAGGGTTCAATTTTTCGTTATTTTTATTATGTAACATGGTATAAAAGGGGTTGTTGAATATTATATAAATTTTAATTGAGAGATCTACATTTAATTTATTAAGTATATTTATCATGAATTATATCTAATAGAAAAACAACCACTTTGTATCCTTCATTTTTAAATTCTTACCCACTAAACTCAATCCATATAACATATCTTTATAGGACCTCTTAATTGATTCCATTTTCAATATTTTATAGTGTAGAAAAATTATTTTTTTTAAAATATTATGGTGATATAAGAATTTTCCATGTATTTCTATAGCTCCATAAATATTTATTCTCTTAAGTAAAGAGTGACAACACCGTTCTTGTGAGGTAGGCCAAAAAATGATAAAGAATGAAATTTCAAAGTAAATATTATTTTTCATAATATTGATCATCACCATTAAAATTAAATTCACAGTATATACATGAAGAATTTATTTTTTAGGTTAAAATTTAAAATCCCCTCTCATTTGACTTTAGGTGTTAACATGAAGTCGGATATAGATTTTTTTTCCTAAGTGTCAAAACTAGGTGTTGCGTACTGATGGGAGTAATCTTTCCAATAATTTTTTTATTGTATTCCATTATTTTATTCCCACACTAATTCAATATTTTATGGGAATTGGTTTCATATTATTATTCTATAAAATAATTGGAGTTAAATTCAAAATGGCATAAATTACATACATTATTACATTAATCATTATTTTTTTGTTTTAAATATAATTTTTCAAACATTAAGTATTTTAATTCTAATAATTAATAGGATGATCATGTTATAAAATGATGAATAAAAAAATAAAATAATAATTTTTTAGTTAAAAAATATCATATTCCCAATAAAATCAAACGAAGCCAACATACACCTCGGAAAGGGTTATTTGACTTCATCTCAGTTACATATAAAGGGATGAAGAGAATAAGTATGCATGTATGGGAGGCTTTATGGGAACTGGGGAAAATATAGATATATATAAGAAGTTCAAATAGATGAATAATAATATTATGTTAATTCTCCTGGGATATGATGACATTATGATACTTATAAACTAGACCCTTACCAATTGAAAACCCGATAAGGGAAAAAGTGTTTTTTATAGATGTAAGAAATATGATATGTATACAATTATTAAATATGTATTATTAAATATATATTTTTAAATATATATAAATTAAAAACAATGAATGGAATTAATGAACTCAAGTATACCAATTATATTATATGAATCCAAACCATTGATACCAAATATCCAATAACATCCTACAACATCAACATGTCACAAAAATATTGTGACACATTGTTTTTTATTGATTATTCCATGTATATTATCTTATTCAATGATATGGAGAAATAAATTTTAATGGTTGATGATATATGGAATTACATAGTTTATGAATACAAATTGATAGTATGATATAATATTTTTTCATGTAAAATATATGGAGTAGTGCCTATATTATCTAATCATATGCCATATTGGTGGTGGTGAAACTTGAAAACAAGGATTTATAGCTTAAAATAGGGCTTAATCAAAATAACTGGTTAGATTGACTTATTCAATGGAACTATATGATCTATAAGGATACATTGTATCTTCAAACACTATAAAATTATTGAGAAACCACAAACCTGCCCCTAGTTTTTTGAACCAATATTTCATGGAACCTTAAATTCATGTGATTACAACACTTAATGTCATATAATTTTAGGGAGACCCAAGAATTTCCAGTATGTTACAATCAATGCTATTGAGGAAAAATAATTTATATGTGGATGACATGCATGGTACCTATGAAAAAATATGATATTATTAATTTTCTTTCTCCAAATAATGAAATATCCAATAAAATTATTCAGTGTGACCATAATATATGAAATAAAGAAGAAAAATGAGCATATAGTGTTTTGATATCATTGAAGAAAACTATAGCTATTTATTAAGAATTGAATGATATACCATGTACAAACATCCAAGTAACACAACATTCCATGTAGAGATCATCAATTCATAATGACGGGCTAGATAAACCTTTTACCATATAATATTTAATAAAAAAAATCCATTTTTGAAGGGGTTCCCATTTTATTATGATTAATGTGATTAGTATATTATCTCAATTTTTATTTTGTTATGTTTTAGTATTAATAATTTATTTTTTAAATATATTTTCTTAATTTTTTATCGGTGTATTAGGATATTATATTCACATTAATCTCTAAAGACCATGGTAAGTGATTACTAACCCTGGGTTGGTCCCCATGGGAGATTGCATGGGGAGAAGAATACATAATATTCAATTCTATGTTTTTTTATTTTCATTCGTGATTCTATTGTGGGTGTTTGTATAATTTTATTGATGGTTTCATATTATCTTCTTATCATTCATGGATGTGATCCTACTTTTAACATTCTCTTTTATTCCACCCTTCAACACTAATATATTTTATTTCATATTGTGTTATGTTTCAATTTTTTTATTTTCAATTCACATTCCCTTTTTTCTCTCTATTTACAATTAACACCTAAAAAAGGAAAACCAGAGATTTGGGATGAGAGTGTTGTGAAGTTCTTTAAGGATACATGTGCAGTCAACAACCCATATTCGTATATGACATAAAAGATTATAATATAATTTCTCCCACTATAACTAGACTATTATAATGAAATTATTTGATTGGTTTTATAATATTGATCATATCATATATCTGATTTAGGATAATGAATAATAATTATAAGTTGGAGGTTGTGTAAAATAAACACCCACATACAGGATTAAACGATGTTTTCTCTTCCCTTAATTTTTTTTATTTTAATAACAATACTTATGTGAGATTTTTTTTATTAAATGTTTTACATAGAGAAAAAATATATATTTACTGAGGTAGTAAATATAATAACAAGATTATTTTTCTTTATCCCACTAGTTTTTATTTTTCTTATTTTTAATGATTTTTTTTTGAAAGGATTGACTGACATCTAAGTCTATGGTTGGGTATCAACCTATTAAAGGATGTGTATTCCCCCAAAAGATAGATTTAAATTATTAAATTATCTATGAGTCAAAAAATATTTTGAAATGATTGAATTTAGTTTTTTTTTATAATTATATCATTGAAATTTAACTGTATATGATTTAATTTAACAATAATTAATCATGCATGCACTATATTAGTGAACTTGGATTTGAGTGACTTACTTGCTTAAAAAGAAACACTTCAATAATTCATCAATAAATATTTTTTTATAAGGACACTATAATTGGATTAATTGGAGTTATATGAAACCAAATTTAAGACTATTAAGATAATTAAATCACAAAATTAGTGTGTAAAAAAATCAATATTCAAAAATAAAAGTAAATAAAAATTTGAGAGTTGGATGTCTGAAATATTTGTACATGACTCAATTATCACAAATAAACTTATGAGATTTTGGTATTATGGAATGAATTTGTTATTTATTAGTTTCATAGAAATTTTGAATAAAAAAAATACATGTTAACGAATAATGATTGTGAATACTTTCTTTTTTATTGAGTGAGATATAATGGAGGGTGAACAATGAACTTGACCAAATATAAAGAAAAAAATTATCCCATCACTTTCATATCGATGAATCGTTATTTGGGGTATTCGATAGTGGGATGTGGAGTTTAAATGAAAATAACTTTAAATTTTTTTTCCTTTTAATATTGAAAATTAACTAAATCTCTATCAATTTAAATTCAATTAACAAAGCATTTAGCCTCATATAAATTGAATTTTTAGTGTATAATTTTTGTTTAGAGTGATTACCTAAGGGAATAGAAAAAAGAATCCGTGGGGGAGTGATAAATATATATATATAATATGTAATACATATATATATGAATATAATTAATCATATTTTATATAAAAATATAATAATAAATAATATAATACTATTTTAGAATAATTATTTAACATAATTAGAGGGTCTAAAAAGTGATTTCAAGTGACTAAACCATATTTATGAATTTATAGGATTAAGAACTTGAATTGATTATTATTTTTGTTTTTTTAATAATATTAAAAGGGGTTTCTATGAAAATATTTATTTGGAGACTAAAAAAAAACTGAACAACCATCAAAAATTGAACTCGCCCCAGACACTCATTTGGAAGATCTAGTCAACAATGTCCTTGAGAAAAATCAATAGAGATTGAAGGATGTGATTTTGATAGTGATGTGATAAATCATAGGCTTGGGAAAAGAGGAGTTCTGCGTTGAAAACTCCAAAAATGTATAATGTTCTACAACTCGTGATTAGTAGTTTTATGCCAGGGTATATAAAAAAGTAGTCACACAAACTAACAAATTATTATTTGATGATGCTAATTCATTTTATCACATGAATAACAATGGTTGGACACATTGTATTTTTCCATCTCTAATAAATTTATTTTAAAAAACATGACTAAGACTCAAACTGAATCATATTATTCATAACATAATACAGCTAAATTTAATACCTCTTTGGGAATCATATGTCTCAATATCTCTATATCTCCATTTGACCATGGTGATTTGTTTTAAGTTATGAAAAACGGTGGCCCCACATCATCATTAATTTATGAAATTTGAATATTAATTTTAAAATCCCATCACTAACTCATAGGTATTCCAAATCCATTACTTTTTTCATCCTTAATTTGTGTGATTTTTTGTTTATTTTTGAACTTTTAATGAAACTATTGTATTTTTCATAAGGGACCATTCCATAGAAGGTATTTTTTGGAATTGTACATTTTTGTTGTGGTGTGGTTGTTAAGGTTGTAATGTGGAGTCTAAGAGATGTGTTTCTTGTATATACATTCATATTCGTAATAGATGCATCATGATACCCTGGTTTTAGCATAAGCCTTATGTGTGGTAGAAACCAATTATCTGGAGTCAAAGTCTAGGACGTGGATTACTATAGGTAGTTTGGGTAGGTTTGATCAAAATTGGTACTCCTATGACTAGTTTTATCTGGACACAACATAGAATCTCACTTAGAAAATATGATTTTGGGTCATGGAACTCAGAATTGGTTTGGCCCAAAAATTTTATGGCATAGTCTCATTCATTTCATCACGGTACCTCCTATGCCAAACACACTTACTCCATCATAGGGGAAACTTGTGAAATAGTTTGGAAGTATTTAGTGTGTCTTGAGAGGTTCTCCCATGGTCTATTATTTTATAGACTGTAAAACAAACTTGGAATTACTCTAGACATTTTCTTTCCCCACATCCCCCAATCATTTGGTTCCCAGGAGAGCATTTTTAATTCCTTTAATCCCCTCTTTGATTAGGATTAACCCTAGGACATGGGATATTAATTCTTGGTTATTCTACTATGTTTCTACAGTAAGTGTACTTCTCGATAGCTTCTAATTACGATATAAAATATCAATCAATTCCTTGTTTTGTTTTATGGTATGCTCAAATTTAATATTATGGTGGATTTAATAAATAATAACTATATTTTTAATTATATTTTACTTTAAAATGTTTTTTGATATTTTATATGTGGATGAGAATCCTTAGTAGATGTTTTTTATTACAAGTAGGTTTCTAGGCATGGAATAAGAGATGATTCATTATGAAAAATAATTTATATATTTTGAGAAATGTTTTAAAATGTTTTTTTTTAAATAATGTAACATTAGGGACCATAGGTGAATTAATAAATGGACATGTCTCTTTATTGTGTGTAATTATTCTATAGTTTTTGTGATATTGAAAACAATTTTGGGAATCAACATCAGTTGGGTCCACATTATGCCTGGTCTAGTATTATTTTTTGTCTAGTACATATTCTCATATGTAAGATCCAAATATTGTGCTTTTTCATTTATAATTGGTTTTACTCATGATGGTTTATCTCAATATTGGAGTTTTTAATTTTCTATCTTACGAAGTATCCATGAATTTTTTTCTTATTATCACATGTTTTCTTATATATACTTTTTATATGCCTTTTTTGTAATATATAAAAGGATTTTACAAAAAATAAAATGATTATATGTTTTATAAAATGTTTTCTCTTTTATAAAAGTGTTATAAACTCGTTTTTAAGATAAGACTAATGTTTTCTTCATAATATATTTTATATATATTCTTCAGTGAAATACTTTTAAGGATTTTTTATCACACCCTATTATTCCCTTTTTTAATTCATAGATGTCATTTTTCAGAATAGAGGGAAAGGGAATGGAATCTTGTAGTTTTCTATATTCTCTTGGTTGTTGGTTACATCAATGTGGGTTATATTGGTGGTGATGGGTGGTAACATGGAGCTATATTAGTGGTTTTTCTTATTTCATTTTTAGTTTCAACCATTTGGTCATGATGTTATACTTATCATGGATATTTACACATTGTTCCACTATATACTATGTTGAGATTCATTGTTACTTTTATACATGATACATGTTTATCCATTTTGTTGATTTTCACCTTATGGTGGACATTCTTGGGTGACCATTATAGTTATCTTAGTTTTGTTTATTACAAAATAGTATTAGAGACAATACCCAGCATGAAGTGTTATGAACATCCTAGTTATTTTTTCAGAGTATGTAGTGTAAATGAATTAGGATAATTTATATTAATTTATTAATTGTGGTAGGATTCCAAGACATCCCAATTTAATGTCTAATATTAAGTTAATATGTGAGGTATACTATGTTTTCTAACCATAAGACTAGGTTTTTGAGTAATTTTGAATAAATTGGATTTTGTGTTTATTTAAATGAAATTTTTTCATTTTAAAGTGTTTAATTTCATTCGTAGAGACCATTATTTCATTAAATTCTTGATGTTTAAATTCATTGATATGGATTATTGAATTGGTCTTATGATTTAAGAGTTTTTCATAGCCTGATTTGTTATAGTCTAGTGTTTATTATAAAAAACCATTAAGATATATATTTTGGATTTGAGAGATGAATATCCAATAAAATGTCCATGTAAAAATAATCCATTTTTCACTTATTTGGTTGAAGTTATAATTCAAACTTTTTAGGCACTCATTGAACTAGGTATCATGCACCAGGGATTATTGGGGGTCATAGATCATGATTTTATGAGAATAATCCACCCATCTTTCATGGTGATAAAGGACCCCGAGGATCAAATTTAATTCTTGAGAAGATTAAGAGGTTCTTCCAATATCAAAAAACTCTAGAGGACTCTAAGGTGGGTCTCCTATGTACATGTTTGAGGGACCGGGAAAGAGATTGTGGGACTCTATTGTGAAAGATAATTTACATGGGGATCTGAAATTGTAATCCTTCAAGAAAATATTCAATTAATCATTTTATCCTAAAAATTTTCATGTGGTGAATACTTAATAATTTATGACCTTAATGAAATGGGATTTTATAGTTTTGGAGAATTCCACCCCTTTCATTTAGTTAGTGTACTTTTCACCCAATATTTTTTCAAATTGTCAACTAAAGACTTGTAGTTTCTATATGGGGCTAAGAGAGATGTTTGGTTGATTATTACTCTCATATAACATATGAACTTCGTGGTTGTGATCAAAAAATTGAATATAAAAGAGGTATATATAAAAGGGAAAATGGGTATAGGTGGAGCTTTGGTTGTAGCTACTGATAGATAGGGTGTGTCTTCAAGTAAGAAAAGTAAACGTAAGGGTGCCCAATTTTCATAGGACCAGTTTTAAGAGCTCCATCAAGATAAAAATGGGTTTTTAGTTATATTTATAGAGATCCTATACATATCACGACTATTTATATAGGGGATTGAAATACATATAATCATTTTGGTCAACCATTCCATCTTATTAATTATTACGAGAGGATGTCCTAATGTAGAAAGGTTGTTTCCACTCTAACAAA
The DNA here is from genome assembly GCA_963277665.1 of Viscum album. Lineage (NCBI taxonomy): Eukaryota > Viridiplantae > Streptophyta > Magnoliopsida > Santalales > Viscaceae > Viscum > Viscum album. The sequence continues at coordinate 1,660,652,246 of OY728150.1, forward strand.
AGGTTTATAGGTTCATTTTGAGGATTTTAATGATGGTGGATCATATCCAAATCCCAAGTAAAATGTTTTGAATTCTATTAAATATCATGGAGTAGCTTATACCATACATGTTTATATAATATAGTTTGCACTGGAGGAATCTGAGGAATGACTGACCAATACTGGAGGTATTAATTTTATTTCATCCTCTTTGACACTATTCAAATTTGATATAGGCACTACTCATTATTTTATATTTTATATTTTGGTTGATATTTTGGTATTGTTTTTTGATATTATGTTGTACTTTTGGGATCATTCTATACCACTGATATGGTGGTCCAAATTATGTGTCATGTGACCATGTGTTGGGTAACTATATCTGACTTCAATGTACTGTGGGATTTCATAGTTCTTGATCTGTATATCTTCAACCTAATCATTGGAATGGATTGGATAATAAAATGTAAGGCCCAAATTGACCTCTATCATTATTGAGTTTAATTTTTATCTCTTGAAAGAGTATTTTATATGGTTTAGGGTGAGCGTGATTCTAGATCTAAGAGAGAGGGGTTGGTGGTACCTTATGCTAGGGTGATCTGAAGCCTATTTTTGGAGGATTTTCTTGAATTCATTGATCCTTGGATTATTATTCTACTTCTTATAGTGGTGTGTGGGTATCGTTAGGAATTTTTGAGGATTTTTAGGTTCATCCCATAAAGTGATGTTTAATTCAGGATTGAACTGATCCCTACTATGATGCCCATTTCTCTAACATAGTATCACATGGACCCTACTAAGTTAACGAGACATAAATCTAGTTGGTTGATATTGAGGATATGGGATTTATTCATCATAAGGTGTCACCTTGGGTTTCTCCTTTCCTCTTTTTTCCATGAAGGTAGACACGGGCCTTAGATTTTTCATGGATTATTGAATGATAAATAAAGTGATCGTTGAGAATACATATACATTTCAAAGGATTTTTGATCTATTTAATCCACTCAAAGGGGATTATTTGTTTTCAAAGATTAACCTTCAGTCGGGGTACCACCAATTGAGTGTCCAATTAAAGGGTTTACATAAGAAAAAATTAAGCAGTTTATATGAGAATTTTGAGTTTTTAGTTATGCCATTTGGTCTAACCAATGACCATTTTAAATTTATGTAATTGTTGAATTCTAACATTCATTGGTTCTTAGACCTTTTTGTGGTTAAGTATTTGGATGATATTTTAGTTTTCTCTAGGTTATAGTAAGACCACATAGATCATTTGGATACGTCCTTATAAACACGATAGAACATCATTTATATGATAATATTTCAATGATTTATTTTTTAATCCAGGATGTGAAATATCTGGGGCATATTATATCTAAGAGGGGTGTATTAGTGGATCTAAAAAATATTCATGTCGTAATATCATCAGGGTAGCCCATAAATATTTTTGAGATTCAATTATTATTTATCTTAATTAGTTATTCTAAGATTATTTTCTGGAATTTTTCAATATTTTATCTCTGAGGATATATTTTTCCCATAAGGGTGTAAATTTTTATTAGAATGATAATTGTTAGAGATATTATGAGAACATAATTATGATGTTAACTTTATCTCTATTTTGAATTTTTCCAAAATAGGATTTAGGTTATGAAATTTCGTATGATAATTATAGTATGGGTTTGGGGTGTTTCTTAATGTATGGAAAGAATGTGGTGGGATATAGCTATTTTTAGTTGCACCCTTTTGAGAAGAACTACCCTACCAATGACTGAATGTTAGAAATAATTTTGTATGCACCCAGAACATACTGTAACTATATATTTTGGGATCAATTTGTGGTATATTTTCATCATATGAGAATGATGTATATTTTCTTTCATAGGGATATTACCCATTTATAGATATTTTGGGTTGTGTGTCTCCAGACTTTTGATTTTGATATTTATTATACTATCAATAAAGGGACTGTTGTCGCCAATTCGTTGAGCCAAAAATTTATAACTTAGGCCTTGAAGGAATCAGTGGCGCAGTTGTCACTATTGAGATTGTTAACTGAGATGATATTAGGATAGGAAGAGGCTAGTGGGTTGGTGTTCATATCTTTGGTGAAGGTTGAATGATCATTTGTTGAGAGGTTTAAACTCGATAATGTCTCAAAATCAATTTCTCAGTCATTAGTGAAATCCTAATTAGTTGGTAGATGATAGATGAGTGTTATTGGTCTCCTATTAGTGTCTTGTGATTTTAATGATGGTTGGTTGTTCCTTTTTCTCTCTGGCAAGAGTTGTTGTATGATGGACACTATTTTTACAGGTCTACACACCCTGTGACAGCCAATATGTTTCATGATTTGAGATATTAGTATTGGTGGTTAGGGATATGATAGAAAATTTTAGATTTCTTATCAAGGTTCCTCAATTTTTATAAAATTAAGGAAGATAACCTGAGACCAAATTATTTTTTTAGTCCATTCCCATCTTGTATAGATGTGGAATGATATATCCATAGAATTAATTATTGGTTTATAATGGACTCATAGTTGTAAGCATATGATTTGGGTGATCATTGATTGATTTACGAAATAGGCTCATTTTCACTATATCAATGTGATTGTGATAGATGAATAGATTGAGAACTAATATGTAAGAGAGGGTTTTACACTTCCTTGGGTTCCCATATTGATTGTTTCAAACATGGATCTGAGGTTCACATCTATGTTTTGGAATGGTTTGAAGGTTATAATTTGTTTTCAGTTAAATTTGAGTATGGTATACCATCCATAGATGGATGGGATGACAAAGAGAGATATTTAGGTCCTCGAGGATAAGCTATAGGCATTTGTTCTTCATTTTGGTTGTTCTTGGGAAAATCAAATTTACTCTGGTCTAATATTTATCATAATTTAATTAAGATAGGTGCCATTGAATAATTTTCTGGGAGGGAATGTAGATATTCCTTATATAGGGAATATTTTGAATAGTGAAACTTGGTTGGACATATCGTTTTTTGGGTAATTATAAAAAAATATAACACCCCAAGAATTTATGATTTTCATTGGAATAAATTTAATTTCCTCACTAGCTTGCATTACATGCAACACGTGCTTTTAACGAATAGTGATATACTATTAATATTATTATTTTAGAACGACTGTAATAACCTACCCATTAATATTTTTTTCGTGAATAGTAATAATCACCTTTAAAATATTAATTATTATTGATTTATATAAAGAAAACATATAGATAAAAAAGTACATAATATTTATTAAATTGTTAATATGTTTTGAATTTACTATTTTTTTCAAAAAAAATTATTGATTTTTGTGAATAAATAATAAAGGTATTTTTTAAAAAAATTAAAAAAATTATTTGACAGAATAAAATTCATTTTTTTTAGTTTTCTTAAATGATTTTCTGATGAATAGTTAAAAATATTTATTTTTATGAAAAAAATATCTTTTCCTTTAAAGAATTTACCAGAAGAATTTTATTTAATACAGCTATAAATGTAAAATTATTCCATTTATATATTAATTAATCTCATATATTTGATTTTAATAATATTCATGTTTAATTTTTATATTATAACTTTCTATACTTATTTAAATTTTCTAATTGGAAAACCATTTTTCTTCCCATTTATGATTTACATTTAAATTTAAAAGATTCTACATTGGTTAATGGAATTTAAAAAAATTTATTACATATTTTTATTCATCATAATTAATATTATATAACAATGTAAACATATTTTTTCTAAACAAATAGTAATAAAAGTAAAAATTAATTACCACGGTTAAGGTTCAAAAAAGTTTTCAAGGGGGTTACACAAAAATGATAATGTGTAATATGAAATATAAACTTGTCCAAATCCCATTTTATGGAGATATTTTAACCTTATATTTTCTTAAGTTCAATAATGATCAATTTTTATCCTTTTGGATCATTAAAAATGAGGGTTCACTTTTTTCATTTCAAATATTCCATGTGTGTTCTCTCCCCCATATAAAAAAGATTACCCACTATCCCCACCTATTCAATCATATATAACATATTAGTTTTTTTCAAACCTATCCATGTAATTTCATCACTTTACATATCACATTATATGGGACTTGGTTTTATAAATAATCCATCCTTGTATGGATTTTGGTGTAAACCCAATGAGGTTATCTGAAGAAGATGTATCATTCTCAAGTGAGACTTTCTATTTTATTTCTTCTTAAACATCACTAAAATAGTCATTAGTTATGATGGTATAATAAAAAAAATATCACATATACTAATATGTTATTATGTTAATTAAATAACCTACAATCACCCCCTCTTACATCAAATGGTAAATGAAATTATCGATAATGTGTATGGAGGACTACAACATCACAAACTAATGTAAATCATTTTACATCACCACCACTCATAAATGGATATAATTATAGATTTATTATATTTATATGATATTTATGAATTAATAATACTTATTTGATTAAAAAATATCAAATACAATTTTTACTTTCCATTCAGTTGGAATATAATAACGTTACTCATGTGTAGGAGGGATATCACCTCGTGAAGCGATGTGATTCGTTCTTCACATATGATTTAAATGGATAGTAATAAGGATTGTTTCAATGAATATATATGATATATAAGAGATAAAAATTATTATTTAATTTTAATATATTATTTACCTTTCTTTCATCTCATCCGTCAAGAAAATGGAAACAGTGTTCATGCATACATACGACCTAGCATCTCCATGAAAGTTGGAATTCATTTCAGTATCTAAATTTAATAGATAAATATAAAAACATATATAGTGAATATATATATATATATATTAATATCATAGATAAAAATATTTATATTATGAAAATACTATAAATGTTAAATTTTAAAAAATACCAATCCAAATTATATATGAAAAAACAAAGCAGTTTTTTACTTGAAATATGATTTTAAAAAAGAGTTTTTAATAAACTAGTATAAAATGTAATAAATAAAGTATATATGGACTTATGAATATTATTATTTTCCTATATTATATTTATAATAAAATAATATTTATTATATATGTGATTCAAATGTGTACATAAAAATTCAATACTTAAGGAAAGATATTTTCATCTCACTTGTATTTCTATGGGACAAATGCATTGTAAACCACATATTAATTTTGTGTGGTGTATATAATAACCCTGAATTTATAGAATTGGGTTTACATTTAAATTATGGGATATATATATCAATATAATTTTATTTCTTTCTAGGGTATTATGATTCAAAATATACCAAATTGGTATAGGTTTTATGTTATAATCTCATTATTTATCGAGAGTGTTTTTGAACTAGTTTATAATCGTGAAATATTATGATATATCTCTCAATAAATTCATTAATTTTATTATAATAAGGTTATTTAATGAAAATAATTATCCTTAATTCTTTTTACCCTTTATATGTACTCAATATTCCAAAATAATGTTTTTTAGGAAACACTGAATTTATTTATCTCATTGATTAAAACCCCTTTTTCTTCCATGTGATTGTTTTCTAAAAAAATAAATAAATTATTTCCAATTGAAATTGATTTTTAAATATATTTATACAAATATTTTACATTTCAAAAAATGTTTTAAAATGAATTTTTATTCCGTTTACTAAATCAGGTAGTTTTGACTTTTATTGAAAATATTAAAGGACCCTTTGTTTTAACGTTTATGGAATCAATATAATTTTCCACCATCATAAACAATAAATTATTTGATGATTAATTTACAATTTTTCATGGTTCATTTCAAATAATTTTTTTCTTTAATATTTTGGATTTTTGTTTATTTTTAGGAAGTGATTTCAAATAAAAATAATATTTCTCTCATGAATGTTTTAATATTAATTTATGGAATTTTTATTCATCAATGAAAAAACATTGGTTTTGTTTATTTTTATCATGAGATATTATATAATAGTACCATCCTTACTATTTATTTTTATGGTTGGTGTTTATGATTTTGATGAAAAGTAGTTTATTAATCCTGTTTCATTTCCACATATTTTTCTATAATGAAATCATTATTAAAACAATTACTTTTATATTTTTTATCATATGATGAAATACTTATAAAACACGTTTCTTTTATATAGGATCTTTTATTATGATTTTTTGATGATCTTATTGAAAACATGATTTTAATTTTAATTTTTTTTAGTGGTGGGACTGTTATCTCCCACCATTGAACTCGGTAGAGTTTTATATTTCTTGAGATGATGATGGTAAACAAGACAATGTTCATGATCCGGTATAAGAAACAAGTTAACGTGATTGATCCACTATGGGAAATAGGTGATGTTGACTAATTTGTTAAGAAATTAGAAACCAATGTTGATGCCTTGTCCATTATGTTTTTATAGTATTGTCTGTTAACATTGACATATGAAATTTTATCTATACTTATGATGGTACAACACATATATAAAATACAATTATGGTTCATGATTGGTTTATGCTGATTTATCAACCTTATGGTTCATGAATTATAAAATTTTGATGTTTTATATCATGGTTCATATATACAATCCATGATATATTATGTATAAAATTTGAATGATTTGTTCATTATCGTATACCATTAAGATTATATTATGCTTTCATATGATCATATATTGATATCATTATTATTTACCTTTATTAAGTATATAAGCTCACTCTTTCATATAATTCAATTCCACTACATTATGACGAAAGGTTTAATTAGGATAAGTAAATCAAGAGTACTAACTACTAAGGTCTTTGTGAGATATGTTGAATATATGTTATAAAATAAAAATATTGTGTATCTCATATCCAATGACATTAAAATTGTATGATCCTTGATAATGTATTTGTGAAATGTGAGGAATATTAATATCTTATTATGTAATATCTATGTATTAAAACATAGACCGTAATATTTGATATAAGAGTGAATATTATGTTAACCTCTAGAAACTATGATAATAAAACGTTTATGTGATCTCTAATGTTATTTATGAGGATATTTATTAGGATAATTAAAGGTATAATGAATTTCCATGGAATTATGCTGAAGTATAGAGTGAGTGGTTTCTAAAAAATTTCTTCCTTGTATGAAAACTACAAGTGGATGCGGATCTGGAATATTATAACTAGGGTTAATATCTCTAAAAGTGGAACATTTTTTAGGACTAGATCATCATATTGTATATTAGAATTGAACTTTATACCCACCTAATTTTACACTCCTATGGGATATGATTTGGAGATTCACAAACTCCTTATGATCCATCATGAATTATTTGAATATATGATAGAGAATTACATTGGATGAACCAAAGGTTTCATATTGTGAAAATAAGGTTTCATGATTTAAGAAATCATATAAATGATTTTTCGTCATTGATTATGTGGCTTCACACTATGGTTATTTTTTCTCACACTATACCTTTTTATTTTTGTCAATTGATAAAACCCAATGAACTATGTTATTAATGAATGTTATAGAAAATTAATTGATTATACTCTAGAGAAAAAAATTCTATGTTAAATGTAATATAAAATCTCTTTTATAGACTTGAAAAGATTTATTATGCTGTGAATCATGTATAACTTCTAAATGAGCAGAGGAGGTAACACTGTTTGGTTGAGTCTCTTATTAGAAAACAATCACCTTCTAGTAGTGGTTCCACAGACCCATTAGTTTCTAGAAAATGGATCAGTACAAATAATTTTTTTTCCATGCTACAATCTTTGGATAATGAAAAGTTAATTTTTTTATTTACCATTTGGTAGGTGAATTAGAGTGGTGGTGAAATTGTATCACGAACATGAGATAATAATACAAGATAGACTCTATAATGTGGGATAAGTTCAAGAGATTATTTTTTCAATAATTAATTTTAACAAATTCTTTTTATATAGATCGATGTAATTTGATGAGTTAAATTAGAATAATGATGAATCCATTAGTACCTATGAGTAAAAATTTACAAGCCCTTTGAGGTGCACATCCAGTATTATCATCCAATATGAATGTAGGTTTGACCGATTATTTCATTTCCTAAACCCATTCTCTAAAAGGAATTAACTATAAGAGACTTCAGTAACAATGAAGAAATCATTTGATATACTCTAAATGTGAAAATGTAAATCCTAGATTCCAACCATTCCAACTGATTTTATTGTAAAAGGATGACTGAGGCTTATGAAAACTAAAAAAATCACAGGGTAGAAAACATTACAACAATCTACATGCCAAAATTTTGGGAAGAAGTTTCATGGGAACTAATTGAATGGAAATTTTAGGTGCTTTAAATGTAAATGGTAAGGTCATAAATCCCATGAATTTAGATGTGAAATTAATGGGATGGTTAAAGAAATGGAAGAGAAGAAGACACCCAATAACATACCACCCACATTCCATTACATAAAATGTAAAGTTTATAGGCATTACGTTAACTGATGAACAAATACAAATATTAATGATGATTATCAACATCAACAACCTCTTCAGCTGAGATAAAAAGCAAAATATTAGGTTGTCACTATTTTAGATGAGAGGTGTGATATATACGTGGTGAATGGTATAACAACCATAAACTCTATGAAAAATAATATATTATTTAAATCTATATTTACCCACTATTTTTTTTATGAATAATTTTAAAATGGTATAAAAATACCACCCCAATTATTAGATGTTGAATTATTAGTGAAACCATTGATGTCACAACGATCACATATCATGTCTATGTGTATTATATAGTTAAATTTTGTTGAAATGTTCTCCCTAAAAAAATCAATATACTCTATCTAGTAGAATTTTATGTTATTTTAGGAATGGATAAGATTTATCAACATAAATATCACATCAATTTCCACATAATAGAAGTCCTATTTTTATTCCAAATCTAGCTATGACTGTTTATTAATGAGATTATATATATGATATTTTCACGTAGATCACATGCATTGTATGTCTCTTGATTACAATTCAAAAGTGGTTCTTATCTTAAATTATTTGGTGAAAACTCAACATCGGTGATATAAAATTTTTTCTGAAGATTTCTTACGTCTTTCCTAAAGAGTTTCCTAGTCTTCCTACAAAAAGGGAAGTTGAGTTTCTAATAAAACTCAGACCTACTGCCACACATATTCTAAGACTCCTTATAAAATGACCCCGATTAAGTTGTAGAAATTGAGATAATACCCAATGATAACCATTACAAGGGATTTATTATGCCAAGTGTTTCACCTTGGGTGATACTATTCCATTTATTAATAATTATGATTGATATACATGACTCTGCATTGATTAAAAATATCCGAACAAGATCATCATCAATAAAAAGTAACTTATCGCTCATATTAAACACTTATTTGATCCACTACTTGGAGCTCAATATATTCCCAAAATTAACCCTCATTTAGTATATAATCAATTAAATTTAATGAAGGAGAGTATACCAAAGAAAACATTCCATACATGGTATAGAATATATGAGTATATCATGATTCCAATAGGTATTACAATTTCTCTTGATTTCATTATGGATTTAATTAAAATAATCTTTACAGATTACCTTAAATAGTATGTGGAAGTATTTATTGATGTCATTATTATAGCATGTCAGTGTATAAAGATCACTTAAAAATTTAACTGATATCCCTAAAGAAATATAAAATGTAAGAAAAATTAAAAAATGGTTGATTTTGGCGACAAAAGGTTTTATTTTTGGTCATATAATCTGATGTGAGGGTATATCAATGGATCAATAAAAGGCAGGGGATATATATCATTGGCCTAGACATAGAATGATAATTGAAATATGAAGTTTTTTTGGCTGAATATTATCAAGGTTTTCTGCATAATTACTCATGGTTATATAATCCACCCACTATGTTAACTAGTAAGGGAACCATGTTCCCCATGAATGATGAATGTGAGGGAAATTTGAAGGAAATAAAGATAATATTTGTTATTTTTCTAGTTCTTGAATTATCCTACAATGGATAAGAATATTTAATCTATAGTGATGAATCTTAGAAAGGGTTTGGGATGAATTATCATTAATAATGACATTGTAATAGCTTATGCCTCATGAAAATTAAAACATCATGAGACAAATTACCCAACTAATGATTTATAGTTAGTTTTTGTAATTATTTCACAAAATATATTGATGTATTATAATTTATAGGAAACATTGTGATATATATACTAATAAGAAAATAATTAATGTATATATTCCTGAAAAGGTAGTTGAAAATGCACCATAGAAGGTGGTTAGAGTTTATTAAATATTATGAGTTCTCAATACATTACCACGATGTGAAAACAAACAAGATGGCTGATGATTTGAGTCAAAACGGTCATGGACACTTATACATGATGAGGATCCTAAAGTTCAAATATTTCTAGATTTTTATATGATGGATGTAAACATATTTAAGGAAGGGTATAAATCTTATCATTCTCAAATTAGTGTTCAACCATTCATACAAGTGAATATTACAGAGGTGAAAAGGAAGATATAGAGTTATAGAAGAAGATGAGAAATGTTTCAGAATTTAACCTTGATTGTAATAGAATGATAAGTTTTAAGAACCATATAGGTGTTATGTACATACATGGTTTTATGAAGGGCCATCAAGAGGAGGCCCACAGTTCTTCATTCTATATTCATCATAGAAGATCAAATATATATAAGGATTTGATAGGTAATTTAAGGGGGCATTGAATGAAGAGAGATATAACAGAGTTTTCATATTAGTTGATGGTATATAAAAAATTTAATGTTTAGATCAAAAGGTATAAGGGGATGTTACAATAATTACACCTACTAGAATAAAAAGTATAAAACACCACTATCAATTTTTTTAGAATCTCAAAAATGTGTAAGGGGTATAATACTATTTTGTTTATATTCAATAACTTAATGAAATTATCATAACTCATCACTATTATGGAATAATTTCTTCATGTCACAATTTATATAATTTATATTAAGTGTTATGGTTGTAGGCATAACAATATTTTATTGTATAAGATTTTGATCTTTGGATTACCTCAATGTTCTAATGAATTATTATTTAAACATTAGATGTTGAGGTGTGTTTTAGTAATTCTTATCATCCTCAAATAGATGGCATATCTGACTACATAATTCAAACCCTAGGTAATATTTTGAGGTCATGTTCTCATGATTTTAATGGTGATTGGGATCAACACCTTTTTCTAGTTGAGATTTCATACAATAATATATTTCACATGAGTTTTCAAATGTAACTTTATGAGGACCTCTGTGGAATGAACTGTATAACTTCAACATAAAGGGATGATGTTAGAGAGAGAAATATATTAGGTCCTGAGATAGCTAATGAAAATGCATTGATGGTTAGAGTGATTCAGAAACACATACAAGAATACAATGTTCATAGAAAATTTATGTTGGAAATTACCAACGTGATCTAGAATATGAACTTAGAATGAATGTTTTTATAACAAGTTCTCTATGGAAGAGGGTAAAAATATTTAAAAAGAATAGAAAATTAATCACTAGGTATATTAAACCATTTGAAATTATTGATCATATTAGGACCACAACTTATGAATTGGAACTTCCATTGAACCTATCTCAGGTTCATGATGTATTCTATGTATCTCTCTTGTGGATGTATATACATGATCCATCACATATATTGAACTCAGAGGACATACCACTGGAGAATGGTAATTATTATGAGTAAAAAAAAGTTGATATTTTGGATTTTACTGATAAATTTCAATGAAATAATATCACTAACTTGGTCAATGTTTTGTGGTGAAAACACAAGTTAGATAAGCTAATTAGGAAATTTAGGATGCAATGTGGAAAAATTAACCACTTTTTTTCATACCAAAGGGATGAAATTTCAAGGTTTACATTCATTGGGGGTGGAATGTAACACACTAAGATTTTATTATTATTTTTCTAAATAATTTTAATATATTTGATAGCTTGTGGTACAAGAAACACCAAGTGTTAAAGAACCATGATATATTATTAATATTATTATTTAAAAATTATAATTATAAAAAATCCATTAATCAATGTGGTATGAATATGAAAAACAAATTTTTAAATATTATGTATAATTGTTTTATAAAAAGAAAACTTTTTGTTGAAATAGAACTTAATTTTGAGTATAGTCTTTATATGTTTCAAAAATAATATTTTATAAAAAAATTTATTTTCAATTATATTAAGATTATAAATTTAATAATTAATACTTTTAAACATTTTATTTGAAAATAATAAGAATCTTTTTTTCATTTTTTTTAATTTATTGAAAATAATAAATTTTATGAAAAGTAAAAAAACTGATATTTGTTAGAAATCTTCTTTTCATTTAAGGAATTTGTAAGCTCCATTTTATTTTAATATTGTTTTAAAAGTAAAATTTTTCAGTTATAAATTTATTAATCCAATTTATTATATTTTAATCAAATTTATATTGTCTTTTTATATTTTAACATTCTATACATATGAAAATTTTATCTTTGGAAATCTATTTATCATGGAATTGACATGTTTAATTTTAAAATAAAATTTTAAATTTCTATAATTTTAATTTGAAAAAAATGGATTCCATATTTGTAATAATAATAATAAATATTATATTACAATTTCAATATAATTTTTAAAAAATTGAAAAGTAAAAACTATAAAAATTAATTATTGTGGTTACAGTTGAAACATTTTTACTAAGGGTTAAACTTAAAATAATTAGGGGGTAAATGACCTATAATTTTATAATAATACATTTTCAAAGAAATATTTATACCTTATCGCATTAAAATTTAGGTAATTAGTCATTTTGTAACCTGTTTTAATGCGAATGTCATGGGTATACTTTATTATTATGATTAATTCCACATGTGTCCACTCCCTCACTTATAAAAGAGAACCCCAAACATCTCCTATTCATAATTTTAAAACATATTGGATCATAAAATACCTAAAAAAATCCTTTTTATACTTCCCAAATCACATTATATATTCCTAGGATTGATCAAGATTCTATATTAGGAAGAATTTTCATTTAAATATAAGGAGGTTATCTGAAGCAGAGGTACCATTCTGAATTTAGCGCCTCTAATTTATTTCTTCACCAAAATACTTTAAATATTCTCATGTTTTGTTGATATAATAAAAATATTTTCTCCAATTTACTTATAATTTATTATTTTGTTTTCATAATATATATTCAACTCATCTTCCATCAATTAGGAAACAAAATCATCAATCGTTTGTACGTTGAACAACAACCTCGTGAACCAATGTGATTTTTTCCAACACCACCTCTTATGAATGGATATAATGATATATTAATAATATTTATATGATATTTAAGGAATAATTAAAAGTATTTAATTATATTATCATATATACATTCTTACTATCCAGTCTGTGGGAATATGATTACGTCACTCGTGTGTACGGCATACTACCTCCTTGTGAAGCAGTGTGAATCATTCATCACTTATGCTTTACATGGAAGGTAATTAGAATCGGTTTAACAAAAATATGAATATATATGACATTAAATATATTATATTTTGATAATATATTACTTATCTTTCCCTCATTTCCTCTATCGAGAAAGTGGAAACAATGTTCATGCACATATACGGTAAACCGTATCCATGAACGGTGTAATTAATTTTCTATATATAAATTTAATAGATTAATCTAAATATATTAATAATAAATATATAATATGTTTATTTCCGGGATAAAATTATTGGTATTATTTAACCATGATAAATCTAAAATATCCAAAATACAATACCAAAATAGACATGAAAAAACAAAGCAGTTAATACCAAAATTGTGATTTTAACAAGGAATTTATAATAAATGGGTAATAAATGGTGATAAATAAATAATATTTTGAATTATACATTTGATTATGGTTATATAATATATTAATAATAAACTTATATTTATTATACCTGATATTCACATTTGTTTGAAGGATGTTTAGGCTTAATGTAATAGATTATCGTCTCACCTTAATTACCATGGGACACAAGCCATATATGCCACTTGTTTATTTTTTTTGGTGTATATAATACACATCAATTAATTTTAATATTATTTTCATGAAATTTTGTGATATAAATATCAATATAATATTTTTTATTTCACGGGTATTATTATTCAAATGATACGAAATTGTTAAAGGTTTAATGATACCATCTCATTATTTACCAGGACTGATTATGATGAAGTTTATGAGGACGAAATCATATGATATATCTCTAAAAAACTAATTAATTTTATTATCATATATTTAATTCCTTGAAATAAATGATTTCATTTTATTTTAATCTCTTTATATAATTCATATTTCAACATAATTATTTTTTGGATAAACTGAATTTATTTCTCTCTTCCATCAAAACCCCATTTTCATCCATGTCTTTGTTTTATAAATATGTTTTCAAGAATTTTTTAGAATTAAGAAATATTTTTTAAATTAATTTTTACCCATTCATTAATTTTCAGATAATTTTTTAAAATGAATATTCTTATCGTTGTTTAAATAAGGTGGTTTTTAGTTATACAAAAAAAAAATGTGAAATGAATCTATGTTTTAAAATGTACAAAAAAATGAAATTTTCCACCATTTTGAACTCTCAATTATTTTATGATTAATTTTATAGTTTTAATATTTTTTATAACATGAAATTTTTTTATTAATATTTTTTATATTTTTAGACTTTATAGAATCAATTTCAAATGAATTTGATATTTTCCTTTAAAATGTTTTAATTAAATTTAATTAAATTTATTTTTAACGATGATAAAAAATTAAATGTTTCGTATATTTTGAATGGGATATGATCCCTTGCAAAAATCCTTATTATTTATTTATTATTATTATTATTTTTATAATGAAAATATTTTTATGAAATCAAATTATTTTTCATGGGCTATTCTATATTAAAATTATTAGGGAACCCATTTCCTTTCTATGGGTTATGAAATGATGAAATGCTTATAAACCCCATTTATTTTATATGGGGTATGATATTGTGATTTTTTTATTATATTATTGAACAAATATTTATTTGTTAATTACGTGGTGGGTGGGACCTATATCTACTTTTAATGAATTGGGTAATTGTTTATATCACATTAGTTAATGATGTGAAAAAATAGGATGTGTATAATCTCCTATTGGAAATAGTTCGATGTTATTAATCCACAATTTTTAATATGTTATGATTACTAACCCATTATTAAATGGGAAATAGTTATTTATCCCTAATTTATTATCGTATTATGGTTTTTATTTTAATCTTTATTTAAGAAAAAAGTTATATAATTATAATGGATCCACACATATAGGCAATGAACTCATTGTTTATGGTTTATTTACGATGAGTTATCACTCTAATGGTTAGTGTGCTATAAAATAATGGTTTTTTATACCATGTATGATGATTAATATCCATGATAAACTGGGATGTAATTTTTAAGTTATATTCATAATCTCATACCCTTATTATTAACTTATACTTTCATATTACCATTGATTGATATATTCCATGTTAATCCTTACTAAGCATCGGTGCTCAACCATTCTAATTTTTCATTTCCTCTAGGTCATGTAGAATATATTAATATCGGTATATCTATGAGGAGTACTAAATTAGTAAATATTTTTGGATAATTTAGAAGATATATCATGAAATAAAAAGATTATAAATCTAGTATATGAAGATGCTAAAACTTTATGGTTATCAAACATGTATTTGTGAAATGTTTTTAATATACATTGATTAAGATGTAAAAGCTATCTATGAAAATATCGATACAGTCTATAAAATGTATAAATGATCTCTAAGAGGATTGAAATGGTACAATGTTTTCAGAACTACTATAAGGATCATCGTTATCAACCACTTAATACAGAGAATGTGGATCAATAATAACATCATATTTCACCTCAATTTAGAAACTTTTATTTGGGTTAGGAGGATAAGTTGGTACCATGTTTATGGGACCATTCTAGATCATGGAAAATCCTGGAATGGTGGGGTATCAATTTTACTTTCTATCTCCTTTCATATCGATTCATGACATGTTTCGTTTTTTCCAACCAAAGCGGTATCATTCAGATCCTTCACATGTGTTTTAATGGGATGATGTTAATATTGATTCTAATAACACTTTTTAAAAAACAATTTTTGATTATGTATCACTAGTGTAAGGTACTATACATTAAAAAAAATCCCAAGACCATGTAAAATGGAAAATTAGGCAAGATAACCATGATATGTTGGAGCGAGAATTGTTGACGAGGTAGAAGTGGTATTCTCCTTTTATGAGTCTAGGATAAAGATCAATTTATAAGGATATAATTTTTTTATAGTGTGGAGATTTTGATATCCCATCCCCAGTTTAAGAGTAATTATAAATCATATATTTTGTTCATACATTTTTTTTGTGCTTTTTTTGAAAATTTCTAATGTTTTTGAAAAAATGGTTTTATTCATAAGAAATTGTTCCGTAGAGAAGATTTATATAATGTATAAAATTATTTATATAGTGTGGTCAAAAGGGATATGGGTTTGAGTATAGAAGATGCATTTTTTGGAGCTACTACCATATTGGGTATATTTACCCCATGGTCACGCGGCTATGACATTAGTTGATCCCTATATTGTTGAGGTAGAGGCTATAGTATGGAGTCATATGGGAAGTTTTTGTTGGTTTGTCCAAAATTGACACCCTTTTTTCATGGGGTATCTGAATGATTCATAACATATCTCCATGAAAATTGGATCTATGATCATGGAACAAATATATGGATATACTTGAAGGGACATGTAATAGTCCCAACCCTTTTGTTGTGGTCTCTCCTATATTGGACCATCCAACATTGTGGTGGGGGGAAACTACACCTTTTTATGAAAGCCTATATCATTGTCTAAGAGGAATCTCCTTGATATTATATTTTACAAATTGGATATAAATTCCTAGACTCCCTTTAGACCCTTTATTTTCCCACTTTTCCCCCCTCAAGAATTAGGTTCCTTTGATATTAATTTGATATATTTATAGATACAATATGATTAGAATAAATAATTTTATTTGGGAGATTCGTTTGTGTCAGTTGCACTTTATTATTGAGGCATGCGTCTACATACAAAACTATAATTCTTGAATAACTAAATGTTTATTTTAAATTCGTTTTTTATTGAATGGTTGGATTTGATGTCAATGTGTATTTCTTTATGTGATCTGTGTTTTAATGGCATATCATTAATAATGATTTTGGACACATTATATGTGAATGAAAATCCATATTGATGGTTTTTTATTACAAATGGATTTTCAAAAATTGAAATGGATATGATTCAATAAGAAAAAATTATATTTAAATTTTGATAAACCATTTCAAAAGGTTTTTTGAAATCATGTTACATTGGGTACCTTATGTGCATCAATATAGTGACATGTCACTTTAGTGTGAGTAATTCTACATGAGGTTTAATGATATTGACTGATCATATTGGGACTCAATATTAGTAGGTTATATGTTATGACTGGCTTAGGATTATTTATATTTCTAGTACTTATTCCAATAGGTTATATCATATTTTTATGAATTTTCATTTATTCATGGTTTCACAAATGTTGGATTATTTCATGGTTTTTTTGACTACTAATTTTTATTATAGTTTATTGATGGGAGGGTTTTTCTATGGTCACATGATTTATTATATTCATTTTTCATATTCCTAGATTTTTTAAATATAAAATAATTTTATGAAAAAACCAAAGGATTTTTTTATAAATTGATTAATATTTTGGATATTATTTATAATCTAGTTTTGTTTTAATGATTGAACTTATTTTTTCATTATATTATAGTTTTTATAGATTTTTTGTAAAAATTATATTGGTCTTTAAATTAACGACATACATTTTCTGTTAGACAATTACAGATGTGGTTTTACAAGAATTATGTAAATGGAATAGTGGATTTTACTTCACTTACATCTCTTGCTTGTCGATAACTTCGATGTGGATCAGTTTGGTGGGGATGAAAGGTAATATGGGGCTTTATTCTTGGTTTGTATTCTCTAAATTTTTTATTAGTCCTTTATTATTGATTTTTATATCTCATCGATATATAATATTTAATTCTATATATACCCTATTAATTTTTCGTATTCTGTTAATACATGACACATTTTTGGTTGTTTTTTATGCTCATCTTCAGGTGGACCTTGTTTTATGACTTGTCTAGTTTTCCAAGGGTGGTTTGTTAAATTAGTATTGATGTTTAAAGAACATGGTAATTTTCTAAATTAAAAATTCCACTAATAATTAGAACATTATTCTTGAAAAAAATTAAATTATGTGTCTAGGAACATCATCCCTTACCATTGGTCATTTCAGTAGAAGTGATTTTATCACTATTTGTGATAGAATAATAACATATATTATGGTAGGTCACTCTTCTTGAAAACCCATGCCACATTTTATTACTTATTCATTCCATGATAGAAAAAAAATTCTTAGTGAATGATCTAAATATTATCATAATATAAAATATTTATATATCCCATATTGATGAGAAGTGGAATAATAAATACTTTTCTTTAATATAATCATGAAACTAGATCAAAAATAACATTTTGGTAGTTTGCGATATCTCTATCAAGCCCCTAAAAACATTTAAATATCATCTTATGATATTGGATCACATCCCGTATTTTAGGGATACTTTTTTCTACTAAAAGACCATATTTTATAAAAAGTATTTCCAAAAAGTTTTTAACATTTAAAAAATGACTTCATAAATAAAAATTATCCCTTTTTCTTTCAAAACTATTTTAAAATGATTCTTGTTGTCCCTTCCTAATAAAGTCACCTTTCAGACATTTTTTTATTCAAGAGGAATGTTTTTATCCTATACGACATGTATGGAATTACAAACCATTATTTTATTCATAATTTTTATTTTTAAAATGTTAATTTTTTAATAAAATTATTTAAAAAAGTTATTTTCAATGAAATGGATATATAATTTTTTTTTCAGAATGAAAAAGATATTTTCTGCAAGAATGTTTTTAAGGGATCTTTTTATAGTATTTTAAGTCATCAATGAAAAAAATCATTCATTTTTTACACAACTTGGGATATGTTGTATTGATACCATCCTTATTATTCCTTTAGATGTTTTATGATTATTGTTTCCGAGTATATCTTTTACATTCACTACCTCGATTCATTTTATTCCCCTTTAAGTATTCAATTTCATATTATCATTGAATAATGAATTTTCCTTGACATTAAATTTCATTTGTCATAGATATGATTATTTCCTAAACCATATATAGTTTTAACATTTGGTTTTTACATTGATAGGAATTTTATTATGTGGGGAAATATTGATAAATCTATATCCATTATTCAATAGGTATATTTGATAAGGATCATTTTTCATTAATTAAGTTTATTATTTCAAAATATGAGGAATGTTTTGGACGTAAAATATATTGGTTGGGGACCATTTAAGGAAATACCTATGAGTTGGGGACTAATTAATGCATGACCTATGGGTATTGGAAAATTTACAAAAACCCCCATGACCCATCGGTGGTATCATGAGATGAAATTATTTAGAGACAAACCCTTCGAGTTTGTTTCCAAGAAGAATAAATGGGATTCTACCCAAAGATTTAACTATATTGTGAAATGTATTGATGGTATAGGTTTTCATGTTCATCAAACATGTCATCTGATAATTAATCACTATCATTATTTATATTAGGTTATTTATTATCCCTGACATTATCACTATGAATAATATATGGTTTCTATTCCTTATCAGTTTATTGATTTAATGGAATGTGTTTTCTATTATTTGGATATCTATATTATTTACTCACTTCCTTATCAGTTATTAATTACAAATAATGCATTCATAGTTATTTATATTTTTATAGTGATTATTCTCATTAATTCATCATTACTTCCACTGTACTTTACCCTTACTGAGCATTTGATCGCACCCTTATTATGATTCCTTTCCCAAAGATTCCATGACCTGTGCTAATAATGATATAAAAGAATATGATAGATGTAATAATGTTATTATCCAAGAAGAAGAAAAAATTATGTAGTAATTATTGTATTCATTTTTAATACAATAATCTTGTTTGTTTCTTTTTAAATAATCATCATCATCATTTCAATTTTTATTCACGACTCCTTGAAACACAAAAGACAACACTATGGGGGCCGAAAATAATGAAGTCCAAGGGCATCACCCCGAATCAAATTCACCCCATCTATCTTAAACATAGATACATGAGAAAAACAAATGATCGAGACATCATCTCCCGCGAGCGAAGCCAAGTGATCCGCCACTTTGTTCTCCTCCCTCCTTGTGTGGGTCATGCTAGTGTTTCTGGCCAGTAAGGATTTTCAATCTCTAATCGTTTAAATTATATACCATGGAATAGTACCAAAACCTTGGAGTGCATCATGAATAACCCAAGAATCTGTCTCCACATGAGACAAACAAAAGCCTCGCTGATTTCACATGGAGTTTCCCTGCCTCTCGAGGTCCGACGTCTGACCCATTCTGCCAGCAGTGAACAACACCCGCAACACCAGTACCTGCTTCCAGTTACCTGCAAGAGTCGACCAGTCTGCCATAATGAACCTAGACCTAGCTTTTATGACCCGACCCGTAGACGGGCGCCTCCTCATACCTAGCGTGGTTCCTGGCCTGCCACAACACCTATCAAAAAACATTAAAAATTATAGCTCCTGCCACTTATCTCTTCATATAGCCTTGACCCCCTGTAACCAACTCGACAAGGGGCCCTTGATACCCTCTTCCTATAATAATAGCTAGAAATAACCTCCAAAAAATCCCAACACCATGCGAGCCCATTCCCCTTCAGCGAAAATGTGAGGAAGAGACTCCTCCCAAAAATCAAAATAGCAATGACAACAAGAAGACATTCTAATCTTGAGACGCTTGATATTTTTATCAGACGGTAGCACGCCATTCTGGATCCTCCGTGAAAAAAAGTTGAACTTGGTTGGGATCACATTGCACCAAATCCAGCCGATCCACCCCCCTTGTTTCCCTTTGGAGACACTGCTCCTATAGAAATCCTTCGATCTATATTTCCTTGTAGGAGTAGGAGTGAAGACTCATCGATAGTTGTTTGAGCTGATAAGAATAGAATTGAATTCCTCACAGTGGCCCACATCCAGAAAGGCTCTGAAAAAGGGTGGGTGTTGCACCACCTCCTTGAAAGTGATCATGGGATCTTGAAAATCAGGGCAACTGAGGGGCCTACCTAATAAGTTGTGATGCCAGAATGAGATGTTCTCCTCCCCGAAAATCAACTGAGAGAGCTGATACATGGATAGAACAATTTGACTCCCCCACATAGAGCGTTATTGAACCACCTCCCAACCCAACCTCTCATGCGTACAATGGATCGTGGCATTTAAACTTTTCACATTAATCCCACCCTCTGGAATAGGCCATGCCATCTTCCCCCAAGAGACCCAATGTCATTTCCCCTCCGAAGCTGCATCACAGATAAAGCAAGCCAAAATCTTGTCAATGAACTTAACAAACCCCTTCAGTACATTGGTTGTTGAGAGCGCATGGAACGAAATGGCCAAAAGGACTCTATTCACCAGTGATATCTGGACACCAAAAGATAAAAACATGTTTTTCCAATTTAGAATTTGCCCCAAGATCTGAATCACCACCTAGTCAAAATACCTTATCTGTATTCTCCCTACCGACACCGAAGCCCCAAGATACTCAATGAGAAACAACCCCCGCTTCATCCCCAACCATGTGCCCATAGAAGCCGCCCTACTCTCAGTGCATGTCTTATCCACATAAAAATCACTCTTCTCCCTGTTGATGATATGCCCACTCCCATGACAGTACTTTTCAAGAATCATGAAAATAGCATGCACCAATTTCCAGTCCCTGTTATAAAAGATAATGGTATCAGACATGAACATCAGCTGTGAAATATGTGATAGGCCTAGAATCCTCCTATATAGCTGAACATCACCCTTTGAAAGTCCTCTGTTAATCATTCTGCTCAGGGTATCCTTCATGAAAATAAAAATACTCGGGGAAAGGGGGTCGCCCTGACGTAGACCTCACACCGACTTGAAGAAACCATGTGTTCGCCCCATAAATGAAACAGCCAACCAAGCAGAACTTAAACACCTGAAAATGAGATCGTCCTCCCAACTTGAAAAGACCAACCTATTCAAGACCCTGTAAATAAAACCCCATTCAACTTTGTCATACACTTTTCTCATATCCAACATGATTGCTACATTTTTACCATGAACCTTTTTGTTAATGTCTTTCAACATATTTTGAACCAATGTTATAGCTCCCTAAATCGACCAGTCCTTCACAAACCCAAGCTTCTCCAAAGAAATCGATCGAGAGAGAAAGCCTGACAGCCGCCTGTTGATGATACTCACCAATATTTTGTAGGGGAAGTTACACATACTCATCAGCCAGTATTAAAGGAGAGAGGATGGGTCTCTGACCTTTGGTAAGAGAACCAGCATTGTGAAAGCCACAATCTGAGGTAAGCTGCTTCCTTGGGAAAAATCCATAATGGCATTGACAATGTCCTCCTTGACCACCTCCCACGATATCCTATAGAATGATCCAGGAAAACCGTCAAGGCCTGTCACACTTTCACGATTGGGGTTTACCATAGACGTATGTATCTCCTCCTCCTCTGGGATACCCTCCATCATTTCTTTGTCCCGACTGGAGACCTGGGACACAATCCCCTACAAAACTCCTCATCCCCCTAAGGATAACCCTGACATAGGTCTGGGTTCACGCCAGCAAGTAGATCCTTGAAGTGAGCCACCACGAGCCCACCGACCACATCTCGGTCATCCATGAAGGTGTCATCATCAAGATGCATATTTGGAGTAACAACATGTCGCCTCTCCCTTATGCATGCATGGAAAAAAGCTGTATTTCTGTCACCCTTCTTAAGACACTTGATTCTCGAGCACTCTCTCTCCCTCCATTCAAGGGAATGTATCAAAATAGCTAACACACCTTTATTCTCAAAAATCTCCCCAAAGACCCTCTCATACCAGGAATCCTCAATGGTATTCTCAAGGCAATGAATTTCTCAATTAAGTGACTCCATCTATTGGTCCATGGGAGGAATATTCTAGGCCCACCTATGAAGAGTGATATTGTGGTGTCTCAATTTCAGATGACATGCCACCAAAGACTAACCCTGAATTGACTCTTCTGAGATCGACTTCACTATTTTATAATAGCCCGATGAAATCAACCAATGACCCATGGACTAGGAACGCTCCTGCAATGAGTCCCTCCCATTCATAGTGAGCAATAGCGGAGAGTGATCAGAAAGGGTGTGAGTCATGTGTTCCACCTTCGTGAAAGGGAACATCGAGATCGCATGAAAATTGGCTGCACACCATTCCATCCAGATCCAGCATTGGTTACCACCCCTCTTGTTGTTACACCAAGTGAATGGGTCTATAGTATAGCCCAAAACCAGTAACCCATTGCTGGCCAATAACCGAGTAAAGGATCTACTAGCTAGTCTCTAGAAATTACATTTCCCTTTCCACTCCTTAGGTTCCGTAGTGATATTAAAATCACCCCATCACCGGAGGCTGGTCCCATGGGTCAAAAGCCTTCAACTCGCTCCAAAGCACCTCCCTTCTCTGAGCGTCACAAATACCATAAATGGAGGACATTATAATGGAATCCCCATCACCTGACACTCTCATAGTTATATGTTTGTCCCCTTCCTGGAGAAGTTCCACCGAGGTGTCCTTATGCCAGAATATACAAATGAACCTTTTAATTGGATCCACAAGCAGAGATTCATTCAAAATCTCCCTATGTTGGAACTCCCTGATTTTTTTTCAGAATTTTTTTTATGTTCCAGGCCCACAACCACCTCAATCCGGTGGTTTTTCACTTCCGATGCAATAGAATCTGTTTTGACCCTTGCCCCAATAACTCGGGGATTCTAGACCAGAAATGGAATCATTGGAACAAAACTAGACCAGAATTGACCCAAGGCAACACGGTCTCAATCACTAAGAAAGCAACACACTCCCTGTCCTGCCTCTTCCTCATGGCTGACCTAGTTCTCTCACCCACACCACCCTCTGGGAGAATTGAGGGGTGGGAAGAAGGTTTCACGAGATGCATGGATGTTCCCCTGCCCCAACCTCAAGGGAAACCCAACTAGAGAAATAGGCTACACAACCACCATAACTACAGGGGGAACCAGTATAGTCAATGACCCCCACTGAGCACCCCCCCACTTCTATGTAGGAGACCGACCCACTGGAACTGCTGGAGAGGCCTGGATAGAGCTAGGAATCCTCTTGAAATTATCAGCAAGAAACAAAGCATGAAGTAATACCACTGACCCACCATCCTCCTTGAACACCTACTCCACACCTGACCTGGCTATGAAGGACACAATAGGCTGGTCATGAACCCCTGACACCAACACTCGCTGTGGAGTCCCCAAGACCCTTTCCAAGAGCTCCCCAACTGACAAAAATTGGGAGGGAGCACAACCCAACTGCTTGAAAGCCAGAATCATCTGCCCCGCTCTTGGATGAAAAGGGATGATCACCTTTCATTGACTGGAAACCTTAGAGGATACCAATAGACCCTCATTAGTGGACCTTACGCGATAAACACCCCATCCCCTAGACGGCTGAGGGGGAACGATGGGGCTGGGAAAATACTGATCGAGACCAGCCCATGTATTCAATGGAACTAACACCTCCCTGGGCCTATGGCCATTGGCAGTAAGAGGTTGAGACACCTGGCCCCCTCTCCTACACATCTGGATCGAGTCCCCCTACGGTAAACAATTCACACAGAACCGAGGAAAAATTGGATAGACAAAGACCTGGTTCTACACAGTGAAACCTATCACCTTCAGGGAGATCTTCTCCAAAACCGGGAGGGATAGGTCCAGCTCGACACAAATTTGAGGGTCCAACGTTTCCTCACCACACCAAGACCGGGGGCCCAGTATTTCCTCACCACACCGAGACCGGGGATCCATGCACATAATGCCACCCATAGCATCTCCAATCACTTTAAGGAATGAACCTTTCTAGAAAGGCAACGAAAAACCCAGAAGACTAAACCAGACTGTAGCAGAAGGACTTTCCTTCCCTCAGTGAACCTCCATCGACCATCTGGATAGGTTGAATCTCTAGCGGACCAAATCTCGGGGACATAGCACGACACTTTGATGAAATATTCCTCCGTGGAGAACACCATGAAAAATGATAGTATGTGCACCACCGAGACCCGAACCACACCTTGAAACCCCCAAGACTCCATGAACATCTTGAACATAGGCAGCGAAGGCATCTCCAAACCAAACTGCACCACCAACATCCACCGCAGGCTCGCCACCGAATCATAGAAAGTCACCGCAGGGGATGAAAGCGTAATAAGGCTCCCCTACCTCACTACCGAATGTGAAAACTGAGCTATCAATGGAAAACAAGGAACTGAGATGCCGAGAAGATCCACACACAACACCTCCTTAAAAGACGCCATCAGCTGACCATTACCATGGGAAGAAACTGGGACTCCCAACACGAAGAGATCCTACCACGCTGTGACTCTGAGTCGGGATCGAACAGAGCTGACACTGGGATCTCCAACGGAGGACGAGACGAAAAGGGCACCGTAGGCGGGAAAATTTGAAAACATTCAGGTGTGTGCAGTGTGTTCTTCAGACGAGATATGGATTCACACCAAATCAAATCTGTCGTTCTGGGTGAACAAGACTACTAAATTGTTCGGTCCTTTGGGATGCAATTTACCTTTATCATATGTCAATGTAATTGTAGCACGACACTGCCTCTAGGCTGTTGGTGTCATGGTGGGGCATAAATTACTATATATAAATAATGAATTTATATGATATTTTTATCATTATTAACATTCTTTATATTATGTAATCCCGATCAATGTAGAAGTACCAAAACTGCCAAACCTAAACATACAATAAAAATGAAGCAGATATCACCGAGAATAGTGATTTTAATAAATAATTGTTAATAAATGAGAAACAAAATTCAATAATTAAATCATATATGGAATGATATATATTATGATGGTTATTTAATATATGTAAGTAAATAAATCATTATTATACAAGATGATTGATCATGTACGGAGGAAGTGGGACTTAAGTTATGGGATTTTAATCTCACTTTTATTTCTATGGCACGTATGAATTATTCACTGCATTATTCATTTTTTTGTGTATATAATAACCCTGAATTTATTTTTTTATTATTATCATGAAAATTATGGTAAATAAATATCCATCTGATGTTATTTCTTTTATGGGGATTATGATTCAGACTTTACCAAATTAGTAATGGTTTATTTCATAATCAAATAATTATTCAGGATTTTTTATTATTAAGTATTAGTTGAGGAATATTCTATTACATGTATATGTTTTTGTAAAAAAATTAGAATTTCCATAATATTATTTAAAATCAATTTAAATAATTTTTGAATTTGAAAAAAATGGTTTAAAAGGAGAATTTTTACCATTTTCAAAATGATGTACTTTGTGTCTTTTCTGAAAACAAATACATAAGGTATGTTTATTAACTTCTATGAAATTAGTATGTTTTTATTCTATATTGATTCATATATTCCATGAAGCTTAATTTATTAGATAATAATATTATTTTAAATTAAAGTTTTTTATTGATAAGTGAACTTATTTTTATTAGATAAGTGATTTTAAAATGAAAAAGTTATTTTTCCCCTAGTATTATTTCAAGCTATCTTTTAAAATAATTTTCTATCTAAGATGAATTAAATGGATAATAATTAATAATTATTGGTTATATGATCCAAGTATGTCATACATATTATTTTGATGTGTGTTTTACTTGTATGATGTAAAGATGTTGATGAAACCCTTTTCCTTTTCCATGAGTTATACTTTCCTAGAATATTTTTGAAAATATTTTCATTTCAGGAGTTATAATATGTTGAATGATTAATGATATTGTGGAACACATTTGTATGATTTTTTATGAGAAGTGTGATGCAAATGTCTCCCTATAATAAATTTTGTAATTATTGATAACTCTCGAAGTAAAAAGTTTATGCATGAACCATATTTCAAGTTCACAATTTTACACATCGAATTGGTTTTGATGCCAATAAGTTTATGTATGTAACTAACATTTATGTCTATATGTTTTTATGTTGCCCAATATTTCATGTATATAAGATCATTATTGGACCTTGTTTTATATCCATAAATTTATGTGAGGTGCTGATTACATATCTATAAGTCAATGAATGAACATATTCAATTTATACATGTTCACAGATTTATAAGCTTATGATATAATTCCAAGTCTTAGGTTAATGTTTTTCACTCATAGATAATTTTATTTGAATATTTTATGAATCCTGTATTATAAATTTCCAAAGTCTATTTCATAACACAATATTATAATCTGTTATATGAAAGATATATATTTTAAATG
This sequence comes from Viscum album, assembly GCA_963277665.1. Lineage (NCBI taxonomy): Eukaryota > Viridiplantae > Streptophyta > Magnoliopsida > Santalales > Viscaceae > Viscum > Viscum album. The sequence continues at coordinate 1,660,679,893 of OY728150.1, forward strand.
GTAAACTAATATTATCACACCCTTATCCTCATGTTATGCTAATGTGATCATTGGTATCAGATTTGTTTATCCTTATTGGGTTTTTGAGATCACCCATTATTATACTTATTTCCCCAGGTTATGATGAAAGGTTTTATAAATGACTTTTCTAATAAGGGTTCTGGTTAGGTAGAAGTTATTAGGAAATGATGTGGAACATTTATTATCAATTTTTTCATGTGTCTATGTTTCCAAAGCCACTAGACATATACAATTCTAGTATGGATCCAAATGTTATGTAATGAATATTTATCAAATTAGATGTAATATCTATTTATGTAAAGTATGGGTCACTAAATATCTAAAATTTATGAAATTAATATTCTTTTGGTTTTAAAATATTACATATACCTTCTTTTCTTCTAATTTTTTAATTAAAAAATAATGTTAATCAAGAATATGTGTAACCAACCGCCTCCATATAGTGATGTGAAATGTTTTCATTTAATTTTAAAATGGATATTAATAAGGGTATAATTTAGAAATATATATTAAATATTTTATATAATAATGGGAATGTATAGGAGAAATATTTTTTACATTTCTTATGTCCCATATATTGAATAAAAAAACAATGTGCATGCGGTCATATGGCCCACCATCTCAATCAATGGTGTAACTCATTTTCTCATATAAAATTTTTAGGGAATATTACAATTAATTATATAATGATTTTTTATTATAATTATATAATTATTAACATTATTTATATTATATAACCATTATAAAATTAAAATTAATGAAATTAATAAAATCAATGCACAAATGAAAAACGAATCAATTATCACACGGAATAGTGATTTTAACAAAGAATTACTAATAATTGTGTTATAAAATAAATTAAGTAAATAATATATGGTATGATATATATAATTAAATTTATCTAATATATATAATAACTATATAATTCTTATAAAAAAGTTAAAAAGTGGTATGAATGAAATCTCACCTGAGATAAGATATTTCTACTCCCTCTTTTATTTTTGAGATACTTCTATCATTGTCACAACTTATTTATTTTTTGTGGTGTATAAATTTCCCATTTTAAATGTTATATCATGAATTTTTTTCCAATGATATTTAATGTTTCTTAGAAATTTATTCTTCCAATAGATTACGATTTAAATGTAACCAAATCTATAGGGGTTTCTCATCTAACTTTTAAATTCATGAGACGTATGTCATATTCACCACTTAGTTATTTTTTGTGATGTATATAATAACCTTTGATATTTTGTATAATTAATCCTTTTATATTCATGGTTTTTAATGTTTAATTTGATGATATTTCTTTCAGGTGGATTGTGATTTAGAATATACCAATTTTTTAATGGTTTATGTTACAATCTCACAGATTATTATAATTGTTCATGAAAAAGTTTCATTAAATGAAATATTATGATATATATTTCATGAAACTCATGAATTTTATTCTCTTATAGTTATTTCTTGTGAAAAATAAATATTCCACTCATTTTCCTCTCTTTAAGAACAGAAGAGACCAAAATAGTGTTTTTAATGAAAATAAACATCATTTCACTCTTCAACCGAAAACCCTTTTTCTTCTATAACTATGTTTTATAAAAATGTTTTAAATAATATTTTAACATTATAAAATAGATTTATTAAATATATTTTTACCCATATTTTAATTTTTAAAAAACATATTTAGTTAATTCTTTTTATCATATTCTAAATGAATTAATTTTTATCCTTTTTACGATAGTGTGAAAAAAATGATTTTTAACTCATATGACATGTACAAAATTACCCACCATTATGACCGATCATTAATTTCAATATTATTTTATAAATATTCAAGGAATATATTGATGGAAATTATTTTCTTAATATTCTATATTTTTTATATTTTAAAGTTATTTTCAAAGTGAAAATGATATTTTCCTTAAGAATTTCGTTATGGATATTTTACAAAAATTATATTCATCAAATACAAAAATATATATTTTACTTATGCCCCATTAGAAATATGTTTTAATGATACTATATTTATTATTTATATAGATTTTATGATCATTTTTACTATGGATATACTATTCTGATACCATTCTTTATAATACTTTGAGTGGTTTATGAATATGATTATTTATTGAGGAATGTATTAGAATTTATTATTTTAGTTTTTCAATATGAATTTTTATGATAATTATGTTTTATTCCTTTAATCTTAGGAATTTATTGGACTTTTTAAGTGAAAGGAGGGTCTTGTTATATCCCCTCAATGCATTATAAGGTCTCATGAGAAAAACAAGCTCGAGTATTCAGTTGAGGCCTAACCCATTTATATAAGATATATTAGCAAGAGGCATTGATGGTATGGTTATGATTTATGAAATTATTAATTACCTCATTATGATATTAGTTATTTATATTTATGTGAGTATTTTATTAGTTAAAATATGAATAGAAAATTCTTATTCTCATATGATTGTTTATATGGAATTATTTGATCATCATTTATTCCTTCTATATTATACTTCGCGGTCATGTTATTGGTTAAATGACATGTGTTTCATTTAATTTTTTATAATATTGATTATGACTTATATATTCATGATTTAATCCACTATATGCATACCCTTAATGAGAATTAGAGCCCAGCCCTTTCTTACATTTATGTTCCACATGATTCGTAGAATTGTTTTATGATTGGTATATAGGGATATTATAAATGGAATAATGGTGTTCTAAAATGAATTTTTATGTTCTATTTTATGTTTTATAGTTCAATATGAGATTAATGTATATATCTAGTTTTCCAATACTAAAAAAAAATCGGTCCTTCTGATTGTGATACCTTATATCTAGTGACAATATAAGAAAGAAACCACTTATTCTGGTATACTAGGGTATGGGTATTTACAGATGGTATTAGAGAACGTTTAGAGGAATCCATGTGAAATATATTTATGAAATCATAGATTATATAATAGAAACCTATCATTTACATTGAGAATAGATATATAATAACATAATAATGTTCTGGTGAGGAAGAGATTATTAGGTTTTTCATAGAAATATATCCATGTCTAGATACAATAAGTGGATGTGGATCTGTAAAAGTTGTACCAGTGGGTAATAACTCCAAAAATGGCATATTGTAATTTAACTTGATCATCACCTAGTGTATGAAAATAGACTTTTATAAACACCTGTTTTTATACTCTTAAGGAATATTCTTGGGGAAGCTGAGGTTTTATTTACAATCCATTATAATGAATTTGAAAAACTTTTATGTCTTTAAAAACCTCCCAAAAATAAAATTTTTATGATTATGAGATTAGATATACATAAAATTTTCAATTTATGTTAAGTATATCAAAAAAATTTGAATTATACATTATGATTATGAGTGTTATGAACTGATCTAGTGTATTATATTTTATATAAATGGATCCTAGAAGATGGAGTGGAAAATGTATCTATACACATACTCCGTGTATGGATCACCCTCCTCGGAAAAAAAATGAAGATGGTGTTAGTGTTTTTTCTAAAACAGATCAAATTATAACCATATTGGGGAAGTTGACTCAAGTTATAAATAATAATCATACCTATATGGAGATGGTTTCTGATACAACATGGGATATATAAATGTTAGAACACTTCATGCATCATCGAATTCTAGCATTTAAGGGGGATAAAAATCTATTTGTAGTCGAGTAATGTATAAGTTCCTAAGAATAGCTATTTATAGATCTAGGAATGAATAAAAGGGATATGGTTTTTATATATGTTTATCATCTCTCAAGTGATGTGTATAAATTTTGGTTGTTTATTCAAAATAATAATGATCAATAAAAAATAACAAACATAGAGTCCATGTGTTTTAAGGTAATGTTCTTGGAAAAATAATTTCCTCCTACACCACAAGTGGATATGGAGAGACAATTCCTTATTATAAGACAAAAGGAAGAGGAAAATGTTTCTATGTGTGAAGGAAAATTTACAAGGTTAGCAAGGAATTATATGAACTATATACGTAACACCAAGTGTAAGATTTACCATTTAAATGGTAGGATTAAGACAATTCTTATAGGGGAACTAGGCTCCCAAACATTATCTTTGTATTTAGACATTGAATCATGTGATATCAAGATATAGGAGGAATTATAAAAGTATTATGGTTTCAAAGGGATGAAAAGGAAGAAGACAGTGGTAGATTAAAAAATAGATTATAGGTTTTAGGAAAATAAGGATTTCCCCAGATATTATAATTGTATAAATAAACACACTGGTACTTGCATAAAGGGAATGTACGTTTTCTACAAATCTGGAGAGAATGGACACCATTCTCGTGATTCAAAAGGAATGAAAAAATGTTCTAGTGTGTAATTATTAAACTATAAATAGATGAGAAATTAGGAAAATGGTATTCATAAGCGTTAAGGGAATTTTCTATAAAAATGGTCTAGGGTTCGAGGTGAATATTTTTCTATTAACACTAAAAAGAGGAATTATTAAAGTTCATTAGTATTTAGATTCATGAATTATGTTGTAGACTTATTTTTTCCAATCTTACTTAGGTTATAAGAATCATAAAATATCCAATGATTGTGTTAATTTTGGGAGAATATAAATATTCGTTTATGATTAACATAAGAGTCATGGATATAATCTTGAATTTATAAGTTTAAGGTTGATCATATGTTCAATGTCATAAACACCAACTATTTTTACATTATCAGACAAAATTGTATCATGATTAAGGACATTTTTGGAGAAATTTATTGCAATACAACAATGTAGTTTAGAGTATGTTTTTTTGAAAAATTTACATAAGGACTAATTTATTTACAGTTTTTCAACATAATATTAAAGGTATTTATCAAAATTTGAGTTACATGATCATTTGTGTTAATGTAATAATTGTTGATTAATATTTTTTAATTTTAAAAGATTATTATTTCATAAATAAAACCCTTGTTCATAAAAAGTGATTTGATGAACAATGTTATTTTTTAGCATATTCACCATATTATTGAGATAATTATAGGAATCTTGTTAAAATGGTTTTAGAAAAAGTTCAATCAAAATATTGTGTGAAAACTCTTCAAAATATTTAAGGACACAAGTCTTGATCCCATTACCAAAGGATATAATGGGTTCAATGCCTATCTCTAGCCTTTGTAATGTCCTAGTTAATATGACACTATTTTTTGTTGTATGATTTTATGGATAAATACTTATGTAATGGATTAAGATAAAATTTGTGAGTTACTATTTTGTATTAATGATTAATATTTTATATTGGATATCTTAGGAAAACCATTTTTATTTTGGTTAATATTTTGAGACATTATTTAGTACTCATCATTCATTTATTGATTTTTTAAAATAGTAAAAGCTAATTTTAGTTCTTTTGGAATAAATAATTCCTCATGAACATTCATATCATAGAGTAACAAATTATATGGAAATTGGTTGAAGCATAACCAACGGATAAAATAGTAAGTATATTTTTTGGTGTGCTTTATCATGATAATAAGAGAATCCCTCAACTCTAGGAAAAAAGATCGTGTATCAAAAAAATTATCCTTTTAACGTCATGTTTGATGAATCAATAGTCTTTTAACTCATCAAAGATATTTTTTTGTTAACTTTTTCTTGATTATTGAAATTCTTGTGATCAATTATCTCTATCACTCTACATAATTATTTACACTTTTCTTCCATGTCCTTATTTTCACATCCCATAATTTGTGTCCAACCTGTAATCATAGTTACGTGTTATTCCAAATGAAATTCGTCATTACATTTCCATATTTTAAGTGTATTTTTTGTTTATCCATTTTATGAAGTATATTTTGAATAATGGTATTTTAATATGAAAAACCCATGATTTATGAGTGAATGTTTCAATTGTTAGGACATAATATAATAAGTTGGGGAATGTTTAACACCACAAAATTTGAAAAAAAAAACATTGTGCTTTATAGTTTTTGTGACACAAAATAATTTTATTAAGTGACCTATCAAATATATTTATTTAAATTAAATCTCTTTGATAGAATGTGGTACATGAACCCTCAATTAAAAAAGTACCATAATATAGTATACTTTTATAGTCTATCCATTTAATTGGAGGAAAACAATAAGACTAAATAACATATAAAAGATTTATGGTTTAACAATTTATAAAATAAATTCAATGTTTATGTATTTTTTAGAAATAAAATATGAATCATTTGATAGAAAAATTATAGTTTTCTGGACAACTCTATTTTTCTAAAAGGAGGCTTCATTGTACTTTGTGAACATATATTAAAATTAAATTTAATCAAATTTTGAAAAGTTATTTTAAAAAGTGATATTATTTATTGAAATCCACATATAAAAATTATCAGAGTGAATTTTTGTGAATTATCTAAATATATTATTTTTTATAAATAGTGAAAACAACTTAATTTTATTAAAAAATGCCTTTTTATAAATCAATTAAATGTTACATTTTATTGTAAAATTATTTTAAAATTAATTTTAGTTTAATTATATTATAAAAAATAGTATTTCAGATATAGGAATAAATTTTAGTTTGATTTTTTATATTAAAACCTACAATACTTATGAGAATTATCTCTTTGAAAACATTTTTTCGTTAGGTTTGTGGGTTTATTTTAAAACTAAAATTTTCAAATTACATGAATTAAATTTGGTAAAATTGATTTAATATTTCGACCTCATATCATCCATTATTTTATAAAGATTCATTTTTTATCTTTGTGGAATTTGAAAAATGTGGGTATCAATTTTCTTTTCAAAAATTCTAAGTATGTATTATCTCCCACTTATAAAAGACCACACCTGTCCTCTCGTATTCACACACCCAATGATTTTTGGATTATAAATACCTACCCAAATATCTTAAATACATTAATAACCACATCATAGTATATTTTTTATCATAAATTATATTTATAAAGGCTTTAGGTATAAACAAAAATAGGATGGTTGAAGAAAAGGTAATGTTATAAACCATGAATTTTCATTTTACTTCTAGTAACTCCATAAAATATTCTCCAAATATGGTAAAATTATAAAAACGGTATGTAATATTTATTTATATGTAATTATGTTAATATAATAATAAATATCTATCTCCTCTTCCATCAAATGGGAAACAAAATAATCGATCATGTGTATATTGGAATATAGCCCTACGAACTGATAAAATTTGTTTTCTATCACTGCCTCAATCAGATAGATATAATTATATATTTAAACAAATTATATTATATTGATGAATTAAATATTATTATGGAATTATAATATCATATATACTTTATTACCTTCAAATCTATTATAAAATAATAAAGATTCTCAAGTGTACGTGTGGACCGCCGCCTCCACATAGTAATGTGATGTTTTTAATATTATTTTGCGATTGATTCTAATAAAGACATATTTAATAAATTTAAAAAAATTATTTAATATAATAATGGATTTTAAAATGTTAAATTTTATTTATCTTTCTTTCCGTCCATCTTTTGGAAAAATAGAAACAATGTTCATGGTTATGTATGACCCACTGTCTCTTTGAATGGTGTAAATCATTTCCCATCATTAAATTGTATATAATATTATAAATACATGTATAATTATTATATATTGTATTTATATAATGATTAATATTTGGAATATTATTTTACCACGATCAATTTAAAGATGCGGGATTTACTAAACAAAAAAATAAATGAAAAACAATGGAATTATCAGAAGAAACATTGATTTTATGAAAGAATTTTTAATAAATGGTTCATAAAAACTATAAGTAAATCATATATGATATTATATATATTATTATATATCATTAATATATATATAATAAGTTTTTATTTATTATATAAGAGTTACAAATACATATGATTGAAATCATACTTGAGGTAAGAGACTTTTAGTTTCTCTTTTATTTCTTGGAGACATCTCCCATATTCTATACTCGTTTATTTTTTGTGGTGTATATAATGAACCTTTGACATGTTATATCATGAATTTATTTTTTCTAATGATATTTAAACTTTAATTTATTGGTATACAATGATGGTGATTACATTTTAAAAGTGACCATGACTATAAGGTTTTCTCATCTCACTTTCACTTACATGCAATGTATTCCATATTTACAACAAAGTTATTTTATGTGGTGTATATATTCACCCTTTGAAATTTTATGAAATGATTCACCTTATATTAATGATATTTAATGTTTCATTTGAATATATTTTTTTAATGTTCCTTAGGATTCATAATATTCCAATGTGGTAATGGTTTATGTTTCAAAGTCATTGTTTATCAATATTTTTCAAGATTAAACTTAAGATGATGAAATATTATGATATATATTTCAATAAACACATTAATTTTATTTTACTCTTATTATTTATCATTAATACATGTTTACCTCTTATTTTCCAGAACAAAATAGCATAATTGTTTTAAAGAAATCTAAATTTATTTTTCTCTTTGGATAAAAACCCTGTTTCTTCCATATCCATGTTTTATAAATATATTTTAAATAAGTTTTTTACACTATAAAAATGATTTATTATATAACTTTGTTCACATTTTTAAATTTTTAAAAAATATATTTAAATAAATATTAATTTCATTTTCCAAACGAGTCACTTTTTAACAATACTATAACCATGTGAAAGTGATGTTATTAAATAATAAGGTATTTAATAAATTACAAACTATAATGACCAATAATTAATTTCATACTTACATTCCAAGTTTAAAAGTATATTTTGAAGAAATATTTTTCTTAATATTTTGAAATTTTTTAGTTTTTGACAGTGATTTTTAAAGTAAAAAATATATTTCCTCAACAATGTTTTTAATGGGAAGTTGAAGGAATATATATTCATCAACAAAAAAAATTATCACTTTTAAAACATTGGGAATAAATTTTAATTATACCATCTATATTATTTCTCAGAATGGTTTATGATCATTTTGACTAGGTATATACTTTTTTGATATTATTCTCAATATTACTCTAAATGGGTTTTGATTATATTTAATAACTGGGGAATCTATTAAAATTTCATAAGTTATTTTTTAAAATAAAAATGTTTATGTTGATTTTGTTTCACCTATTTCATATGGGTAATCCATTAGACATATTCAGTGATGGGCAGGGACTTCCATAGCCCCTCAATACGTCAGTAGGTCTCATGAAAAAACTATTTTTGGTATTTCATGATTCCATACAAATTTATAAAAAAAATTAATGGAACAAGGCATTGATGGTATGGTTATAAAGTCCAAATTTATGAATTATCCCTTAATGATATTAGTTAATAATGAAAAATTGATTATTTTATTTGTTAGAATAACCATAAAAAATTTTCATGCTATTGTGTTTATTTATATGTCATTATTTGACCATTATGTATTCCTACAATATTATTCTTAATGTTAAATTTATTGATTTAATGGTATGTGTTTTAGTTATTTATATTTAAATATTGATCGTGAATTATATATTTATGATATAATCCATTGTACACATACACTAACTGAGTATTAGAGATCACCTGATTCTTAGGTTTCCTTTCCCAAGGACGTCAGTAAGTGTTTTATGACTGATATCTACGGATATGCTAATGGGAATAATTGTGTCCTCAATGTAATTTCTTTGTTTTATTTTATATTTTAAAATTTTCCAGTGTCAATTTATAAAAGTAAAAACTATCTTTGGGATACTTGGTTTATGGTATTTATAGTTTATAGCTAGGTTTATAGTCTTAAACCCAATCATTATAAACCTAAGTGAAGATTTAGTTGATACTCAACCATTCTTTTTTGGGTGATTTCCCCTTGGTAAAATTGTTCCTTACCAACATCTACATTACAGTACACATATTGTTATTTAATTACTTGGAAACCTCACGATAACTACTTTACCAAATCTTATATATGTTATAATACACTTATAATTATCCCTAGTATTTTTACTACTGTTATCTTATTCTAATCCCTTAAAATAACTAATCTAATACTAAAAAACATCTAAATAATACTCTAATACTAACTATAGAGACCCACGAAAAACACATTTTTATTTTTAAATACTTTATATATGTTAAAAATTATATATACAAAATAATCACCCAATCCCATGAATTGAAGTATAAGTTTCCTTAAAGACAAACTACACAAAAATAAATAATGTTATGTTTCTAGACATATTTTTCCTATAATCGAATCACAATGAACTCATTCTATAATTATAATATGTTATGGTTGTCCACCTTTACTGGTGAATAAAAACATAAAAAAAATGGATGAGATTATATGATTATAAATATAAATAAATCTACAACATTTCATAATGGGATAAATCAAAAACATATTAGTGAACATGATCTAGGGAGAAGTATCTTATTAAGAGTACATGCAACATCAAAAGATCTCAATAAATCAATAAATAAGGAAATTTAATCTCAAATGAACAAACATATACCTTTTCATAAGATTGTGAGATAATAAAAATGAACCATAGATCATAATATTATGTATATGACATATATGTTCAGCATAAGTATAGAAAACCATGTCATTTTAAAGAAAGAAAAGTTGGATCTTGTCCGAAAATAATCTTGAGAACAACATAATATGTGGTCATGCACTTGCACCATCATGAGAAATAATCCATATACGATCATTACCACGAAAAAAATATGGACAAATACAAAATAGATCATTCCAATGCATATCATGTAATAAAATACATTTGAAGTCATTTATATATACAGTCACCTGAACAAAGATTAATGTGACCATGTCTACAGAAAATCATTTGGACAAATCTTTACATGATTATGTACACATCCCATCATGTGAAAAAAATCCATATGTTATCATATTCCCACACAATATTCTTATATATGGAGACATACAACATTATTAATGCATTAGAGGGCATTATAAGACCCCAAACATGATAAAACATCATCCAGATATCTTATTTCCATTAGAACATGAAAATGTTAATACATAAAAAACCAATTTATTATCCCATGGAAAATAGATAGGATTAATTTATAACATTACTAGAACATTCAAAAAGCTATCCAGATAATGAATATGGATGGTGGCAAAAATACATATCCCTGATGTAAGAGAAGTAATATCAAAGGATGTTTACATAGTTGAAAACTCCCTATTTTGGTTATTAGATATATCACATTGAGAAACATAAAGAAAAATATTTTTGAAATGATTTAAAACACCTAAAGACGTTTTTCATTTGAATTAATAAAACAGACCGTGATAAAATATTTTGAATATTAAACATAGAATATTTTTTTAAGATAATAAACATTATAAAAGTAATGTGCTTTTTAAAACCCAAAAGATTTATTTCTAAAAAATAAAGGCCTTTAAAATCACTTTTTAAAAATAAATAATGAGATTAAAATGAAATATTTAACATAAAAAAGTATATTTTATTTTATTTTTAAAATCATAAATAGTGAAAATCATATAAAAACCCATTTAGAAACATGGAAAAGAATATATGTAATGAATATTACTCATATGATGAGTGAAACTATAATAGAGTTTTTAGAAAACTATTTTAGCATTCACATAATAGAACAATTTATAATAAAATTTAAAAAAAATCTTGAAAAATATAAAGTGATTTTTTTGAAAACATTTAATTTAAGAATAATATAAAATAATATATCTTTGAATTTACATAATATATTTCTAAATAGAATGTATATCAGAATATAATACTTTTTATTTTAAATGGTTGAAAAACCTTTTGTATATTTTAAAATACCATTGTTGAAAACCTATATAATAAATTGATTTAATAAAACATAATTATTAAATACTGGATAAGAAAAATATATAGGTAAAATGAGATAGAAATAATTATGTGGAAAAATTAAATTATATCATTGTCACAATGGGAAAATATCTAGATAGATGAAATTTCATCATTAAATAGAATGTGAATTATTTAAAACAATTTCATACACTTATTAGGAAGAAATTCAATCCAGATGATGATTTCAATAAAATGTTTCATTTTCCATAGATTGAAAAATACATTATTATTAAATAAAATATTATTGTGAAATCAACCAATCTTTCATGAAATGAGTTCAATAGTAGCTATTATAACTCAATAAATGGAGCTGAGTTAGCAAAAACCCATAAAAATTGATATAATATGAGTCATAATCCATTTAAATAAATAACATGATATGGTTATTAAGACCCTTTAATTTCATGAATATGGAAAAATTCTATCATTACAATGTAATCACAATATGTGTATTTAGAAATGTGTCCCGTGAAGTTCAATTCGAGACAACGGACTGCTTACCATATTTTACATCTTACTTGAATGCTATCTAACCTCCTATAAAATTAACATAACTTTCTCAATAACTTATTCTAGAGACTTATTATTTTATATAAACATGTTCAGATTATATATATAATTATTATTTATATGTATATTAGTTATTTATTATCTATTTTTAAAATTTGGTGTGAGTTACCTTGATCGTTTTGAAATAGTTGTATAATAGCGATGTTATTATTTATTATTATCCAAAATTTAACCCTTTTGAAATTTTCAAAGATATAGAAAAAAAAATTATTAATTTTTTATGTTGCTTTTCATTAGGTGAAATACTTGGATATGGTTTTTGAAAAAGTATGTTGCATTGAAAAAAAATCTGATGTGTTTAACGATCAAAAGGTAATATATTAAAAAATATTTTGAACATTAATAACACCTTTCCAAAATCATAAAAACATATTAATTAAATTATTACTAAATTTTACCACCGTTATATAACATTGTTTAGTCATTCATGGTTTAAAAATTATAACATTGTTCACATAGGTGGTAAAAACTGACCCAAACAAGAGCATGTTATCATGATTTTTTGGGAAATGACAAGTTTTTATATAATGATAATCTAAATTTAATAGAATCCTAAAAATTTTATAAATAAAATTTAAATTTATTAAATTATTTCATAGAACCATCCATTTAGGGTGGTGATCGTAAATTAATTTCATCATTCATGGAGGCAGTAGTCTGTTGTACAAATGATTAAAAATTCCAATTTTCAATTACTGTGATAGATTAGAAGAAGATGATAAATTATCTTATTTGAATTGAAATTGTAATAAATTTATAATATTCAATCATAAAATGAATCATTTTAACCTACCATGAAATATGATGTTGAAAAATGGACTAAATCATTTCATGTGGGTGGTAGTCCACACGTACACATGATTGAAATTATTTTATTTTTATATGTCGATTAGAATTAACAAATAATGGTTTTATAGATTATATAATAACAATTCATTATACTGAAGATATTAATTTCATTATATTACTATGGTTATAGTAATATTGGTAGTGAAAAATTAATTAGAAAAGTTAAGGATTAAGTAATAATCACATCAGTACCTTAGACATTCTTCTTAAAGTCACCTTTGAAATGATGGGATTAGACTAAGTGTCTTATTAACATGAGATAGGTTTATAAGTAGAGAAATATATATGGGTTTATTGAATTAATTTTATGTATTTAGGGTGGAATAATGTTATGGAAGTGTTATTCTTTTATAAGTTAATAAAATGACACCTTTGTGAATACCCCTTATTTATCAATAATGGCATGACACTATTCAAGGGTCAATGGATACAAAAGTGCGAAATAATGGATTTTGAGGTTAGATAATGTCTATAAATCATATACTATTCATTTTCACACTTCTCTTTAACATTTCTCAATCATTTTACCAATAGATTTTTATATTTTACAATTTTGGTTTTTACGTTGGTAAATAATGTTTTAACCTAGTAATTTATGTTTTATTAAAAATATATAGTAGTATTATTACTAAAATTGGGTGTGATAAAAATTATATTACTAACAATATAATCTAATTAATTTATAAATATGATGAAAATTAATATTTAATTTTAAAAGTTAATATATTGATAAAATGTTTTGTGTAAAAACAATGTTCTCACCATTAATAATTCTTAATATTTTATAACATTAATTAACAATTAAATTAGTGATAAAATATTCTTATACCTATGAAAAAAATCATTTCAGATAATTTATATAAAATATATCATTTGATTTTGTTTTATAAAAAATACTGCACTTTAATAAATCAATTCAGTTAAAATAACACTTTCACCATTATCATGGTCATTTACATTAAACATAGTAATCATAATTTTATTCCTTAAATGAAAATAAAATTATTACATTACATGAAAATTATGATATAAAATTTAAATTTTTTTTATTTTGTTTCAACATGTAAAGGAAACAAGTTTTTAATATATGTGATTAAACATGATTTTTGAAGTAAAATATTACTTAGGTTATGAAAACATTAAACATGGGTTTTATAAAGTAAACATGGTGTATTAAAATGATTTATTTAAATTAAAAAAAAATTATATAAAAAGGCTTACAGGACTTTTATGTTTCTTATTATGATGATTTCATAAACTTGATGGTATTAAAATATCTATATTTTTACTATACACCAAAAAATCATTTATTTTATAAAAATATCAAAAATTATACTTATTATTATTTTGATATGTAGAGTCAAAAAAATTATTTTATCATATTAATATTTTAAAATTTTTTAATATATAATTTGTAAGGAAATTTGATATATATAATGATTAAATGATTTTATTAAAAAATACTTTTCAAAATTTTAAATATTCTTAATCTTATTTTGGAATTTTTTTATAAATGATTATAATTTTTTTATTTACTATAGATTTTATTATTCTAAATTTATTTAATAATAATATTATAGTATGATGTGGTATTGTTTCGTTCAATGTTTTGTGTAAATAAATATATCTAAAACATGCTTGTATAAAGGAAAATATATTCCAAAATATTGGGGTGTAACATCCTCTATAATGAGGGTCTAGTTAATTTTTTGTTAAATCAAACATGTAAAAATGAATCATCAGTCATTTTTCTAATGTATTAAGACAATCTAGGAAAATTTTATTAGTTTTTTAGTATGTGACAGGTATTTTTATCTAAATTGTTACATTTTTATTTAAAATAAACACTTTAAGTCACATAGGCCACACCATGTCTCATATTGACGTGTGATTGATTCATATACATCAAAAAATAATTAAAAATATTTTTTATAATGTATCCCGAAAATTTGTGAGTGTTTTTTCAAATTTTGTTATGTTATGTGTGTTTTGATCTTAAATATCCCTTAAATTGAAAACATACACTTTTAGTCATACTAGCCGCAACATGTGGTGGATTAATGTGTTATTAATTCTAACATCTAAAAAACAAATAGTTGATCATTTTAATAAATATCAAAATATTTTTTAGTTTTTTTCTTGATTTTAACTTTTTTATTCTTTTTTTGAGCTAAATGATAATTTTATAATAAAATCACGCAATATTATCAATCTCATCCACACCATGAATTAGATTTGTGTGTTATTGATTTTAAACATAAAAAATTAAGTATTGACCATTTTATTAATGTATATAGATAATATGGTCATATTTAATTTATATTGAGTGTGTGATGTGTGTGATGAACATACATGTCACTTTGAAATAAAAACATACACCTATAGACATACTAGAAAAATCTTGTGTAAGATTTTGTTTAAGTTAATTCATTCATAACAAAAATGAATTATGGATCATTTTAATAATTTATAATGAAAATAAATTCATGTGTTCTTGATTATGAGTATGTGAAAGGTTTTTTCACTAAAATGTCACTTTTAAATGAAAACACACACTTTGAGACAATTCAAGAATACATCATGTCAAATTGACTTGAGGTGAATTTATACACATTAAAAAAATGATTTAATGGTAATTTTACTAATGTTTCCAGAAAATCCTTAGGCATTTGATCTGTTTTGAATATGCAACACATGTTTTGAACTAAATTAGCAATTAAAAACTAAAAACATGAAATTTTACTATATTTTTCACAAATTGTTTCAGGTTTATGGGAGGTTTCTTCATAAAAATAAAAAGTAAATTGTAGATATTTATCATAATGTATTAGTTCGATTTGAGGGGATTTCCTTGATTTTTATTATTTTGTGCATTATAAGAAAAAATATTAGTTTTAATTCAAAACTTTAATTATCATAAAATCTAGACCCAAGTTTTGTCAGGTTTATATGTTCTTACATTCTACATGTAAAAATAAAAATTGATTAATTTCACATATTTATCAAGAAAATGTGTTCCATTTTTCATGGTACTGACCATGTGACATTATTTTCATCCAAAATGTTGTTTTTATAATAAAAACATTCACATTGAGTCATAATAGCACCACCATGTATATAATTGATGTTTAGGTGATTCCAATACATAAAAAAATAAAGTATAGTTTATCTAAAATATCAATAAAATCTAAGCATTATTGATCAATTTTGTTTATGTGATATGCATTTTGAACATAAATGTCACTTTCAAAGGAAAACATACACTTTCAGACATAATGACCACACTATGTGTCATATTGAATTGTGGTTGATTAATACACATCCTAAATGAATCATATATCATTTTTATAATGTTTCAAGACAATCTAAGCATGTTTTCTAATCTTTAAGTATGCCAGTATCATTTTTGAACTAAACATTAACTTTTAAATTAATGGACATGCTTTTAGTTATACCTCACACACTATGTGTTGGAATAATAGGTGAGTAATTACTATATTTCATAATGAAACCATTTATAATTTTCATAAAGTATCAATAATATATTCTTATTTTTGACTAAATGACATCAGATGTGAGCAAAAGTATTACTTTTATAATAAAAACATTCACTTTGAGTCTTACCTACAACACCTTGTGTAATATTGATGAGAAGTTGATTTCTAAATATAAAAAAATCCCAAATAATTAGACATATGTAAAAAAAGAAAATATGATCTTGTTTTCCCAATTTTGACCTTATTACTAGTTTATGGAACATAAATACAATTTTAAAATGAAAACATCCATATTCCATTATATTGTCAACTGAATATGTCAAATTAATGTATAGTTAATTCATACACATCATAAATGAATTATAGATACTTATCCTATAGTATTAAGTCCATCAAAATACGTTTGATCTGTTTTGACCATGTTACATGCCTTTTGAAGTAGTGTGGGGTCTCAATATCACCTTCATAACATTAATAAAAAAATATTTTACTAGAATACTACTCTATATAGTTTTTATTATTGTAAATAAAAAGAAAATATTTCAATTTTAATTTCTTTTTACATAACCTAAAATTATAAGAAAACTAACTAAATAATTAATAGATAAAACAACTCTTCATGATCCCTATGAAATAAATTTTATTTTAAAAAGTGATCATATATGATCTCTTTATGATATATAGAAACATTTTGGCTCTATGTGTGGTACCCAATCAATCCAAAATAATTTTATTTGTTCTTTGGAATATTTTTATTGTTGATAGACCATTTTTACAGGAAAAAAGAGATATGAACCAATAATTAATAAATACTTTAAACAAAATCTAATTAACTTATAAAATATCTTTCCAATGATTCTAGCCTATCGATAGAATTTGACATTTTTAATAAATTTACAAATGTAATGACAACAATTATTATCATTACATTGTTTTAGAATGAATACAAACATTGATCAAAATAAATAATTTTTTGATATATTTTTTTATTGTGAAATTTTACTATATATCCTCTAATACATATCTATTTGAAGTAATACATAGTATTCTTATATCGAATAATCATCCTCATACCATGGTTTTTATGATGAATCATCACCACACTACACAAATAATCCTGTTAAAATATAATATAAAACATATATTTTGATATTTATTTATAAATTATATAATTAAATGTATTTAAAATTCAAAAGGAATATCATGCGTAGTTGATTTGATGGATATCCATGATTTAAATCAAAAAAATATATCTTTAAAGTGTCCAAATTGATATAAATAAGCAAATAGATATTATTTAGAAAAATAAAATGTCATAATTAATAGAAAAATTTAAAATATTATTTATTTTAATTGATTGAAATGTTTTACTAATGCATTCTAGGTATGATGAGTGTTTCATATTTTAATTTATTTTTAATAGTCATGAATAATTATTGTGATTTTATTATGATTTCATATTCCTTTATTGATAATTGTTGTGTATAAGTGAGATAGGGACTAATAAATGAGAATATTTCTTCATAGGGTTTTTCCTTTACCTTATAGTTACATATAAAAATATATAAAATATGAAAATTATTAAACTATAATTTACATAGTAAAATAGTCATAAAACAAAAATATTATGAAAATACACATGACTTATAAATTCATAGTGGTGGATCCTTTCCATCCATGCCCGATAATTTCAATAAAATTATAATGATCAATCATGTATATTTTGGCATACGCATACATTTGTTCTTAAAATTTAATATAGGATGTGTTTATATATTTGAATGTTGTATATGTAATAACATCCAATGTTAATAATTATGGTATTATAATTAGTGTGGGTAAAAGTGATCTTTAAAGGACATTTTTATCCATTAGTTTATCTCATATATTATCTAGATTGGACTTTTCTTTTACACTTATAATTCTCCATTTATAATAATATACCTCAGTTTATGACTTTTTCACAAACTATAAATGGTATTTAATATAAAATAAATTTTAATAAGAATAATAAATTATCCTCATGATGTACATGATATTAAATTAACCTTATTTTGTTTGACCATATGAACTTCAAGATCATCAAATGGAATATGTTTCACGGTTCATAGATCATGAGCTATATAGATCCTTTCTCTCACAGGATCCTATTGAGGTAGTTTAATATTATATGAATTAACTTATATACTATAAATTGTACCAAATAAAATAATGTTATGAGTGTGTGTTTATAGATAAAAATTATAATCAATTTCACCTTGATGAATTTAATTAAAAGATGTGTATCAATAGTTGTTTGATTTATATTTGACATTAAATTTTTCAAAAAATAAAATAAAATACCTTGGTTGAGGCAGGCCTTCGAGGGGAATGTCAAGCCTATAAATGGGGGGTTGTTGATTATGTTGTGGATTTTCTTTTTAGTTTCTTTTCATTGATTTTATTGATTAAACAAGACTATCACACTATAATTCCAACTAATAATTTCTCTTAAAGAATATATATATGAATAAATATATTTAATTTTCTAATTTATATCCCCTTATGTATCTTATTTATAAAATTATTCTCTGGGGAAATTGTAAAACTAACACCTATAATGAAAAAATAAAAATTTGGATTCTTAAAATCCACTGAAATTGTTTATTCATCAATTATAATCATACACAATTCTTATGTCTAAACTAGATAAGAAAATATTTTTAAAAAAGTAGTCATTGATGTGTGATATTGAAATAAAACATAAAAATTTCTATTATTTCATACATGTATAATATTTCTATATATTATATATTCTTTTAAATATTATTTATCCCTTTTATTTATGTAATACTCCTTCTATTGAACATGATGTGGGATGTAAGTGGATTGTGATTCTAATTCACCCATCTACATATTGAAAATAAATCAAATTGTGTTTTTTTTCAATCAAATAAATGTGTTAGTATATATTTAAAATATATATCATTTTTTTTCAATTGATGTGAACCCTATCATAATAATATAGTAGGGGTATGTTGGTTTGGTTGTCTTCCATTTATTTTATACACTCTTTTGTTATTTTATATATTAATAATTCAGAATAAATATGATTGATAGAAAAAATGTCAAATAAAATATTACCGATGATATTCTAAAAAAAATCATTCCTCCTCACACTATCTAATAAAATAATAAAAGGATTCTCAGTTTATTATATGTGCATATATATATGGCGGGTTGGTGTTTTCTTTCCCTCCACATACCTAAGATATTTTTTCCTAAAAAGTTTCTATAGGATCTGTAATCCTCTCCATAGACAATTAAAATGAATTTATTCGGACAATAATAAGATATAAATGTACTCTTAAAATGATAATGTAGAGTAAATTAATGTCTTAGTATTTTATTTTTTGTTAAAACAGAGAAAGTGTATTATAGTATTACCCAAATATATTCTCAAAATTTTAACTTCCCTATGTGCACAACGTTGTCCCATATATCTACATCAATGGACACATGCATTAAATTGTGGAACATAATGTAACTAATGAAAAATCATGTTGGGTTCAATAATTTGTTCACATACATTAATTACAACCAAATATTTTATACCTTTATTTCTTCTTTTAGTATTTTTTTCTTTGTCTACCATGATATTTTTCCCATTTATTTTTTAAACAATATGCTGTTTTCTATATAACATTTCCACAATTTTATCCTTACCAATATAATATTCCTTAACATATCTAACATCAACAGGTGGATAATCTATCATCTATAAAATTTGGTTTGTATTTAGTTTTAATTTTGTAAATATAGTAATAAACACATAATATCTTGAGGATAAACATTTTATATAAAAAATATTAGACATTTGACTTTTTCATCGAACTCTTTTTATTTTCTTTAATGGTTGAAGGGATTTTAACTCTCTAACAACTATCTAAAACCCCTTCTAATATACCCCTATAATATACTAGACATTATCTATGTTGGGAACACTATGAAATTTTCATGATATCTTAATGAAAAACCTATCATAAATGGTATTCTAATTTGAACCTATTGTTATTTTAATTGATAACTGAAAAATTGGATAATTAGTTTTTTTGGGTGTAGAGAATAATATACTTTTCATTATATTATTACATTATGAGTGGTTTATTATTTCACCCTTCCTTACTAGAATTTATATTCAAAAATGAAAATTCATTTATTATTAAGACAATTTTTTTATGAACCCATTAATATTAAAAAATAAACACTTATAATTTTATATAACCCAATCCCATAATTTTTTTATTATTCTAATGTTTGATATATTTTCAAAATATTGATTTCTATCCTTGGAAGTATATACATTCATAGATTTACCCGTAAGAGTAACTCTACTATTTTAAATCATAATATGTTTATCATATTCTTTTGTATAATATATATGATTGTTAGTTATGTCACCATTTTAATATAATACATCTATAATATTCAATTACATAACCATTGCAATATAGCAATAAATTAAAACATATGGAATAACTAATATACAATTATAAAAAAATTTAATGGTGATCTCTCTCATGTACTGTTATTATAGTTATGATGATGACTCTTGCTAAAATTCCATTACCCACAATGAATCTATTATGATGATATTTTAGGAGACCAAGGCTATCCAAATTAGATTGGTAGTTCGTACCTAATTCAATGTATTCCCCAAAAATATATTATAATATAAGTAAACCTTATTTATAATGTTTCTTTTCTATATAACCCAAAAAAATATTCATATACAATTCAATGGTGTATATTTATCTGTAACGTATAAGACCGTATAGTCCAATTTCTCTAACAAAAAAAACTATCATGGAAAGCATGATATCAATGAATGATTATGGTAAGATTATATTAAACGCACTTAATATGATAACAAATTCTGTTTTCTCATATATGAAACATCATTATATCTATACATTTACTATATATATTTAATAAAGATAAAATATAGGTTAATTAATGGGATGTATTTGTAGTTATGAAGTAATTTAAATACATATTCAATAAATAATACATCAAAAAATTAACATTATTAAATATTAGGCCCTTTAAATCCAAATAATTAATCAACATGTTATTATTGATATTTTTGGTAAACCCCTTGATAACCATTAAACTATAATGGAAGTTGGATATCTAAAATCAGTCTCACCTAGAAACAGTTTCAGACACTAGAGGAAAAAATTCTATCTTTCACACTTCACTATAACAAAATATTCTTTTATTTACATGTCAATCATTAAAAACCAATACTTAGTTACATATTTTGTTTTTAATTGAATTTATTAACGTTCCAATGATATAATAACATATATTTTTCTCTACATTCATGAAATCAATAAAATGTATGATGGAAAAAAATATTAGTATAGTAATTTCATAAATCGATCACTTTTAACAACCCATTTTTTATGTTTTATCTAAAATGGTATATAAAAAATGTTTGTAATATCCTTTAATCTATCAAATTATTTTTCAGTTGCTAATGGATAAGTTTTTGTACCTTATTCTATATTCCTATCAAATGATGTCACCCTTAATCAATTTTCATGTCATCGAGGAAAAAAATTGTGATATATTATAATCATCATTGTCAATGAATGTTTAAAATGAGAAAGGATTGTATCTTCTTTATAAATATCACACCTTAAAATTATAGGAATTCTATCTCCTATAACATTTCTATAAGAAGGAACATCATTTATCATCCTGGACTACATGGTTTATAACATAAAATCATCATTTCTATGAGCATCATATAATGTATCACATGAATCCTATATAAATTTTTATATTTTACCAGGGGATCTAAATATAAATCAACCTCATGAATATGTTGTTTTAGTACTAATATAAGTTGATACAACATAATTTATTTATGATTCAAGAATATATATATATAGGTTAATGTTATAACTTACTAACATAACATACCATGTATTATGAGTGTTTCATAATAAACTAAAAGTATAAGGATCAATACATTTCATATATGGATGTTACATCCATTCTATGGAAATTTTCATACTTTATTTAATCACATTCCCAAAGAATATATTATCTCAGTTCTTTGGAAACATGGAAAAAAATTATAGTCTGGGGGAAGATCATTAATGTTTCCACAGAAATATCATTCATTATAGTAATTCTACTTAAAACCTATGGAACGGAAGCATAAGAAAAGGGTGAGCTCAGTTGATAAATAAGGGTAGACACAGATGATATATAAGCATAAACATGAGAGTAAGGGTATGATAATATGATCATAACAATAAAATATCATAACCATCATATAAAATATCACAAAAATGACTGTAAAATAAACATTATCAGTTTATAAGACATGAATCCCAAGTTAATAAAAGAATATAATCCATGATATCATTACTATAAGGACCCGACCTTAAAAATTACATAATCATGATTTATGTCAAGAATTCACATTGAGGATCTTTTCAGCTTTAGAGTTTTAGATAATTAGGCCATAATTATTTCACAACAACTTGAATATTACATGTAGACACTACTACCCAGAATCCATTTTTCATAAAATATAAACACTTAAAAAAGTGACATTTCTTGTTCCATGTTTTAGACATCATGACTTTTCCTTGATCCCATCCTTGACCTTATTCATCTTTATGTCCTTTGAAAAACATTTCAAAACATGGGATGAGCATAAAAAGCTCAATAAGGGTTATAAGATAATGAAAATAAACATTATCCCTTCTATAAATACAAATCAATAAAATCATACTTTTCAATCATATCATACCTTATGAAACTGTATGATTTATGAATAACACACAAAAATCATAAATCATAAAGGTAACTTATGCAATTCATAACACACTTACATTGTAGCTATCACAGCTACATAGGGAGTAACGTTTGGAATACCCATCACATTATATTCCTAAGATCTCTTAGGATAAACATTAACGTTTACCTCTGTCACGTTACCCAATACATTGGAGAGTTATCTCGGGCTCACCCACCCTAGGTTGATCATGGAACCACCCGTATACATAAAAAATTCCCAATAATCATAACATAAGCATAACACATTACACAAGAATAATGGAATTATAAAATTTTCACATTCCAATCATAATATATCAAATTAAAATATATAAATAAACAATGAATTATCAAAACATTTTCAAAACCATTTAAAACATTTAATAAAGTTATTTTTGAAATCAAAGTGTCACATAACACTATGAAACTTTTAAATATATTATCATTTTATGACATTAATGTCCATATGAAAAATCCATAAAACCATTTTGAAATCATGGACATTAATGAGAAATATATTGAAGAATAAATCTTTAAAACATTTAAAACAATATTTGGTTTAATGATTTTTTAACAAAATGAGAGATGCTTGAATACAAATAATTGAGGAATAACATTTAATCAGAACATTATAATATCATGGGAATAAATGGATTCATTATATAATATTCCAAAGGTAATTATATAAACAATATAAGAGTTAATTTGTGCATAACAACATTAAAGTCTCAATGGAATGTAAATTGAGACGAAATCCCTTATAAAGACGTTATCCTTAGATTAGGGATAAATCAATGACATAATTATATGTGATAAATAATAATACCCCCTATATAAGTTTATATTATGTTTAAAAAAATCTGAGGTTATTCACACATATTCATAGCATGACATAATGAATAAGTAGAAGTTTAACCCAAAGAATTGTTATTGGGAAAATAAGTTCCTTTAAAGAAATTCAACAGCCTAACGACGTCACATTAAAACCCATAAAATGAATTGATGAGTGTGAAAATGGGAATCTGATCACATGGACACAAAATTTACAGCAATAAGTATATATAAGAACATATCCCAACATAGTAAGATGTCAATTGAAATACATAACAAAAAAAGAATAAGTCTTTTAAAAAGAATATGGTGAAAGGTTCCCTTACCGATTTGGTAACTTATAAAACATACACCCCATGAAATAAGTATAATATAATGAAGATGTAAATACACATAAATTAAATTATATTTTACAAGGAATAAAATAATTTCCAGTACATAAACCACACAAAAGGAAATATTGGAAAATATAGCATGAATCTCCTGGGAATAAAAAGTGAGATGAAAACCCCTTACCACGTTGTAATTCAATCGTTTCGTATGACCAAAAGTTAATTACCACCAAATTAATAACATAATATAATGAATATAAAGATAATAATGATAGTATATATCTAATGTTAGTACACAATACACCACATGCAATAAATAAGTGGCGAACAATGGAAATCTCACGGAATTAAAAGTGACATAAGAAATCCCTTACCTCATGTACGACGTGACTTGTTTGTTCCTCGTTCTTGCTGAATAATAAACATTAGTTAATTTATACTTTATTGAGAACCCTTTTTAATGTTTATTATTCCTTTTATATCACTTATTACAATGTTATGAACAATATGTAATCATTTAAGTTAATAATGGTCGTTTTGTCGATATTTGGTATTTGAGTAAAATATGAACAACTTATAATTACAAGTTGTCCATGTGGTCAAGATTCAATTATCTCCCAAATGATATTAATTATTTATATATATTATATATGATATATATGATGTATATATATATATATATATTTATAACAATACATAACAATTGGAGATAAGAAATGAATTGCACTGTTCATGGAGTCGGTAAGCCATATGTACGCATGAATGCTACTTTCATTTCTATTTCGTATTTTAATTGAATAAAAACTCAAGGATACATAGTTATATTATAATTCCAGTATAATATCATATATAATTTCAATAACTCCTTCTTCTGTATGTCCCATGTATGGTATGAATGTGTCATATCACTTTGAGGGGGTTGTAGTCCGCATTTCCTCAAATGAAATTAACGTGTTTACTAAAAATTGAAACTACAAAGGTATGATATATATAAAAAATAAAGAGACATAAAAAAACATAAACATAATATATTTCATATATAAACACATTTAAATCATAATGGCCACCATAAGTGGTGGTAGGAGATAATTGAACAATCATCATTTCAGGAGGTGTTAGTTTTCCACCCACATAAACTGTATGTTCATAACCCATTTGATGGAGGTGTGTGCAAGTGTAGTTAGAATTATTCTCATAAAAAAACCTAGTATATCTAGGATACTATTGTTTTTATAAATAAATTTAAAAAAACGGGTTTATGTGTTGTATAGGTAAAATAAAAGAAAATAAGTTAAGAGAAACTGTTACATTTAATTTGGGTAAGTCAATTTTGGTTTGAACCAAAAGGACTTATTGAAGTGCCTTCTACCTAAGATATGGATTCTAGGAGGAGGATATGGATCTTCAAAGCTTATTTGGGTACATTTAAGAAGAGAAAAGTGACTTTAGACGTTTGAGAAATGGGTTAGAAGTGATGGATTTTTATAAGGGGAGGGAGGGGTACTTTAGGAAACTGTGAAAATATTATTTTATTATATAATAAATTTCGGTTTCTAAAGGCTTGAAACTCATTAAGGTCAAATATAAGATGACTCATGGTCGAAATAAATTCATACAATAATAATTGGTCTGGTTTTGGATGTTATTATAATATTTATAATCTTATTTATTTAAATCATTTATTATTGAGGTAAATACTGCATGATTTTTGTGTCATAAATAATTTTATATATTTGATGTCTAAAAATTATAAAAAAATAAAATTATGCAGGAAGTATTTTTATATTTACAATGAATATTTATAGTTGAAATTATAACTTATATAACCCCATGTAAAAATTAATTTACTAAATGTTATTTGTTTGTGTTATTTTTATCATTACATTATTTAAATTAATCTAAAGTGTCATTATCACTTTAAAGTGGCCTCATTGGGTCCCAAAATCGTCTCAAGGATGACCATGGTCTTCCATGACTCATCCAATAAGGTTACGACAAGTTTTATGGTAATTTTTTATTATTATAATATTCTTTTTACCTTGAATTACCTGATTTACTTTTAATCGCGGTAAATAAAAGTCCAAAGTTACTATTCTCCAAAAAATTATTTTCATCTTATTGAACCATGTTTTACTAACTAATAAAAACCATGTATGTCAGATTTTTGAAATTCAATTCACAGAAGTGGTAAAATTTCAGGTAAATGAAAAAGTATGTTTTTTAACTATTACTTAGTGGTTTCACTATTAATCAAAAATTGAAGTTTTTCAGAAAAATACAATAAATTCAACCTATGTTATATTTGATATTTCAAATTAAAAAAAATTTTCTATATCAAAAAATTCAAAACATAGAAGTTTCATTAATTAATTTAAAATTAATTTCTGTTGTCAAAACAAATAGAGTGTTTTTAAGAAACAATATCTATCAAAAGATTAGCACTTGTTTATGCCCAATTTCAAAGTGAAATTAACTCCAATTACCAACATTGTATTAAATTGTAAAATAATAATCTAATTAGACATTAAAATCAATTAAAAAGATAATCTAACCATATAAATAAATTAGATCAAAAGACAATACTGAATTAAAATACATTATTATTCACTATTCATCGAAAAATGAATTTTATCAGAAAAATACCAAAAATTTACACAAAGTAAATTTTGATGTCCGATTCTAAAAAAGAATGTTATTTTGTCAAATAGAACATATAAAAGTGGGAAATTCTACATTTAAGGAGGTTTGTCCATCAAAAGTTGGTAAATTGACCTTTTAATGAATATTAGAGTATTTATGCTTAAAATCATTTTCTTTCCTTATTTTAAGCCTCTTACTTTTATTGGATAAATGTAAAAACATTTAACAAACATGTATAATCATAATTTATTTTTTATGTTCATTTACTCCAATACAACGTCTAGGCATTAACTACCATTTAAAATAATAATATTATATTATTTGTGTGCAACACATGATTTCAATGAACCTCATTGCTGTATATTGGGTACGCCATTGAACATGGAATCCCCTTTAAATTAAAATTAATATTTAATTCAAAAATATTAATAAATATAAAAAATGTCATGTTCTTTATTTAACTGGGATGTTACATCCTTACCCCCTTTTGGGAATTGTGTCCCCACAATTTTAAAACTGGGCTTGGAAACTTCATTAAAAGTCCCACATCGGAAAAGAGTCAGTAAAACTATCACTTTATGAGAAATAAATATAAGTACAAACGTCACTCAAGGAATCCCATAATAGGATTACATGTAGAAAAACATGGATATGAAAGAGAGAACAAACATTCATGTTCTGATGGAGAGTGATAAAATACATGATTAGGAGAAAGTTAACCACCAGAAAATCACAAACATGTGATAGGTTAAACAATCATTGATTACCTAGTAGGAAAATTAAACATAAAAAGTTTTTTTAAGTAACTTTTCATACATTTGTGGAATTTATTTATGATCTTAACTAAAAACATAAGGAAACATACTTACTTGTCATGTAGACTTTCATCCTTTCATAAATTTCAACAACAAACACATATTTTCTCCAAACGATGAGTATTAAAACTGACTTGGTCAAATTAAAAGCACTAGAATCAACTTCTAGAGCCTCACATAATCCACAAAAAATGAAATATGTAATTCCCCTATCATTAGACATCAACCAAAAAAAACAATTAGTACAAGATAAAATAATCCCCAAAAATGAGAATCTTTTACATAATAAAAAACTACTCTTAATATCTAAAATTTTCTAAAAATACACAAAGTTCAACAAACACCATTCAATAATCAATTGTCCATAAATTATTCAAATTTACACAAACTATGATTGAACCCTAAAATTGTAAAATCATTTTATCACATAGTCTTCCACAAAAATATTAACATTTATCTCAAAAAACATCGACTACTCTTAAAGCCTCATACTGAAGTGTAATTAACCAAATCACATATTCTCTATGATAGGATAATCATTTCCATAGATAACTGAAAATAAACTTATTCTTGATTCATAAAATCATCTAACTAAAAAAATTTGTCATACTAACCAGGGACATTATGTAGTCCAGTGGTAGGCGATAAATCCCAGTTGCACATTGGTTGTGTGTTTAATTCCTAGAGCTTTGCCTGACATGACGGGTTGTCATACAGTATGCGTGTTTCCTTTTTTCAAAAACTATATAATTTTTTAACATTCCTAAAATGAGATAAATTCATCAAAAAATAACCATAACATATTTTAACAACAAAGGTTATGGAATAACATTAATTTTTCTTCCCAAAAAGTATTAACCTGTAATTTCCTCAAATTCATGGATCATATAAACCCAAATGCTTATTTATAATTATAACTACAAAAAAAAATACAATCATTCCTTTAATAAAATTTTAATATATCAAACTTCAGGGTTACACATAATATAAAGACTCTTATAATGTAATCATATCATCAAAAGAGCCATAATACTTTTAAGAATTACATCATCCTAAAATCTACCATAACACTTGAATCCATTATATGTTGACTTCCTACTCAGTCAAGGTTCTTCATGATCCATTAACCATTTATTTCCATCTTATTCTGAAATAAATTTTTTCCAACAAACAAAATCTAGAATCATATCCTAAGAATCAATAATTTCACAACATATGTTGAGAAATAATCCATACATTTCATTAGTTATTGTCAGTTTTTTCATCCTCAATCCGAATGGAATTAGGTATTAGTAAACATATATTTGTATGATCCTAGTGATCCCATTACCAAAACTTCTTCCTAGGACATCTGTTTGTATAATGACCACACACACCACATTTAAAACATTCAATTGATCCCTCAAACTGAACATTTTCCCATTCCAAGAGTGAACTTGATGCTTTCTTTTTTCATGAAAGGTTCTTACTTTATGACCCTCACTTCCACATCTATATCATCTTCCCATCCATTTGAAACATTTTCCTATTTGTTTCTTTCCACATTCATGACACATAGGTTTTTGAATATAATTACTATAACACCCCACAATTTTATGAGATATATCATTTTTAATTTCTTTCATATCTTCTGTTGTACTCTACATCATGATTATCTTGCACTATACACAACACCATATTTTCTTGCAGTATATGTAACATTAATATTGGATTGTGTTACACACAATTTCATGTTCGTTTTATAGATGTTATTCTACGAAACATTGAGTGTATATATATAAATATATTCAATGTATAAATGAAATATTGCCTGGATTTTATTATACGAAACCACAAAAGAATCTCGCACTACACGCAACCCTGACTTGGCTTGCATTACATGCAATCACGACCTTCCATGAAGGTGTGTGTTTTACGCAATACCATGTTTCACTAAACAACGATATGTAATTAAAATATTATATAAACTAGTCGTTATAAATAGTAGTACCCACTTTTTGATATTTTATAAATTTTATCTTTAAAAATGGAAATCATTTTTGAATATGGAATATCGAAATTATCCTATGGCAAATTTTTTGTATTTTTTTGAAAACATTTAATTTATGATGAATAGTGAAAACAATAGGTCACTATTTAAAAACAAACTTTTTATTTAAATAATTATTGATTATATTTAAATTTATTTTAGGTTAAAATTGATACATAATACCTATATAAGTTAATGGTAATTAATTGGAGACATTTTATAATAATTTTAGATATATAAAAATTGTATTGAACTTTTCACCGTCTTTTACCCACCTCTTATGAGAATTTGAAAATCTACATAAAACATAATTTTAACACATCTGTGAGTGGAATTTCAAAAACCCAAGATACACGGTTAATATCAAGGAGTAAAATGTTTTTCAATAAGATAAAAATAATTTTTTGTGAGTAGTAACTTTTTTCTTTTATTTACCACTGTTAACATTATATAATGTAATTAAGGGTATAAATGATATTATTATTATTACCCTAACACATGTCCTAATTCTATTGGATAAGTGTAATTCGATCAAAAACAACCCTAGTAATAAAATATTATCTTTTAGGTCCACTTGTATTAGATTAGGACACTTATTATTATTTTATTTAAAGAAGAGTTAAAATAGTTAAATTCAATGTTTAATAACTAAAATATTTTTAATATAGGTTTATACATAAGAAAAAAAATACTATAAATATTCATTATAAAGATCAAAATATTTCCTACATAATGGTATTTTTTTTATAATTTTTGGATATTAAATAATTTAATTTATGACACAATGATGATGCAGGAATTACCATATTAATGAAATATTAACAAAATTGATGTTATAAATACACAAATAAATGTAATTTGAGACTTTTAATGAATTAAAAAAAAATTATAGGTTAATATGTCATGTTATTATTGATTAAATTAGATTTTTACGAACAAATCATGATGTTATGATTTTCAAAAAAATCAATTACCAAATAGTTTCAAAATTGACATAAAATAGTTTTTAAAACAAATATTATATTATTAATTGTTATTATATTTCTAAAAAACATAGGTTCAGAAAAATTACTTATATAAGGTTATATATATTAATAATTAACCACTTGGGGATCGTTTTTCTTGTTATAGTATGTTTATTAACCATATAGTGTAAGAAAACAAGAAGACAAGGTAAAAGATAAATTATTTAACTTAGAGTTAAATCTAAATGATAAGGATAAAAAAGTAAAATAAACATGTCTAAAATCTATTGGATGAGAATATTTAGACCCATACCCATCTTATATTAAAATTAAATCAATTTGGAGCTATTAGAAACCGAATCTGACTTTATAATAAAATAATATTTTATGTTTTTCCTATGGTGCCCCTCTCCTCCCTTATAAAAGGGAACCTCCTCCCTCTCCTCATCACACCACATTGAGCCTTCAATCTCAGACACCCCCTGAAAATTTCTCTTCTACACTTCCCTAGTAACATCCTTGAGGTCCTGGTATTTTTCAACGACCATCTTTAGTGCCCTAAGAGAAGGTTAAGAAGAGGCGCTTCAAAGAAGAGGTAATGTCTGTTACCGAATCATTCAAATTTACTTCTTCTTATACTTCCTCTTATTTATTTGTTTTATTATGAAGTAATAACATTAGTATCACTAATATACTTATATTTTATTATAAATATGAAACAACCCTATTTCACCTTCTATCCATCCTACGGAAAATGAATTTACAGCACGTGCGTACTTACGGAATATCATCTCCACGCCATGGTGTAATCTGTTTTCCACCACCACCTTAATTGGATGGTTATAAGGGTGTAAATAATAACTATATATGATTATTGAAAATTGATATTTATTCTGAAATAGTATACATACACTTCAATACAATTCCATGATCATGGGAATGATATCATCGCTCGTGCGTACGTACGGCCTACCGTCTCCACGATGTGATGTGACTCGTTCTACATGATCTTCAATGAATAATGATTATATAAATGAATTTAATGAATAAATATGATATATGTTACACTAATACAATTCTGTAAATGAGGTATCTATAACATAAAAATAAGAATATGTATTAATTCGACAAGACATGCATAAGAACATAAAGCAATGAACACCCGAATATAAAGTAGCAATAAAATATTACCAATAAAAAGATATATATATATGACCATTTATGATATAATATCAATTAATATTATTCTGTAATAATTCAATGACATTATTTAAATCATTATATAGGTGGTTCAGACACGTATGAAGCATATCGGACCTAAGGTAAGGGAAAATCTCGCAATCTCATTTTTATCCGAGATTGTTTATACTTCAGAATTTACTGGTGAATATTTATCATCCACATCCATGTTTCCTCAACATGAAATATTATTTCTATCATCCTATTATTGTTTAAATCAAATTTTACCCATTGTTGATTTTTCTAGTAAAAGATATGAAAGGAATATTTTGTCGTTTTCATAAAAAGATACTTTTTGACTTTTTCGGCCAAAGAACTAAAATAATGTTATATTAACTTATACGGCATGAACAAATTTTTACGATTTAATAACACCTTATTTTCATGAATCTTAATCTAAAAGATTCCATGACTATTTTCAACAAAATCATTTTCTTTTAAAATTTCATGATTTTTTTTGAAAAGAAAATGATTTTGAATAAGAAAGGATACATTACTCAAGAATTCATTTCAAGTGTTTTATCAAAACCAATTTCCATCTAAGATGACATTATTTCATATGTGTAGGTTTCAAGTATAATGTCTCTATGATTTACATGGTTTCACTATTCTTATGATGAAATAATATCCATTTGTTTTATATGGATTATGTTATGATGGGATAATGTTTATGAAACCCATTTTATTCTTTGCGTAATGATGAATGATTTATGTTTATGTAATGGAACACGAAAGAACGATTTAATTATGACATGTTTGGGACCTATATATCCCTCCAATTCATTGGTTAAAGATTTATATCTCATGAGATAGACATGTCTTGAATAGTAAGTTAATCTGGTTTAGTGATACAGGACTAGAACGAGGAGTGAACTCGATTCAGAAAGGGACTTTGTCCACTAAGATTGTCTTTGCAGCAATGCCTTGGCTACTATGGAAATCATATCATGTTCTTAATTGTTTCCACAATTACATGATTTATTCCATTCTATTTTATAATGATTGATGATCCATTATGATCTATTCCTTACATACTTCCATGTTTTATGACATTTCTCATGATTTTGATTTTTTAATATTATGTTCATGTTTTGAAGTTCAAATGTATATGGTTTCTTTTATTTTCTCCATGATTAACTTGACTGAGAATTTGTGCTCACCCTTTATATGTTTTCTTTTCCCCAGGATATAAAAAATGTTATTAGGTAAGAAAAAAGGGGGAAGATCTTTGTGGGAGATGTTGAAGATCTTTCACAATGATTAGAAGATTATGTTCCAAGTTTCTAAAGACACTAAACTATTATGGTCCTTTGGTGTCTGTTTTTTTTATTTATTAAGTATTCTGCAAAAGTAATGTAATGTCTTTTTACATCAAGATTTGGGTCTCTACGGCTGGTATCTGAGTAAAGGTTTAGTCAACCTTTGGAATCAAGGATGCGAATACTGTAGTGAAATCCGTAGAGATATTTCTAAGGTATGTCTTGGGATGTCTCTAAGGTTATTTATAAGTATAAATTATAGTCCTAGAATTATGGTAACAACCTTATAATTAACCCTAAGATGTTATATATTGAATCTACTCCACCTTTATTATGTTTTTCCCTAGAATGATATTTTCCTCTCACACTATTCTTTTTGGGTTTTAGACAATGGAGAGAACCTGAAGGAACCGTGTTGATCAATGTAATGGACAATGCAATTATTGTCCTCCTGAACAAACCAATGTTATGGGAGATGGAGTGAAAAATCTTATTGATATACTTACACAAGCTATTAATCATTCTGGACTTCCAAATGAGTAGATAAGGGAAAAATATTATATTGAGTCCTTCATGAGGCAACGTCCACCTTCTTTTAGTGGGTCTTCTGATCCACTTGTTGCTGAAAAATGGATCAGTACCATTGAAAAGATATTTTCCATACTTCGATGTTCGGAACATGAAAAAGTAATTCTGTATATTTACTGTTTAGAAGGTGAAGCAGATCAATGTTGGACTCTAATTAATAATACGAGGCCCTGAGATGAAATTGAATCCATGGAATGGGATGAGTTCATGAACTTATTTTTCAATAAGTTCTTGCATCGTATTCTTCGAAAAATGATCGAAAATGATTTCCTTGAACTTAAGAAAAATGATGATGAATCTTTTTGTATATACAAAGAAAATTTTACAAGCCTTGGAAGGTATGCATCTGGATTTATCATCCAACCTGAAAGTAATGTTGATCGATTCTTCAGTGGCTTAAAACTAAGTCTTCGAAGGGTATTATCTATAAGACACTTCAGTAGCTATGAAGAAATTGTGTGTTATGCTATCAAGGTAGAAGTGGAAGTTGGTGTTACACATCCATCTCATTGTTTTGACAAGAAATGAAAGATGGAGTTCAAGGATAAATCTCAGAATAATAGTGAAAAGAAGATGAATGTTTCTTTATGCTCAAAGTGTGCCAAGAAGCATGGTCGATATTGTCTAAAAGGGACTAGAAAATGTTTTGAGTGTGGAAAAGATGGTCATAGAGAAGGTGAGTGTTGAAGTAATGGAAAAAGGGTTCCTAATGATGTGAATAAAGAAAATACTACATAGAATGCACCACTCTCACATCAATGCTTCAAGTGTAAGAAAATGGGCCATTATGCTAAACAGTGCCCTAATCCCAGGGTTAATGATGATCAACGTGAGCAACCTCTTAAGGAAAATGATAAAGGGAAGTCACATGATATCACTCTTTGTGATGTTGAGTATGACAATGATGTTGTGTAAAGATTAAGTGTTTATGTAATGGGATTTCAAAATAGTATCATGGAATCTCATTTATGGCATCGTGGAATTTTGGAATATCTATGTAGTGGTTTTCAATAATTTAATGGTATCGGTAACCATGAAAAGTGATTGAAATATTTTTGGAAAGAAGATGATAAATGCATAATGAAGAGATAAAGAAAAAATGAAATGAGCTCATGACTAATATAAGGACAAAGTTATATCATGGTTTGAGTATATATAAATTTTGGGATTTTGGTATGTGTAAAGAGTTAACTTTTTACCGCATTCATGTTTTCTCTAATGTTCAATGGGTATTCATTTTTCAACAGAATACATGATTAAGGTATTCACATATTTCGAATGTGACCAACAAGATATATCTTATGATATATGGGAGGTAAATGATGGTATTCACATGCTTTGTAGATAACCCTTCTAGTAATCGTTTTCTTTATACTATGAGCTTAGACCTCAGTATTTTGGATAAGCCTAAAGATTGGAATGAATTAATTTATACATAAGATAGTATTGTTTATGGCTAGAATTTTTTGATATTATTGATGTAATGATATAATTATTTAGTTTTAGAAAAAGGACAACCTGCAAGACTGGCGACAACCCATTTCTTCAGACAAGGCTGTGGGAATCGAACCCACAACCAAAGTGTGACATGCCTTTATCTCCTACCACTGGCCTACAAGAAGTCCCTGGCTAGTAGAAATGATTTTTATTATATTAAGAGGTATGATAGATGAAGTATATGTCCATTTTTGAACCATATACGATTAATATCACTATAGATGGACTTATGTATTTTTGATAACTTTTTATATCCTTTTGTTTGTGACAGATTGAATGACCCATAATTCTATCACATGATCTGTTAATACATCACGAATGACAAATTTAACTTCATTTCTTTAAGAGAAAAAGTGGAAATTGTCCAATGAAAGACCAACGGTGAGATTGTACCAAAATCAAGAAAGTATATCTCCTAATTCCAATTTCTTCAACTTTAGGGAAATGATCATGAAATCCAAAAATGCTGTCCTAGTGCCCTTATATCTGATGAATTATATGGTACCTTAGATCATCAAATATTTATGGCTTTGTGATTGTTGGCTTTTTCATAGCCATTTCCTCTACCACTCTTCATCAGAAGTTGATGTTTATATTTCTCTTCCATATTCATATTTTCACCTATATTGTCCTATTTGGAAACCCAGTGATGAGTTACTTTGGGTGACTGTTATGATTCTAACTTCCTTTTTTTTAAATGAAGTTTTAGTATTCCTTTTTACGATGTGGGTTTCTATGAAAGAAACATTCATGTAGTAAACCATTTATAACCCTGATGAATTTTGAGGGCGAAATTCCTTTTTAAGGGGGTAGAATGTAACACCACAAGATTTTATATGACATATCCTTTTTAATTTTCTTCATATCTTCTATTGTATGCCACACCATGAATATCTTGCACTATAGGAAACACCGTATTAGCTTGCAGTATACGCAACACTATTCTTGGATCATGTTACACACAATTTCAAGTTCATTTGAAAGAAGTTATTCTACACAACATTGAGTGTATATATATTAATATATTCAATTAATAAATGAAATATGGATGGATTCTATTATATGAAACAACAAAATAATCTTGCACTATACACAACCCTGACTTGGCTTGCATTACACACAATCACGACCTTCCATGATAGCATGTGTTGTACGCAATACCATGTTTCACTAAACAACAATATGTAATTAAAATGTTATATAAACTAGTTTTTATGAATAGTAGTACACCCTTTTCAAAATTTTAGAAATTTTATATTTCAAAATGGACTTCATTTTTGGATTTGGAATATCGAAATTATCCTAGGGTAAATTTTTGGTATTTTTCTAAAAACGTTCAATTATTGAGGAATAATGAAAACAGTGGGTTACTATTTAAAAACCGACTTTTTATTTAAATAATTATTATTTTAATTTAAATTTATTTTAGGTAAAAATTGTTAAATAATACGTATATAAGTTCAATTTAATTCGGTCGAGTCATTTTATAATACTTTTAGATATATAAAAATTTTATTGAACTTTTCACTCTCTTTTACCCACCTCCTAAGAGAATTTGAAAATCTACATAAAACATAATTTTATCGCTTCTTTGAGTGTAATTTTAAAAATCTGAGAGACATGGTTAATATCAAGGAGTAAAATGTGGTTCAATAAGATAAAAATAATTTTTGGTGAATCATAACTTTTTACTTTTATTTAACACGATTAAAAGTAAATAGGGTAATTAAGGGTAAAAATGATATTATTATTACCCTAAAACATGTCATAATTCTATTTGATAAGTGTAATTCGCCCAAAAAAATCCTTATAAATAAAATATTACCCTTTAGGTCCACTTGGATTAGATTAGAACACTTATTATTCTTTTATTTAAAGAAGAGTTAAAATAGTTAAAATCAAAGTTTAATAACTAAAGCATTTTAAATATAGAGTTATTCATAATATAAATTCTACTATAAATATTAATTAGAAAGATTAAAAGTTTTCCTATAGAATGGTATTTTATTTATAAATTTTATCCTTTAAATAATTTAATTTATGACATAATGATGATGCGGGAATTACCATATTATTGAAATATTAACATAGTTGATGTTATAAATACCCATATAAATGTAATTTGAGACTTTTTATAAATTAAACTAATTTAATATGTTAGTATTACATGTTTTTATTGATTCAATTAATGTTTTTCGAACTAATCCGGTTGTTATGATTTTCACAATAATCAATTACCAAATAGTGTCAAAATTGACATAAAATGGTTTTTAAAACTAATATTATGTTATTAATTGTTATTATACTCCTAAAAATCTATGGTTTGAACAAATGTCTTAGATAAGGTTATATATATTAAAAATTAACCACCTGGGGTTCGTTTGTCTTGTTATAGTATGTTTGTTAACCATATAGTGTAAGAAAACAAGAAGTCAAGGTAAAAGTTAAATTATTTAACTTAGAGTTAAATCTAAATAATAATGATAAAATATTAACCTAAACTTGTCTAAAACCTATTGGTTGAGATTTTTTCTACCCATCCCCACCTTATATTCAAAATAAATCAATTTAGAGCTATTAAAATCCGAATATTACATTATAATAAAATAATATTATAAGTTTTTCCTATGGTGCCCCTCTCCTCCGTTATAAAAGGGCACCTCCTCCCTCTCCTCCTCACACCACTCTGATCCTTCTAGCTTGGCCAAACCCTAGAAATTTCTCTTCTACACTTCCCTAGAAACATCATATAGGTCCTGGTATTCTTCAAATAACACCTTTAGTTCCCTAATATGAGGTTAAGAAGAGGCGCTTCAAAGAAGAGGTAATGTCTGTTACTGATTTTTTCAAATTAATTTCTTCTTCTACTTACTCTTCATTAGTTATTTCATTATTAAGTAACAAAATAATTATCACTCATATAATTTTATGTTATTATAAATATGAAACCACTCTATTTCACCTTCTATCCATCCTACGGACAATGAAATCACCATGCGTGTGTACGTACGGAATACCGTCTCCACGCCGTGGTGTAATCTGTTTTCCACCACCACCATACATGGATGGTTATAATTGTGTCAAGAATAACTATATATGATTATTGTAAATTGATATTGATTCTGAAATAGTATTCATACACTTCAATATAATTCCACGACCATTGGAATGATATCATCGCTCGTGCTTACGTACGACATACCTTCTCCACAATGTGGTACGACTCGTTTTACATGATCTTCGTTGAATAATGATTATATAAATGAATTGAACGAATAAATATTATATATGTTACAATAAAACCATTCTAGAAATGAGGTATCTATTACCTAAAAAGAAGAATATTAATTCATTCGACAAGACATGAATAAGAACATAAAGCAATGAAGAACCAAATAACAAGTAACAATCAAATATTACCAATAAGAAGATAAAAATATGACCACGTATGATATCATAACAATGAATATGATTATTTAATAATTCAATGACATTATTTAAAGCATTGTACATGAGTTTCGGATACGTACGAGGCATATCGGACCTAAGGTAAGGGAAAATCTCAAAATCTCATTTTTATCCAAGATTGTTTATACTTCAGAATTTACTGGGGAATATTTATCATCCACATACAAGTTTTCTCAATATGTAATATTATTTCTATCCTCCTAAAGTTTTTTAAATCCAATTTTATCCATTGGTGAGTTTTTTAGTAAAAGATATGAAAGGAATCTTTTGTCGTTTTCAGTAAAAGATACTTTTTGACTTTTTCGGCTAAAGTACGAGAAGAATGTTTATTTAACTTTTACGACATGAACAGAATTTTACGATTTTATAAATACTTATTTTAATGATTCATAATATACAATATTTCATTACTATTTTCAAAAAAAATCCTTTTCTTTTAAAATTTCTTTGCATTTTGTGAAAAGAAAATTATTTTGATTAAGAAATGATACTTTCCCCAAGAATTCATTTCAAGTGTTTTATCAAAGCCATTTTCCATCTAAGATGACATTATTTCATATGTGTATGTTTCAAATATAATGTATCTATGATTTACATGGTTTCAATTTTCTTATGATGAAATGATATCCATTTGTTTTATATGGATTATGTTATGAAGGGATAATGTTTATGAAACCCATTTTATTCTTTGAGTTATGGTGAATGATTTATGTTTATGTTGTGTCACATGTAAGAATTATTTCATTATGATATGGGTTAGACTTATATCTCCCTCCAATGCAATGGTTAAAGATTTATATCTCATGAGATAGACATGGCTAGACCGGTATGTTAATCTGGTTAGTGATACAAGACCGGAATGAGGAGTGAACTCGATTCAGAAAGGGACTTTGTCCACTATGATGGTCTTGGCAGAAATGCCTTGGATACTATGGAAATAATATCATGTGATTAATGGTTTACACAATTTCATGCTTTATTCCCATTCTATTTTATCATGATTGATGATCCATTATGATCTATGCATTACGTACTGCCATGTTTTTTTTCATTTCTCCAGATATTGATGTTTAAATATTATATTCATGTTTTGAAGTTCAAATGTATATGGTTTGTTTAATTTTCTCCATGTTAACCTTATCGAGCATTTGAGCTCACCCTTTATATGTTTTATTTTCCCCAGGATATAATGAAAGGTTTTAGGTAAGAAAAAAAGGTGAAGATCTTTATGGGAGATTTTGGAGATCTTTCACCAAGATTAGATGATTATGTTCTAAGTTTCCAAAGACAATAAACGGTTACGGTTCTTTGGTGTGTGTTTTTGTTATGTATTATGTACTCTGAAAATGTAATGTAATTACATTGTACATCAAGCTTTGGGTCTCTACACATACCATTATTATTATTACATGAACTTCAATGGGGATTTTTTTCTCGCATGTACGATGACTTATAAAAATCACCAAAGATTATGTGGGAAAACATGACTCTATATAGTTTCTTGTGAATAACCAGAAGAGTTCTCATTTAAGATCCCATTTAATTCATTTTCTCATTTAAAAAACCATCACAGTATTCTTCACATCCACTTTTACTTTGGAGCCTGCTAGATCCATCCATTTACTAAAACCAAATATGTTAGTGTGAGTATATTAGTAAAATCATCATATAATATCTTATGAGGAGGGTAAATACTAAGATATACTTATTCATGTAATCTTAAAGTCATTAACATTATCTAAAATAACTATGACTTTGTCTAAAATCCTATCCATTATTGTAATGTGACATATTCCTAAATAACACACTAAACACTAATGTTATCTAAACTGACCTCTAATACAAACTATAAGGACCCAACATTAAATATTACATAATCATTAATTTTTTCAAGAATTCACAATGATGATCTTTTTAGGTTATGAGTTTA
Source organism: Viscum album (assembly GCA_963277665.1). NCBI lineage: Eukaryota > Viridiplantae > Streptophyta > Magnoliopsida > Santalales > Viscaceae > Viscum > Viscum album. The sequence goes on from OY728150.1 coordinate 1,660,721,144, forward strand.
GAAAATTAGGCCATAACTATTACATAACAACATGAATATTACATGTTGACACTACTACTCACTATCCATTTTTCATAAAATAAAAACTCTTAAAAAATGTCTAGTTATATGTTTTATATAGCATGACTTTTCCTTGATCTCATCCTTGACCTCTTCGTCTTTATGTCCTATAAAAAGAATTTCAAAACATGGGATATGCATAAAAAACTTAGTAAGGGTTTTAAAATAAAGAAAAGAAACATTATCCCATCAATAAATACAAATCATTGAAACCATACTATTAAATCATAACATACCTTATGAAATCATAATATTTATGAATAACACTCACAAATCATAAATCATTAAGGTAACTTATGGAATTCATAACATACATACATTTTTTCTATCTTAGTTACATAGGGAGTCATATTTGGAATACTCATCATATTATATTCCTTAAATCTCTTAGAAAAAACCTTAACTTTTACCTCTATCGCGTTACCGAATGCATTAGAGAGCTATCTCAGGCTCACCCGCCCTAGGTTTATCACGGAACCACCCGTATAAATAAAAAATGACCAATAATCATAACATAATAATAACACATTACAAAAACATAATTGAATGATAAAAATTTGAAAAGACCCATAATTTTCAGGAAAATTTTTATTTTAATTAAATGGGAATTTTATGAGTCTGCGAAAATTGATTGCATGTGATTTTGAGGCCCAGAGTGCCTAAAATGAATTTCTGAACTTTTTGTCAGGTACGTTCTGTAAACTTGCGAGTGAGTTTTTCTAACTTTTTAACTGCTGCTCTGAATTGAAATATGAGGGAACCGTTGAAATCACAGCGCCGGTATTCACATAAAGAGACATTTACCTCGATAGCAGTTGGTCAAGGGTGGATGTTAGTTTTTGGGTTTTTTCTTGAATGAATAGAATAAAAATTAAATTGTATAGCTTTTTATTTTTATTTTATTTATTAAAACCTCCAAGTTGATGTTGAGAAGTGGGGACTACCAGACCTTAACCTCCCATGAGATTTTATGGTGGGGTAGACCACACGAGCATAACCTCCCATGAGCAGTTATGGAGGAGGGGACCACCCGAGGCATAAACCTCTTCAACTCCCTCATTAATGTGGAGGACCCTTTTGAGCTTCGTCCACATTAAATTATGCCAACCCTACCCTTTAATTAATTGAAAAAAAAATTAATTAATTAATTAAAATATTTGAATGTATGCCATAAAACATAATAGAAAACATAATCTATTGTTTTGGGATACAAATTCATTTTGGTGGAATTTGGGGGAGGAGGAACTTGGGAAAAATTTCTCCAATAGAGAATGATCCTCTGATGAAGAACCCCGACTTCGATGTTTATCCTCGGGACATCCTCCTGCGTGGGACATCTTCATTTAATGATCGTCTTTCCATCCGCAACATCTTCCTCTCCTCTCTCTCGATCTCTGTCAATGAACAACCTGAGGTTAGTGTTTATTTAAATTGATTTTATATCCCCATGATCTTCGCTTCAAAAACAATGAACACAGATCAACTCTCTAATTTAGATTAATCCTTGAATGTTTTTCCTTTGCGGGATTGGGAATGATTAAATGGCCGAAGAATGAAGGGAGGGTGTTTGAATTGTTTTCCCTTACTCATTATTAGTATTCTTTTGATTTAAGTATAATAGCCGCTTCCTACTGCTATAACGTAGAGAGTGCGAGCCAAGCTATCCTGGCATGTCCTCTCCATAATTCATGTGTTGAATTGTGTGTTCTTTCCCATGGATGAAGACGATGAAGGGGATGAAGGCAATGAAACCACTTCTGATGGCCTCCGTCGCTCCGTGTCACCCCAGGCTGAACCACTCTCGTCGCACCACCCAGGGTCATACCGCCCTCGTTGCACCCCTTCGAGATACCGAGCTGTCGTCTTTGTCCGCCGATCCGCCACCGCCGGACCACCATCCTATGGCCGCACCGCTGGCCCATGGCCGGACCAACATCCCACGATCGAACCGCCGCCCTACGGCTGGTCCACCGACCCACGGCTGGACCACCAACACGAGGCTGGACCACTGACACAAGGATGGTCCGCACCCTCACTGCCAGTCCGCGCCCTCATGGCTATTCTATGACCTAGAGGTCGCTCTGTGCCCTCGCGGCTGGTCAGATGCCCCCACGGCCGGTCCGCACCCCCACGGCCCGTCTGCTGCCATCGTGGCCGGTCCGCGCCCTCGCGGTACCCCTCTGCTGAGCCGCCCTAGCGGCACCCTCATGGCCCCCGTAGGTCTGGCCGCAATGCGGGCTGGGTCAGGCTGGGTCTATCCGACAGGGTTGGACCAGACCGAGGCCCACTACGACCTAGTTAATTTTTGTTGCCAAAACTTTTTCACACGAACGGTCAGTGGTACTGGAAAACTTGGAGCGAGATGGTCCCTTTGAGTGATACCCCACTGTGTTTTTGGTTAATATGAGGAATGGTCAGGTTGGATCGAGCACGAATCCAACCGGGTCCTAGGGACTAAAAGGCTAATATCTCACAGACCGGGTGCCCGATTGACGTGATGTCTTCTGTGTTGAGACCCCTATGACGTGTCGGTCAATTGAGACACTTATTCATCGGACTTAATGGCAGTTGGAATATCGACCAGTAGCCTATGGAGTGGATCCTCATAAAGACGAGAAACCATAGTTGAGAGACCTAGTGGCTGGCTGAGACATGACGACTGTTGACCGTTTCAACTCTGAGTGACTCGACATGCCCAGTGGGGAGTTCCTTGGTTACGCGGCAGACCAACGGTGGGGAGAGCATTGGTGATGTGGCAGACCCATGGTACTCGACAGGTGGATTACCTCAGCAGGCCTTGAGGGGGAGCGCCTCTATGTGATGTTGTAGACCAACGGTGGGGAGCACCTCTGTGTGACGTGGTAGACCCACGATACTCGGAAGGACAAGTACCTCAACAATCCCAGATTATTGGAAAGCACCTATGTGTGACACGGTAGGCCCACTGTACTCGATAGAGGAGGAGATATACAGTTTTTGAAGTGTTCGACGTTGTGACTATGAATGTTACTTGATACAACCCCTAGAATAAATCTTGATGTGAGTTGAGTTTGTTCTTATGTGTTTTCCTCATGATTCAGATGAATTAAAAGATAACATAGGTCTATATATGGACTTATACCTAAGTGGGGTTATCTTTTGATTTCATACATTGTGTTTTATCCTTGTTGGATTTTTTGAGATCTAGAGTGTCTCGGGGTCCCTACTAAGTATGGTTATACTTAACCCTCCACGGGCTAAGCACACACCTTGTTGTGTTGGATGCAGATGAAGAACTGTATTAACTGAGGCCGAGAGTACTAGGACTAGTTGATACCTAGAGGTGGACCATACAACATGTCGGTAGTTAGAGGATATGGGTGGACGTGGAGTGCTGAGGAGGTGAACTATACCTACATTTCAGGTAGAAACCTTGAAGGACAACCAAGTAGCGGTCTCTTATTTTTCATCACTTGTATTGTCTCACAGTTTTACTTGTACTTTCCAGTTGGTATTTTATTCTTGCCTCTTTTTACATACTGCACTTACTCTGTTTATTGTTCAGTTTACTTATGTTCCTATCTTGCAGTGTTCTTAGTTACATGTGCTTTCAGGTTATAAAGGCAATGCCTTCCCAGTTTTATGGAATACGCCTTTGGTGCTAGTCGCCATCCCTTAGCCTATGGATGTAGGGCTTTAGGTTAGATACGGAACGGGCCCCGGGGGATGGGTTGTGACACATTTCCACATTCTAATAACAATATATCAAGTTAGTATATTGAAATAAACAATTCTTCATCAAAACATTTTCAAAACCATTTAAAACATTTAATAAAGTGATTTTTGAAATAAAAGTGTCCATTACCACTTTCAAAATCTTAAATAAGTTATCATTTACAAAAATTAATGTTCATATAAAAAAATTAAAACCATTTTTCAAACATAGACATTTATGAGAAATATTTAGATGAATAAATATTTAAAACATTTAAAATGATATTTTAGATAATGAGTTTTTAACAAAATGACATATGATTGAATACAAATAATTGATGAATAAAATTTAATTAGAACATTATAATATCATGAGAATAATGTTATTCAATATATAATATATCAAGGGGATGTATAAATGATATATAAGAGTTAATTGGTGCATAACAATATTAAAGTCTAAATGGAATGTAAATTGAGATGAAATCCCTTATAATGACCGTACCTTTAGATTAAGGAAAAATCAAAGACATATTTATGTGTGAAAAATAATAATACCCCCAATATATGTGGATATTAAGTGTAAAACAATTAGAGTTTATTCACACATATTCATAGCACAATATAATGAATAAGTATAATTTTAACATAAAGAATTGAAATTGTGTAAAAAAGTTCCCCTACAGAAATTCGACAACCTAACAGATTCACATTAAAACTAAAAAAAATGAATTCATGAGAGAGATAAAGGGTATATCATCACTTGGAAATAAAATATTCAGAAATATGGATATATAATAACATATCCCAACATATGATGATGTAAGTTAAAATACATAATAAAAAAAGAAGTCTTTTAAAAAGAATAGGGAGAACGATTCCCTTACCGATTTGGTAACTTATGAAACATACTCCCCATGAAAGAATGATCATACAATAAAGATATAAATACCCATAAATTAAATTATATTCCATAAGGAATAAAATACTAGGAAGTACATACACCACACAAATGGATATAGTGGAAAACAGAGCATGAATCTTACAGGAATAAAAAGTCTGATGAAAACCCCTTACCATGATATAATTCAATCGAGTAATATGACCAAAATTTAATTACCACAAAATTAATAACAGAATACCATGAATATAAATAGAATCATGATACTATATATCAAATGGCAGAACACAATACACTACATGAAATAAATAAGTGGCGAATAATGTAAATCTCATCGAATTAAAAGTGAGATAATAAATCCCTTACGTCGTGTCCGAATTGAATGGTTTGTTCCATGTTCTTCCTGAATAGTAAACTTATGTTAAATTATAATTGATTGAGAAAAACTTTTCACATTTAGTTTTTATTTTATATAACTTATTACCAAGTTATAAACAATATGTAATCATATAAGTTAATACTGGTTGTTTAGTCGATATTTGGTACTTGAGTAAAAAGTGAACACCATATAATTACAAGTAGTCCATGTGGTCAAGAGTCCATTATCTCCATAATTATATTAATGATTTAGATATCTTATAAATCATATATATACAGTATATATATGTATTTATAACAGTACATAACATTTGGAGATAACAAATTAATTACATCGTTCATAGAGACGGTAAGCCGTACGTACGTATGAAAGCTACTTTCATTTATATTTAGTATTTTAATTGAAGGAAAACTAAATAATACATAGATATATTATATTTACAATATAATATGATATTTAATTTCAATAAATTCATTTTTAATATATATCCCACATATGGTATGAATGATTCATATCACTTTGAGGCGGTGGTAGTCCGCACTTCCTCAAATGAAATTATCGCGTTTAAAATTAACAGAAACCATAAAGGTATAATATGAATTTTAAATACTGAAACATAAAAAAAACTTAATATTAATATTTATCATATATAAATAATGTTCCTAATAATGGCCACCATAAGAGGTGGTAGGAGATAATTGAACAATCATCATTTCGTGAGGTGTTAGTTTGCCACCCACAGAAACTATAAGTTCTTTACCCATTAGATTGAGGTGTGTGTAATTGTAGTTCGAATAATTCTCATAAAACATCATAGTATATTGATGATACATGTTTTATTATAAAATAAATGAATAAAAAGATATTAGGAGTTATAGATGTAAAATAATAGAAACGATGTTAGGAGAAGCTGTTATCTTTAATTTGGGTAACTTATTTTTGGTTTGAACCAAAAGGACTTCTTGATGTGCCTTATTGATAATTTAAGGATTATATGACTAGGATATTGATCTTGAGAGCTTATTTGGTCATGTATTGGACTTTACAAGGGGATTGAGAGGTGTGAGTAATCAGTTATAGGTGAGGGCTGTTTATAAGGAGAAGGAAGGGTTCTTTAGGAAAGTGTAGAAATATTATAGTATAATATAATGAATTTCGGTTTATAAAGGTCCAAAACACATTAAGGTCAAAGATAAGATGAATCATGGTCGAAATAGTTTCATAAAATATGAATTTGATAGGTTTTTGATGTTATTTTAATATTTATAATCTTATTTATTTAAATAATTTATTAATGAGGTAAATAATGCATCATTTTTTGTCATAAATAATTTAATTTATTTGATGTCTGAAAATTATAAAAAAATACCATGATGTATGAAATCTTTTTATCTTTAAAATTAATATTTATATTCAAAATGATAACATTTATAACATCATGAAAAAATTAATTTACTAAAATATATTTATTTGTGTCATTTTTGTCATTACATTAAATTAATTAATCTAAAATGTCATTATCACTCCAATGTTGCTCCATGGGATCCAAAAATAGACCCAAGGATGCCTATGGTCGGCCATGACTCATCCAATATTATTATAAAATTTTTTAAGGTAATTTTTTATTATTATAATTTTCTTATTTCCTTGAATTTCTTGATTTACCTTTAACCGCAGTAAATAAAAGTCTGAAGTTACTATTAACCAAAAATATTATTTTCATCTTATTGAACCAGATTTTACTTATTAATAACAACCATATATGTCAGATTTTTGAAATTCAATTAACATAAAAAGTAAAATTTCATTTAAATTAAAATGATTTTTTTAACTACTACTTAGTTGTTTTACTATTCTTCAAAAATTTATGATTTTTAGAAAATAAAAAAAATCAGCCTAAGATATATTTGATATTTGAAATTCAAAAATGATTTCTATTTTAAAAAATTAAAAAAATAGAATTTGCATTGATTAATTTATGATGAATTTCAATTTTCAAAATAAATAGTGTGTTTTGAAGAAACAATACCTATCAAAAGCTTGACACAAGTTTACGCCCAATTTCAAAGTGAAATTAAATCCAATGACCATCATTGGATAAAATGGTAAAATTATAATCTAATTACACATTAAACCAAATTAAAAACACATTATAACCATATAATTAAATTAGATTAAAATATTATTTTGAATTTAAATACAATATTTTTTACTATTCATCAAAAAAAGCATTTTATCTGGAAAAATACCAAATATTTACCCAAAGTAAATTTTGATTTCCTGATTCTAAAGAAGAATTTTAGTTATTCAAATAAAATATATAAAATTGACCAAAACTATAATTAAAGAAGGTTCTCCATCAAAAGGCTGTAAATTGACCTTTTAATAAATATTAGAGTATTTAGGCTTAAAAAAAATTCTTTTCTTATTTTATGCCTCTAACTATTATTTGATAAATCTAAAAAAATTAAACAAACATGTATAATCATATTTTAGTTAGTTATATTAATTCACTCCAATACAACATTTAGGCGTTAACTGCCATTTAAAATAATAAAATTATATTATTCGTGTGCAACATATGATTTCAATGAAACCCATTTTTTCATATCAAGTACACCATTGAACAAAGCATCCCCTTCAAAGTAATATTAATATTTTATTCTCAAATATTAATAAATATGAAAAATGTCATGTTCTTTATTTACATATGATTTTACAATAAAAATGAAATAAGATATAAAATTTTGGAATATAGATAAAATTATAACTTTGTAAACATATATACGTAGTAACATGATAACTCAATAAATTAAAGACGTGAAAAAATGCCCTTTTTAAGAAAAATTCACATGAAAATTAGGCCCACACATAAAATTATGGACATGAAAACTATGTCCATGAATAGAATTGTGAACGTGGAATCAAGTCCACACATAAAACATATACAATAGGAGTTACTCAGTTTTACCTAATGTATTGGAAGGTGATATTGGTCCCACCCATCAATTAATTAAAACCATACATATTTGTAGCACAAGAACATAAATCCTATCTGTACCCATAAAAAAATTAGTTTGAAAATCATTTCATCATAACATAACTCATTGAAGAGAATTATAATTAATTAACATCAATACATCATAAAAATAAATTATTTAGAGCATTAATAATAATAGTATCATAGGATAATGTCCAATGTAAAACATAATTAAAATTAAAAAACAATATCTTTGATTTAAAATAATTATGATTTATCACATGAAATAATTTTTTAGGAAAATATCTTTTCTATTTTGAAAACATTATCTTCTTAAAATACCAAAAACTATTAAAAAAAATTGAAAATAAAATTATAAGAATGTATTTAAACATATAATAAATAAGTCATCAAGAAAGAATAAAAATATTTCCATAATTTATAAGTTAAAAAACATTCCTTTCATAATTCATCTATAAATTTCAGAAAGTACCTCATTTGGAAAAGACAAAAATATTCTTATCAAAAAATTTATTAAAAATAAAAACATGGGTAAAAGTAACATTAAATATTCATATGATAATATTAAAAAAATTAAATCATTTTTAGAAAACATGGATGTGGGAGATAAATATTCCCTAATGGAGATTTAAAATTAAACAATCCCAAATGATGATGATATTGTAACATAAATACTCATAACACAATAATGAGGAGAATAGTATAACCCATGAAACAAATTTTTTTTATAGATATGAATGTTCCATAATATTATTTATAAGAACCATAAAATACAATCATGGTCAATATATACACCATGTTGAATAAATAAGTATCACATACGACATGTGTCCCACAAAAATAAAAGTGAGACATTAATCTCATACCTCTGGTCTTGACATCCATCGTATATGTTAAAACTTTCGATATAATTAATATAAGTTTATTATACATATTATACATAACCATATTTATATTTATATTTCCATATATTATTTACTAGAGACTTTATATTTTTCTCTTATCAACAATTCCATTTAAAATTAGTGTTTTCGGTAATAACCACATTGTTTTTCATACATGTTTTTACTTTTTATCCATCTCCCTCTTAAATAGATCATGCGTTAATCATATAAATAATTATAACAATGATATATATATATATTAATAATATATTTATTCATGGAGATTCATAGATGTTTTAGTAAGAAAATAAAATACATCATCATGAAGAAAGTAGGTTGCACGTACGCATGAACGTTATTTTCATTTTCTTATCATGTTAAAAGAATGAAAATCATATGATATTTTATCATTAAAATATAATTTTTATGTTATATAATAATATTCATAAAATTCATCCTTATTACCATCTATGAGAAATATTTATGAAAAATGTATCAAATCACCCACTGAAGATAGTAAGCCATACGTACTCATGAGTGACGTTATCATTTCTGAAATGTTAAAATATTTAAAAGGTAGATATGATATTATCATTAAATAATAATTATTATTTCTTAAAAATAAAAAATAATAATTAAATACATCATATTTCTCAGTCATAAAATATGGTGATGGAAAATGAATTGTATCACTATGCGGTGACGATGAGTCATACGTACACACGAGCAATAAATTCATTTTTCTTTGATGGGAAAGGGGTTCTATAATGGTGTATTCATAATAATGATAAATTTTTAGAATTTTGGGTATGATTTTGTTTTTATTTTATGAAATATATCTTTCATTTATAGGAGGTATAGAAGAGTATAAAAAAGATTGATCGATTAGAATGATTACCTCATCATTGAAATGGATCATTTAAATCTCCTCAAAAAGACTATATAGTCGGTCTTATGGGTGGTACAAAACCTCTAGAATGGGGATATGGGACGTGGAGAAGATAATATGGCAGAGTTTCTTAGATCTAGAAGAGTTAAAATGCGGAAATAATATGAGGATGGGGGTGTCTTTTACTAATGAATGTGAAGGGCACTTTTGAAATTTCTCACAAGAATAATTTAAAATAAATGAAATACTAATAAAAATACATCAGAAGACAATTTATTAGAATATAAGATTAGGTGATATTTTATTATCATAAATGAATAAATTTAGGACATTTTTTGGTGTCATTTTGGAACTTATCTTCTTTATTAACCCTTTATTTACCTTTTTATGTTTTAACTACATTAACAACTTTTTCGATATCAAAAGGCGAAGTGTTTTAATTTTCCTGTTTAAATAGAAACATAAATGGTAAAATTATGATATTTTAGAACTTAATTTTCCCCTTTGTACTTACTTATTATTTTTATTATATTTAACTAATTTATTTATATAGTATATTCATAAAATATCATTAGTTTCAATTTTCACATTATTCATTACATTGACATCAATAATGTAAGGTAAAATAAAAATAAATTATTTCAAACACCCCCAAAATGTCATTTTTACCTATAATTTTTTTATAACCTTAATTACGAAAAATTATATTTATTTTAATATTTCAAATATCATTTAGTTGTTTGTGTCATTTATTGAATAATTACTACATATCCATTATGTAATAATTCATGATAGTTAATTTTGTAAAAAAAATTAAAAATAAAATTTCGTGATGAGTAAAAAATGTTAATATTTCATAAGAATACATATATTCAATCATTTCATCGGTTTAATATGACATTAAAAATTTTATACTTATTTAATGAAAGATTCTCCCATTTTGTCACTATCTTTCATTTTAAAAATATCTAAGTCCTTTTCATGGACATGTTTCCATTAAAAATTTATGCTTGATATTTAGATGTCAAGGTTCGAATTAAATTTATAAAATTTTATTTGGAAAAATTTCAAGGTAGTTTTATAATTAATTTTACATTGTTTTTAAACTTAATTACATGATTCATCTTTAATTGTTCTAAAAAAATATAAAAACATACTATTCATATTGTCTAAAAATAAAAAGGTCCTAAATAATAAAATTATGAATTAAAATTTCAAATATAGAGTCCTTTTCACTTTTCGATTCACATAATTTTCACAAATTAATTAAAAATTATTCCCACAAATGAGATAAAACAATGTTTTTTAAATGTAAAAATGTTGAAAATTTGGAATTTTTTTATATCCAATTTAAATATTAAATTGATTACAACGACTCAAATTGGATTAAATGATATAAAATTTATATAAATATACTTTAAAACCTATAAAAAATAATTTTCAACACCCTATATTATATTTGATGAAAAAGTTGTTTGTAATTAAAATTCTGTAATTTTTCACTATTTATAAAAACATGAATCTCATTAGAAAATTACCAAAAAAATAATCCAAAGTAAATTTGATAACTAGATTTAAAATAACACATTTGTTTAAAAAATATTATAAAAGTTTTAGTAGGGTGATTTAATATAAGTCTTCATCAAAAGGCCAAAACAGCTTTTTAAAAAATTACAGTTTTTAAGTATAAAACATGATTTATTTTTATATCATGTCTAGAAAACGCATAATATAATTATTAATCATTATATTAAATTATTTATTTCTATTTAATTAATATAATACAGTAATATTTATTTTATTTTTTCAAAACAAACTTTTTAACATTTAAATTTTTTTTAGTAAAATATTTCATTTTTATTTCAAAAGGGATTTATATTAATTTGTAATTAATTGTCCAAAGAATTTTATATATGTTTAAAAACTAATTTAATAATATAGTTAATAATTTTCATACATTCAATCCTATCATCTATTTTATAATTGTTTTTTTAGTAATAAAAAACATAAAAATTTGTTTCGTATAAACTCTGTGTTTTGTGTAATGCAAGCTATGCCAATGTTACATTTAATATAAGACATCAAAGAAATAAAATTATCTAAAAAATATAACTCAAAAGAATCTATAGGTGTTACATTCTACCCTTTTAATTAGAATTCCACCCTTAAAGTTATTATGGGTTATCAAATGTTTAATTCTTAGTAGTTCCATACATAGAAACTCACATTATAAAAATGAATAATAAAACCCCCTCTAAAAATGGAATTTTAAAAAACATAATGGTTACATAAAGTAATTCATAAATATATTTCCACATATGATAACATATGTGGAAGGTGGAAACATGTACATATAATAAAAAAATAACCATCTTGATGGGATTGAGAGTGATAGTGAACATGGTACGGAAGAAGTTAACAAATACAAATCCATAACCCAAAAAGGCTTGAAAAAGTTCATTAATATCATAAAAAAAATAATAAACTTGAAATATTTTATTTTGATACTCCTTTTACTTAATTTAAAAATTTTAAAGAGAAGATATACTTACTTGATTTAAACAAAATCTCTCCATTTTTTGTTCCTTGAATAATTTCTACTTCATCTCTTATTCCAAGAAATGAAGGTGAATATTTCATTATAAAATTATTTGTAAATCTTGAGTTGTCACGAACTTCCCTCGGGGTCCGTGCCGTGACTACCCCAAGCCCGTCTTCCATAGGCCAGGGGCTGGAGACTTGCACCAAGGCGTAAATCCCAGAAAAAAGGGAAGGCATTGCCTTTGAAAAGTAAACAAACACCACAGAGTAAGCAAGTGGAAAAGTAAACACTAAGTAAAAACAGAGTACAACTGAAAGTGCGGAAAAGTAAATGGGCCAGTATACAAACCCAAACTGAAAGTAAAGTACAACTCGAAAGGGAAAACAACAACTGTAAAGTAAAAGCCGCTACACCGAGCTGTCCACTGGAAATCCCACCTGAAGGGTGGGTACAGATAGCTCCACTGCTCCTTGGGTCCCGTCGTCCGCTCCGAACACGTCTCGTCCAGTGGTCCACCTCCTAGTACCGTCTTGCTCAGCAAGCCTCAACTACGATCAACGATGTCCGTCGTCTGTAACCAACACAACGTAGTGCGGGCATAGCCCGTGCAGGGGTGAGTATAAGCTACTCAGTAGGGACCCCGAGACCCCTGAAGGTCTCCCAAAATCCACAAAGGATAAACCACAAAGGTGAGATACAATCATGAAGTAACAACCGACACTACTTAGGTATATGCCCATAAATATACCTAAGTCATGAATTCCAATACGCTCTAACCTCCGAGCCCAAGTACAACTCAGTCCACACAGGAAAGTATACGTATTCCACAGAGGAAAGCAAAACGAAATCCACACAGGATAGCACAATACAATCCACACAGGAAAGCAACAGGTTTCATCCCACACAGGTATACTTCTTCGGATGATGATAAAGATGATCACTGATCCATCTAAATCGTCAGACCCACGAAGGATCGATAGGTAACTAACCCCCGCAATGACCCACACAGGATCGGGCCCACACAGGACCTGTAGGCGCTGGTTCACACAGGACTGCTGAGCGCAGACCCACACAGGATCGGGCCCACACAGGACCTGTAGCACTGATCCACGTAGGATTGTTGAGTGCTGTAGTCGTCGTCGTCGAATCCACCAAGTATCTTTGTACTGTCATCGTCGCAGTCACAGTAGCAGTAGCAGTAGCAGTCGTAGCCAGCACTAGGGTTCCCGCACACAGCAGGCTCGTTCGGGAGGGTCCGCTCCACAAGCCGAGAGGCTGATAAATCAACTGTCACAAAGTCCAGAGTTGATGTATCCAAAAGTTCTGTATCGCCAATAGGAACTCAACGCAACAGACGGCGCGTCGATCAGACGCTCGGTCTAAGAGTTATTGGCCTTTTCGTCTTAGTGGCCCGGTTGGTTTTTAAGGGAAAACCAACCTGACCATACTCCACCTGCGTCCAAACCTCAAGTGGAGTAAGCGAAAAGATCCATCTCACTAAGAGAAACACAACAAAGCTGACGGCACGTCAATCGAACGTCCGTTGCTCAAGATATGAGCGTTTCCGCTCCGAGGCCCGGTTGGTTTCGTGTATGAACCAACCTGGATGCACTCAAAGTATTTCGAAACCTTGAGTGCGAGATACTGAAACGAACGTCTCGATCAAAGGATCGCATCGCCGCTGACGGCGCGTCGTTTGGAGATCTGTAGCCCATGTTATGGGCATTTGAATCCAAACCGCTTGGTAACGGGGGTTTCGGGCCCGGGCCGTCCCCGCCCGAGACCCCCCGGACGGCCCGAACCGGGTCCACCCGCAACAGACAGGGTCGACTCAGCCCGGCCCAGCCTGGCAAACCGGCCCGGTGCGCCGGTTCAGCGCAAGGCAGCGCACTGGGCGCGCTGCCAACTCGGCCGAAGGCCGAGCTTGCTGGAAACGGGGGGGGGGGGGGCGCCTGCCTCCCTTTGTGAAACCGGCCCCCCCTCATAATGGGGGGCCAATTAACCGCCCGGGGGAATTTAATTCCCCCAGTTTGCACCATCCCGTCCGGCCCGACCTGGCCAGCCGGCTCCTTCTCAACAGGACTGGCAAGGGCCGGTCCTCTTCCCTCTTCCGGCACCGGCAGCCCGGCTGGCCGCCGATCACCACGTTCCGCCGCGGCCCAGAACCGGCCGCGGCCTTCGTCGTCCGGCGCGGTGCGACGGCACCGCGCCCCTCCGCCGCGGCCCTGATCCGGCCGCAGCGCCTTTGGTTTCCTTCGACGCGGCACGACGGCGTCACGTTCATGATAAATCTTTCCACGGCGTGGCGCGACGGTGCCACGCAATAATTGTTGAATGATATCTGCGTGGTGAGACGGCACCACGCCATCACGTTTCATCCGCAAGAAACATTCAAGAACAAAGGAGGGGGGTTTGGCCGTGTTTGTGCGGTCCGCCCCCCCCCCCCCCCCCTCGTTAGACGATAGCACATAATCATTTATCCTCAAGATTTTCATGCTATAACCCAGAACGAGAATAAATAAATAAACAACAACAAAACCCTACCTTGGTTTCAAGAACGATGTTCGTCAACGACCCGCGGAAGACGAGCATCGCGGTGGTCGGCGTCACGAAAAAAGGATGTCGATGTCATGAAGCGAGGATTCGATGCTCTTTGACGGCGATTGCGTCGCGAGAAACCGTCGCGGAAGAGATAACGCGGAAGGAGACGTCGTCGGTGTCGCGGGTATGGCGTCGCGGAAGATGGTTCCCAAGAACGTGGCGTTCTTCGTCGATGTCTGAATGTTCTTCGCGTTCTTCGTCAAAGTTTGAAGAAGATGGAGAGAATTCTTCAAAACCTCTCAAGATGGATAAGGAGACCAACCAAAATAAAATAATCTAAGGCTTATTTTATTCACACAATTATCAACTTGAATTTCAAAGATTTGAAATTCAAACAACTCAACTCAATTAATTAACCAAGTTGTCAAGTTAATTAAAGAGGAGTTATAGGGAGTTTAAAAAGAGAAGATGAAGTGTTAGGGTTCGTGTGGGCCCCACCAAACTTAATCCTATCAAGGGAGGTTATGTGGATGTGGGTCCCACCCCTAACTCCCTTTGGGAGAAATTAACCAACAAGTTAAAAATAAAATGTGTTTCCACATTTTATTTAACTTCTTTTAATTTTTCCCAAAACTAACTTTCATTCCGCATAAAACGCAACCTCGGAAAAGGTCTCCTTAAGGGAATATCGGCGCTGCGAGTTCATCAGTGTCCTCAGATTTCAATTCCGAGCACCGGATCAAAAGTTAGAAATTCCCGCTCATTCGTTCACTGAACGTACCCGAGCCAAAATTCAGAAATTTATTCCGGGAACACCGGGCCTCGGAATCAGGTGCCGTCAGAAACCGCGTTCTTGTAAAATTCCAAAAAAAATTAAGAAAAAATTTCCCTTCAATTTTACGGGTCTTTACATTTGTAACGCCCCGACCCCAGCTACCCAGATTCGGTGCATTACTTCGTAACATTGGCATGATCACAAAAGATCAAGTCTCGAAAGACCGATTAGTTTAGTGGCCTTGGAAACACTAGATACATTCATAAGTCTTACATTACATCATAAAGTAAAACAAAACTACAACATCTTCTCTTAATATCCCCTTATATTATCCCTGTAGGTCATTCATAAAATACTACTTCACATCCTGAAAAATATTAAAACATTGAAAGGGGTGAGCTCAGATGCTCAGTAAGGATAACAATATTGCAGAAGCTTTCATAAATAAACATAAACATTTAAGGCAATGTATAACTAAAACAAAAGCCTCTTAAACATGAACTTAAACATAATATGGCAAAAGTAAAATGAGATAATGCCATTTACTTATTCACATGGATATTCTACTGGTCGAATAATCACATGCAATATCAATAACCACTTTCATAATGATGTAATGCATAATGCCTGACATTCTGAAACATTTTCTCAAGGCCTCGGCCAAGACGTCTAAAATGATTAAGGCCTCGGCCAAAACCATAAATCAAATTTGGAAAGGGCCTTGGCCAATTCCACGTCTAGTTGTCTCATGAGACCTACTGATGCATCGAGGAGCTATAGCGGGCTCCACCCGTCACTTATTAAGTCCAATGCATTCCTCATATGAATAGTATTAAACATATCATAAACCATAACATAATCGTATCACATAAAACATGAAAAAAGGAAACATAACATTTCCACATTTCAATCACAAGATATCAATACAACACGTTGATATAATAAAAACTCTTTAAAAACCATTTTCAATACCAAAATAAAAGAAAGTTAAAACTTTGTATTTATTTTTCATTAAAAAAAGATGGCTTGTAGAGGAATCCGAAACTCAAATAATGGTCACGGCGGTGGAGAAGTCGTTGTCACCGCATATGTACGGAAAGAAAAACATTCCCTTTTTGTCATTTAGTAAAACGCTTCATATAAAAAGATTCCTTTTGAATAAACTTAAAAGTCAAAGGGGTTTATACACCATATAAAAAAAAGTTGTGTATAAAACCAAATATGCCTCAATGAAAGGAGATTGAGACGAAGTCCTTAAAAAGAACATTTTTAAAATAAAATAGATCTATTATGTGTATTCACTATAGGTACACATAAAGAAAGTAAAAATACAAAATATTACATAATAACATCATGACATAATTTGAAATTAGGAGATTAACCCAAAGAATGGAAGTTGGGTTAAGAAGTTCCCTTACCTCGTGTCTGACTTGGCTCAACAGTTATTTAACCTCCTGAATAATAAAATAGAGTTAATATATACCTTATTAAGAACCATTTTTAATTTCATTATCCTTTTTATATCACTTATTACAATGTTATGAACATTATGTAATTATTTAAGTAAATAACGGTCGTTTTGTCGATCTTTGGTACTTGAGTCACCAATAAACTTCTTATAATTACAAGTTGTTTATGTGGTAGAATATCCATTATCTCCAGAATTATATTCATGATTTAGATGTCATATATATCATATATATCAAGTATATACATTCATTTATAATATTACATAACATTTAGAGGTAAGAAATGAAATGCACCGTTCATGGAGACGGTAAGCCGTACGTACGCATGAACGCTACTTTCATTTCTATTTCGTATTTAATGGAATGAAATCATAATGATATAAATGTATAATATAATTCCAGTATAATATAGTGTATAATAACATTTACTCCATCCTTTATACATCCCACATATGGCATTAACGATTCAAATCACTTTGAGGGGGCGGTAGTCCGCACTTCCTAAAATGAAATTATCGTGTTTTACCCATAATGGAAATCATAAAGTATGCCATAAATGAGAAATACAGAAGCATAAGTAAAACATAAACATATTATATATCATATATAAATATAGTTACATCTTAATGGCCACCTTTTAAGGTGTTATATGAGTGTTGAACAATCATCGTTTCGTGAGGTAGAAATTCGCCATCCACAGAAACCGTATGTTCTTTAACCATTAGATGTAGGTGTGTGTAAGTGTAGCTCGAATCCTTCTTATAAAAACATCCATGTATATTGAGGATACTGGTGTTGTTACAAAATAAATGAATAAAAAGAGTTTAGGGGGTTGGAGAAGAAAAATAAAACAAAACAACATTAGAGAAGACATTACCTCAAAATCGGGTAACTCTTCTTGATTTGAGCCAAAGGCTTCCTTGGGAAGAGTTATGCCCAAAGTGAGGCTTCTAGGAGTAAGAGGGGGAAGTTGGGAGAGTATTTGGGTAGAGTTTGTCCGAGCCAAATGGCTTGAAAGTGTGAATGAGGTGGTAGAGGTGGGGGCCTTTTATAATAGGAGAGGAGGGGCTCTTTTGGAAAGATTGAAATGTTACATTATTATACAATGATTTTCGGATTCTAAAGGTCCCAAACTTATATAATTCATGGATACGGTGATAAGGGTTCAAAATCTACCCATCCAAGAGTCTTTGGACAAGTGTAAGCCTTGGAGTTTACATTATCTTTTCATTTTATTAAAATCGTCAAATAATGAGGTCATTGCTGCATCATAATGATGTCATAAATAATTTAATTTATTTGATGTCTAAAAATTATAAAAAAAATACAATGATGTAGGAAATATTTTTATCTTTCCAGTGACTATTTATAGTCAAAAATATGACTTGTATAACCCCATGTAAAAATTGTTTTAGTAAAACATTTCATGTTTGTGTCATTTTTTACTTTAACATTAAATAAATATATATTAAGGTCATTTTCCAACCAAAGTGGATCCATGGGGTCCCCAAGTTGACCCATGGGTTTTCTTGGTCGTCCATGACTCATCCAATAGTAGTAGGACAAGTTTCAAGCTCATCTCATATTATTAAAACTTTATTTTTACCTTAAAATACACTAATTACCTCTAATCGCGATTAAGAACTTAAAAGTTACTATTCACCAAAAAATTATTTTAATCTAATTGAACCACATTTTACTTCTTAATGACAACCATGTATGTCGGATTTTTGAAAATCAAATCACAGAAGTGGAAATATTTCATTTAAACGAAAAATCAGTTATTTAACTACCACTTAGTGGTTTCACTATTCATCAAAAATTGAAGTTTTTCAGAACAATCGAAAAATTACACCCTAAGCTATAATTGATATTCCGAATTCAAAAATGATGTCTATTTTACAAAATTCCAAACATATAAGTTGCATTAATTAATTTTATAATTAATTCCCGATGTCACAACAAATAGCGTGTTTTTAAGAAACAATTTATATCAAAAGATTGGCAATTGTTTATGTCCAATTTCAATGTTAAATTAATTCTAATGACCACCATTGGATAAAATGGTAAAAATATATTCTAATTATACTTTAAAACCACTAAATAGTATAATTTATCACTATAAATTATTTTGATTAAAAAAGTTGTTTTTATGTATTTTTCACTATTCATAAAAAATTAGAAGTTCTCAGAAAAATACCAAAAATTCAACATAGGCTAATCTCGATATTCCGAATCCAAAAATGAAGTCCATTTTGAAATATAAAATTTCTATAATTTTAAAAAGTGGTTATTACTATTCATAACGGCTACTTTGATTAGTCGCGGTGTTTTAGAACTCGAAGTTGCGTACAATGCAAGCTATTGCATTATTGAATGAGAAGCGTATCGTGGAAGCTCGGGGTGTTACATTCTCCCCTCCTTCAATAAATTGCGTCCTCGCAATTTGGAATTTTTTTCTTTGAAAATAAAAGGTTGAAAAGAGAAAATACCTTTGTGGAAAACCCCCATCGGAAATAAGGTTAATAAAAATATAACTTTAAAAGAACGAAAGATAAGTACAAAGGTCACCCGAGATAGCCCATTCTAGGATTCTATGAAAATATGGATATGGAGGAGAAACAAACCATCAAGGTCTGATGGAGAGTTATAGAAAACAGGATTAGGATAAAGTTTAACTACAAGAAAATCACAAACTTGTGATTGGTTAAACGATCATTGATTCCTCAGTAGGAGAAGTTAACCGACAACATTTTTGTTTTGAGTTAACTTTTATAAAGTTGAGGAATTTATTTAGGAGATTTACTAATAACGTAAGGGAATATACATACTTGTCATGTATACATTCATTCTTTAATAAATTTTTACCACAAACCCATCTTTCACTCTAAAAGGTAATACTACTCAAAAAATATTCTATTTATCCTAATTGTATAAGGTTCCAAATATTAACACATACCATTTAGATTAGTAAAATTATATTGTAATAACCCGGGACTTCCTGTAGGCTAGTGGTAGAAAATAAAGGCATGTCGTACTTTGGTTGTGGGTTCGATTCCTGCAGCTTTGTCCGACGTGACGGGTTATGCCCCACCATGCAGGTTGTCCTTTTCCAAAAACTATAGTATCATAATATTCCAAAAATAATCTTCATAAATTTTTTAACCTTAAACAATACTATCCAAAGATCAACTTAATCCACTCCGAACTTTATAGTTATCCAAAATACCTATGTCCAGACTTTCTCTAAAAGGTCTCTTAATTCGAAAATCAATTTATCAGATTCCCCAAACAAAGTAAAGTTTCTCTTATTGTCACATACTAAAAATATAATTACCTTAATCATATTAAAACCTTACTGAAATAAACAAGTACTGCAGTAAAATCCTTATATATATATCACATTATTCTAATAACCAGAATATAATCCATGAGTCCCAAAGCACCAATACATTAATTATTCCGCTTCAACTGTAGTCATAGCATAAGATTGGCCTTGATCCCTTGGCCTTTTCTGAGGTAAGTTTCCCTGATGCTTAGGACATTCATTTGCATAATGCCCCATTTCTCTACAATTGTAGCATTCAACATTGATAGCCTCTTTCTTTCCCTTTCAATCACGCGCCTGGTGACCTTTTTCTCCACATTTATAACAAACTCCCATTCCTTTTAGGCAAGTACCAGGGTGATTCTTCCCACAATTATCACATAATGGAAAATCCTTCTTTCCCTTTTTACCTTTATCTGTCTCTTATTCCACCGTTCTCTTCTTCTCTTGCTTTACTTTGTTGTCATAAGACATAGAGAATTCCTTTTCTGTATTGATAGCACATGAGATAATATCTTCGTATAATGAGAAGGATTGTTATACTAAAGCTCGACAGAGAAATGGTTTTAAACCATCAAATAAACGATCAATCTTACTCCTTGGGTTACGTATATAATCGGCAGCATGCCTCGCTAACCTTGTAAAGTTAGCCTCATACTTTACGACATTCTCATCCTCCTTCTGCCTCAGACTCAGAAATTGCCTTTCGATATCTTCTCGATGGTCACAAGGAAAGTATTTTTCTAAGAAAAGCTCTTTGAACTCCCTCCATTCCATATTCGATACGTCATCATCTTCCTTTGTGTTTTGAATCAGCGACCACCACTGATCGGCATCTCTAGTGAGGCGGTAAACATCCATGACAACCTTCTCCCTTTCGCTACTCCCCAAGGCATGGAATATTTTCTCCAAGGAGTTTATCCATTTCTCAGCAACTAACGGATTCGTACCCCCATTAAATGTTGGTGGTTGTTGCCTCGTGAAGCGGTCTAACATTGATCCTCCACGTTGTGGATCAGGGTGCTCCATACGAGTAAGGTTATTATTCATAACCTGAGTGAGTTGTCCCAGTATGGTAATAAGTTGATCAGCACCAGTTGTATCTCTAGATGCACAATAATTATCTTGAGCAGGAGGGAAATCCCTACATGGAGTGCATGCATTGATACGGTTTCCATTCCTTCCACTAGGCGCCATTTCTAAACAATGGCATAAACTAGATTAGTTTATGAATCAAAATACATAATTCCGTACTTGTAAAAAACTTAACACTATTTAAACTATTTTATGGATATAATCCATAATCATAAAAAAAAAGTTTTCCTTGAGAAAGTATATACTCATAACCCTTCATAGTGGTTTGTAAAGAAATGAGAATTATCCTAAGAATATCCCCCGGGAGTGTCGTAACCAAGAGTGCATCAAGGCCCATTGTCATGCACCAGTTCCCGTTCGAGTCTAGCTCAATGCGGTGTTTTCGGGTTTTACCCCTAGGTACATCTGTTCCAGAGCCGACTCTACCTGCTCGTATCCAGACAGGGATGTACCGCTCGGAAAACTCACAAAATCTCTACAACAACAAAATTCTAGGAAGTTCTTCTATACTAATCCTCAAAGTCTATATTTGGGCTATGTGCTCTAATAAGAGTTTATCTAAATCTATCTTCCAAGGTTAGTACTAAACTGCCTCTGATACCAACTGTAACGCCCCGACCCCAGCTAACCAAAGTCGGTGCATTACTTCGTAACATTGGCATGATCACAAAAGATCAAGTCTCGAAAGACCGATTAGTTTAGTAGCCTTGGAAACACTAGATACATTCATAAGTCTTACATTACATCATAAAGTAAAACAAAACTACAACATCTTCTCTTCATATCCCCTTATATTATCTCTGTAGGTCATTCATAAAATACTTCTTCACATCCTGAAAAATATTAAAACATTGAAAGGGGTGAGCTCAGATGCTCAGTAAGGATAACAATATTGCGGAAGCTTTCATAAATAAACATAAACATTTAAGGCAATGTATAACTAAAACAAAAGCCTCATAAACATGAACTTAAACATAATGTGGAAAAAGTAAAATGAGATAATGCCATTTACTTATTCACATGGATATTCTACTGGTCGAATAATCACATGCAATATCAATAACCACTTTCATAATGATGGAATGCATAATGCCAGACATTCTGAAACATTTTGTCAAGGCCTCGACCAAGACGTCTAAAATGATTAAGGCCTCGGCCAAAACCATAAATCAAATTGGGAAAGGGCCTCGGCCAATTCCACGTCTAGTTGTCTCATGAGACCTAATGATGCATCGAGGGGCTATATCTGGCTCCACCCGTCACTTATTAAGTCCAATGCATTCCTCATATGAATAGTTTTAAACATATCATAAACCATAACATAATCGTATCACATAAAACATTCAAAAAGGAAACATAACATTTCCACATTTCAATCACAAGATATCAATACAACACGTTGATATAATAAAAACTCTTTAAAAACCATTTTCAATGCCAAAATAAAAGAAAGTTAAAACTTTGTATTTATTTTTCATTTAAAAAAACCTGGCTTGTAGAGGAAGCCGAAACTCAAATAATGGTCACGGCGGCGGAGAAGTCGTTGTCGCCACATATGTACGGAAAGAAAAACATTCCCTTTTTGTCATTTAGTAAAATGCTTCGTATAAAAAGATTCCTTTTGAATAAACTTAAAAGTTAAAGGGGTTTATACACCATATAAAAGAAAGTTGTGTATAAAACCAAATATGCCTCAATGAAAGGAGATTGAGACGAAGTCCTTAAAAAGATCATTTTTAAAATAAAATAGATCTATTATTTGTATTCACTATAGGTACACATAAATAAAGTAAAAATAAAAAATAGGACATAATAACATCATGACATAATTTGAAAGTAGGAGATTAACCCAAAGAATGGAAGTTGGGTTAAGAAGTTCCCTTACCTCATGTCTGACATGACTCAACCGTTCTTTAACCTCCTGAATAATAAACTAGAGTTAATATATACCTTATTAAGAACCATTTTTAATTTCATTATCCTTTGTATATCACTTATTACAATTTTATGAACATTATGTAATTATTTAAGTTAATAACGGTCGTTTTGTCGATCTTTGGTACTTGAGTCAACAATAAACTTCTTATAATTACAAGTTGTTTATGTGGTAGAATATCCATTATCTCCAGAATTATATTCATGATTTATATGTAATAGATATCATATATATCCAGTATATACATTCATTTATAATATTACGTAACATTTAGAGGTAAGAAATGAAATGCACCGTTCATGGAGACGGTAAGCCGTACGTACGCATGAACGCTACTTTGATTTCTATTTCGTAATTAATGGAATGAAATCATAATGATATAAATTTATAATATAATTCCAGTATAATATAGTGTATAATACCATTTACTCCATCCTTTATACATCCCACATATGGCATTAACAATTCAAATCACTTTGAGGGGGCGGTAGTCCGCACTTCCTAAAATGAAATTATCGCGTTTTACCCATAATGGAAATCATAAAGTATGCCATAAATGAGAAATACAGAAGCATAAGTAAAACATAAACATATTATATATCATATATAAATATAGTGACATCTTAATGGCCACCTTTGAAGGTGTTATATGAGTGTCGAACAATCATCGTTTGGTGAGACAGAAATTCACCATCCACAGAAACCATATGTTCTTTAACCATTAGATGTAGGTGTGTGTAAGTGCAGCTCGAATCCTTCTTATAAAAACATTATAGTATATTGATGATACTGGTTTTGTTACAAAATAAATGAATAAAAATATTTTAGGGGGTTGGAGAAGAAAAATAAAACAAAACAACATTAGAGAAGACATTACCTCAAAATTGGGTAACTCTTTTTGATTTGAGACAAAGGCTTCCTTGGGAAGAGTTCTGCCCAAAATGAGGCTTCTAGGAGTAAGAGGGGGAGGTTGGGAGAGTATTTGGGCAGAGTTTGACCGAGCCAAATGGCTTGAAAGTGTGAATGAGGTGGTAGAGGTGGGGGCCTTTTATAAGAGGAGAGGAGGGGCTCTTTTGGAAATATTGAAATGTTACATTATTATACAATGATTTTCGGATTATAAAAGTCCCACACTTATATAATTCGTGTATAAGGTGATAAGGGTTCGAAATCTACCCATACAATAGTCTTTGGACAAGTGTAAGCCTTGGATTTTACATTATCTTTTCATTTTATTAAAATTGTTAAATAATGAGGTCATTGCTACATCATAATGATGTCATAAATAATTTAATTTATTTAATGTCTAAAAATTATAAAAAAATACTATGATTTAGGAAATATTTTTAGATTTCCAGTGACTATTTATAGTCAAAAATATGACTTGTATTACCTCATGTAAAAATTGTTTTAGTAAAACATTTCATGTTTGTGTCATTTTTTACTTTAACATTAAATAAATATATATTAATGTCATTTTCCAACCAAAGTGGCTCCATGGGGTCCCCAAGTTGACCCATGGGTTGTCTTGGTCGGCCATGACTCATCCAATAGGACTAGGACAAGTGTCAAGCTCATCTCATATTATTAAAACATTATTTTTACCTTAAACTACACTAATTACCTCTAATCGCGATTAAGAACTTAAAAGTTACTATTCACCAAAAAATTATTTTAATCTCATTGAACCACATTTTACTTCTTAATGACAACCATGTATGTTGGATTTTTGAAAATCAAATCACAGAAGTGGTAATATTTCATTTAAACGAAAAATCAGTTATTTAACTACCACTTAGTGGTTTCACTATTCATCAAAAATTGAAGTTTTTCAGAACAATGCCAAAATTTCACCCTAAGCTATAATTGATATTCAGAATTAAAAAATGATGTCTATTTTACAAAATTCAAAACATATAAGTTGCATTAATTAATTTTATAATTAATTCCTGCTGTCACAACAAATAGCGTGTTTTTAAGAAACAATTTGTATCCAAAGATTGGCAATTGTTTATGTCCAATTTCAATGTTAAATTAATTCTAATGACCAACGTTGGATAAAATGGTAAAAATATATTCTAATTATACTTTAAAACCACTAAATAGTATAATTTATCACTATAAATTATTTTTATTAAAAAAAAAAAATTTAAGTATTTTTCACTATTCATAAAAAATTAGAAGGTCTCAGAAAAATACCAAAAATTCAACATAGGCTAATTTCGATATTCCGAATCCAAAAATGAAGTCCATTTTGAAATATAAAATTTCTATAATTTTAAAAAGTGGTTATTACTATTCATAACGGCTACTTTGATTAGTCGTGGTGTTTTAGAACTCGAAGTTGCGTACAATGCAGGCTACTGCATTATTGAATGAGAAGCGTATCATGGAAGCTCGGGGTGTTACAACATTACTACCACCTCAGGGCTTTACGTTCCCGTAAAGATACATCAAAAACTAGGGAAGAAAATGAGGGTATTGAGCACGCATCTGAGCCTCCTGCTCCCAAGTGCTCTCCTGGAGATTCCCGTGCTGCCATCTGATGCGCACCAGAGGAATCGACCGTCCACGTAGGACCCACTCCTGTCGATCCTCTATCTCCACCGGAACCTCCGTAAAAGTCACCCCATCGTCAACATCAAGCTCTCCATGGTCAATGATGTGCGTCGGGTCGTACACGTATCTCCTCAGCTGAGATACGTGGAAGACGTCGTCCACCCAGTGCAACTGAGGCGGTAGAGCCAGGCGATAAGCCACCTCGCCAATCCTGCAGAGGACCTGTAAGGGTCCGATGAAGCATGGAGATAACTTGCCGCCTCGGACAAATCTCTGTATACCCCTTCGAGGTGAGACCTACAAGAAGACGTGGTCGCCATCCTCGAACTGTAGTGGCCTCCGCCTCCTGTCAGCGTATGACTTCTGCCGGCTCTGAGCTGTCCTCATCCGCTCCTGGATGACCTGGACCTTCTCTGTCGTGGCCTGGACCATCTCCGGTCCCACAAGTGCTGACTCCCCATGGTATGTCCAGCACAAAGGAGATCTACAAGGTCGGTCATACAACGCCTCATATGGTGCCATCCCAATGGTGGAGTGGTAGTTGTTGTTGTACGCAAACTCCACCAAGGGTAGGTGGTCCTCCCAGCTGTGACCAAAGTCGAGGACGAATGCGCGGAGCATGTCCTCGAGAGTCTGAATGGTCCTCTCCGTCTGACCATCCATCTGAGGGTGAAAGGCTGTGCTCAGACGTAGCTGCATCCCGAACGCCTCCTGTAACCCCTTCCAAAGTCGGGAAGTAAAGCGAGCATCTCGATTGGGGACGACAGATGATGGGACACCGTGGAGCCGCACAATCTCTTGAACGTAGAGACGTCCCAAGCTCTCCACTGAGCCCTGCTCTCTGATGGGTAAGAAGTGTGCCAACTTGGTGAGTCGGTCAACAATCACCCAAATGGAGTCGTGACCTCTGGAAGTGCGTGGAAGTCCAATCAAGAAGTCCATAGATATACCGTCCCACTTCCACTCCAGAACCTCCAAGGGTTGTACCAAGCCTGCTGGTACCTGATGCTCTGCCTTCACCTTCTGGCAGGTGAGGCATCGAGAAACGAACTCTGCTACAGCCTTCTTCATGCCCGGCCACCAGTGCTGTCGTCTGAGATCCTGGTACATCTTCGCCACTCCAGGATGTACCGCCAAAGGAGAAGTGTGAAAATCTCTCAGCACATCCTCTAGCAAAGCGACTGGTACCATGGTACGTCCTCTGAAAAGGATGTCGTGCTCTTCTCCAAGGGAGAAACCATCAGGTTCCTGTCCCGAGGATATTTGTGCACGCTGTGTCTCACAGTCAGCGTCCTCACGCTGTGCCTCTCTGACCCGCTGCAGTAGTGGAGGGGTGACTGTGAGATACTGGAGGAAGGCTGCTCCATCTCTATCCACGAAAGATATCTGCAAAGAGGCTAGCTACTTCGTCGCCTCCTCATGTAGCTGAATGCCCGTACTCTTGCTGAGGGCATCGGCTACCACGTTCCCCTTCCCAGGAGTATAGACTATCTCAAAGTCATATTCTTGGAGGAACTTGAGCCATCGCTGCTATCTCAGGTTCAGGTCCTTCTGCGAGAAGATATACCTGAGACTCTGATGATTAGAAAAGACTGTAAAGCGCTCTCCCATCAGGTAGTGTCGCCATGTCTTCAGAGCGAAGACCACTGCTGCTAACTCCAGGTCATGGGTACCGTAGTTCTGCTCATGCGGCCTCAACTGACGTGATCTATAGGTGATCACTGCTCGCTCCTGCATCAGAACACATCCGAGTCCGGTCCCTGATGCATCGCAGTAGACTACGTACCCTACTCCCTCCTCAGGCAACCTCAAGATAGGTGCGCTGGTCAATCTCTGTCTCAGTTCCTAAAAGCTCTGCTGACATCTGTCTGACCACATGAAGGGTTTCCCCTTCTTTGTCAAAGATGTGAGTGGTGCCTCAACTCTAGAGAAGTCCGACACGAATCTTCGATAGTATCCAGCTAGTCCCAAGAAACTCCGAACCTCCGTCACGCTCTTGGGTGGCTCCCATGCTAACACAGCCTCGATCTTCGCAGGATCCACTGCAACTCCCACCTCAGAGATAACGTGTCCCAAGAAGTGGACCTCACGTATCCAGAACTGGCACTTCGAGAGCTTACCATAAATCTGGTGCTCTCGGAGTGTGTCTAGTACAACTCGCAAGTGATAGGCATGTTCCTCCTCAATCGTAGAATAATCAGAATGTCGTCGATGAAGACCAAGACAAATCGATCGAGGTATGGATGAAACATCCTGTTCATGATGGCCATGAACACTGCTGGAGCATTGGTTACACCGAAAGTCATAACCAAGAACTCATAGTGGCCATACCGATATCTGAAGGTCGTCTTCTGCACGTCCTCGTCTCTGACTCTGAGCTGATGATAGCCTGACCTGAGGTCTATCTTCGAGAACCACTGTGCTCCCTTGAGCTGATCAAAGAGGTCATCAATCCTCGGTAGCGGATACTTGTTGTTCACTATCACCTGGTTCAGGTGACGATAGTCAACACAAAGTCGCAAGCTCCCGTCCTCCTTCTTGGCGAACAATATCAGGGAAGCCCAGGGTTAATCACTGGGTCGGATGAACCCCTTACCCTGCAAGTCCTCCAACTGTACCCGTAGCTCTCGAAGCTCGGCGTGGGCCATCCGATATGATGGAGTCGATATCGGAGTTGTCTCGGGGTACAGGTCAATATAAAAGTCTACCTCTCTGCGAGGAGGTAGCTCTGGAACGTCGTCGGGAAAAACGTCCGCAAACTGATCCACCACTGCAGGAAAACTAGGACTCCGCACGTCAACTGCTCCTAGGATGAGGCTAGCCAACTGATGAGTGATGGTCTGTCCTCTCCTCTGCGGAAGTCCATCCTGTGCTGCAAAGGCTCCCTTCTCACCGGTGAAGGTGAACCTGCTCCCGTCGTTGCGTACACATCGCACCTTGCGCCTAAAATAGTCAATATGTGCATGGACCGTAGATAGCCAATCCATGCCCAAGATGACGTCGTAAGGCCTCGACACTGCTTCAAGAAGATCCCAACCGAATCTCTCACCTCCTAGAGTAAGCTCACACTGTCGGCACCAGTGCGTAATCGTCGAGTCTGCTCCCGTAAGAGTCTCTAGCCGTAAGGATCGAGCCAACGGCTCTATCGGAATCTCCGAGCTCCGAACAAGGGCAGCGGCTATGAAAGAGTGACTCCCTCCTGTGTCTATAAGTACTGCAGCAAGGGTGGAATAGACACAGATAGTACCTCGAATCATCTTTGGCACGCCGTGGTCGTAGGCCTCTACTGCCTGGAGCTGTGCCTGTCTCTGCCCGCCAGCTCCCTATGGTCGGGATGGACCTCCTGGTGGTGGTGGTGGCAGAGCCTCAAAGCGTCGCCCACCACCTGCTACTCGAACAGCTCCTATGCCTCGTCTGCATCCTCCCTGCAGACCGCCACGGTCGACCCTCTACCTCTGCCTCGGTGGTCCCTCAACCGTCTGCTGCTCCTCGGTACGGCGGGTCGGGCAGTCACGAGCCATGTGGCCCTGCCCGCCGCACGAGTAACACTTTCTGCCTCTCAGAAGACTGGCTCTGTGCTGTGTGCCCCACACTACTGAGCTAGTGTCCTGAGGTTGTCTGCCTGAAGGTCTGGTCTGTCTGGACCCCTGATTCATCCATCGACTGCCAGCTGCAGAAGACTCTGCCATGTGTCGCCCTGCGGTGGGTCTCGGCGCTGGTGTAGACTCAGCAAGGAAACTCTCGATCAAAAGGGCCTGCTCCAGTACTCCTGTCTGAGTCGGTATGCTGAGGGAGATCAGTGATGCCCTGATCTCGTGTCTCAAACCCTGCTCGAAAGTCCGGGCCCAGAAGAATGGGTCCCGTACCTTGTCGGTTGAGTAGCACGAGAGATCAGTAAATCTCACCGAGTACTGAGCGACCGTCATGCTTCCCTGCCACAACTGAAGAAGCTCCTGGATGCGCACCGCACGGAGGGTGGCCGGAACGAACTCTGAGCGGAAGAGGCTCTCAAAGTCCGTCCAGATGAGAGAGGCCTCATCGTGCACCTGGAGCCTCAAGCTCCACCATCGGCCCGCTACTGCGTGCAGTAGGCTCGCAGCGAGGATCACCATGAGGTCTGCAGGTGTCCTCACTAGCCTAAAAACTCGTACCATTGCCTCCAGCCAGTCCTATGCTTCCTGGGGGTCTGTCTCCCCACGGAACCTAGGCGGTCGCTGGTGCTGAAACTCGTGCAGAGCTCCAAGGCGACGTGCATCATTAGCGGCTGGTGCTGGAAGCATCGGTGGCTCGACGGGTAGAGCTACCGCCAGTGCCACTGATGACAAAGGGCCCTGCACCGAGGCCTCGTCGCTCGGTGGGATTTCGTCACGCTCGACTCTCAGAACCCTAGCTGGCTGCCGTCGTGGGGCCATCCTGAAAAGGAAACAGGTGCACCATGGTCAGAACAGTATACCTGGTGAGCTGATATAAAGTAATCACAAAGAAAACGTTGAAACACACACGCAATAAATGTTTTCGTGCATTAAGTCAGAAATCAGTAGGCAGGGTCCTGGTGTAAGGATACGTCGGCCGCCACACCAACACTAGACTCCCTGGACTGATAACCACATTCAATACACTAAACATTATTGCTTCACATAGAAAAGATCAGAGTTCGCAGTAGAACTGAACTCCTCTTATACCAATTTTTCACAACCCGCCCTTGGGGTCCGTGCCGTGACTACCCCAAGCCCGCCTTCCATAGGCCAGGGGCTGGCGACTAACACCAAGGCGTAAATCCCAGTAAAAATGAAAGGCATTGCCTTGGAAAAGTAAACAAACAGCACAGAGTAAGCAAGCGGAAAAGTAAACACTAAGTAAAAACAGAGTACAACTGAAAGTGCGGAAAAGTAAATGGGCCAGTATACAAACCCGAACTGAAAGTAAAGTACAACTCGAAAGGGAAAACAACAACTTTAAAGTAAAAGCCGCTACACCGAGCTGTCCACTAGAAATCCCACCTGAAGGGTGGGTACAGATAACTCCACTGCTCCTCGGGTCCCGCCGTCCGCTCTGAGCACGTCTCGCCCAGTGGTCCACCTCCTGGTATCGTCCTGCTCAACAAGCCTCAACTACGATCAACGATGTCTGTCGTCTGCAACCAGCACAACGTTGTGCGGGCATAGCCCGTGCAGGGGTGAGTATAAGCTACTTAGTTGGGACCCCGAGACCCCTGATGGTCTCCCAAAATCCACAAAGGATAAACCACAAAGGTGAGATACAAACATGAAGTAACAACCGAAACTGCTTAGGTATATGCCCATACATATACCTAAGTCATGAATTCCAATACGCTCTAACCTCCGAGCCCAAGTACAACTCATTCCACACAGGAACATATACGTATTCCACACAGGAAAGCAAAACGAAATCCACACAGGATAGCACAACACAATCCACACAGGAAAGCAACATGATTCAGATCACACAGGTATACTTCTTCGGATGACGATAAAGATGATCACTGATCCATCTAAGTCATCGGACCCACGAAGGATCGATAGGTAACTAACCCCCGTAATGACCCACACAGGATCGGGCCCACACAGGACCTGTAGGTGCTGGTTCACACAGGACCGCTGAGCGCAGACCCACACAGGATCGGACCCACACTGGATCGGGCCCACACAAGACCTGTAGCACTGATCCACGTAGGATCACTGAGTGTTGTAGTTGTCGTCGTCGAATACACCAATGATCTCTTTACTGTCGTCGTCGCAGTCACAGTAGCAGCAGCAGTAGCAGTCGTAGCCAGCACTAGGGTTCCCGCACACAGCAGGCTCGTTCGTGAGGGTCCGCTCCACGAGCCGAGAGGCTGATACATCATCTGTCACAAAGTCCAGAGTTGATGTATCCAAAAGTTCCGTATCGCTAACAGGAACTCAACACAACAGACGGCGCGTCGATCGGACGCCCGGTCTGAGAGTTATTGGCTTTTTCGTCCCAGGGGCCTGGTTGGTTTTTAAGGCAAAACCAACCTGACCGTACTCCACCTACGTCCAAACCTTGGGCGGAGTAAGTCAAAAGATCTGTCTAACTAAGAGAAACACAACAAAGCTGACGGAACGTCAATCGGACATCTGTTTCTCAAGATATGAGTGTTTCCGCTCTGAGGCCCGGTTGGTTTCGTGTACGAACCAACCCGGCCGAACTCAAAGTATTCCGAAACCTTGAGTGCGATATGCCAAAACGGCCATCTCGATCCAAGGATCACATCTCCGCTGACGTCGCGTCGTTTGGAGATCCTTATCCCATGTTATGGGCATTTGAATCCAAACCGCTCGGTAACGGGGGTTTCGGGCCCGGGCCGTCCCGGCCCGAGACCCCCCAGATGGCCCGAACCGGGTCGAACCGGCCCGGCCCGGCCTGGCCTGGCGAACCGGCCGGGCACGCCGGTTCGGCGCAAGGCAACGCGCTGGGCGCGCTTCCAGCTCGGCCGAAGGCCGAGCTTGCTGGAAACGAGGGGGCCGCCTGCCCCCCTTTGTGAAACCGGCCACCCTCATAATGGGGGGCCAATTAACCGCCCGAGGGAATTTAATTTCGCCGGTTTGCACCATCCCGGCCGGCCCGACCTGGCCGGCTGGCTCCTTCTCAACAGGACCGGCAAGGGCCAGTCCTCTTCCATCTTCCGGCACAGGCAGCCCGGCTGGCCGCCGGTCACCACATTCCGCCGCGGCCCGGAACCGGCCGCGGCCTTCGTCGTCTGGCACGGTGCGACGACACCGCGCCCCTCCGCCGCGGCGCCTTCGGTTTCCTTCGATGCGGCGCGACGGCATCACGTTCATGATAAATCTTTCCACGGCGTGGCGTGACGGCGCCGCACAATAATTGTCTAATGATATCTGCATGGTGCGACGACACCACCCCATCACGTTCCATCCGAAAGAAACATTCAAGAACAAAGGAGGGGGGTTCGGCCGTCTTTGTGCGGTCCCCCCCCCCCCCCCCTCTCGTTAGACGATAGCACATAATCATTTATCCTCAAGATTTTCATACTAGAACCAAGAACGAGAATAAATAAATAAACAACAACAAACCCCTACCTCAGTTTCAAGAACGATGTTCGTCAACGACCTGCGGAAGACGAGCGTTGCGGTGGTCGGCGTCGCAGAAAAAGGATGTCGATTTTGTGAAGCGAGGATTCGAAGCTCTTTGACGGCGATTTCGTCGCGGGAAACCGTCGCAGAAGAGATGACGCGGAAGGAGACGTCGTCGGTGTCGCGGGTATGGCGTCGCGGAAGACGGTTCCCGAGAATGTGGCGTTCTTCGTCGATGTCCGAATGTTATTCGCGTTCTTCATCAAAGTTTGAAGAAGATGGAGATAATTCTTCAAAACCTCTCAAGATGGCTAAGGAGACCAACCAAAATTAAATAAGCTAAGGCTTATTTTATTCACAAAATTATCAACTTGAATTTCAAAGGATTGAAATTCAAACAACTCAACTCAATTAATTAACCAAGTTGTCAAGTTAATTAAAGAGGAGTTATAGGGAGTTTAAAAAGATAAGATGAAGTGTTAGGGTTCGTGTGGGCCCCACCACACTTAATCCTCTCAAGGGAGGTTAAGTGGATGTGGGTCCGACCCCTAACTCCCTTTGGGGGAAGTTAACCAACAAGTTAAAAATAAAATGTGTTTCCACATTTTATTTAACTTCTTTTAATTTTTCCCAAAACTAACTTTCATTCCGCATAAAACGCAACCTCGGAAAAGTTCTCCATAAGCGAATATTGGCGCTGCGAGTTCATCGGTGTCCTCGGATTTCAATTCTGAGCACCGAATCAAAAGTTATAAATTCCTGCTCGTTCATTCACTGAACGTACCCGAGCCAATCTTCAGAATTTTATTCTGGGCACACTGGGCCTCGGAATCAGGTGCTGTCAGAAACCGCGTTCTTGTAAAATTCCAAAGAAAATTAAGAATAAATATCCCTTGAATTTTACGGGTGTTTAAATGAGTTACATAAATATAATGATAGGTTATTCCATTTATCATTACCACAAAAAAATGGTTAGAACCAGTTATCCAATATGTATAAATGCTAATATGTTGAGATTATTCTTTAATTTATTAAACCTCATCCAAAGATTAACATAAAATACTATATAAATGGTTTACCTTATAACCCATCTGATAGATAAAAGTATACAACATTATAAATAAGATCATTATATGTGTCAAAAATATGTTATCTTTGACCACATGTATGTTATAAAGTATATCTTGTTTGTCAAATACCAAATATGTGAATACATTCGTCATGTACTCTCTTGAAACATGTTAATGACCTGAATTACCATAAATCCTTACTGAAAACATGCGACTTCATTATTACAAAAATTAATGAATATATTTCTTAAGTCAAAAAATGTATAAAATTATATATGTGATAGTATAAACCACTTTTCACCAAATCCTTTTCAATTCCAACGTAATCAGTATTTTCCAATTTACTTATTCATATTTAACATTTCTTTAATCAAACATCATTATCCCAACATTAGAAACACATTAAGGGTTATCAGTACCTAAACTTGTTTTTTCCATGCTTATCACCATAACATTAAAAACCGTTAAAATATCCATTACAATACTAAATTGAAAATATATATTGGAAATACATATATTTTTCACGATTCATATAACATAATCATTAAATTCCAAACCATATACACTTCAATCATCAAAATTTATTCTCAAACCATTACTTATGTTTTCTTATATCATTTCTTAATACCCCTTTTATATAATATGAAACAAGAATCATTTCTTATGGTTTCTAAAATTGAATATTATAATTCATATTTTGTTTAATGTGAACAATATTTTTAGAACACACCATACCTTTCACATGTCATTTGCAGTCCCTTTATCCTTAGCATTATAACTAATACTTGTACCATCTTTCTAATTATATCTCTTAGATTTCCACTATGGAAATCTATTTTCATAATTCCCATACATTCTACATAAGAAAAATTCAATTTTAACCATGTTCATTCTAGTTTCTGCTATTGACTAAGACCGGAAAGCATAGTATGAGAATCATTTATCATAGCATAAAAACAAATAATAATGAAAAATTTCTTGTAGGATACCTAAATCATGACACCTACTTTTAAATATATTAATTCTTTATTCTTATCATTAGAAATATCATTAAATAAATCCTCTAAAAAATCCTGTTGTATCTTGCTAATGTTTCCTCATCCTAGATTCCAATGGTTAACTAAACCTTTTATCTATTACCAATTATAAGTTCCCAATCTTTTCATCCATGTATATGACATATTTTTTTAGAACATTTCATACATTATACAATCACAATTCTCGAAGAACATAATTGTTTAGTGACATAGTAATCTTGGAACAATAACTTATTTTTTGGTGGAATATCATCAATGTTTCCCATAAATATCATTCCCTTTGTTACTCCTACTTTAAACCATTTCTTATTACATGGGGAAAACATATGAAAAGGGGGAGATCATCTGCTAAGTAATGATAAACAAGGATGATATACATGAAAAATATGATAATAAACATATGATAATGTAATCAGAAGATTATGATATTGTGATCACAACATTAGAAGGTCATAAAAAGTATATAAAATAGCATAAACAATAATCATGGAATAAACATTGGTAGTTCATAATTCATGAATTATAATGAAATAAAAGAGCGTAATTCATGGGATCATAAAATTGACATAAGACCTGAAATTTTTACATACACATGATCATTTATATTTTTGAACATGTATAAATAGTAACAAGTTCAGTCGTTAAATTAAGGCCTTGAAATAAAGCCCCAACATAAATATATGGACATGAAAACCCAGTCCACACATAAAATCATGGACATGAAAACCAGGTCCATGCATAAAATTGTGAACATGAAATAAGGTTCATGCGTATCATATATACCTCATGATTTATAAATCACTACCCAATAAATTGGAAGGATTTATGGGTCCCACCCATCATATAATTAATACCATACCTTTGTGTTCCATATGGAAAAAATCATATTTGGACCCAAAAATAGACATGAGTTTCAAAAACAATTTCATCATAACATGACTCGTGGAAGAGAAAAATACTTCATAAACATCAATATATCATAAAAATAACTATTCAGCGAAATAATAATAATAATAATATTACTGGATAATAACCCCAATAAAACATAAGTTATATGAAATAACAGTATCTTAGATGGAAAATAATTTTGACAGATCACATTAAATAATTCTTGAGGAAAACAACCTTTGTGTTTTGAAAAATTTTTATTCTTAAAATGCCTTGTAATTGTAAAATAAAACATTTCATTTTAAAATAAACTTATACACTTGTAATGGAATCTTCAATGAAAATTGAAATCATGAAATCATATGAATCCATTCATACCTTATAAGTTAAAAAACCATTTTATTCAAACTTTTTCTAAAAATTCACAAAGTACCTCCTCTAGAAAATGATAAAAATATTCCTTTTAATCCATTTAGTAAAAATTAATACATGGGTAAGACAATTTTAATTATTCATTTGATATAAAAAAAATTTGAAAACATATTTAGAAAACATGTACAAGGAAGATAGATATTCCACAATAGAGATTTAAAATAAAACAATCCCAGAAGTTGATGAGATTTTAAAATAAATACTAATCACTTTATAAGGAGTAAAATCATAGGCCACATAAAAGAAAAAATGAAAATTATATAGATATGAAAATAAAATAAAATTCCTGATAATACACAAAAAATTAATCCATGGGAATTATATATTCCACTAGTGTATAAGGCATCTATCCCATAGAAATAAAAGTGAGAAATAAATCTCTCCCCTCAAGTCTTTAATTCCTATGTATATGTTAAAAACTCATATATAATAAATATAATTTTATTATACATATATAATATAACTGTATTCATATTTATAATACCATATATGAGTTACATGTGACTTTATATTTCCCTCTAATTAACAATTTTATGTTAATGTTAGGCTTTGGGTCATAACTGCTTTGTTTTTGTGTACATATTTTTACTTGTAATGAATAGTAATATTACATATAACCTGATTTCATACTATCCAAAATAATAACAATGAAATATTTTCAGATTATATGTATTCAATTATATTCATAAATGTTTGAGGTATAAAATAAAATACATCATTCAGGGAGATGGTAGTATATATGTAATCATGAACACTCTTTTCATTTTCTAGTCATTTAAAAAAAGTAATGAAAAAGATATATTATAATAAAATAATAATTTTTATGTTAGATATATATTATTCATAAAATTATTCCTTATTAATATCCATGTAAAGTTTATATGAATAACGAATCACATGTCATCATAGAGATGGTAAGCCATACAAACGCACCGACGACGTTATCATTTCACAAAATATTAGATGGTAAAAAATATTGATTACATATTATAATTACATAATTATAATAATGTAATAAACATAATTTATATCCATTAATACTATCATAATTCCCACACATAAAATATGGAGACAAAAAATGAATTGTATCGCTATATGGTGATAGTAAGACGTGGTTACGCACAAGCGATACATTCACTTCTTATCCGATGAGAAAGAGGTTGTATAATGGTGTTATCATAATTAGAATAATATTTTACAATTTTAATTATTCTTAAGTTATTATTTTATAAAATATATCAACTATTTATAGGAGGTTTAGTATAGTAACAAAAGAGAGTGACTTATTTCAGCGATTAAAAATTCTTCGAAATCTCTCCATTATGTATCTTCTAAAAGACTCTAGTGGTTGTCATTTGCAAAGGAAATATCCCTTATAATGTGGTTATGGATGTTTATAATATAATTTTTCATATTTTGTTCAAGATATAAAATAGAAAATGTTCAAATGAAATAAGGTAGGAGGTGAACTTTTATAATGATGGTGAAGGGCCCATTTGGAATTTCAAAAAATATTAATTTATTGTAAATTAAATATCAATCCAAATACAACAAAATGAAATTTTTTTCAAATTTAAGATGTGATAAAGTTTTATTATATTCTAAAAATATATTTTAGATATAGTTTGATGTAGTTTTGGACCATATTTTTTTATTAACCCTTAATTAAACCTTTTTTTTGTTTTAACTTTCATAACAACTGTTTTGATATCAAAATGTTGAGAGTTTTACTTTTACCGTTTAAATTGAACTATAAATGGTCAATTTATGATATTTTATAACATAATTTCACCTATTTGTGATTACGTAGGATTTTCATTATTTTTAACTAATTTGATAATATATTATTTTCATAAAATATCATTAGTATCAATTTTAACACTGCTTATTACATTAATTTTAAGAAAATAAATAAATCAATTTAACCTAGAAAAAATTAATTTAATACACCCCCAAAATGTACTATTAACCAATATAATTTTTTACCAAATAAATGAAGTTAAATTATATTTAATTTAATATTTCTAATATAATTTAATTGATTGTTTCATTAATTGATTAATAAGTACATCATCATTTTGTAATTATTCTTGATAATTACTTCTAAACTAAAAATTAAAAATAAAATTACCTGATCTATAAATACCTTTTATATTTTATTATAATTTATATAGTCGATCATATCTTCAATTTAATCATATATTAAAAATATTATACTTATTAAAAGTAAGAGTGTGGAATTTTGACAATCTCTTTGATTTTAATAATATCTAAGACATTTTCATTGAAAAGTGCCCATTTAAAATTTAATTTTTATCCTTTTGTGATAAATGTAGAATTAACTTCATTTAATACCATCTAGGAATATTTCATGGTTGTTTTATAATATTTTTTATATTATTTTTACACTTAGATACTGAATTTACCCTTAACCATATTAATAAAAATTACTAAAGTAACTATTCATATTGTACAAAAATAAAATATACCTAGTTAACAAATTTGGGACTTCTGATTCCAAATATGGAATCCATTTTTCACAATTTAATTCACATAATAATTAGAAATTAATCAAAAATTATTTCCACAAACAGGACGATACAGTTGGATTTAAAAGTAAAAATATTCAAAAGTTTTGAATGTTTGTATATCTAATTTCAACAAAAAATTGATTAATATTAACAAAAATATATTAAATTATTTAAAATTTAACTAATTATACTTTAAAACCAATAAAAAAATAATTTATCATTATAAATTATTTAAATGAAAATGTTGTTTTCAATTAAAATTCATTATTTTTTCAATCTTCACCAAAAAATTAAACATATTATAAAAATAATAAAAATCATTAAAAGTATATTTCGATATCTGCCTTTCAAATAGTTTGTATCTTTCGAATATAATTTTCAAAATTGTCAACAACATTATTTAATACATGTGATCCATCAAAAGGTGACAAAACTTGTGGACACCTATATATTTTTTAATAATAATATTTCTTTTTAATTTCAAAAGAGTATAACATTAAATTATAAATAATTTGTCAAAGATTTATATATATGTTTAAAAAATAAATTATTAATACAGTTAATCATTTATATATCGTCCATCCTAATGTTAAAGATATAATTTTCTTTTTAAAATATTTATAATAATAATAAAATGTTTGTAGAGGCTAAGTGTTGCATGTAACACAAGATAAGCTGGTGCTGGGTGTAATTAAAGACATAAAATAAATAAAATTAATTAGAAATATATATTTTATAATAAAACATGAGATGTTACAAAAATGATTCATTATATCTATATATAACACAATATGGATTCTTCTGAACTCATTTCCAAATTCAGGATACTCATGATCAATTTTCCTCAACTATGAAGAGTCTTCTAGGTGATGAAGTTTCTCATCTTGAATTTTTTGTATCTACATACCATGTAAATTACCTTGCTAACTCCTCACTTCCTTATATCTATAAAAACCCTGGAATAATAGTAAATTACTATAAAATATTAAAAGTAATTAATTCATTTGGACATGAATATATTATTTTATAGATCATTCACATTAATTATATTATTTTTTTAAAATTATATATTTGAAAAGGAAGCTCATTATCTTATATTAATGTATCATTCCCGAGGGAAAGTAAGTCGATAAGTCTAGTTTCACTCTATCTATTGATTCCATTAAAATTATATAGTTTTAATATAGATAAAATTGTTGAATATTTAGTACCACCAATATTAAATTACATATTTTCATTTTATACTCTCAAAAAAAACATCTAACAATTATAAAAGGTCATATTCAACTACCATTTTCATATCCTCGATATGATCTACATCACATTTTATAGTTTTACTCATATCAAAAAATCCTTAATCCAAATTTTAATCCTAATCACTTACTAATTTCAGATCATACCAACGTTTAGTGTAACATTAATAAATTTGACCTATTATATGACAGTTTTAGTGTTCTTAAAATTAATTTGGGTAAATTCTCCTTGAAAATAAAACGTTAAACACTAAAAATGATTTAATATCATGAACTAACCTAATTCTTCTATCCATCATATACCAGAACAAGTCCAAGAGATAATTATGGTGTATTCTCGATCACCCCTGGATGGAAACCATTTATAGGGTCACAAATTATAAGCATAGGCATGCTAGACTATGTTTAATATACTGACCCTTGTTACCCTCAAAAACTGGAACCAAAATTGATAATCCACATACCCGAAGGCCATTCATGATCCACGAAGGCTAGAAAATAGTATCCAAGAATCTAAAGACAACTATAGTGAATGATTTATCCTAACTTAAATGAGATACATAGAATTCATATATACATAAAAATGAAAATATAAAAAATTAACCAAATGAAATATTTATTATAACTGAAATAAGATTGAAAAATATATAAAACCCAATGTATTAAGAACAGAATATAATGTGAAACTCTAAAAAAAGAAAAAATAAGACAAATACAACTACTCTATGTGATAATGTGAAAAATGTCACACCATCTCACCACCAACTTCCCATAACTAGCTGAATTAATCATCTCCACCTAACAATATCACCTTTAATTTCCCAACATTAAAAGACATAACCTAGTATACACACCACTAAAGTAGGGCATAGGGTGTGAGCTAAATAGGATAAATAGTATCCCACAATGGTGTTCCATAAAAAGTCATTATAAAAAAACTCCTAAGATTATCATTTTTAAGAAAACATGACATGATAAATGATATAGTAGTTTATATCAAAATCATGGTAAATATTTCCCTTTTTTATAGTTCCAAATATAGGGGAAATAGTTTAAAAGAATAATTTTTATTAACATTTATCAAATTCAAATATGAATATCAAAGCCAGAAAAATAAAACACCAAAGAACAATGATAAATAGTCTAAGAATCACAATATATCTTTCTAGAAGATTACTCATACCATAATCAATGACTTGTGCACACTGAAGACCCTATATAAATAGGCCTAAATTATATAGAATCACCACATGAGTGAAGCCCCAAATGATTTCAATTTCAAGTACCTAGAAAAACAGGCCTAGGGGTAAGGGAACACCTCATGAGTAACCCCCCCCCCCCCCCCCAATAATAAAATGGATAATTTTCCATGATACACCGTCCACCTGAGTACCCAAGGTTTAACATGTTTTTCCCCAAAAAATATTATAAGAAATTTCAAAATCAATTCCAAATAAGCGAAATTTCATTAAAACCCATATTAATAAATCATTTCACAATTATTTAAAAACATATTTTCCATTACCAAAAACCAAAGGAAAAAAATATATTATAAAAAAAATACTTTAACCCACAAAAATAAATAATTGTAATTTTATTATTAATCAATTTATAAAATATAGTCAATTGCGATTCATTAAATAAAGGATAGAGACAAAACATCATATCTCATATCAGGTAGGATACTACCCCTAATGGGATCCACTAATACTGGAAGGAAGTAAAAGACAACAAAAGGGGCCTAGAATCAATTATAACATCTTAGAATCAAATTACAGAAAATCAAAATCCAAAAAATGGTTATTTCACTACATACCTCGAGAACCACAAAAGATTCCACCCAAACAAAGTAAATATTAACCCTCGAAATAAAATGTGAAAAAATATCTATATAAATCACATCAATATAAATATATGTTCTATAGATTATATAAACATGGTTCATTTTCACTAAAAAATATAATGGAAACAGAGAAGAAGGAAGGTCACTTACCTGGACAGAAGTAGTGAAACCGTCATGGAGATCATGTGTTTAACAAAGGGTTTTGTGAGGAGTGGAGACTCCCAAAATTTCCTAAAATAGACATAGATTCATGATAGGAAATATTAGAAGATATTGAATTTCAATTCGGGATTGTAGTGAATAAAAACTACCGGTATAAAAGGTTTTAGATCATAAATTTGGGATTTATGGCATAAAAACCCCATGAAACATATCTTCCAAAAAACATTCCACATTGGTTAAAAAAATCCTAAATGATATATTTATAGTGTAAATTGACTTAAACCACAAACCATTTCTCTGTATAGATCCCCACAACCCATTTATGTAATATAATTACCATTTACATCATAAATGTGCTATACAGGAGTTCCCAACCTTGGATTTTTTGAGAAGATCATAAAATGTTCTTGTTGCCCTCCAAACCAAAGAAACTGCCTATTAAATATAAAACATGGCATAACTTTCTTCTATGATGTTAAATTATCCCCACCATTGGATTTTCCATCCTTATGAATTCAAAAAAAAGAATGGTTTTTTTGAAAGAGTTGATTCCATTTCTCACTTAATGATTATTCACAGTCCCATGCCTCATAATAATTTGAATAATTTCCTTATATATCTCTAAAAAATGGGATATAATTTCAATTCTTGTTTTTGACATGAGGATCAATGATCTCCACTAGTTTCTCAATAACGAAAATTTTGGATTCAACTAGATCTCTTCCCACCAATATTTGTTAGAGGGATTAGGATGATACTTCATGAGATGAGATATATGGAAAAATCATGAATACCTATTTACTGATCCTTTAATAC
Organism: Viscum album; assembly: GCA_963277665.1. Taxonomy (NCBI): domain Eukaryota; kingdom Viridiplantae; phylum Streptophyta; class Magnoliopsida; order Santalales; family Viscaceae; genus Viscum; species Viscum album. The sequence goes on from OY728150.1 coordinate 1,660,764,304, forward strand.
CATTTACCATGCAACATTACCATGTTTCTCAATGAAATTATATAGTCAAACATATGTTAGAGCTCGCTTCCCTAATTTCCCAATCCGAGAGTGGCCCAACCAAGGAGAAACATTAATAAAAACCTAGTTACCCATGGAACAATCGAAAGGGTGATTCCAACAATATGAATATGATTTATACATTATCTATGTTGTAAAAATATGTTTACATATATTGTAAATCCTTTTCGATGTCTCCTAAATGCGACTCGGTCCCATAAGAGTTGCATCTCCCTATCTTCCCAACATAGAAGTAACCAACATAGGTTACCAAAAAAATCCTCGAAGGGCGCTATTCTGATCGATGACTAATAAAAATAATTATAGAAAATATCAACCATTCATGGATTGATAACCCATGATACATAAAAATCTAGTACACAATCATGAATCATATCATACATAACCTAAATACAACCCTCCAACTGATTGTCCTGTGAATTGTAGGTTGTAATCAACCAAACCTGAGTCCCAATAACCTCATGGAGACTCTTCAAGAACCTATACGAAATCCTAGGATCCCTATATAAGATAATGGATTGTAAACACTATATAATCACATAATCTCTTTCAAATACATCTTACACAAATAATCAACCATATTAGATTCCCTTATTGAAATAAAATAATCTAATTTCATCAAATAATCAACAAATGCATAGATAGTGTCTTTCTATTTAGAAAAATATGTTAATTTAATATAAAAAAATTGTAGACACCTAATCCCATTTCTAAACTAGCACTAGAATAGGATATTGAAAACTAGATAGTTTCACATACTCTACCGTTATTTGTTTGTAAGTGTAATAGTGGGACACATAATCAATGATGTCTCGCTTAATACCTCACACCCAGAATAACTGTCTCATGTTATAATACATATTCATAATTATTAGATTATTATATAACAAAGAACTATTATATTCATATAATCCTAATATCATTATATTTTATGGGATAAAAAATCAATTCTCAAACTAGGGAAAACCCTAGTCATGATCAATCTTGAAACATCCTCTTGAGATTCCTTATGAAATTGATTGAATATCTCCATAAGGTTCCACTCTTCCTTCAATTCAATGAAAACATGCGATAGAAATTCCCTGCTCAGAGAATCCACGATGTCATTCTCCTTCCCCCAAGTGTAGGCAATGTTAAAATCAAAATTATGAAGGTATTACATCCATCATATAAATTTTATATTCAAATACTTATGAGAAATGATATAAATCATTATCTTATGATCAAAAATATTGTGAATCTCTACCTAATAATTTAATTCATCCCACCCATAAGTGTATTCAAAATAATGGAAAGCACCAAATCCTGAGAGGGGTAATTCTTCTTAGGTGGATAAATCTATCAAGATCCGTAGTATATAACATGATCACCCTATATAATTATAAAACCCAAAGGATGGAATTTGGTGTTGAAATTATAAAAGATAATATAATAACTATAATACATTGACATATTACATTTCAATGCTTCATAATAATAAGATTAAAAATTTATAACCTAAGTCAAATTCAACCACAAATACATTAATATCATAGTTCAATATATTAACCATCAATGGAATGTGACATAATATACATGGATAAAAAATACCCCATAACATAATGGAATGGGACAACCACACATAACCCATTATATAATAATGTTACTAGATAAAAATATTACCCAATAAATTATAGGGATGTATACTTTTTGATCCACCAACTAAATAATTATACGACTAGACATGTGTGTACCACATAAAATCAATCATATATCATAACATAATTAACCGATGGAAATAAATCGAATCATATAAAATCATTCCTGAGATATAAAACATCTCGAGATAAAACGTTTGCGAAACCATGAAAATAAATCAACATATCAATATCCTTGAAAATAATTAATGACTTTCTTACAATGTTTTACTAGTACAATAAAAGGATATGTATTCATGTCAATATTTTATTGTTAATAAATATAAAGGAATAAATATCTAGGAAGAAAACCACTACTAACAATATGAAAACATTCCATTTTCATAGTGGAATGGAATTGAAGGAAAATACATCATATTTGAAAAAAGTAAAATAAATTGAAATGAATAATCAATACTCTCATTAATATTTCATATCCGCACCAACATCGATATATATCAATATTAATAATGAATATTCATATTATATCATAATAGTAAACTCTTATGAATTAAGCTAAAATCAAAGGTAATGTAATATAAATAATATTAAAAGGATGAAATCTAAAAACTATTAACATAGATAAAAAAACACTTTATTGGATTATGAGAAATTTAAGATGCTTTAGGAAAAAAATTCCTTAGTTTTTATGAAACATTAATGTAATTAAATAAAATAAAATAATGGCTTAAATATTATTATTATTAAATTAGATAAATATAATAATAATTTAAAATAAATATATATTAAATATGTTTTTAACATATAAAATTTTCATTTAATTAGGCCCTCAGTATCGAAGATAATAAAAAATTAAAGGAATCGTGAAATTTGTTTTAATTAAAATTTCATGATATTTTCATCAAAAAATTATATATGTTACGTTTAATATAATTTTAAAATGGTTAAAACATTATATCTTTAAATAATAAATTATATTACTAAAAAATGAAATCAAATAATATCAATGTCTAAGAAACATCTAAAGGATGATAAAAGTGGTATGAAACATGAAAGAAATAGTTTTTTAGAATTTCTTTATCATTTTAGTGTAATCCACAACAACAAACAGATGTAAAATTTCCCTTTAAAGTAAAATATTAATGCATTAAGGGAAAATAAATATTTTTCCATAAAAAATAAAATAAATATTTTTGGTAAGAATGATTATATATATAGAACATAAATTTATAATAAAATAAAGTTAAGGTTTTCCATTTCAAAAACATATTCTTATGTAGTGAGAATAAATCAAAATATAGATTTTGATAAGAAAATGTAAATTCAATAAATACATAGATTAAATAAAAATTAATATATAAAAATTTCATAATATATCAATATTATGAAAATATTGTCACAAAAGAAAGAGTATGACTTAATAAATAAATACTAATTAAAAACCCTTACAAACATGGTAACATGTAATGTTAACAAAATTAGAGAGTGAGTATTTTAAAATTGAATTCTAATATGAAATTATATATTTTTTTAAAAATTTAACACGTATAGAATTTTAAAATACACAATAAATGGGAATGTATCCAAAGTAGAAAAATCTTAGATATAAAGCTTAATAAGTTAGAAAAGTCAAAAATAAAATATCATAACAATTAGATAAAGTGTGAAATGAAAAAAATTTATGAAAAATAATATTTTAATTAAATGAGAATATATATTAAAATAATAATGGATATAATTTATAATTTATAAAAATGTATATATAAAACATCTCAGGGGAAATGGAAAATAGAGAAATAATCTCAATCTAGAGAGCAACGATTGAGGAAGAGAAGCCTTACTAACATCAAACGGGTGAAATATGAATAAATGAAGGGAGAAAAATAAAAATGATTTTTAAATAATAAAAATAGACTATAATGGTAGGAAATACGAGTTATTAGATGAAGATATCATATACATTTTCTAAATAATTGTGAGTCATATATAATTTGAAATCGGAAGAGATGCCAATAAAAAACACCTTGCCTTGATTTCCCACATTCATAAATGACCTATTACATCCAACATAAAAAATATATATACATTATTAATTTATTTCAAAATATTATAGATATTTATTGATTTTTATATTAATAATTTATATTCATTTATTTTCTAGTTTTAAACTTTTTTGTTTGTATTGATCATCATTTGATAATAGTATAATCGTTCCCACATCTTTTTAAGTATAGAGGTCAGGAGGATCATTCCATGTTCATGGGATCATCATTTATATAACATTAAAGGTACTATAATAGTATATCCATAATGATTTTTATGCTTCATTTTCATTCATTATACTTTTGGATTATGTCGCTCCCAAAGAAAATCCATTAAGTGAATTTTTTTTGTATTGTTTAAAAATATAAGTTTTTATTATAATATGTAATAAATATTAAAATAATATCATTATATAACCATTAAAAACATATTTTTACTATTATTATCAATTATTTTACATAATTATGTTTTCAAATCTTTCCAAGATAAACATTTTACAACATCATCCATGTAGTACGTTAAATTAGCCTAAATAAGAACATGTTATAATTAATGGATAAATATGACTATAAAGTTATAATTATATAATATCATCACCAAATATATATAATTAAATTATTTTAATGTTTTAAAATTAAAAAAATATCACTGAATAATGAGGATATTATATCTCAAGTCTAACCTTAAGAGGAACTTTTCTAGTTGGTGGAAAGTAGATTTTCAATGGTTTTTTTTTGAATGTGTCAATTTTTAATTAAAATGGTAAAATGAAGAAATAACATTCTTTGATGGGTTAAATTGTAAAAAAGGGGGAACCGATGAGTCTGGAATAGGGTGTTTACCATTTGGTGGCTGTGAATTTTTTGGATGATGTACAATCATTTCACCATCAGTGGCATGCATTTATATGGAATTATTACAAATATAAAAATATTTAATTCTATAGAACCCAAAACATACACATTATATTATGGGATTAGTGGGATTTAGTGATTTTGGGAGGATAATTTTATCATGATGGATTTATAGATAATATAGGATCTACACAAATTTCTATGGGGAAATTCTTTTATTTTTTATTTCGTTCTTAGGAGAAATAATAATCAAGTTTGATTGTTTAATGCCCTTAAATTAATTTCCATCCCATTGGCATATGGAATTACCTTCAGACATAATAGTGGATTGATTCATTTACCAATTATTTAGTATCTATTCTAGTTCATTATTGGGTTGATGTTGTTATATGAAGGACTCAATTTAGAGTTGTTACTTCGCTGTCATGTTATAGAGTTCAACAAGATATGATTAATTGATCATATAATTAGAGAGTTGGGTGAAAATGTTAAAAATATTTTTCATTCTGATTATCATCCCTCTTGGTCACTTTTGCGAATTATTATCACATTACACATCACACTCATTATTAACTCAATTATTCATGGTTCCAAATAGTGAAAAACAAAAAAAAACGTTAGTGTAAATATCTAAAAACAAAAATTATAGAAATAAATCATATCATAATGAATATAAATTATAACATGTCCTACATTATGATACCTTCATTTCAATTTATGAAACATTAGGTTTATATTACATCACTTTTGTTTAATTTTTGTTTGTTTGAGGATATATGATGTAAGTCAGGCATTAATGCAAACATATAATATCATTTTACATGAATATTCATTATATCTAAAATTAAATCACATCATATAACCTAAAGGTTTAGTTTATTCGGATATTTGTTAAATAAACTAATTATTTTAAATCATTTTAAACTTATCTCCAAAATATTGTTTTCATATGATACACTTTATAGCCAACATAAATAATATCTTTCTTCAAAACCTAGGGAATGAAAACACAGAAAAATGGTCATCTTAGTGATCTGTAAGGGTATGGATGAGATATAATAATAAAATATCTTAAGTGAGAATAACATTATCAAGTGTATATAAGAAAAAAATCAAGATATATAAACCTAACATTAAGATATAATAACAAGATAAACAATTCTCATAAATTAATAATTATTACGTAAGGATAACATAAGTCATGAGCCATTTGGGTATGAAGACATAAATAAAAAAAATATGTCCTGACATAAGAAAATTTCATGAAATAAAAATGTGGAAAAAACATAAGAATAGAATTAAAAATATATTTCATCGATAAACACCAATACATTGATATCGTAGGAGACGAGGATAAACCCCTACTATAATACCTTGATATTTTAGAATATATATTTGTTTAAATAAAAATTATATAGATAGATAGTCTCACATTAAACATTAAACTAAAATGAAACATGAAATATCAAATGAATATTATTTTGAATATTTTATAATAATAAAACCTCTGGTAAATAAAAATATTATACAAAATTATAAATGCATACAATATATGATTAAGAACATTTTATGTTTTTAAAGAGAAATTTTCAATAAAAAGTATTTTTCATTGTATATTGTATTTTCATTTAAAAGATAAAATAATAAATATTATAAATTCAATTATTTAAAACAAAAATAATATTTTAATTCATCATGTAAAAAATATATTATGAAAAATTTGTGATATTTTTTTAAAAAATGATGTCTAGGTGAACTGTGAAAAATTACAGGTTTGGATAATACGATCACCTTTTTGAAATAATCATAATACAAGAATGATTTGACAAAATTTTAAATATTTTTCTATAAAATAAATATTTACAAAGTAAATTAAATCTTTTATACAAATTATTTCTAATTTACAAAATCTTTGTTTAATGTTTCTGAAAGTTAACTAATATTTGACTCAAAAAAATTATTCGATTTTATTAAAATTTATTCATTATAAATTGTATAAATTAAATACATAAAATTTATTTCTAATTTGAGATATATTGGTTCATATTATTTAATTAGTTAAATTTAATTTTGAGGAATACAAATTTTAATACAAATATTGTAGTTAATGACCATAATAATGGTGAACTCTCTATTCGAAATGAATTGTTTTATTAATATTGTGTAATTTTGAACTAATAAATTTAATTAATATATTTTATATAATTAACTTGATATTTTGTTTTCATATAAATATATTGTCACTCATTTAATTAGAAATTAATTTATTATAATAATAAGAACACTTAATGGTGAAAATAATATTTTTCTAGGGAACTAATTTTCTATATATTAAATGTGTTAATTTAGAATATAATTTTTATCATATCCTTAAATTGAATTATATTAAATGGAAATTAAATTTAGGTTTATAAAATAGAGAATTATAAATAGGTTTTACCTTGTATTTTTAATAAAATATAAACTACTTGTGTAAAAAACTAGTTACCATGATAAGAAAATGAAAAAATATACAAATATAGTGGTAAAAGAATAAAAACTATGTAAAAACATGTCTGAAAATGAATGGTATAGGCTTTATATACCTTATATAACCCAAAAAATAAAAATTCTCACTCTTTGTAGGAATTTAATTTTATAACACACATCATTTATATATTTTATGTCATTATTCATTACATAAAGACACACATAATGCAATCATAAAAGATCACGATGTCTTGTGTCATAGGGTAATTAAATAAATAAAAAAATAATGTGAAATAGGGGTAAAATAATATTATTTAACAACTCCATAACATTCCTATAAATTATGTTGATCTTATAATAGTGCACAAGATAGCATGATGGCATGCACAAGAAATATGAGAGTTATAAATCCTAGTGACAGAATAATAAATGAATATCATGAAGTAAAGTAGTACTTTTAAGACAAGAGGTATAACATGATGAAAAAGAAGGGTGAGAATTATAATCAATAATATTGATGCATGATATAGGATAATAACATCATAGGAATGTGGAATAACCAATAATTATAAAATTTATCTAAAAAGATTATTTTAAATGAAATTTAGTATTTATGAAAAGAATAAATTTTGGTTTCCTTACATAAAAATATATCTTTTATCTAGCTAATTATTTAACTATGTATATATATAAATTAAAAATGAAAATAGATCAATATAATATTTAAATTATTAAAAATATATAAATCCATACTATTAGGGTCTATGTACATAACCCTTTATTACATCAGTATAAACCCTAAGGGTAGGTTGTTTAATAGTAGTACTGCCTCTTGGTGGTTCAATGAACATGTTTTTTGTGGTGATCACTATAATTTTAAATTATAATATAGAAGGTTTCATTCATATTTTATTTATTTAATCCAATCATGTTATTGGACAATAGAAAAACCTATCTCTTCTATCTCCCTCTAAATCTCAGATAAATGAGATTCAAATGTAATAGCCATCCATGTATATGCTATACCTTCTTTTTATATTTCAATATGACTTTTTCATAACCCTTAATATATAATAATCTAAATGGTCACTACTGAATTACTAAAATTTCAATAATTATGACGCTTAATGGTCTGTTAATCCTGAAAAACAATTTATGGATATATTTTATATCAGTCCAAAATTAAAAATGTAATACAATGGGCATTTTTTCTATAAATACATTACATAATAAAGAATTTATTTCATTCAAAAATAATTTTTTTATAAAAGTGTTAGTTTTTATATTCATAGAACCTTTAGAAAATTTCCCTTGTAATTTAATTTTTCTCACTAAAATAGATTAGGCAGCTTTGGTTTCACACCTATTCTAATTCAAAAGTTACCCCTCAAATTTATATTTTCAGAAAAATAATTTGACTATGTGAGTTATCTTATTTCATATAATTGTATCTCTGTGATCTAATATCCTTAGTGGATTCATGTGAAATGAAATATAAATCTCCAAATGTTTCACAATTAGATTCAGAACATTTGAGAGACATTGTATGAGCTTCCTTGATAGGGATACATTTAGCACATCATGCACTTGAGATAAATTTAGTGGGAGTGATAGTTTTTAGGATATATCATTGATTCTATTAATGATATCAATGTGTATAATATATATAGGACTATGATTTCCATTATTCTTAAGCCTCATGAATTTCTTCCATGGTGAAATTAGATGGAACACCTTATCTCTAATATCAAACTTCATTTCTCTTCATTTATTATATATATATATTTTCTATAAACATTTAATGGATTAAATATAAAGCTAAAAGGTTTAAACCATATCTATATTCTATTAAATATAATCAGGTCTCATTATCTTCCAATTCTAAACTTTATCCCAGTATTTGAATGTTTTCCATCTCTTCCTATATGGGGCCTTATAAAGTGTCATTTGAATTACTGAGTAGAAACTATTGTTATACGAGAACTCCATTAAATGAACATGATGAAACCAATATAATTGGAAATAAATTGAATATGATATCAGTATATCATCTATAGTTTAAATGGATCTCGTATATTTTCCATCCATATGAGGGTGATAAGTTGTGTTTAAGATATTATCTATAATCAATGTTTGTTGATGGAATCTTAAAAACATTAAGTTAAAACATGGATCTCAATTATATACAATGGAGAATATAAATCCATGAAATCATTCTACATATATTATGCATATCTTTGAATGTTGGTATGGAGATAAATATTCCTTGATAATAATTAAATGTGATAATTTTATAAGGTAATAAACTACCACCCAAATGGAGTTATTTCAATTCTATTCCCTGGGGATTTTAACAATAAAATCCATGGTTATGTTTTCCCATTTCTATACCGGTATGGGAAATTTGTGCATCAGATTCTTAAAATTAATTAATTTTTCATTGAATTGTTGGAATACTAATAATTGAGATACCAATTGTTCAATTTATAACCTTATGTTATCCAACTAGATGTATTTCATTATATCCCATTACATATTAGATCTTCCTAGATGAATAAATAATAATGATCAATGGGTATCATAATGAATTTAACTCTCCATTTCTGGTTTTTATGGGATATATATTTGAGTCCCAAACAATATAACACCATAAAAAAATAATTTAACCCTAGATTATTCAATTACATTATCTGTAGATCTTTTTTATCTTTTACGGCCTCCTTAATCCTCTCAGTAATGGATTTATGAGATGTTTTATTGAGAAAGATATGATTGAATTACCTTTATTGTTCATGTATCCATCCATTTCATGTCCAAGAACATAAGATCCATTTCAATCCTTATCATGGATAGGGTTTCCAAATCCATTTTACCCAATACACATTCCACTATTTTCACCATCCCTGGATATTAATGGATTGATGAGCCATAATTCAAGATCAATTATGACCACCTTCATTAATGCATATTGATATTTTCTATGAATATGTACTTCTGATAATTGACATCCATATATATGTTATAATTTTCCCCATAGAGGTAATTTATCCAAATCATAAATAAAAAATATCACTACATCCAATTCTACATCATGCATAGAGTATATCATCTCATATATAATTATATTGAATAAGGAATATGATGTAACATTTTTATTTTTTTATGAGTCCACAAACAAATACATTTTTGGATTCAGCATTGTAGACCACAAATCCTTCCCCACATGTGGGTAATGAGAGAATAGGTACATCTATAAGAATATTTATTAACTATTTGATTATATCTGTATATTAATTAGTCTATAAAAACATCACTACCTTCTCAATTATCTTGGTTTGTACATTTTGAAATCAAGAGATCGTTTTCAAAAATTGATGATAGCACCAATATTTTCTAAGGAAACTATGGATCACTATCACAGATGTTGGTCTTCATCATTCTGCAATTTCCATTGTCTTCACGTGATCCACATATATCTATTTTTTGTGATAAAATTACCCCTTAATTTTAGTTTATCCGTGAAAAAAGTTCATTTAATTTACTTCACATATAAATTTTCATTTCAAAAGGTCATCAGTTCAACATTAAAATTCTCCTCTTGTTCTCATTGTTTTTATAGTGTATAATATTATCATCTATAAATAATACCATAAATATTCTGAGGTATTAATTAAATATTCTATTCACTAACTCCATAGATATAGAGTGTGAATTAGGGATTCATAATGGAAACACTGTGAACTCATAGTTCTTTTTCATTGTATGAAAAGTATTAATCGTATATCCTCTTTATTGACCTTTACATGATAATAAACCGACTAAAGATCCACTGTAGGGAAGTATTTCACCCCACATAGTTGATTAATTACATCATAAACCCTTCTTAGAGGATTCTATTTATTTATCCTGATCTTATTTAGTTTTTAATAATCAGTTTTAGAGTCACATTGACCAATAAAGTTTTTTGATGAATGTACTAGATCACCCCATTTTGAAGAACATGGGCATATAAACACTTTTTTCATATTCTCTTATTGTTATTTTTTTATCTATTAATGTACAAAATTGGATATTCTATATGTAGTCTTGGATATAAGAAAATATCTTGGTATATTTTCTATTAATAACTCATACTCTTAGTTTGGGGATGAATAATAAAATATTTGAGGAATATTCCATCATTTTATCATACATTTGACATATCGTTAGGTATGATCTTTTAAATATTCTCAATAATTTTAGATAGATAAAAATTATCATATGTTAGTAATATCCAGGCTTGATATGACGATTTCGAAGGAGATTCATCATCATTATTTATCTTATATATAATTAGAGGGTGATTTCTAAAATAGAGGGCTATTTAATCTCCACAAAATTTCTATTGGATCATTACAAGGAAAGAAATTACATATCTCGAATAACATCAAATTCCAATAAATGGAGTATCACAAGGCTCGCCTAGAAATCCATCCCATGAAATATTTCAGGGGAGAAGTTATATGCTTAGGAATAAATAATTGAATCATTCTATATTTTCATCAATAACTAAAATTCCATATTTTTTTATGTGGTGTTTGAATAGCTATATAAAACTTGTGTGATATGACTAAATTCATAGAACTATAGTCACATAAGGCATTTTAATCTCATGAATGTATGATATTTTTAACTATCACTAGTTGATTATAGTTATAATAATTTACTTCATCCAAAATAGACTTATGGGTGATAATTTTCCATCTATTAAAAATATAAAATATTACATAATATAAAATAAAGGGATAACCCATAAAATTTATTTATTCTATAACATATAAATTTCTATGTTTCAATCTATGTTATATATGACCTATTTTTTTGACCATTAATTTTATTTTAATTTTAGTTCCTATTATAATAGTTTGTAAAAAGAACATGATTAATTAAAGAATATCTATCAGGAGTGTCTAGAAATGTCTGTAGTATTAGGAAACATTATCGTGCACTAGGTATGAGCCAAGTTAATACCCAAGAAGTCCTTTTAGTTTTATTTCCCTAAGTTACATCTGTTTTACACTAGCATCCACTTTCTAGTATCTTGACACTGATATATTTTCTCTCAAAACCAAGCATTTACTTTAAAAAAAATTAGGTATGTTTTCTTATGTTTTTTCATATCCCTCTGATTTTTACTTTGTTTTTATAATCCTAATCCTCATATGTAACTAGACATCTCCATAATACCAACTAATACAATCCATATTTTTATACATTTTATTTCATGATTTAATACATAAAGAAACATGTAATATAAAAATAATAGATCACGAGGCCATGTTTTTTGGTAATTAGATACATATTATAATAACATGAAACATGGATACAACAATATTATTTAAAAACTCCATACCATGCCCTTAAATTTATTTGATCTTCTAATACTACAAGGGGTTACCTTGGGATGTATATACGAAATCCATGAGATATAAATCCTACTAAGAGAATAATAAAAGAAAAAAAAACTGGTACATGGGAGTTAAGAGGCATAACATTATGATATAAAAGGGTGAGAATAATAATCATGAATATTAAAGAATTAAATCAGATAATAACTTCATAGGAATGTGGAACAACATAAAACGTTTCATCATAATAAAAAGTCAAGTCTAACCATTATGTCATCATAACATAGGGTTCATATGCAAGCTGCACCTGCTCCAAACAAGGTATATCAGGAAAACAAAATACCCAACACATTGGAGGGAAATATAATTCTAGGCCCACCTTTAAAATTTATATCATGTACATGAACTTGTGATCTATATAGATTGTATCACATAATAAAATATTTCAATAATTTTAATCCCATTATTATTGATTGCGGTAAAGATACATGAAATTACCATATTAATGAATGATATTTACATTTCGGTGAATATATTTTAATGGAAATAGGGATGGCTATTCGTAACAAAAAAGTTGTGCATATAAAATGATAGGATAATTCATGTAGTATAATGTTTGTACATATAGGTTTATAGAAGGGTTTAATGAGATTAAAAGTTGACCTATCACTACATGTGAATCATAAGACAATTAACGTGATGTGATGAAAAACATTATAACATGGAAAATTATAAATCAAAAGGATTAATACAATGAAAGTTCTTAAATAAAAAGGATGAGGAAGAGGATCCCATAGATGAGAGGTTTGTTCAAAAATATTGGGGTAGCTTCTTCAGAGATTAAAAATAACATGGGTGTGATTTATAGGTGGGATTGTAAATTAAGAGTCAATCTGTTTTGAGTGAAGTGTAATGGGAACATGGGTGTATATTTTATAAAAAAATAGGGGAATTATTTATTAATTTCTAAACATTTATTAAATAATCTAAGTATTAAAATAATCAACACCATAAACCTTCATTGGATTTTTACCCATATTTTCTGGCAATGGGGAGAGGGTTTCAAAATTTTATTATGGTAATAACTAAAAACCTTAAAATAATACCATTTTTGATGTGGTAGTGATTCATATTCATAAATCCTTATTTTTAAGTAATTAAAATGTTAAATTGGTTTTAAAAGATTCATTTTAGGCTTTTCAAATAATAAAATAAAAAATATATATTTTGAAAAAGAAATATGTGTTTTTTAATAGATTCCATTTTTATTATTTACTATATCACTTTTGGGATATTATGGTGTCATAATAACTAATGTATTTAGTTATTACCTAAAAACTATTCTACCTTAAAAAATTAAGATAAATTCATCATTTGATAATTTCAATGTTCAAATTTGAAAAATGATATTTATTATATGAAAATAATATATATATAAAGAAATTTCAACACGAAAATAAAAAAATTATAAATTTAAAAATACTAAATGTTATGACACATGCAATATTACAAACCTTATGAATGTTTCATGGGACTTAATTAGATTATATTATGATTTTAATTTTAATTGATATTATTTAGTAAGAATATTTCATGAAATAACAGTTATTTAAAAATTATTTTGAATATATATAATATTGTTTTAATTGAAAATAATATTTTACAAAAATAAAATTTTAGTTCATATAACAATCAATTTTTTTAAAAACTTATTATATAATCATTTATATATATAAAGTAAAAATAAAGTTGTATTAATATAATCATCACTTTATTAAAAATAAAAAATTTCAAATACATATTAATGGGGTCTACATACATAAACCATTATTACACCATTATACGCCCTAAGGTAAAGGTGTGTGATAATAATAATTTTTTGGTGTAACAACTGTAAACCTGCACTCTCACATCTGGTGATAAAAATATAAAAATTATATTTCTATCATTCATAATAATGAAGGTGGCATAAAATTTTTCACCAAAACCTACATCAATAAAATCAAATATTGGATCACTTACATACCTAAGGACATTTTAGGTTTATATTTTTAGATAATTAAGACAAAAAATTACATAAATAATACCCATTATTTGAAGGGATTATTTTTTCTAGAATACTAAACACTTTATATTCCATATTAAGTCTAAAAAATCTCCCAAAAACGTTATAACATTAGAAAACATTCTAGACAAATATAATTTAATCATCATTATTAATAAGATGGGGAAATAAAAATTTAAGAAGGGTGATCTCATATTCTCAACAAGGGTAAACATAAGAATTAATAATTGAATTCCTTCAATGATAAAAATATGAGAACAAGGGTATGATGACATAGTCAAAGTGAATGATCATAACATAAGAGAATTATTTACAATCAATGTAAGGATCACCAATTTATAAATATGGTACAAAGCCTCAACAAAGGAAAGGTTCATGTTAATCAATAACCAAGTAACATTTAATTTCAATATTGAGTAAATGAATCATTAGAAACCCATACCAAGTATAAATAAATCATTTCTTTCTTGAAATATCATCTTCATAAACCATTTTAAACTTTTTTCATATATAACTGATTCCCTATTAAATCCATAGATGGATCCCTATAGAAATTCCCTATATCAAACCTCTAAAGACAAGAGACATTACCCAATGCATTATAGAGCTATAATGGGTTTCACCCATCATATCTGGATCTATAATAGGTCTTAAATACTCAAATAATTTGTATCAAACCCACCCATGAGATATAATGGTGAAAAACCCATCGTATAAGCTATATAGGGCTCACTTGGAAGCAATACGAGGGATTATACCTTTGTATAACAATATCCAAGAACCATAGAATAAATTAATTTCCTAGAAACAATCATTTTTACTTTAATAACATTATTTACATGTGAAAAAAATGTGTTTCATGATAATGTCTTTTAAAAAATCATTATCCATCAAATGAAATAATGAGGATGTCATCATAAAAAATTATCCCCAGAGAAGCATAAATAATATCAAGGGTGGTTGATGATGATTAATAGAAATAATATTAAAATTTATTAAAACATTAATTAGGGAAATAACCTTTTCACTTTGATTAAAGTCAAAAGATGTTATATTAGAAGGAAAATGATTTTAAATGATCACTTAGAAAATTTCTTGAGGAAAAAATCCTTTCCATTTTTAAAGAAATTATTTTATATATAAAATCATATCAAATATTAAAGAAATTATTTTCTTTGAAATTTAACTTTGAAAATTAAACATTTATCTTTAAAACATAGAGAAGTCATAATTATGAAAAAAATATGTTCATACTGAGTACAGAGAAATAAATATTACATTCATATTTTAAGTACAAGTAAAAAGGTATTCATTTATAAAATAAAAGTAAGATATATTTTAATATTTTTTAAATAATTTTTTTGGTAAAAATGTATTTAAATAATCATAGTGAAACATTTTGAAAAACATTTTAAGAAAATGAGGATTTGGATGAAAATTGATTTTCGTCTGAATAAAGAAATATTGTCGTATTTTCTTAAAAATATATTATAAATAATTTTAAATACTATTGAGAGTAAAATGGTATGATTACATAACAACTTCATAAATAATTATATGGATTAAAAAATATTCTGGATCAAGAAAATATGAACATATTATTTCCTCGCATATAACCATCAATATAAACAATCCAAAAAATAAAGGATATTATATCATAATGCCTTTAAGACTTTGGTAACTCCTCAATAATAATAATAATGAAAGAATACCATAATATTAATGTTAATTGTAATTAAAATAATTATATTCTTGATATAACATATCAAATGGAAAGTATATAAACCTCATAAATAATTATAGGTGAATAATATAACATATGTCCCAAATAAGAGAATTTGGGATAAGAAACCCTCACAATAATCCTAACATTATAATGAGAATTAATCAATGAATATTTTTCATTTGTTAACTATATATCCATTTAATAAAATTAAGTAAAAAATAATATAATAAATATTCATTAGACTCATATTTATAGAAATTCAAAAACATTGATAAAGTAATATAGCCCAACAATAAATATCAGTTATGTAGTTATTTACCACTTGATAACATTCAATTAAAAATCCCCTTGTATAAAATAATTGAAATAAAAACTAAAAATATCATTTTACATAAAGGATTCGTGATAATACTTGTAAAATGGTAAGTATATACACAATGTAAAATGAATTGGGTTTATAACATTAAAATATTCGCATTTGAAGGAACATTTAGACAAAGTCCCTGACCTCAAAGAAAAGATTTCTATATATGTCATTTAAAAACTCTATAATAAACATATGTAAATTATAATATTTAATAATAATATCATATATGATCAATACCTTAAAAATAAAATATTTTTTTGATGAAATTTTTAAATACTGAATCATTCAAGTTCATGTCAGACTTTTGAGGACATTTGGTTCAATATCTCAAAATGAATTTTGTGTATTGACTATGGTCAAAGTGGACTTTTTACTTTATCTATAGAAAAATAATCATGGTATAATTATAAATTAAATATATCAATTTTCTTTTAAAATTATCTATCAGTAATGGTTATGAAAAATGAACTATGTTGCGATCAAATGGAGATAGTAGGTCATACTTATTAATGAGTAACATTTACATTTTTCAATAATCATTTTGGAAGGAAAATTATTATTATTATACATTTAAAAAATAATAAAAATATATGAAACATATTATTATTTCAATAACATAAATTTTATATATAATCCATGTGATGTGGTGATGAAGAAACAATCACATTGCTTCATGGAGGTGGTGGTCCACATGTACGTACAAACGATGTTATCATTTTTCATTGAATGAGAAGGTAATAAATAAATGATATATTATATTTTAATAATGATAAATATGTCATTAATATCATAATTATATCACATATACTCATTAACTTTATACTTATTATCTTCCATGAAAATCTTTATTGAAAATGAATCAAATCGCTTTGTGAGGTAGTAGTATACCATAATCACGATTGACGTTATCGTATCACCAATGGAATGGAATGTAAGAAGGTATATGTGATATTATAATTACATTAATATAATAAAATATCATAAATATATATATATACTAAAAATCCATAATTATAAAAATCCATGATATGGGATTATGAAAAATGAATTACATCGGTTCATTAGGCGGTAGTCCATCATACACAAAAATGATGGTTTTATTTATAATTTGATGGAATAGGAGATGGATTTTGGTTATCAAATTAATACAATAACATATCTATATATGTTATATAGGTTTTTATTATATGAAAATATTTTTAGAAGAATTCAAGTAGCAGCAAGATGTAATAAAATAAAAACTTTCAGTTTAGAATGATGCATCTTCCTTGGAAAACCTCCTTAGGTTATCACTAAATACCTTCAAATTATGAAATTATGATAAAAAATTGATTTATGTAATAGGTATGAAATTAAGGAAGTTATTTTGGTATGTATTTTCTGAAAAATTTCTTTTAACATGTGAATTTATGAGGAAAGGGGTGACCTTTTATAAGTTTGGTGAGTGGCACACGTGTAATTTTTTTTAAAAAAAGTGTAACCACATTTCTCACCTAAAAGAAGTATCCAAAATAGTTCATTATCTTTTATTATACAATATAAGGTATAAATATGTCCATAAAATATATTGTATACATATTTTTAGGTCATTTTAACCATTATCAATTTTGTTTTACCCCTGATAAACCTATTTTCACCATAACCGCTATAAGAGATTATTATTATTTTCACTATTCATTGTGATCAAAATATATATTGAAGTTATTAGATAATATAAATTATTATTATTTATAATATGTAATCCATTTTAACAAATATAAATCCTAGAAGTGGAAAATTTAGTTTTGAAATAAAACCCCCAGACATTACGATGGAGCAGTTTTTCACCAAATATATTTTCCAAGAATAAGATGATTTTATATTGATAATATGAATAGTAATAATCATTATATTAATTTAAGTTAATATTTATTTATATAAAATATAAAAATTAAATTTAAATAATCCCCCATTAGGTATAACATCTGGGTCCCAGTGACAGCACAGACACCCCGCCTTAACATGGTCTTCGGGTCCTGACCCACCAAGAACCACCAGTTGCCCTGCAGACACATAGTACCCACCCTAGGGCCCACCCACATGCCTGAATAGGTCATCTAACGAATAATAGTCCCCACAGGCCATCACATGTCCTTTCCAGTGTGTTTTGTCCCCACTCACACACACCCAGGGAAACATCCTAGAAGGTCACCCATCCTGATCACTACTCGAGGCCAAGAACGCTTAGCTGTGAATTTATAATCAGATAGGCCCTCGAAATGGAAGGTGAAGCATGTTGAAATGAGTCATATCATTTGTTCATTTAACCTTGTTTCATATGGGGATATTCCAATCACCCCACTTTAGAGCGCAACACCCTCTTTGTGGGCCCTACATCTTAACCCAGACAGTGCACCAAACATAATGCTAGTTACCACATCTAATAGAAAATTTAACAACTGGGTCCTATGCATATCATAGACACCCCACATTATCATGGACCAATGGTGCCAAAGATATGTCCAGAAGAAGCGCGAATGGGTCATAGTGGGCCCGGGATAGGTCCGACCCAGTTGGACCAACCTGGTTTGGTTTGACCCAGCCTGACCCGTTTGGTCTGGCCTCGCCCGTAGGGCGGGCCAGGCCATTGGGTTTAGCTCGGCCAGCTGGGCGCGGCCCAGCCGGCCGTGAGGACGGTTCGGCCCGGAGGCACTACGTAGGCAGCTCGTCCTGGGGGGGCGGGGCCGGTTCGGCCCGATGGACAGTGAGGGTGCTGCCGATTCGGCTAGGGGCGGTGTAGCCGGGGCGTGGGGGCACAGCTAGTGGGGAGGCACGACGACCTGGTCGGCGGGGTGGTGCAGCCGGTGGGGCAGTGCGTCTGGCATGGCAGCACGGCATGGGAATGGGGCGCGGTTCAATCGGTGGTCAGAACTCCGTGGGAGGCTCTATCGTTGCCTTTGTCACCTTCATCGCCTTCATCACCATTTAGAAGAACACCACAATGAAGATCTGTGGGGGTTCGTGCCATGTTAGTTTGTCCCACACCCTCTGTGTTTAGAGTGGTATCATAAAGTGCACAAGAACAACACAAAGAAAGTCATTGATTATATCTTAAAAAAATTAATTCCCATAATCCATCATTTGACAAAAAAATATTCCCAACCCACAATGAATAACATACATGGATCAACATGATAATAATTTGGTCGCCATTATTTTTTTTAAATGGAAATAATCAGGGGAATAATATCATATTTAAAATAAAATCCCTACCATGTTTGTTGTTCATCTAGGGGGTCACGGGGAAGAAGACGTACCATTGGGAAAAGACGGACATCGATTCGCTGCAGATGATGACGTATCACGTAGAAAGGAGTTCTGAGGAAGATGGTTGATGTCGAGGTTTACGGTCTTTGTCAGTGGAGTGTTCTTCGCCAGTGGAAGCATTATTCATGGAGGAAGCGTAATCCTCCAAGTGTTGGCTGTTGCATAACGTTACTGGTGCTTCGTCGTTTGGTGAAGGCATCCCAAAACCTCCTCCCAAGCTCTATATATATAGGAGAGGGGGGAGGTATGTAACGATCATGGAATTTATTATGGTTCATTTATTAGGAACCATCCTAAATTCCAATGATGCAGTTACTTAATTTAAAAAGGGGGTCAAGCCAATTAATTGACATTAGAAAAAATAGTGGTGGTGTGTTGGCAAAATTAATGTGGGGGAACCTCAAGAGGATTTTCCAAAATAATGAGGGATTTGAGAGGTTTCTCTCTAATTAAGAGGGGAGTTGGAAGGTTTAGGCCTCGGGTGGTCCCCACCACCATAACCTCTCATGGGAGTTTAGGGTCTGGTGGTCCCCACCACTATAACCTCTCATGGGAGTTTAAAGGTCTAGTGGTCCCCACTTCCCAACTTCCATAATGAGGTTTAGTTACAGTAGAACACACCTCCTAACACCCACATGGGTGTTGCAAAAAAAAAATAAAGTGTCACGCACTTTTATTTTTATTTTTATTCTTTCCCGAAAACCCCGAAAACTAAAATTCACCCTAGACCATATGTCATTGACGTGAAAGTCTCCATAAGCGAATACAGGGACTGCGAGATCAACGGTTCCCTCAAATTTTAATTCTGACCACCGGTTCAAATATTACAAAATGCCACTTGTGTGTTTACTGAATGTACTTGAAAAAAAATTCGGAAAATTATAATTAGTCACCCTCAACCCATACCGGTCATGGTTATGCTCTATCTAGGTGAAACATGCCCCAACAAAATCAACAGTACTCTAAGATTTTCAATCCGAGTTACCATTTAGATTCTATGAACGTTACAATAAAATAATTTTCAATTAATTATTTTATTTGTGGCCAAAAACTAACTTTCTATGGTGGCCCACGTGGGCCAAAGTTAGTATCTTCACAATGAAATCGTACCCTCAAGAGTTCAGCGGTGGTCTCAGATTATTAATCTGAGTTACTGTTTGTGAGATATATGAATTTTTAAAAAAAAATAATTTATTTATTTATTTTATTTATGATTATTCCATTTATGGGTTTTCTCACAGGAGGCATGTGGAGGCTAATCTTAAGACACGCCTAGGGTAAACTCGCCATCTTTAGCGCAACAATGTCCTAGAATTTATGATTTGAGTTACCTTTAAATATATATTCAACATTTTTTAGAAAACAGCTTATGTGTGTTAACATATGCTTAATAGTACTTGATGGATCATTCCGGGCACTCCAGGCCTCAGAATCGCACGCTGTTAGATTTCGCAGACACATAAAATTATTATTTATTTTAAAAAATTCATGTAAATTCTGGGTCTTTACATTCTCCCCACCTCAGGTCTCTATGTCCCCATAAGCCACAACTCATATAGGTAAAAATGTTAGGGTGCTGAACATGCATCTGAGCCTCCTTCTCCCATTTGATCTCCAAGAGGTTCACGTGCTACAAACAAATGTGCACCAGAGGTATCGACGATCCACAAAGGACTCACTCCTGTCGATCCTAAATATCTACTGGAACCTCCGTAAACGATGCCCCATCATCGACGTCCAGTTCTCAATGGTCGATAATGTGTGAAGGGTCGTGCACGTATCTCCTCAGATGGGATATGTGGAAGACGTTGTGCACCCGGTGCAACTGAGGTGGATGAGCTGAGCAATAAGCCACCTCACCAACTCTGCTAAGGACCTGAAAATGTCGATGAATCTCCGAGATGACTTGCCACCTCGTCCAAATCTCCATAAACCTCATCGAGGTGAGACCCATAAAAAGATGTGGTCTCCATCCTTGAACTCTCCAGATCTCCATCTCCAATCAGCATAAGACTTCTTCAGGCTCTATGTAGTCATCATCAGCTCCTGGGTGATAAGAACCTTCTAAGTGGTAGCTCATATCATCTATGGTCCCACGAGTACTGACTCTAGCAGGTCAGTCCTACAGAGAGGTTATCTGAAAGGTCACCCATATACAGCCACAAAAGATGTCATCCCAATGGTGGAGTGATGGATGTTGTTTTATGAAATCTCCACCAAAGGTAAGTGATCCTCCCAACTATGACTGAAGTCGAGGAAAAAATCACATAGCATGTCTTTCAGGTTATGAATAGTCCACTCAGTCTGACCATCCATCTAAGGATGGAAGGTGGTGCTCAGATGAAGCTGTGTCCCGAAAGCCTTCTACAACCCCTTCCATAGATGATAATTAAATCATGTGTCACAATCGGAGACAATAAAAGAAGTTACTCCATATAGCCGCACAATATCTTGCACATAAAGGTGTCACATTCTCTTTACGGAACCCTGCTCTCTGATCGGTAGGAAGTGGGCTAACTTGGTGAGTCGGTAAATGATCACCCAAATAGATCCATGACCACTGGATTTATGTGGAAGTACTGTCACAAAATATTTGGATATCACATCCCACTTACACTCTAGGACCTCTAAAGGTTGAACCAACCATGCTGATACCTGGTGATCTGGCTTCACTCGCTGACAAATTAGGCATCGAGAGACAAACTCTACAAATACTTTCCTGATTCCCAGCAACCAGTGTCGTCGTCGAAGGTCTGGGTAAATCTTTGCCACTTCTGGATGTACCACTAGAGGGTATATGTTGAACCCCCTCAACACATTCTCCTGAAGTGACACTGGTACCATATTACATCCTTTTAAGAGGATGACGTGTTCCCCACCTTCAGAAAATTCATCAGGTTTCTCCATGTGGATATCTCATCATGTATTTCCTCACAGTCAGCATCCCCATGCTGCGCCTTCCCGACTCGCTGATGAAGTGGGGGAGTGATAGTAAGAGACTGATGAAAGGCTACTCCATCTCTATCTCCAAAAAAATTTCTACAAACAGTCATCTACTTTTTCACCTCTCTGAGCATCTATATACTAGATCTCAAGTTGAGTTTCTCTGATACGAAATGTTAAAACGGGGTCCCGATGACAGCATAGAAACCCCGCCTTAACATGGTCGTCGGGTCCTGACCCGCCAGGTACCACCAGTTGCCCCACAGACACGTTTTCCCCACTCTAGGGCCCACCCACATGCCCGAACGAGTTATCTAACTAATATCATCCCCCACATGCCAACACATGTGCTTTATAGTGTGTTTTTTCCTCACTCACACACACCCTGGTAAACATCCCAAAAGGCCACCCATCCTGATCACTACTCTAGTCCAAGCACGCTTAACTATGGAGTTATAATCAGATAGGCTCCCTAAATAGAAGGTGAAACTTATAGACATGAGTCATATCATTTAGTCATTTAACCCCATATCATATGTGGATGTTACATATGGGGATTTTAATTAGTTATATGATGAAACATTATTCACTTTAAAATAGGTTTTATAAGAAAAAACAGTTCTTTAAACCCATAAATAAGCTTATACAGAAATATAGTATAAATATGGATCAAATGTAATTAAATTGATTAAATATAAATAAAAAATACTTATATTACATAAAATAATATTTATATAATAGTGGTACTTTTAAATTTAATTATTTATTGGAAATAAATGATAATTCTAAAAAAACGTTTTTATCACAATTTACTAAAAAATAATATATTATGAAAAATAAGAAAAATTTATTCTATGCTAATTTTGAGATGAATATTTCAAAAATTAATATCATTTTAAAAATAAATTTTTAAATATATCTAAAAATAATTATAATAATTTTTCACAAAATAAATAAAAGACATTTTTGAAGAAAACATAATTTTATTGCATAAAAGGATATTACTAAAAATTGTTTAATTATTTAATAATAATATATTAATAAATTTATATTGACAAGGAAATTTATATATATATATATCATAAATTTTCTAATACTATTCATAATTGCTAATTTAATGGCTAGGTTATAACATTCATATTTAAAATAATATTATTTCATTGTTCGATTAAGCTCTGTGTTACATTTTATATACTATCAGGCCTAGATTCCAAGATTTTTAAATATTTGGTTGATACATTTTCCCCCATTTAAAAAATTAAATCTTCAAATTTTAATCTTTTCCTTCGTAATCAAGGATTTTTCATTTCAAAATACTATTTTTGAAATCCCATATCATTAAATATTTAATAAAATATCCACATGAAAAGAGAGATAATGAAATATTGGGGTCTTCTAGAATTATGAATAATTAGGTATTCTAATATGAGATAATTAGTAGAATATGAATATATGGACAAGGAATAGAATCATAATTCTACTCTAATTATAGAGATTGATAGAGGTAATTGATCCCAATAATGTAAATTATCTTGACAAATTCAACAACCACAAAACTATATACAAAAGATAGGTGAAAAATGTCATAACTTCATCAGAAATAAAAAAACTGTTATATAAATATTAATTTTCAATATCATATTTATATATTAGATAAATCTCTTACCATATAGTATTATATCACATGAAGAATATACTTACTTGAAAAGTTCTATTACATCCTTTAATTTATTATCACCACAATGCCATTTTTCTCTAAATAATGAGTATTCAAGCTGAGTTTTTCAATACTAAAACTATAAAATAAACATTTAAAGAATCAAATAACCTTAAAAGGATAAAAATATATTTCTTAGAAAATTATAAATAAACCAAAACCAAAATGGTTAGCCTAAGGTATGATAATTCCTAAGATGAAAAAACCTTCAAATGGTAAAATAATACATTAATCTCTATGCACTAAACAATAATACCCAATGTTTTTCTTAGAACAATTGATAAATAAATATCTTTATAATTATAAAAATAATTCTGGACTAATATTGAATCCAAAAGATTATAATAGTTTGATCATTTATTCATCTAGGTTTATTTAACATTTATCTTCAAATAACACTAATCACTTTTAATTTGTGATACCAAAAATGTATGTCCCTTAATCATATAATGTTCCCCAAAAAGTAATAACCCATATTAACTTCAATATAAAAGTTGTTATAAACCCAAAACATCACCAATACTATTAATATTTTGTCCAAAAAATTAATGGTATTCTTCATCAATTAATACACCATGTGGAACCTAAAGGTTACATATACCTCAACCAAAAATAATGTCTCTCAAAAAAGTATTATTCATATTATACTTCAATAAAACAAAACAAAAAATGATTTTTAACACATGATCACAAGATCATTAATAATCTAAAAAACTAATTATTATAAACATTTCTCTTAAGATAGGCTCTCATGAAAACATCATAATCTCCAAACTTATCTAAACCCCTCTCTGATGCAAATTATAACTACTCCAAACCTAAACTCCAATATTCGATACTAAAAACACATTTTTTACTTATTTTTATTTGATATCGATCAGTATGACCCAGTTTTCACTATCCAAAAATTATAATGTCAAAATTAAATATTGGATGGCTTATATTCCCAAAGACAAATTAGATTTTGAGATTTACATAATTTGGAAAAAATCATACATAAACAATACCAATGAATTCAAGTGAGTATTCATCCCACTATACGCAACCTATCATATTCGATTTCAAGAATTCAATATCTCTTTAAAACATCATTAAATCATAAACCTTTTGTTGATTAAAATTATTTAATCATTATTCTTCATAACCTAGGGAAATGGAAACAAAGTAAGGGGGATCTCAAATTCCCAGTAAGAGTAAACATAATCATTAATAACTGAAATTCATTAGTGAGGAAAATATTAGAATAATATTATTATGACATACTCAATGTGCATGATCAAAATAGGAGAGAATTCATACCCAAAAATTTACTTATATTGAATCATGAAAAATGTAATAAAGCATTAAAAAGGTATGAGTCATAAGAATCAATATTCATAGGCCATATATTGTCAATATTGAGAAAATTAATCATAAAAAACTCATAAAAATAATAAATAAAACCTATTGGTGTCCTTTATCATCATCTTCATAACCCTTTTTAAACCCATCTCTAAAAAACTAGTTCTAGTTTAATCCATAAGGGAAGAACTCATTTAATTTTATCCTTCATTAATTGAATGTAAATTAACATTACACAATTCATTTAAGAGATAAAATGAGTCTATAAAATTATATACTGAGATATAATGGGGCTAAAAGATTCATATATGTTATATATTTGTCGATTATAAATTACAATGGGGCCCAATCCTTCATTTCATAAGATGAAATAGGGCTCAACTCATCGTATAAGTTATATTCGGATCACCCGTGGGAAATAATTGTGAACAAACCATTATTATATTATTTAAAAGAAACAGAAAATAAAAAATACCTTAGAAACAATAATTATTACTTTTATAACATCATTAACCTAATGAATGAAATTGTGTACCGTGATAATCTCTTGAAACAATAAATATCCATCCTGACAAAGATTGAGAATGGTATCAAAACAATTTCCCCATTGGATAATAAGTAACATAAACAGTTATTAATGATTATGATTGGATATAATATTAAAATATAATTAAAATTATTATTGGATAATATAATATTTTCACTTTGAGTAACATCAATATATTTCATCACAAATAGAAAAGTATTTGAAAAGATAACATGGAACATTTCTTAAGGAAAATAATCTTTCCATTTTGAAACACTTATTTAAAAAATAATACATTCATAAAAATTATATAAAACACATTCTTTGAATATTAAATTTCAATTTTTAAAATGAATCAATAAAACACCAAGTGGTCATGACAGTGGAAAATTATATTCATGCCAATTACATTGAAATAATTATTCCTTTGACATTTTTGGTAAAAGTAAAAATGTACCTTGTTCGGAAAAACTACAACAATAGTCCATGTCAAACATTTTTTAAAAATATAATTTTGGGTAAAAATGACTTTAAAAAATCTTTGTGAAATTTTTTAAAAACATTTTTAGAAAACATGTATTTGGAAGAAAAGACACTTTCTACCGAAGAGAGAAATGAAGTAATATTTTATTAGAAACATTTTATCAATAATTTTAAGTACAAAAGAGTGGAAAATTATACTATTACTTGAAATTTTGGGGAATAAAAATTTATAATAAAATATATGAGATTTAATAATGTAATATTACATTATTTTCTCTAAAATAACCTTCAACATAAACAATCCTAAAAAATAAATGATATTATATCATAAATCATTTTTCACTTTGGTAACAACTCAATAATAAGCAGAATGTAAGAATAAAATTATGTGAAATTTAAATAATATGAAAATATGTTGATTCATGATATAACATATCAAAGGGGAAGTAAATATAACTCTTAAATGAAGATAGGTTTATATCAAAACATATGTTCAGAAAAGACAATTTGGGATGTGTAACCTTTACTATATTTAAAAAGATGAACAGATAATTTATCAATTAATCTATTATGTGCATAAAATCTAAATTCATATAAAAAATATTAAATACAACAAAAAATAATAAAAATTAATTACACTCAAAATCATAAAATATCAATGAAAATGAAGAAGTAATATAACCCAATAAAAATAAATTGAGTTATGACATTATTTATAACTTGGTAACATTCAAATTAAATACCCTTAAACGAAATAATTCAATTAAAAACATAAAATATTAATATATATGGATGATTCATGATATTAGATGTAAAATGGTTAATATTTACACCATATAAATGTAATTAGGTTCATAATGTTAAAATATGCATCAATAAATTAAAATTGTGGTGAAGTCCCTTACCTCGAGTCCGGACTTGTTGTATATATACTTTAACACCCATAAAATAAAATTATATCAATTATTTGATTGATTAAGAACCTTTTTTAGGTTTAATACCACATACATAAAAAATTTATTTAATTTCCTTTTGATGACATGTTTAAATGATTAATTTGTAAAGTCCTCATCTTCTCTTTTGAGGATATTCAGTTCATTGTTTCAAAGTGTATTTTATGTGTTGATTGTGGTCAAAGTGGTAATTTTTTCATCATCAAAAAGACTATAATCATAACATAATTATCATTTTTATAAAATTATTATACTTTTAAAATCATCCATTTATAATGGTTATGAAAAATTAACTGCATTACGATGATAGAAACGATAGTTCATACATACACAAGAGTAACATTTCCATTATTCAATGATCATTATAGAAGGAGTTAATTATTATAATATATTTATATAATTATAAAACAATAATAAATTTTATATTATCTCTTTAAAATCAGTTATATTTATCATCCATTAAATGTGGTGATTAAAAAATAATCACATCACTTTCTGGAGGTGGTATTCCATACGTACGCTCGAACAACGTTATCATATATAAGGGAATGAAAATTTAAAAATTAAATGTTATATTATATTTTAATAATGATAAATATATCATAATTATATCATATATATCAAATATATTCGCTAAATTTATCCTTATTACCTTCCATTAAAATCATTAGTCAAAAACAAATCACATCGCTTCATGAGGTTGTAGTCTCCCATACACACAGATGGCATTATCATATCCTATAATGAATAGATATTAAAAAGGTATATTTGATATGATAATTATAGGAGTATAATTATGTTTCAAATATCATATATATACATTAAATACATGTTTATAACAATCTAAGAGAAGTGACAAAGAATGAAATGTTACATCGGTTAGTGTAGATGTAGTCCACTATAACATCACGTTATTTTTTATGTACTCATTGACCCTTCTATTTTATAATTATTTGGTTGGGTATTATTTAGGGGTGATTTGGGAGAAAATATTATTTTTTTGTAAATTTCTGGGTAGTGTATAGTTGGCGCACAGTTTTCCAAAACTGTGTACCCACCTAGTGGAAACCGTTAAAACCCAAATAGTGAGGGTTTTCATGGTTGATGAATTATTTAGAAACCATGAAGCCACCTAGGAAAAATTGTGTCCCTCATTGATGGGTTCATGGTTAGAGACCGTAGTATTCGAAATTGTATGGGCCCCTCCAAGAAACTGTGTGTGCAGAATTTTTAAATTTTGAAAAATAATTAATTATTTTAAACCAACCATATGTACTCCTAGTAAACAAAACTAGGGATTAGACATATTACTAGGGATTTGGATCTCCCAAGAACCCATTTTTTCTTCCAAAACTATTTTTAGGCGTATCAGATATTTTTAAATGTCGTTTGATTCCTCTCTTATAAGAGTTATTTCCTCGCTCCTTCTCTGATGTTATCTATATATCCCACCTAAGGGTTTGTTGGATCGTATCATTTTTTATAGATATAATCCCATTTATTTTGGATATTGAATATAGGATTTTTTCCTTGATCTCCATTGTAGATATTCTTTATTGGGAATTCCCATTGTTTTTGTTTTTATACATGAAATTCATGTTAAGGTAGGTGGTTCCATTTTTGTTTCGATAATTATATAACACATAAATTACATGATTGTTTAAATGTCATTCAAATTAATTGTGGAAACACAATTTGATGAAAATTGGGATTTTATTTGACTTGATGTGTAAATTTTTGGAAGACACCAAATTCCTATGTAATTAAAAATTTTGGTGTGATTTGAAATAGATGTAATTGTGAAATTGATTTTTGAAATTGGTATTTGAGATAAATGGCTAACAATTTATTATTAATAACACATGTTTTTTTACATTAATAAAGAATGAATTGATTAAATATCCATGTTTTGGTTTCCAAATAAAAATTGGAATAATGAAACTAAAAGGGTAAAATTTTATTTTATATAGTTTTAAAATAATTATCCAATTACAGATTGATTATTTGGGCACATGAAAGCCTAGTTATTAAAACCCTAAAAAATAGTAAAACAAATGTTATACCTGATGGGATTTTGATTAGTCACCTTTGACCAGTTTCTGAGGGATGTGTGTACACATAATACAGTGATCACCGATATCAGTGTGCGAGGATCCTATAACCTAGAATTATTATACCTCTAGAAAGAATTCTATATTGCTAATTTTTGATTATTTTGATATATACTCCATTTTTTTTAAATTTTCATTAAAAATTCCTATGGATTTATATAAAAGAAGTATATAAAATTAATTTTTAATCAATTCTTTGAAATGTTTCCACCAATTAAAATTCAAACTATGGTTTTTAAATTATTCACTTGTACTTCCATGCCTAATTTATTTGTATTTAATGAATTATTGTGTTTATTTACTATTAGAATATTATATTGATCACTTGGTGATACCCTACTAGGATTTTATCTCACACCCTACCATTTAATTCAACAATATAAATATTTCATCCTATCATGTTCGAGTAATGGGATAGCGCCAGTTAGATGTGGCCATTGTTGTTGACTCTATGTTCTGGGAGTGTCATGTTTGTTGGAACATGGGATGTCTTCCTTGTCTTTTTAGTACATTAATGATGTAATTTGTTGTGTTTTTTATACATATTTGACTTATGGTACTATTTCCTTTTGGGTTTTATTTTGAAAATAAAGACATGTATCTGTTTCTTCTTTTGTTTTTGTGGAAAGATCATTCCCCATTTTTATATTGATTAATTCTTGGATCTAGTTTGTAACACCCCTGGAAAAGTGATACTTAAAAGGATAAATGTCACTACCTATTTCAACAAGGTGCACCTTTCTCTTCGGGAGCCTGTATGATTTGAACTCCATAGTTAAGCATGCTTGGCCTGGAGTAGTAATCAGGATGGGTGACCTTCTGGGATGCTTCCAATGGTGTGTTTGAGTGTGGAAAAAACACACTAAAAGAACATGTGTTGGCCTATGGGGGAAGTCATTAGTCTGATAAGTGACCCTAGTGAGTAATAGCCTATGGTGTGATGGGAAGACAAGCAAGGTATTATTGGAGACCCATGGGGCCAGATGATAAAGGTTCATGGCACGGGGAGACGGGTCTCCATAGATCTGCTTGTGTATTCTCAATATCATATGTCGAGATTGCTTGTCGTTTTTTGGTTCTCGACATGCAATCTCTTGCCATCATATTTGGGATCGATTATCTCATTTCCAATAAGGCCCGGATCGATTGTTACCTTTAATGGGTCTACCTTACTACACCTAGTGTTGTGTCTCTTGTTTTTCAAAGAGAATGGGACCCATGGTCAACCAGAGCCAGACCCTCTTATCCAGATTTGGGGAAAGTTATATCAGTGTTTTATTTTGATCTTGAGAGAGACTCAATGTGTGGTGATCTTCCTCCAGTCATCGCTGAGTTTCCTAACGTGTTTCTTTCTAATTTCTCTGGTTTTCAACCAGTAAGGGACATTGATTTCTCTATTAACTTAATGTCATGTACCAAACTACTTTATATCCCCTCTTAACGAATGGATCCAACTAAACCAAAGTAACTGAAGTCTCAGTTAGACGATCTTCTTGAGAAAGGTTTTATATTCCCGAGTGTGTCACCTTGGGCATCACGTGTTCTCTTCGCCAGGAAGGATGATGGTTCTCTTCACTTATGTGTTGATTATCGAAAGCTTAATCGAGTTACGATAACGAAAAATTATCTGTTACCACGAATTAATGATTTGTTTGATCAATTGAAAAGAGTTAAGTGGTTTTCAAAAATTGATCTTTTATTTGGTTAACATCAGTTGAGGATAAAATAATCTGACATTCATTATACTTCTTTTCAGAGTAGGTATGGCCATTATGAGTAACTTCTTATGCCATTCGGCCTAACAAATGCTCATGTAGTTTTTACTGCATTGATGAAAAATGTTTTCCATGAGTATCTAGATACTTTCTTGGTAGTATTTGTGGATGAAATTCTTGTTTACTCCAAGTCTGAGGGGGATCATGTGCATCATCTGAGAATAGTTCTGAGTCTTCTAAGGAATCACCAACTTTATTCCATGCTTTCAAAGAGAGATTTATGGATTCGGGAAGTGAAATTATTGGGTAATGTCGTGTCAGAACAAGGAATATCAGTTGATCTGAGAAGGTGAAGGCCGTAATGACTTTGGAACAACCACAAAATGTATTCGTAGCTTCTGGGGCTTAGATGGATATTATCGCTAGTTTGTTAAAGACTTATCAATGTTTGCTTCTCTAATGACTGCTCTGACTCAAAAGGGAGTAAAGTTTTCCTAGAATGATAAATTTCAGAGTTATTTTGTTGATCTAAAGAATCTTTTGACTACTGCGCCAGTGTTAACTCTTCCTGAGGCTGGGATAGGTTATGTGGTCTTCTGTGATACATAGGGTTCAGGATTGGGATGTGTCCTTATGAAAAGTAATCATGTTGTTTCATATGGGTCTCAACAGCTTAAGCATCATGAGAAGAACTATCCTACCCCTGACCTTGAACTTGCAGCTGTAATGCACACAAATATGTGTTGGAGAAATTACCTTTACGGAGAAAGGTTTAGTATGTATTCAAACCACAAGATCTTGAGTTATATCTTCTCTCAGAAATATTTGAATCTCTGCCAAAGGCATTGGGTGGAGTACTTGAAATAGTTCGACATTGACATTACCTATACCCCAGGGAAAGTAAATGTAGTTGTAGATGAATTAAGAAGGAAACATCCATCACAAGCTGTGAATGAATATTCAGAATAGTGGAGTTTGATGGCTCTTTTTGCTCGGTTCCATATTGGAGTTCAGTGGAAGGGGAATGATGTTTTTTAATCCAGTGTTCAGTTAAATTCTGCTCTCCATGAGTTAATTCTTGAAGGACAACAACTGGATGATGACTTCCATAGCATTAGGGGAGTCTCTTTATTGTGGGGAGACCGACACTTAGTGGTAGTTCTCCAAAGAGGGTGTTTTGTGTTATCGAAACCGTTATGTTGTGCCGTTAACGACATGGATGTGATGTGGGGTTTCCATTACTTTCAGTGGGATGTACACCCAGGAACCACAAAGATGTTCTATTACATGCGGTGATTATTCTGGTGGCCATGTATGAGATGAGACATCACTTAGTTTGTATCTCATTCCTATACATGCCAGCAGGTGAAAGACGAGTACCAGAAACCTTCGGGTTTGCTTCAACCACTTCTAGTCCCTACATGGATGAGGGGTGAACTATCTATGGACTTTGTAGTTGGGTTACCTAAAACCCAGAGGAAGAAGAACGCGATATGGGTTGTGATCGAAAGGCTGACCAAGTCGGCTCACATTATACATATTCGAGATACAACCAATTTTGAGGAGTTGGGAAATCTCTATGTGAGGGAAGATGTTCATTTGAACGGAGTTCCATATGCTATAGCATTTGATAGGGATCCTCTAATTACTTCTCACTTTTGGATAGGCCTTCACGATGCACTGGGATCTCAGGTCCATTTAATCGCGGCCTACCATCCATAGTCAGATGGCCAGACAGAGATAGATATTCATATCCTTGAGGGCATTTTCCAAGCATGTGTTCTCGACTTTGGTGGATCTTGGGATGATCATCTGGGGCTAGTTGAGTTTTCTTATAACAACAGTTATCATTCTACGATAAAAATGGAACATTTTGAGGATTTGTAAGGTTGTCCTTGTAAATATTCTTTATGTTGGTTGGATATTGGTGAAAGCTCTTTTGTAGTACCGAGTTTGGTCCAAGGGATGACAACTAAGATCCAGTTGATTCGTCAGAGAAGGTAGAAAGAACAGATTCGGTACCATTCTTATGTTGACCATCACTATAAACCTTTAGATTTCTCCCATGGTGACCGAGTGTTCCTGAAATTTTCACCCCAATTAGGTCATCGACAGCTTGGGTGGCAAGGCAAGATTTCTCCTCATTTTGTGGGACCTTTCGAGGTTGTTGGTCTGGTGTGTACTGTTTCTTACCATCTAGCTCTACCACCACAGCTGATGTCGATACATAATGTATTCTATGTATCACAGCTGCGCAAGTATCTCCCTGATCCATCTCATGTTTTGAGATGGAGTGATCTTGTGATTGAATTAGATTTCTCTGTGACTGAATGACCAGTCTGGGTTGTTGATTCTGAGGCCAAGGTACTTCGTGAGAGAATGATACCTCTGGCCCATGTACTATAGTAGCGTGGTTCTGATTCTCATGATATGTGGGAAAGAGAGGCACTAATGAGAGATTAGTGGCCTCATCTTTTTGACATGGAGGTTTCTTTATAGTCTTTCTGGGGATATAAAGATCTTATGGTGGGAAGGTTGTAACATCACGTTACGTTTTCAGGTACATTTGATGTTTCTAAGTACCTATATTTTTTTAAAGTCTTGGGGTGCGTTTGGGTGAACTTATAAGGAAAACTAAGGCACTTTGGGTTGTGCATGGGCGGCGCACGATTTGTTAAACTGTGCAGCCAAACCATGCATGAAGGGAGGTTGAGCCAGTGGATTCCACACGTTCGGCACATGGTTTGTCTAACTGTGCATCCAAACCGTGCATGAAGGGTGACTGAGGTAGTAGCTGACACATGGCTAGCACGCAGTTTGTCAAACACTGTGAACTAACCCTACGGCCAATTAAACGAGATCCTTAAATTGTGGATCTCACTCAGTTTTGCCTCTTAGTGGCTCGTTTGTCCTCCTAAGCAGCCCTAACTCCGGTTTTGTCTTCTCTTAAGGTCAGAGAAGGTTCTCCCATCATTTTGGAGGTGATCTGAAGGCCTCTCTTGGTGAATCAAAGTTGGATTCTTGAGGTATGTGATCGTTCTTGTTCGTTTTCTTAGATCTACACAGATATGCTTCTCCTCTTCTCTCGGTTTCTTATATCTACACCCGTTATGGGTAGATCTAAGTGTGTTGATACCAAATTTGATGAGATTTGGTCTTTATCATTCTAGGAGAATAGATATAAGGCGGGTTCTTGAAGAAGAAACCAGATTTTCTTGAGATTTCATGACCGTTGTGGTTTTGGTCAAAAACCTTCGAGGTAGGTGGTTCTACCCTGACATGCCCAATTTATTATCAATTTATTTGCTTAATTTATTTAAATTATTGATTTAGATTCAATTTATCATGTTTTATTTCAATTAAATTGTTGAGTTTTATTTTGGAAATGATATGTGTAATGATGGAATTGGTGTTGAATGAATTTCAAACTTATGAAAATGGATTAAAATGATTTGATAGAAACCCATTGGTTTTATCGTGGAAAAAAGGAATGTTTTTTAGTAAAACCTGTTATGGTTTTAAATGGAATGATGTTGGAACTTTTGAAATGGACGAATGGGATTGATCTTATATTAAGCATTCTTAAAATAGTTCTCGCATCATGTAAGAGTGCATGCAAGCCTGCGGTAGTTAGTTAGTTATTTTGATACACACTTCGCTACGACAACGTTCTAAAACATACTTGCAGCGGGTCACATCCCTAATGGATTAGAGATGAGTCTACTAAGGCCAGTGACATAGGGACGTGTGTATACACATTTTTCTGAGTACACATAGAGTGTATGGATCCTATAACTGGTTAATACCATCATACCTTTTGGCAGATGACCATGTTGCTCGCTTGTTAATTTATATTTCAGATATAAATGTATTCCAAAGATTTTTAACTGCCTTACATGCCTGTAGAATTTATATAAACTGTTTCATATAAATTTTTTCCTTACTCCATTGTTTTAGAAATATTTCATCATTTGTAATCCCTTTTCTTAAAATATATATTTCCATCTATAGAAAATGTATAGCATATTTTGTTTGAATATGATCATGAATTTCCAACCCTGTTTATTTGAAAAATTGAAAGATATTCATTGGATAATCTATATTTGGAATCTATTATGGAATCTTTGGTGGTATCCTACTGGGATTAGGCTCACTTGCTACTTTTTCCTTCAGGTGATTCTAGACATTCTTCTTCCATGATCGAGCAAAGGGAAGGTACCTCTTGGAGGTGGATCCAGCTATTGATCTTTGGTCTTGGTGATTTGTGTCCTTAGGGACCTTGGGATTGTTTTTTCCTTTTTAGTACATGGGTTGTATAACTTTGGGATTTTTATTCCTTTTTTTGTTCTGGTACATTAGTCCCAGTGGAGTTTCCATTTGTTATGCATATTGTCTTGTTTCTTTTGCTTTGACATTCTTGTAGAAAAATAGTTCTCACTTTCATGTTGTGTGATTACAGGTGAAAGTTGTCGACAAGTGGGGATCAGTAACTCCCTTCGGGCTATGTCAGGGCCGACTCGGTTATCGGGTTACCAGGTTACCCAAGCTGGAACGTGACATAGTTTCCAACCCATGGGGATCAAGAACATGCTAAGGCTAAATCAGTGCTGGCTCAGGTATCATGGTAATAGGTTATTCAAGATGGTTTGTAGAAAAGTGATATTAGAGCTGAAAGTTAAGAATATTTCCTTAATGTTAGTATACACTTTGGAATCTTATCATGTCATAGGAGATAATTGTGACTGAGTTCCTAGCTATATCTTATCATAATTTTCATAATTCATGATGGTTTGTTTGCGAAAGGATTCTTAAAGAATATTTATAGTATTTTCTAGGATTTGGATTTGGAAATATTGAAATAGAAATACTATTTGACTATTTGATGATATTAATTATCATGCTTCTCTTATTTGAGTGTTGATCTGTGTAATATTCTAACATCTTGAATATTTTACTCCGATGTTGGGTATCATCATGTATCTAATAAAATTTGTTAATTTGGATCCAAGATAAATATATTAATGATAGACAACGATCAAAACCTCTCGTGGAGTCAAATCTATTTGAATATATTGGGCATGATGTCCATGATCAGGGACAAGCGCATACAACCAATCCCTATTCAGGCTCCGTCTATATAACCTCAAAGGGATGAGTATAGAAATAATTCTTATGATCTCCTTCACCATAAAATACATTTTGTCCAAGGATCAAATGATCCACATAAGGATGAGGATTTTTTGAGGAGAATCAAACTATTGTTTGAGTTCTTAGATATGCCTGATTCAATCAAGGTGAAATGTGTCACCTTTAAGATGGAAGGACCTAGAAGGAGATGGTGGGGTACTATAGTGACAAAGAATATCCATGATGTGTTATAATGGAAGGAATTTAATGTTTTTTACTAACTAGTTCTATCCAGAGACTACGGTGTTGGATAAGGTTATCCTGTATTCTTGCTCGAATAGGATGATAGCACCCTGACTGGGTATTCAAATCATTCTACTGAGATTTTTCAGTTTTTGCCTAATATTGTATCAAATTATAAGATGATGACTAGATTGGTTGATATGGGACTTTGATCTTATATTCATTCTCAATTTTTTTTTCAGAAGCTCTCCTCTTAAGTTGATATGATGGGTATAGCGCTCATGGTTGAGCCTGATCTAACTGGAATGTTAGGTTTGACAAGACTTCCATATCCTCCTAGTGGTTTTTCTATGAGTTTCTTCAAATGAAATAGGAAGCATGATGAGTCTCGTGGTGGTTCTTTATAGAAGTGTTCATCTAGACCTCCTAGAGTTTCGGGAAGAGGCCCATAGATTTTCTACTATTATGGAAATCATGGGCACTCAAAATAGGTCCACACAGAGGCACCTATGATATTTGGTTCCTTCGGATGCTCTTGTCAATTTCAAAAAAATTCCATTTATATTCCTCTCAAAATAGTGGCACAAAAACATCATCACTTAAAAGTGTTGTTATGTATATAGATGCTTCACAAACTAAGGTTATCGAACCATAGACATCGAGAAAAAAGTTTCTTCACGTAGTGGAAAAGCTTCTAGAGGAAGCAGATATGGGTTCAATTATTGTGAGAGGTACTATCACTATCGCTTCCTCTTTAGTGACTTCTTTATTTTATATTGGTGTATCTCACTCTTTTTTGTAAACTCTCATTGTAAATTTTCTGAATATTCCTATGGATATTTTATCTTATGTGATCAATATTACCGTACCACTCTAAATGAGGAGAGAGAATAGTCTTCATTTTTCTTTCTTGTGTTTTCTCCTTATTATAGATTTATATTTATTGGGATTTTATAGTTATCTACATGAAACCTCTAGATATTATTTTCAGGATGGATTGGATCATTTTTAATAAGTCCTGAATTGACTACAATCTTTGACAGGTCTCTTTTATTACTCCCAATTGAGTGTTCCATATCATTAAAGGATATTGGAACCCATGGTTGTGCAGAGTTGGACCTTATTATACAGATTTGGTGAAATTAATATCAGTGTTTACTTATGATATGGAGTGATAATATTTTAGGGATGATCGTCCTCTAGTTTTCATCATGTTTACCAATGTGTTTTCTTCTTACATATTTGGATTTCTACTATTAAAAATTACTTTTGGAGTATGTATGTCCATTTTGAGTACATGTTCATTCCATTTGGTCAAATCAATGATCATATATTTTTTATTAACATGATGAAAATAATCTCCGATGAGTATCTTAAAACTTTTATGGCCGTATTTTCGAATGAAATCCTTCTTTACTCTATGCCCAAACAGGATCATTTGTGTCATCTATGAGTGGTAATGGAATTGTTGAAAAACCACTAACTTTAATCCAAGACATAAAAATGAAATCTTTGGATTCATGATGTGAAGTTCTCGAGACATGTGGTTTTGAAGGATGGTATCTCAATTGAACCTGAGAAGGTGAAAACTGATATGACATGGGAGAAACCATGATATGTTTTTGAGATCCAAAGATTCTTTAGACTAGAAAGATATTATAATTAGTTTTTCAAGTATTTCTCAAAGTTTTCTCCTCTGATGACCAATCTTACATGGAATGGATTGATGTTTTATTAGGATAAAAAATTTCAGGGTACATTTGTTGAGGAATTTTTTTTGACTCATGCTCCGGTGTTGACTCTTCTTGAGGTCATGTAGTAATATGTGGTCTTTTATGATGCATCAGGTTTATGCATGATTTTTATTCTTATTTGGGGTTATCACATCATTTACTATAGATCTAAAAATCCTAGTAAAAAAGTCAATAATTAGGTAACCCATGACCTATAAATTTTATCTCTTATTCACACAGTTATGAGTTAGCAATAATACCTTTTCTGAGAGGGGTTTATCATGTATTATGAACACAAATTATGGAGTTATATATTCACTCAAAAATATTTGAATACCTATTAAGGGTGTCTGGTTGATTACCTGATGTATTTTTATGTCGATATTTTATATAACTCCAATAAATGGAATGTCTTCACTGGTAGTCTAAGAAGAAAACCTCTGACTAGAATATGAAAGAATCATCAAAAGAGTTGAATTTTATGGATCTGTTTGAAAAGTTGAATATAGGAGATCCGGAATTATTGGTTGATGTTCTCTTCTCCAGTATTTTGTTTACCACCACTCTTCTCTATATGATTCCCCATGAATAACAGCTTCATGATAAATTCAATATCATTATATAGTCTATTATTGTTGGGAGATTGTTTTTGAGTGGTCAATTTAAATTGATGGTATTATATGTTTTCGAAATCATTTTATTGTGTTTTTAGTTATGATAAAGGATGTGAGGGGGGGGGGGGTTCCATAATTTCTAGTGGGATGTGAACATGGGAAATAAAATTATGTTATATTACATGTGGAGACATTTTTGGTGGCCACATATGAGATATGGTTGCAGATTTTGTTTCTAATTTTCATAATTTCAATTAGGTCAATTTTGAGCACAAGATACATTTGTCTTTTACTCAAACACTTTTAGTTTCTGCATGGAATTTGGATGATATCTTAAATTATATTGTGTTTGTGTTCCCACAAATCCAGATAAAGAATATTACGATATTGGCTGTGATTTATAGGCTGGAAAACTTAGATCACTTCTTATAGAACCTTGATACAACCAATGATGAGAATATATGAAATTTCTATATGAAATAGTTTATTTTTGTGTAGTTCCTTCTTATATAATCTCTAATATATATTCGAATTTTACTTCATTATTTTGGAGAGGCCTTCGACTGGCAATGAGATCTCAGGTTCGTTTCAGTATGACTTATCATCTGTAAACGGATGGTCATACAGAAAGGGAATTAAATATTCTTTGGTATGTGTTTCATTACTATGATATTGATTTTGTTGGATATTGGTATGACCATGTAGAGAAGGTTCATTTCACCTATAATCATAGTGACCATTATTCTATCAGGATGGCTCTTTTGAGGCTTGCAGGCCTTATAAATCTCCATTGTATTGGTTAAAGATTGCTGAAAGTTTCTTAGTTAGACCAATACTTGTTTAAGAGGTGAAATTAATGATTTTTTTGATCTGTTGTATAATTTTGATGGCATAGATCTTGAATAAATCTTATTCTAATCTTCATCATAGACTATTGTAATTTTCTGTTGGTGACCAAGGGTTCTTGATATTTTCTACCCATTTGGTTTATTGATGGCTTCGAAAGCAAGGGGAACTTTCTCTTCATTTTATGGAAGCTATTGAGGTTGTTAATAATGTGGGTAATGTTTATTAAAATTTTTAAATTCCTCTATAGTTGATATTGATACATAATGTGTTCCATGTATCACAGCTACAAAAATATATTTCTGATCCATCTCACATTTTGAACTCTAGTGATCTTGTCATGGAGCCTATTTTTTCAATGATTAAGCATCTAATTACAATAGTTTATTTTTAAAACAAGGTACATCCTGTGAGGAAAATACCTTTGGTTCAATGTCTATGGAAACACAGATCAGATACATATGATCCATGGGATATGGATGAACTAATTAGAGAGTAGTGGAATCATATTTTTTATATGTAAACATCTTGAGATGACTTATAGGGATAGAAAGATTCTATAGTGTGGTGGTTGTAACATAATATTACAATTTTTAGGTTCTTCTTGACCCATTTTTTATAATTATTTTATTGTGTCTCGTTTAGGGGTGCCTTAGGGAAAAATTGTAAATTTTTTGAAACTCCTAGGTAGTGCACGGTTGGTGCATGGTTTTCCTAAACCATACACCCACCAAATAGAAACCGTGAAAACCCAAATAGGTGGGGGGGTTTTATGGTTATTAATCCATTTCAAATAATCATTCATCCACATAGTAGAAACCATTCACACTATAGAAAGGTACAATGGTTAGGGCACACTATTTGGGAAACCATGCATCCCCCTCTAAGAAACAATGCTTCTGGACTTTTAATATGAAGTAAAATATTTAAAAAATTCCCAAACCCCCATATGTACCCCCACTCAGCCAAAATGTATAATTCACATCTTCATAAGGATTTTTATCTCCCAAGAACCCATTTTTATCCTCTATACTTCTCTGAGGTGGATCAAAGATTGATGAACGTCATTCGATTCCTCTCTGATAGGAGTTATTTTAAAATTCCTTATCTCCCACTCTCTCTATCTCTCCTCTTAGGTTTTGTTATATTGTATCATTATGTATGGTTATAAAATTATTTTTTTTGGATCTTGAATCTTGGATAGATTCTTTGATATCCAGTTTCGATGTTCTTTATTTGTAATTCCCATTACATGCATTGTGATATATGATCTTCATGTTAAGTACGGTGGTTTAATAAATGATTGGAAAATTTTATAACCCATGAGTTTCTTTATTTTTTAACTTTATTTAAATTAAATTGTCGAAACCTGGTTGGATGTAAATTTGGATTCGATTTGACATAGTTGTGAAATTTTTGTAAAACCACAAATTCTAATGTAATTGAATGTTAGGGCTAGATTTGAAATTTATTAAATTGTGAAATTAATTTATGAAATCAGAATTTGAGATAAATGTATTAAAATATTTTGTTATGAACCCAATTTTTATTTAATCTTGAAAATGATTTGTTTATTAATAACATATCTATTTATTTTTAAATAGAAATTGGTATAATAAAACTTAAAAGGGAGGAATTGTGTTTTAAATAAATTTAAAATAATTTTTCCACTTCTGATTTATTTTTATAGAACATGAATTCCTAGGTAGTTAGTGGGTTATCTGAGAAAAACACACTAGAATGGAAATGCCAATGAAATTCTTTGATGGTTAAAAATAGTAACAAACACGTTATGTAGAAAATATTATCCTTGATAGGATTTTGATTAGTCCTCTTTGACCTGTGTTTGAGAGATGTGTGTACAAAAAATTTCAGGATCAACTATATGATTGTATAAGGATAACATAACCTAGATCTATCATACCACATGTTAGATGAATATGATTCCCATTTTGATAATTGTTATATATATTCTATTATTTTTAATAATATTTTACACATTCCTATGTATTTATATAAATTTTTTTATAAAAAATGTTTACTTAAGGCATTGTTCGAAATTTGTCAATCAATTTAAATGAAAATAATGTTGTTATAAATATTCAATTTTACCACCAGGCCTTTTTTATTTGAAATTAACAGCATTATTTGGTTTATTTATTATTATAATCTTATATAGAACACATGGAGAGACCCTAATGTGGTTTTACCACACACCTGACCTTTACCTTCAAGGATGTTTAGATTTCCTCTTGCCAGGTTCGACCAAGGGGTAAGTGCAACTTACAGGTGGATGTTGTTGTTCGATATTTTTTTTCATGGAGTGCCATTTACATTGGAACATGGGTTATTTGACTTGTATTTATGGTACTCTGATAATGTACTATTTGTCTTTTGTTATAACTATTTTACTTCTGGTACAATATCATTTTGGGAGTTTCTTATAACATTCTAAAATGTATTT
The DNA here is from genome assembly GCA_963277665.1 of Viscum album. Taxonomy (NCBI): domain Eukaryota; kingdom Viridiplantae; phylum Streptophyta; class Magnoliopsida; order Santalales; family Viscaceae; genus Viscum; species Viscum album. The sequence goes on from OY728150.1 coordinate 1,660,807,034, forward strand.
TTTTCTTCTAAATTGATTAATATAAAATAATTCCTAGGTTTTATCTTTTATGACGTTTCATGATAATGAAAAACCCATGGGGATCAATAATTTTATTCATTCTATGTTAGTGGCGGCTCTCGTTTGAAAGTACCAGGGTATCTTATCTGGTTCATAACATCCGTTATACACAAAAACGATGCGTTAGATTCCCATTACATAAGATATAATATGGATTTAGGATATTATATTAACATAATACTATAAAAATATATGGAATATTATAGTTTTATTATATTAGAATAATTTAATAATAATTTATTTATGTATAATAAAAAATAAAATAAATTTTTATTTTGATAAAGTATGATACAACTTCTTCAGACAACCTCCATTGGTATGTACTAAGAACCTTCTTTGGATGGCTTTGTAATAAAAAAAGGGAATCTAGGTAATGGGTATAAAATTAGAGAAGTTATTTTGAAGGTATATCTTGATAAAAATTTATTTGAATATGTGCATAAGAGAGGGTAGGTGGTGGAAATTTGCAATTGAGATGAGTCAAACACTTGTAATGTTTGAAATAAAAAGGTGTACCCACATTTTTTTCACATGAAATAGGGATCTATAATTGAAATTTATTGAGAAATATAATTTATAATGTGTAAATATGAACCTAAAATAGATATTACATATTTTTTTATTTTATTTTAACACTTATCGTTTTAGTTTAACACTAGGTAAACCCGTTTTCACCCTAACTGTGAACAATGATTATTAGAGTTTTCACTATTAAATATGACCAAAAATTATTTTAATATTCTAGATAATATAATTAATTATCATTCAAAATATTTAATATATTTTACAAAATTCAATTCATAGATGTGAAATAATTTAATTTAAAAATTAAACCCACCGACATGATGAGGAAGCAGTTTTTCAAGAATTTTATTTTTCAAACAGAAGATGATATTATATTAACTACATAAACAATAATAATCACTATATAGATTTATATTATTATTTATTATTATATAATATAAACGTTTAATTTAAATAAATCATCATTTTGGGTTTCTCATTTAACTCAAATGGGGAAACAATACGCACATTAAATCATTTATCATAAAAAATCCTATTTTTAAATCAAAAAATAAAATTATACTAAAATCTGGTATAAAGATGATTGAATATAACTAAATAATAATTATATTACTTAATATAAAATTAAAATAATTATTTTACATTCAAAATTACCTAATTTATTGGAAGAAATGATAGTTTAAAAAAATCGGTATTTTTCTCTATTCACTAAAACATCTATGTTTTCTAAAAAATAAAAAATTTAACCATAATTAAATTATAATTTAATGATTTCAAAAATAAATTTAATTTTTAAAAATAAATTTCCTAAAAGTTCAGAACATTAATTATAATATTTTGTCACCAAATAAATTAAAATCATTTTTGAAGAAAACAATTTTTTACTAAATAAAACAACATTACTAAATATGGAATGATTATTTACTAAAACCTTATCTGTAAATTTATATTGAGTAGAAAATTTACATATATATATATATATTATAATTTTGTTAATACTATCCATGCCCACAAATTTAATGTCTAGGTATTACGAGTCATATTTAAAATAATATTAATTTATGGTTTATTTAGGCCCAGTGTTGCGTGTCTTGTACATTGTGGAGCATAACATATTTTGAAAAAAAAATATCGGTGTTACACTTGGGATGGTTTTATGAAAACGTTATGGGTGGTGATCTATATAATATTGAAATTATTTTGTAAATTTTTCATGTGTTTTTTAGTTCTTAAATATTATCTTGGGCTTTGTCAAGTGTAATGCCTAGTGACGACATCCCCCATGGAAGCTCTGATAAATTGTCTTCATTGGACGTGATACTCATATTTGATGTCATATCCTATTCGTTATATTTCAATTAAAATATTTCATTACACTTAATATATACTAATCTTATGTTTATATACTAAATTGCTATATTATAAATGATTAAGAGTCTTAATGGTATTTTAAGGATGACATGATATTTATGGATAAATTTTTTATTGATTCAAATTAACAAATGAAATATAGTGAATGTGTTTTCTATATATAAATTATCTAATAATTAATTTATTAATTTTTTTATTTAATTTCATTTATAAAATCACTTTTGATTACTTTGACCCTTGAATAGAGGCATTCTATCATTGAAAAAGTAATGGGTATTTATAAAAAAATCAATTTTTTCACTTATATATGGAGATCAATTTTACCAAACTTTTTCACCCATTAAAAAGATATAAATAAAAAATAATAATATTCCCTCCTACACTCTCTCCCCATATCTTATAATCCTTGTTATTTCCATAATACCATGCTAAGGATCCTTAAGGTGTTACCCAAGAGGGAACATCAAAAGGGAGAGAAAATGTTATCAACCAAGATCTCTTAATTATTTATTTCTTATAATCGAAATAATATTTTTTATACATGATATAATAATAAAATAATTAATGTTAATATGATAAAATTTTACTATACTTATGGAATACTACTCTTCTTACACCATCTAAAACCATTAAAAATGAAGATATCATCATGCTTATGTGCGGACTACCACAACCATGAATGACCTGTTTAATTTTTCAACCACTATAAATGGATAGATTAAAATATTTATTTAATTCATAAATACAATACTGATAAAATTATTAATATTATAAAGTGATAATTATTTTAATTTTCTATGACCTCTTGTTCTATAAAAAATTAGAGTGCCATTAATGTGTACATGCGGACTACTTCCTCCCAAAAATGATGTATTTTATTTTCTATTACCACTTAACATGGATTACTTTAAAATTATTTAATGTAAAAAAATATATTCTTTAAAATATTAATATTTTTTAATGTTAATATTTTACATTCAATGTGATACATTATCTATAAATAGTCATAGTAAATTTAACCACTATAAATGAACTTATCGATACAACTTTCTTAATTTTATTAAATTTATATAAAATATATAGAACTATATAATTTTTTTCTAATTTCATAATAAAATATATAAACCTCTATAATATTATATTGTAAGAATCTATTTTAAAACATATGTGAACACAATAAATATATAGAGGATCTTTTAATGAAATTGACTAAACCCCCTCAGGTAATTGCCAAAAGAAATTACTATTTAAAAAATAAATAAAATATTATAATAAATAAGACTTAGAAAATAAAATATAAATGTAAAAGGTTATTAATACTTTTTTAATAAACTTAATGTTCTTATTCATAAAGATGGGTGCACACGTAGAGTAAATCTGGACCTGAGGTAAGGGTTTTTTCATCTCAATTTTTCTTTATTGAGATATAATTCATGTTGACCACATGTTTCAATTTTTTGTTGTATATATTCATCATGTATATATGTTATAATATTTTTTTCATGAAATACAATGTATATAAAAATAAATAAAATTCTACCTTTCATGGGTTTTCAATTCGATAGGAAACGATGATATAAAGGTTTTTTGTCAACTCAATTCTCATAATTAAGTTATGATTGTTCTTCTTAAACATATTTCTTATAAGTTTAGTATTTTATTCTTATTAATTTTAATATATTTTATTCAATATTTTTTCTAGTTATTTGAATTTATAACACATAAAACCCCTTTATATATATCTACAACTTCATAAATTATGATATCCATAAAGGATATTGTTAACTCAAATTTTATTTCATTGATTTAAAATATTATATGTTTAGAATAATTCATAGAATTTTGTTTAATTTTTCAATTTTCTATTAAACAACATATTTCCTCAATTCAATCCATGTAAAGTGAACTTTTCAACTCAATGATTCTTTCTTAGTAAATTTATTTCTCAAAAAATTAAAACAAATTATGAAAAAAATCAATTATAAATAAATTTTTTTTTATATTTATTTATATGTTCATTATTAACAAAAATATATTTCGTTGTTAAATTTAAATCCAAATATGTGTTTACTCATGTGAGATTTATTTTTTACATTTTCATTTTTAAAAGGATGTTTTACTACCACTTTTTATGATGTGTATTTACAAAAAATGTACTTAAATATATTAAAAAAATTCATCAATTAAAAATAATTTTTTTTATCTTCCACTCAAAATAATTTTTTGATAACCATAATATATTTTCAAGGATATATTATTTTTGATTATTTTTAAATAAAATTTTATCAAAATATTTCTCTCCACCTTTTCAAAAATTACCTTTGAGTGTGATCTATAAATTATTTTTTCACAACAATGGTAAAAACAATTTCTGTATACTCTTTTATTGTTTCTCTCATAATATAAGAATTTTTTATTAATGAATCGTCCTTTTTGTTTTTTAAAGTGGTTTTCCGAATTATTTTTAATATTAGATATTTTAAAAATAAAAGTGAATATTTTTTATTTTTTGGACATAAATTTTTTTTTAACATTGATTTCTTGATTTTAAAAGGGAATTTAATGGATTATTTTAATTAGTAAAGATATTTGTAATGTTTTTAAAAAATTTAATTTATAAAATTTTTTTCTGATAAAAAATAACTTAATTGGTAATTTTTAAAATTTATTATAAGGCTCAAATAATTTCATATTAACGAATATATTTTAAGGGTTTTTGAATCATTTAAATAGGGAATATTTATTATTATTATTTGAATTTATTCATCTAATAATATTAATAGGGTGTTTTACATGAAATTCAATATCCTTTGAGGTTCCTTACTTTTAACTTTGTGATATTGTCATATTTTAAGGTCTCAAAAACAAGTAGTCTGCCCATTTTTTTTACGCTCACGGTGCTTAGAGGATGCATAGAGTGGGTATAAAAGTTTACAGATTCTAGAATCTAGAAGACGGGAGAATACACGACATGTTATGGGATTTCACTTCATCTATGTGTATTTCACATCTAGTAAAGTCTGGTTCTTGGGGTGCTTCATGATGTGTATTTTTTCAAGTATTAATTCATCGTGACGATATTTTTTTTTAATGAGATAAGAAACCCATTGATTGCATGATGTGTTAGGATTACATGCCATGTAAATTCCATATGCATCATTCTAATAAAAGGTGAATCTCATTGGATTTTCATTAAACCTTGAGGACCTATTAACTACAGCATATTTGTAGAACCTTTTATAAGAATTTTTTGTTTCCTTAAATGGGGTTAAATCTTACTATCTTCAATCTGTTGTGATCCAAGGTGATTTCTACCTCTATTTCTTGTTATTTCTTCTCATTAAGTCTTTTTTCCTCATGTTATTATTTCCTTGTGATGGAAGATGATCTCTTATGTTTTTAATGGGGTTTTATGGGTTTTTTAATGGTGTGGTTATGCCATGGAATCCTTGGATGTGTGTAGTTCTTGTAGGAGAGGTGATTGAGATCTGAAACGTTGATCTATTCTCATGTGAATAACATTGACACATTTTAGGTAGGGGGTTTATCACTTCCTTATTTATTCATTTGAAATCACAAATTGATCATTATTTATCCCATTGTATGGAAATTAAATTGACCAAATAATTATTGAACCAGATTAATATATGGGATAGTGACCACATGTTGATGATGTTATTTTGTAATATAGTGATAAAGGTTTGCCTCTTATTTTTCAAGAAAGTGTGATATGTATGTTTTATGATATTATATTATGTTGTTATTCTTGTATTATCTTGTTTTAATTTATAAAAAAGTAAATTATTAAATAATTGATAATTAATTAGCATGGGAAATTAAAGAAGAGAATGTTTGAAATCTGGTGGTAAATGTAATTTTATGATAATAAAATTGATAAAATGAACACGTTTAATTGAATTTTATATTCAATATTATTAATTGAATTTATATATATTTTGAATCATGTTTATTATTATTGATAATAATTGAAATATCGTGTTCATTGAAAATTATATTTCTCTAGGTTGATGAACTAGAAATAAATTCAAAGAGCATGTTTTTCATTTGATAGATTTTTATAGCTGAATGCCTTAGATTTCTCATCGTTTGAACATGTAAATAATGAATCAGTAAATTTATGATGGAATCAGAACAACTTTTATGATAAATATACATTTCTAAGGCCTATGTTTCCCATTTGGTTGAGAAGGTTGAGTGCCATATTTTTAATCCATGAGATATTTTTTTCATGGGAAGATAAATGACTTATTTTGAGGGCCTAGTTTTTATGTTTTTTCTTGTTTGTTCCAACTTATATTGGTGATGTTCTTTATATATGATCCTTATGATATGATCCTAATATGGCTAAGCCTAAGTTGGATGATATGGTGTGGGTAGGAACAAATGTGATGTAATCCTGGTATGGATGAGCCTGGGATGGATAATGTAATATATATAGGTAGAGAGGCCCATATGATGTGACAAAAGTCAAATTCTATGATGGAGAGACAAATTGTAATATTCATGTGGGTGTTGGGGATAAAACATGCAGTTATGTAAAAGGATAAATCTATGATTTCCCATTAATGATATGCTGATAGATGGTATTTTAGATTATGAATCTATTTAATAGAAGATGGTAGAGTTCCTTGTTTTATCTGAATTCTATTCTACATTCCAAAATGTATTTAGGTGTTCTTGGTTGCAGGTTTTATCTTAGTGGTAGCATAGGATTAGTTTCCTTGGGTACCTATTTTAAGGAATAATGCTAATAATTATTTAATAATTATTAACCCATGGGGTTGTTTGATGGTGGAATGAGAAATCATAAATAAAGTTAATAATGAGAAACTATGGGTTTGGTTTGGATTATTCATGGAGCTAATAGACATTACATTGGTGATTAATATAATAAAATGTAATGTATTGTGGAATCTTTTTAATTTTTGATTAATAGATAATAAAATAATAATATAATGGAAATTATCAAAAGAAAAGAAGTAATTAATTTAGATAATTCATATATTCTTGTATACATATAGGATATATGGTCATAGCATTGGTAGTTAAGATTCCATGTGATGTTAGATGTTGTTATATATAATAAGAAGTTATTCCCATAGTGTTGTTGCGAGATATATTATATCATGTATATTATTTGATTTCATACACTGCCCCACCTATGTTGGTTAGGGAAACAGACACCTAGTGGACTATGGGAGGTTGTTTTCTCCAACATACTAGTGGGAGGATGGATGGTTGAGTACGCACCTCTATGCTTTGTCTCTTTTATTGGTTGTTACTTGTGCTGGTATGCATGGTGTTTAGTTTTCCCAAATATGTGTGTAGAGTTGTCCAATGGCTTATAGTTATTTCACACACATGTATTACCATATATAGTATCTAATGGATTATTATAGGTATGATGGGTATTGGTTATGATGGCTTGAGGTACTTACTAGGTGTATTGAGTATAATATCTTGAGGTATAATACATGATGTATGATACACATCATATGGGCTATAGTGGCTCTCAAATACTACATGTTTACAATATATGTTTATGTGGATGGGTTTATTTGAGTATGTGATGCATAAAGATCAAGTTTTATTTCCTTTCCCATGTGTTTTATGGTCAACTAACTTTTGGAGTGAGATGGATCCATACATACAACATTAGGGAAGAGTGTGATACTTGTTGGGATGTGGGAGAAGGGAATATTTGATGTTTTATTATTATTTTATATGATCTCTTATAATATATTCTTGATGAATGATAGCCATGGAGATTCTAGGAACATGGTATATATGTTTAGGTGATGAGTTAGTTTCACTATTTTTCATTGTGATTTAGAATTATTTATTTATCTTTTTCCCATGAGGGCCTGGAGAAAATCCTACTAAGTATAACATTATGCTAAACCTATGTGTATATAAAATATTTTTTAGGCTAGCTATAGAAGTTTGGAGAGAGGGCTGGTTATTACAAGATCCATGTTTTACAAGAAGTTTTTGGGCTTTTGGGTGGTATTGTCCTTACCTTTTTGGTACTTTTAGTTTCCATTTCAATTTTTTTAGTACTATATGAAATTTAATGTTTACAATTGGTATTTGTTTATATATATTTCTGATAAGTTTTTTTAGTTGTTTCTTTATTATATCTCTCTTATTCATGTTTCTCTTAGAGTTCAATGCCTCAAAAATAAAATTTTAATATACCGTCGATGTTAATTTCAAAATCAGGTCCTACTGGAGGCGATACATGAAAAGTCCTTATCTTTTCCCCCTCATTTGGGTATCCATGTGGGTAGGTGGTTGTGAGATAGTGGAATTAGAGGTTTAGGTTGAGGGATAAGATGGATATTGGAGTTAGGCATAAGTGATATTACCTATGATGGTAGGTTAATGGTGTGAGCTATGTTTACTAAGTGATGTGAACATGGGAGATCTTCTAAGACTCATGTATTTATAGCCCCTCATTATATGATTCAGGAACCATTAATTTACTAATCCTACATACAAACTGATACTCATTGCAAGGTAGAGAGCTAGTAAAGGATCATGCATCATTCTTCTTTGCACTAATATTTTAAATGGGTAAACCGTGGAATATGATAAAACCATAAAAATATAACTAAAAATATAATTTATTATTTTAAAATAATCCATATTACATTTTTAGGATATCTAATATATTATTATTAATGTATTTATGGATTTAGATCAAAGACCTCATCTTTTTCAAACAAAGGATATTCAGATGGATGTCCTAGAAGATTATCATATAGTGGAGGTCGACATTAATGAAACTTGGAAGAGGAAACTCTAATAGTTTTTGTGATAGATTCTGAAGAAGTATAAATGATCTATTTTATAGGCATTCATAGATGAATAGTTGGAGGAGGTCGATATAGATTTTAGTTCGATTCATGAATGGAAGGGGCACCGGTTTTTATTGGTTTTGATGACGTTGTGTAGAGTAGTGTGGAATTAATGGTTCTTATAATTCATGGATCATGAGGAGTTGATATTATTATGGGGAAAGTTCCAAGAACAGTTTAGGGTTTAGTTTCTATCTTCAACAGTCAAGGAGCCCAGTTTTCAGGATCTAATTACCCTTTGGTAGTGAAGCTCTAATATTAGAGAGTTCGAGATCCATTTTAGGACCCTTATGAAATATTCTTCAGATCTGTTACTAGATGATGAATCTATGGAGTGGAATTTCAAGGATCCTTTGTATCCAAAGATCAATCACTATGCCACCCCATTTATAATTAATATGTATGTCAAGTTACTACTGAGAGTATAGGTTATAGAGAGGAAACTGTGCCTAACCAGGTCATTATGAGAGGGGATTTGTCATGATTATTCCTGAAGAAGAGTTGTGGGCTGGGGTTCCCAATTTTCTGGATAGAAGTGTTTTTGATAAGTTGGGGGTACATCCCATCAATCATAATCCCATTTTTATATGGTATGTTACATATAGACTAATTCCAAGGGATCCAATGAATTATTTTATTATAGAGTTTGTGGTCAGCAGCATGAGTTCCTTGCCTTTCTTTGCAGTCATAACGTGTCAGGTGCTTCGATTCAATTTTTTCTATTGAGGAAATTTCATCCATTTCATAAACAATAGGGTCATCTATTTTGGGAACATCTTAGAATAGATGAAGTTGGTAGAGTAACTGCTTGAGATGCATTTTATCTTTAAGGAAAATAGTGTGGTCATTGAGGTGGTCCTTAGTAGGTTTATAGATGTCATAGATAATGTCTTACCCTGCTTCATGCATTAGTATTTCTAGTACCAGGTCAGCCATATACCATTCAAGATGACCTTTTCTTATTTTCTACATGGGTGCATTCTTTGTTTGAATCCTGATTGATGCATTCCTTTATATTGACTACCCTCATTCATGCCTCGGTAGTTGAGTTAGTGAGGCATCTTGTTCCCTCAACATTTACTACATCAGTTAGAGGACAAGATAACTGGAATGAAGTTTGTAGAGATTGTGAGTTAGTGCTGGGGAATCACCGCACATGGGGATATTTCCTATGTTTTTTGATACATCCATATGATATCATACTCGACATGTATTGGTTGTATTCATTGTAGGATATCATGGATTTCATCTTGAGTAAGGTCATGTAATTTATATTGATGGAGATCCAGTGATGTCTATAAGCAAGTTGTACCCTCTGATGGGTCATAGGTGAATTACTTTCTTATCATATTTAATTGTTTATTTTATTCTTATCTCATTAGAGGTTCAGTAGTTGGTGTTTTCTAGGGTTGTGGAAGAGTACCATGATGTCATTCTAGAAGAGGTTGTAGTATCACCCCCTTGATGGGAGACCATGTTTGGGATTGATATATAGCCAAGAGTGTATTATATATAAATGTATCTATATACAATGGAACCTACTGAGTTGCAATATATATACGTAGATCTCAATGATCTATTTTACGGAGGTTTTTTTCAGTCGAGTGTGTCACATTGGGTTTCACCGGTTTTGTTCATGAATAATTTTGTTGTTAGTTTACAGCTTTGAATCGATAATCATTGCTTAAACCAAGTTATATTGAAAAAACAATATCATATTACATGGATTTAGCATTTATTCGATCATCTAAGGTGAAAAATTCTATTCTTGAAGATCAATTTTTCAGTTTGGAGACCATCATATTCAGGTAAAGGATGAGAACATTTAGAAGACTAATTTTCATTTTCTTTATGGGAATTTTGTGTTCGTTGTGACTCCATTTTATGTGACATATTCCCTATATGGGATCATGGGTTTGATGAATGTGGCGTTCAAGGAGTTCCTGGATGTGTTTATAGTGGTTTTAATTAATGACATCCTTGAGTACTCTTTGTCTAAGGAGAAACAATTATAGCATCTACATGTTATTATTGGAGTTCTACAACATGAGAATCTATTTGGTAATTTTTTAAAGTATGATTTCTATGCTTGTTAATTCCACTTCATGGGTAATTTCGTATCCCAATAGATATTAGTTGTGGATCCCTCAAATATTGAAGTGTTTGTTTCTTTTTAAGGTCCCAAGAAAATGGCATAGATAAAAAGATTCATTGGTCTTATAGGCTATTATAGGAGGTTCGTAGATAATTGCCCTCAATTTTTTACTACTCTAATAGCCTTGAACAAAATTTATTAAAATTTATTTTTTAATGTATATTTTACTGAATCATTTGATTACCTAAAGGGGAATTTGGCTCATGATCATGTCCTTTTTTCCATCATAGTGAGTTTAGTTTGAGGTTTATGGTTATGCTTCATGTATTAGCTTAGGAAATATTTTGATATAGTATAAATTAATTCCTTTTATGGGTATCAACCATTATATCCCCATTATAATATCAATCCCACCCATTATCATGATTTGGAATCAGTTTCTTTTCTTTCAAGTTGTAGAGACATTTCCTCATCATCCAACATTTTTTTTATTTTTCACAACCATATGATATAGAGGTTTGTCTTCTCTAAGCGTGAAATGAACATTAATTAGTATTAGTGGATGTAATTATTGTATGATTACATCTTTTAGATTTTAAATATTCTAAAAAGGGGGAATTTTAATGCTGCTTCACTTATCCAGAAGTCACATAATGATGTTGTGCTTAAATTTGCAGATTCCTTAGGGTGATGGAATAACTCTCAGTAATGCATCTAGATATTGAATATGTTGGAGGTATAGTTTTTGTTTCCCATATAGAAGTATGATCATTTTGGGTATGTATTTTTATGATTCTTAGTTGGGGGATTCTATGGTGGAGGTTTGGAGAGACCTTGATTTTTTTGGTGATGAACCTGATGGTTTTTCTATGGATGGATAACATCATGTTTTCTTACTTGGAAGGATTTAAGTTAATTCGGAGATGTGTGATATGGTTCATTATATGTTCCATTTTATCATATGAAGGTACATATCAGTGTGAAAAAGATATTATAAACCTTCAGAGGTCAGTTTTGGTGTCCTACGTTAAATCATGAAGTCGCAGATATTGTTTCTCAATGTTTGGTCTTCCATAAGATGAAGGCTTAACATTGTGTTCCCAGTGGTTTTCATATATCCATTATATGATACAAAATGTAATTTGAAATAAATATCAATATAATTTAATAATATTTTACATCTAGATTAGGGAGTATGTGATGTATGTATGTGATAGTGGATCATTTGACTTAATAATCTCACTTTAAAATGATCTGGGAGTTATTCTCAATGGAGTTTTTTTAGGCAGTATCATGAGGAGGTTTTGTGACTCCATTGTGTTCTGAGAATTATTACCTCTATACAAGATCCTCATTTTACCTCTAGGGTTTGGAGAGGTCTCCATCATGATTTTAGTTATAAGCTATGCTTTAGAACTACTACTTATCCACAAATGGATGGTCAGATATAGTATACCATCTTGACTCATGAAGACATGTTGTGCTGTTATATCATGGATTTGGTAGGTTCATGGATTTGGTATATATTCTTAGTAAATATATCTTATTATAATATTTTTCCCTCCACCATTTGCGTGGTGACATTTGAAGCATTATGCAACTGAACATTCAGTTCTTAATTGTTTTGGAAAGTGGTAGGAGAGGCAGTAAATCCTGTGCCAAAACTGGTAAAGCATATGAAAAAGATGTTTTATGTAATTCATGAATGGATTAATGAATTATAGGATCATTAAAAATCATATTTCAACTATTGGATGATACCACTAGAGTTTTATGTCATAGATCATGTGTTCCTGAAGGTATCTCCTCATCGTGTGTAGTGCAGGTTAGTTCATCGGAGTAATCTTTCTCCTTTATTTGATGGGACTTTCTAGGTGTTGGATCATATTGGATTTGTTACCAATTATATTTTACCTCACGCATATATGATCTAGATACAAGATGTTTTTCATGTTTCATAGCAACATTGTAATCTTCATGACGACTCTCATTTCATCGATTGGGTTGAGATCAATGTTGATCATGATGTGATCTTCGAGGAGAAGCATAAGAAGTTCGTGGACCACCAGGAGAAGTTGATTCATGAGAATTATATTCCATTGGTTAGTTTTTTTAGTTGAATTTTGTTTTGGAGGAGATTACTTGGGAATTTTAGGCTTATATGTGCACTTAGTACCCCGATTATTTTAATATTTATCACATTAGTTATAAATTTATTATCTTTTGGGTGTTGAAATTTATGGTTTATGAGATAATATCTTCTTTTTCCTTATTTTATCCTCACTATCATTTGAGAGGTATATACCATGGGAGAGTGTTTATAAGCTAGTTGTTGTTATTTCATGGTTTCATTCCATTCATATGATGAGGTGGTTGATCTTTCGAGATGGTGATAAATTTTAGAGATATATTATGGGGTGGTTTTTTAGACAACCCCTTTTGTTTCCCCTATGGATTTGGTTTTTTGTTCTCTATAATCGTAATTTTTGAGAGTTATCTAACGTCAGGTTCTAAACCCATGTAATCCAACCATTTGTGTGTTTCCAATGCATGTGGTTTTCAATGGAGGCCTAGAGTGAGTCTAGATGGGTTTCAATACTAGAATATATAATCTAAGAGAATATAAGATGTGTAAGGGGTTTTAACATTATTTATGTGTAGTTCGCAGCTTATTAAGGATGGTTCATGGGGTGATTCATGATAGTAATTTTTTCAAGGATAAATTCTTCGAGGTGATGTGTTTTTAGTGGGAAATGAAACCCAATGATTACAAAACAATTAAGTATTAAATTTTAGGTAAATCCCATGTGCAGTAAAATTATAAAAGTTACAGCACTCAGTATTTTCATCAAAACCCCATATCCCTCATCACTATAGGTGATTTGAGTATCATTTTCTCATTGTTTTGGGATTCCTTCGATGAGGATAAATCCTTGGGATTCCGTCTTTGATATCTGGTGATCTACAGTGAGTTCGACCTCCATTTATTGTAGTTTATTCTCATTTGGTTTCATTCCCCCACCTCCATTATTTTATCCAAGTGATGGATAAATATCAACAATGTTTCTAAATGGGTTTTTGTTTTTATTTTTTGGTGTGGTTGTGTCACGAAATCATTGGTGGGATTTATTTCTTATATGATAGTTGATTAATTTGAGGTAATATATTATTTTCTTATCTATTTATTTACATTCAATCATATATCTATCATGCTTTAGAAGTTTGTATGGAAAAGAAATTGACCTAAAAATTGTTGATCACAAATTATAAAATTATATAGTGATCTAATGATGACAATGTTGTTGTCTTATACCATGATAGTATATTGCCTATTATTTTTCTGTATAGTGTGATATCTTTGTTTTATGTTTTGTTATCAAGTTTTTTATAAATTTAGTATCCTGTTTTAATTGATCAAGAATATAAATATGATATTAATTGATAATTAATTTTCATGAGAAATTAAAGGAGATGCATGTTTAAAATTGTGCGGTTAATGTAATTCAATGATATTCAAATTTATGTAATTATCATGTTTAATTGAAAATTGATCATCCAAATGATTAATCAAATTGGTAGATAATTTAAATCATGATAATTATTAAGGATAATAAATGAAAATGAATATTAATTGAGAATGGTAATTCTTTATGTCGTTGAAACTAGAAATAAATGCTAAGAGCATGGTTTTCCATTGGTATCTTGATATATATTGATGTATCATTTTTCACGTCAATGGAACCTATATGTAATGAATGAGTAAATTCATTATGGAATATAAATTGGTTGTGTGATAAATATAATTTTATAGATTCAGAGTTTCCCATTTTCTTCCGAATTTTGAGTTCCTTTTTTGAGCCGTGAGAGCTTGTTTGCATGAGATTGTTGAATGAATTGTTTTTTGGGCCTAGTTTCCCATTAATTTCTTGATTGTTCCTACTAATTTTTTTGAGGTGATATGGATGTGATCCTTGTGATATGGGCCTAATATAGCTAATCCTGGTAAGATTGATATGGACTGGGGAGGACCATATGTGACGAGTGCCAAGGTATGGCTATGTTTGGGATTGTTGTTGTGACATATGTGGGTAGGGAAGCTCAAAGCTTGTGGCAGAAGTTGACACCTGTAATAGAATGATGAATTGTTATATGAATTTGTGTGTATAGGATTAAACTATTGGTGATGGAATGGGTTAAATATGGTCTTACCCATTTATGAGATGTTGAGATATGATATTCTAACTTTTGAATATATTTAATGCCAAATGGTCGTGTTTCTTGTATTATTTGCATTCCATTATCTACTACTTGAGGTAGATGGATGTGCATGGTATCTTGTTTTATCTTGGTGGTACCTTATGATGGTTTTCCTAGAGTACATACATAATGGAAAAATTCTTATTTTTATTTAATAATTCTTAACCCATAGAATTGGTCAACGATGGAATGAAAATGATTAAAAGATGTTAATCTTGATAAACCATAATAATTGTTTGGATTATTCCTAGAGGTCATTTAATTTTCTATGATGATTATTTTAATTCATCTAATTTAATGTGGAAGAATTTTAATTGTTAATTAATGTATAATTAATTAATTAACATAACAAAATTATCAAAATAAATGAATTATTTAATATAGCTCTTTCATATATGTGTGCGTGATTATTTGGTATTTGGTATTAGCATTGTCAGCCATAAGTCCGAGTGAAATTATTTTTAGTTGAATATAATACTATTTTATTCTAATATTGTGGTTGTGATATATATTATATCATGTATATTCATTGATTTAAAAATCTACCTTATAGAGTTTGCTTATGGAAACTAACACCCAGTGGAATCTAGGAGAGTGTTTTCCCCAATATCCTTGTGGGATAATGGATGCCTGACTACCCCCTCTGGCCAACTCACTTCATTTGGTAGTTTCTTATACTGGTATGCATCTAAGATAGTTTTACCATATATATGTCTAGAGTTATGTGATGTCTCGTAATTATTTTAGACACATATATTAACAGATATAGTATCCAATGTATTATTATAGGTATGAAGAGAATAATTTGTGATGTCTTGGGGTACTTACTCAGCCTATAGAATTTAATGGATTGAGGTATAATAATCAATGAATGATATGTGTCATACGAGCTGTGGGGCTCCCAAAAACTAACTGGTTACTATATAAGTATATGTGGATGGGATAATGTGTTGATTTGATGAATGAGGTTCATGTTGTGGTGCCTTACCTAGGTGTTTTTGGAACAATTTTCTATTGGAGAGATATGGCTCAAAATGGGTGATTTTGGGGCAGATCATAAAATATGTGGGTAAGTTGGAGTGGGGTACCCCTGATGTTTTATTATTATATAATATGCTCTCTTGTATGAAATACATAGTGAAAGTTATCCTTAGAAAGGATGGGAGAATATTATACCTGTTTGGTTGATAAGTTAGTTTCACTATTATTCCCAATGATGTAGAGTTTTGTCTTTATCATTTGCATGAGAGGATCCAAGGAGGATCCAACATAGTATACTGTAATTATAACCCTATGTATATACGTAATGGTTTTTTAGTTCATCTAGAGAAGTTTGGAGATTGTGTTGGATATTACTAGATTGGGGTTGTGTAGAAGTTTTTGGGGCTTCCTGTTCACTATTGTCCTTAACTTTTTTGTACTTATAGTTTCCAATTCATTTGTTTTTGTATTTTATACCATTTCATTTTTTTCACTAGGTATTTCAATATATATATTGTATGAGGAGATATTTTTTGGTGTATCCTTATTATCTCTCTCTTTTGTATGTTTCTCTTAGAGGGTAAAGTCATCCCAATATGCATGTTTATATATCTTTGGGTCTAGTCACCAACATGGGGCCTACATGAGGTAGGACTCAGGTAGTCACACTCTCTCTCACCTCATTATAGTATCTCAATGGGGGGAGGTTCGTGACACATATGATACCATTCACCTTCATTCTATGGTTGTCTAGTGAAATTTTCTCATAATTTATTTATGAAATCCATATCATTTCCATGGGTTAATTATATGATATTTGAAATATAAATAATTGATTTAAAGTGGTACACATATATATGGATGATTGATGGGTGGGGTCCTAAATCACTATCTAATGAATCAATTATGTTTTTATATCTCATGAGAGATAAATGGGTCATGATTCATGATACAAAAGTCAATAATGGAGCCTGATATATAATACTTTAGACTATAATTGACCTTTATTTTTAATAGTTTATTTAATAATGGATCATTATGTATAATACTTGACTCAATAATGGATCATGTTTTGTGATACAAGGGTCAATAGATTGTGAGGTATGATACTCAATTCACTAATGTTCCATGATTTATGATGCTTGAGTTTGTGAGGGGTCACATAAATTAATGCCCGAGCCACCATGTTACGTTTCTCAATATTTTGATATTACAATCACTATATAATGATTTTATATGATTATACTTTTTCCATAATTCCTTGATATATAATGTTTAATTGGAATTCCATATTTATTTCATATTCATATGATTATGTCCCGTGAATCATGTTTTTTATCATTCACTCTTATACCATAGTAATGATTGTTCATTTGTGATTAGTTATCCACCTTTCATGAAATCTGAAATATCATATTATTCAATGTTATTTTTAAAAATTTATTTCACCACTTATCTTATTTATTAATATGCTTAAGATCTATCCCTTGATGACATATCTTCCCTTAGTGGTCATTTAATCTTAACCCTTTACCATGTTAACATTCCTATGGTTATAATGTTGTGTTTATAAACAATTATATGTTTATAAGTGAGTATAGTGTGTCTTAATTATGGATAAGTATTCATATATATCATAAAAAGTTGTCACTTACATATATGGTCTTAAAACACACTAAACTATAAATTCATGGGTTTGTATGATTATTAGGATATGTGATGTTAACTGATGTGAATGATTTAAGTTAAACTTATTTTTTGATTGGATCATCCACTTTGTATCAAAGCATCTTTTTAAGGAAAGTAATTTTACAATTAGAACTCGTAGTTTGGGTCTGGGGCCCTCAATTGATATTAGAGTAGGTTTTAATTATTTTTTATGCTTACTTTTGTTATTTATTGGGAGTATTATGTGATAAAATTACTGAAAACCCTAATAATGATACTAAATATTGTATAATATTTCAATGTTTTGGAAAATTAAATATTATGTTGTTCTCCTTGTAGTCATATCCCTATCTGGATATTAAATTTGGATGTGGATGTGGTACAGATGAACCTAGGGGTAAACACCCTGAAGAAAACTATAGAGTATCAACTCAATATTTACTCAGTTCTTAATGGGTGTTCCTAAGACTACAGACATGGCTAGACACTCTTGGGGTATGTGCTTAAGTTTACAACATTATCACGATGAACCTTTATGATGTATTTGACCACATCTTTATGGATGGATAGAGAAACTAAAAGGACTATGACCATATAAAACATAGGATAAACCTAAAGAGTTATAGTTTGATCCATTTATATCATTGTTAAATCGAAATTATCAAAGGATGAAAAGAAAATATCATTGGAGAATGAATATTTTCTTTTGGTTTTCATTTTCACAAGTCCATTTTTTATTATTTTATTTGATATTATCATAAATTTTTGGGTTTTAGTATTTGGTTAGAAACATGATCATTAAAATAATGATGTAAAAGGTACGTCCATAGAAACTCCTATAACAAATTAAAGAAGCGTATTTGGAATAAATATTTGAGATGATGTAAAAACATAAAAACAATTCCATTCTGAGGGAAAGGATAAGTCACCTAGAATTAAAGATTTTTAGGCTGACATTCTAGTAAAAAATATATCTTCAGTTTCTTATGGATCCCTTATCTTCTTTCTTCAGAAATCGATAATTATGGTTTTGTGGATGCAATTTTTTTATTGTAAGAGAATGTAACCCCCAATGATTTCATAATATATATTCCTTAAAATTAACATTGTATCAATAACTTGTTTCACTCACAACACCAAACTAACAAAATATGTGACATATGAATGGAAATTTTTATCAATATTTGTGAATAATAAAACCACTATTAAATAAAATATTTTCATCAATTAAAAATCTATAAAAATAGGATTAAAAATTTAATGTTTTCAAATGGAATGCTTCAATAGAAGTAGTTTTCCATTAT
This sequence comes from Viscum album, assembly GCA_963277665.1. Taxonomy (NCBI): domain Eukaryota; kingdom Viridiplantae; phylum Streptophyta; class Magnoliopsida; order Santalales; family Viscaceae; genus Viscum; species Viscum album. The sequence continues at coordinate 1,660,826,176 of OY728150.1, forward strand.
ATATTATATTTTAATTTATATCATAATGCCATAAATTTTAGAATTTCTATTTTGTTAAATGAAATAAATTTTTGTATTAAACCTTTAAAAATTATCGAAGGGTGATTTTTTGATATTTTTCAAAAATAATTTATTTTTAGGTGAATACTAAAAAAATGATTTTAATAATAATGGAAATTTTATAAAATAACTATAAAAGAAGAATGGTATAAATGTTTCTAAAAATATTTTATATAAAATATATATTTATAAATTAAAATAAATAATATAAAATACTATTTTTATTTATAAAACTCATGTTTATTCTTCTGAAAAATTCTGTAATATATTATACTAAAAACTTTTGTTTTTCTTATATTAAAAATTAGTTTTTCTCATTTAAATAAATATAATATAAAAATTTATTTGAATTATTAAATAATATAATTCATATTATTTAACAAAAATTTTTTTTTTAGAAATAAAACTATTCTTATTAATATTTTTGTTAATGACCATGATAATGGTGATAAGATTATTTTAAAAGAATTGTTTTTTTAATGTCGTGTATTTTTATAATAAAATAAATTGTTAAATTATATATAATGATTTTTATATGATGTTTGAACATATATAACCATATATCATCACTCATTTAATTGTTAGTTCATTTTATATAAAATTAAGAGCACTTAAGGGTAAAAATAACATTTTTAAATAAAACATTTTTCATATATTTTAATTTATTTAATATAAATTAAATTTATATATTTTTTAATTGCATTAAATAATATAGACCATTAATTTAGGATTATAAAATATAAATTTAGTAATATTTATTACATTTTTTTAATAAAAAATAAATTACTCGGTTAAAAACTTGTTTCCGAGGTAAAAAATGGAAAAATGTAAAAAATTAGTGGTGAAAGACTTGAATATCATTTAAAAAATGTGAAAAAAATTAATTTCAGAGGATTTAGAGACCCTATATCAACAAAAAATCCATTATTTACCACTTTTATATCCATTACCCCTGAATAATGTCATTTCATCATTGAAAAACTAATGGTTTTTTACCAAAATACCATTTTGTTCACTTATAAAAGGATATCCATTCCACCACATTTATCCACACATTCCAAACTTTATATCTACCAAAACACTTCCTTAATATCTCTTAAAACCTCTCACTATTACCTAGATATATATGTTTTTCAAAAATACCAAGCTAAGGATCCTTAAGATGTTACCCAGGAAAGAATATCCAAAAGGACATATAATGGTCTCATCCAACACATTTTAATTTTTTCCTTATTTTCACCCTAAAATATTATTTATCCATGAATTTATGATAAAATAATTATTTTTAATGTGATTTATTATTATGATACATACATAATATTTCATTTATACCTCCCTCAAAAAACATTTTATACAAGTAGATGTCGCTATGTGTATGTGTAGATTAACGCCCCCATGAATGATGTGTTTAATTTTTTAGAACACTATACGTGGATGGACTAAAATGGGGTTTTAATTAAAATAATAATATTTAGAACATGATTAAAATTATTAGATAATAATTATTTTATTTTCTTACCCCCTCTCATTCTATGAAAAATGAGAGCATCGTATATTTGTACATGAAGATCATCACCTCTACAGAATAAAATATATTTTTTTCAACATATGCCTAACATGGATGACATTAAAAATAAATACCATGTATAATTATTATATTTATTAATGTATCTTGAAACCACTCAGGATAAACTTGAACCGGTCACCCATGATAGCCCAAAGCAAGGCATGAGGAGCGTTTTCGGTCCTCCCTGGCTAGAAACTATTGTCGAGCATCAGATAAACCTCATATAGGAATGATCTATCCTATAAAAATAGATAAATAAACAAGATTAAAATAAAATAATAAGCATATAGTAAGAAAAAATGGTAAACATACCTCCAAGTGAACATGTGGGTCACCAAAAATCATAGAACCATGCTCACTACAAGGGTGATCAATAATTTGATGAACCTAAAACTGATGATGGTAATATAGGAATGAGAACCATGATTCTCAACGTGGGTTCCAAAGGAAGAACCGTGCTCCAATATGTAACATTTAAAATAACACCATTTATTTATAGTTTGAAATACGTATATTTAAAAAAATGTTTTCATTCCCTTTCAAAAATAAGGAACAAGTTTGCAATTTCAAAGGTACATTTTTCTTTTTATATAAAAATAATCTCTAAATAATAAAAAAACTTTTGAAAACCCATTTATAAAAAGAAACATATAGTGAATATACATAACAATGAATTTTAGTTAAAAATATTACAAGTAAAATATTAATAGTTTCCATTAGAGTCCAAAGATTTAAATGATTTTACAAAAAATAAAAAAAAACACTGTGAATTTAAAATACATGTGAAACTGTTGTCATGAGATATAACTAGAGAACAAATAATGATTCCATATATATAATCTATTTAGAATCCATATTCCGATATGTTGATGCAATCCAAATCCACTAACCAACCCAACTACTCTCAACAAGCCTCACTGGTGGAACAAACCACAAGGATACTCTATGGGGATCTAGTCCATCTAATTTGGAATAAATTTAAACCTAATCATGACTCTCAAAAAGACTCTAAGGATACCATGGCTACAAAACACCTGTGAGGTGAGGTTGTAAGCATTAGCTTAGGTAAATCCACCATGTAATCGAAGGTCCACATCATGGCATCATCTATCTGAATTCCCCCAAGAATAGAGAGTATCTATGGAGGCAACCTCTTTTTAACAAAGAATTAAATGGTACTAAATATGCCTTAACATTTGAAATAAAAATCAATCATTTTGAAATAATCATTATAAATATCTTTCATATTTTAAGCCCTTTTAAAAAAATACTTCATTTAAGGTTTTTTCCATTTAAAACAAACACGGGAACATGATTTAATAAAAGAAAATCAAAATGTAAACCTAGGAATTTGTGAATAATAATGTATAAACTTTTCCAATCACCAAAATAATTAATTATATTATAATTAATTCAAAATATAATTTAATCATGGTGATAAATAATTAATAGATCATAGTATACAAATTTGTGTCTTCAATATAGATAACCTATACAAAAACACGCTGCTTTTGGCTATGAAAATATGAATCCACAATTTTATGCATACACACAAATGAATTTACACATCTATATATAAATACACCAAGATTCAATGCAGATATTCCCATCACGATGAGGGAATATCTACAAAGAGGTTGTATAAATATAAACCTTAACCATTCTTATTTTTATAGGTCATCCACACAAACAGAGGTTCAAAAAACATAATAAAAAAAATACCAGTGTATGAAAAATCATAAAAACAATAAATTAAAATTGATTAAAATTTTTAATATTGAATAAACCCTACTTTAAATCCATTTATAACTCCCAAAATTCGACAAATGCGATGAGAACAAGCCATAATTGATACCCATCAGCACTAAAAACCAATAAAAAACAAAAGTAAAACCCTAAATCAGGTCAGATTTTAGGATAAGTCATGCACACCACCCTGTAGAGAAGTAAATTAAGAAATAGACTAAGAATAATGAAGAGGATATGATAAGAAAACAACTAGAGATTATTGAACCCAAAAAGCAGAGATGAAGTTTCCAAAATCGGTGGATGGTGAGGTGGTTCATGGACTATGGGAGGGGGTGCTATCATGGACAAGAGAGGGGAGGGGGTTTGTCATGCGAGGGGTGAGAATGAATGGGATATAAGAACAATTTATTGGTTTAATTAAATAATTATATTATTATTATTATTATCATTAGATTTATAATAATTAACATTTATAATAATGATATTTTTAATATTAATATTAAAACATTTTTTCGATACCTGGATGGCTGCAGGGTTAACCTAAATGGGTGCACACTCATGGACCTGACCATGCATCCAAGATAGAGCCACTATCATGGACGAATGATTTTCCATAGGCTAGTGCATGGTTTCTCATAACCATGTGCCAATTGTGTGCCTAGATAGAAAACGTTAAATTTTAAATTTTAAAAATTGGCTCATCCTAAAACACATGAATATGAGGAAATATTATCATATTATGAACTATATTTAATAATTTAGTGCCTAGGTGTGATGATTATCTCGACCATGAAGCTTTTTACCCCTAAAAAGTCTCGAATTACTCGATTGATCATTGAAAAACTCAAGGACACAATGACATTCTAACCAAAACCTCTACCAACCGAGGAATAAAAAATGAGAACTCTCATTCACTAATAAAGAGGAAAATAAACATAAAATATAATATGGAAAGGATATCCTCATGGAAATAGCTCTTCATCCCAATAAATAATTGATAAGGTTTAAGGACTTGAACAGGAAGATAAATGGATGCATATTGACTGACTCGTATCTCCAAACATAACCTCAAAAAAGGAACACCCAGAACCCTAATATAATTATCACAAAAAATAATCACCTCATGGTATACTCAGGATCTCTATATAAATCCATGAAATGTCTAACTACCCAAACTATATGAACTAATATGATCATAGTTTTTCAAGGTAGAAATAAGAAATATCCCAACCAAGAACACTTAGAAACCAAGTTTACTACATGGTACATCTACAGTGGCCTCCCCACCATATTAAGACATTAGTTGAACCAAGCTAGGTTCAACATGATAACTTCCTATAGTGATCTCCCAAACATATTAAAATTCAGGGAATACCTTTTTTTTCAAGTTGAAACAACACACAAACAGATGAAATACAATACCCCTAAAACTGTACTACAAACAAACTTTCGTCTTCCACAACGACAGATTCAAAGCCTCTCAAAATACACTTACATTAGAATGTAATTTATTTATATACAATAAAAAAATTGAATTCCACAAAATCATACATCAGTTTTTCCAAGAGAGAATGTTTACATAGGTAACATAAGTGAACCCCAATGAAAATGAAATAAAAAATAATGAAGGGTTCCTAACATTAACTATTGGAACCTATTCAAAACCATAAAAATTTCCTAAAACCCAAAAATCTCTAAAGGAGACCTCTATATTGTAACAATCAGGGCTAATAGATTGAATTAAAAAACCAATATACGACTGAAAATTCCCCAAATAATGGTGCCTCAATTAGATGGATGATCACTAAACTAATTGAAACACTCCAAGGAGTTATCAGAGTAGAAGGCCAATAAGAACACTTATTCAGAATTTACCAAGATATTCCAACCAAATCAAACATAAAAAGATAAAATTTATAGATTTTATCTACCAAGATATCCAAAATTATTTGAATTATTAATACAAAAAAAACAAATTAAGAGAAAATTAAATGGATTTTCATTATGATGTCAGAAAAAACTAGTTGGATCAACAAACACTACACCAGGAAGCTTATTTACTATGTGAAAATCATCACTCTGAGAACTATATCTTAATCCATGATGTCTTGAAGAAACCGTTATGCCATAGTAAAGAAATTATTATCCTAGAATGAGACCACTTCATTCAGTAATTCCACTCATAGAACCTATTCTGGTGACCTATGAGGCCACACTAAAAGGAACACAATATAAATATCGACCACTCACTCCTCATTGGACTTTTATGGGGAAAACTACAAAGAAAATAAATATGGAACAAAATCAAAATTAACCGCAATACATAATTCCATTTTTCAATTAAAAATGACCATTCAATATTCAAAATACCATCTTAACAACATTCCCATCATTTCACAACCAAAATCCCATAAGAGAAAACCCCAAACATAAAAAAGCGAACACTATAAAACTACTCACTTTTCAAATCATTGAAAACACCACTTTTTAAAAAACCATTTTCAAAAAACATAACAAGTCTAAATAATAAAACACTTAACATTGGTACTCTATGAATCCTCACAAGTATGCATCCCTATGAAAGCTCATACACCCATTAACACATGTTACCAAGAATCCACTTTAACACACATAAATCCATATATGTGATCATTTATAAGGAAAACAATGGTCAAAACAAGACATCTTCATTTTTAAAACCAATCATTTAACACAAGTTTCAATTTCTAAATTTACATAATATTTAAATCATGAAAATAAAACATTATAACCCCTTTAAACAATTTCCAGAATAATTTCATTTCTAATACAATTCCCATTTCTAAAAAAATTCTCATTTACAAAAAAAAACCTATTTCAAATTTAAATATCCCATGGTTTTCATTTTGGAAAACAATATTTTATAAACCAATCACAATTTTTTTAATCTAAATGGGAACACACCCGGATCAACTCAGACATAAACCAAAAACAAATTAAGGAAGCCTAGTACTTAGAAAATATAAATTAAAAATATATATAGAAATTTCTAATTCGCATGACATGGTCTCATAGTTTGGTAGACCATGCACAAATCATGTGAGAACACAAGAGGCTAATAGATGTATACGAATTATCTTATTATGGTTTTATAGGTTGATAATATATACCATGCACTATATAAATCCCTCCAATGATCTCATCCAACCTCTAGTGTTTCTCAAAGAAACAGACAAATTATTAATTCAATAAAAATCATTCAAGAGGAAAAAAAACCTTGAAAATGTTTTTCTGATCCTAACAGGATTGAAAAAAGTGTTATGAATTTGGTAAAACACATATGGGAATGATTTAGCCCATAAAATATAGATAAATAAAAAAGAATAAAATAAAATTGCAAAACAGAAAATAATGAAACAATTAAAACTAAATGGATAAACATACCCCCAAGTAACCTATTGCATCACCACCAATCATAGAACCAACTCGCTCTGAGATAAATTAAAAAATGGTAGAACCTACAACTAAAGATGATAAAATATGCATGACCACTGAGATTTTTAGTAGGGATTCCAAAAGAATAACCATTCCTCGATCCTTAAATTTAAAAAGAATATAATTTCAGAATAGTTTGAAATTTATATGTTTAAAATAATGTTTTCATTACCTTTATAAAACAAGTAAAAAGTAAATAATTCTAAATAAATATTTACGTTTATTTTCTTAACAAAAAATGTAAATATTAAAAGACTTTATGGAAACCCATTTATAACAAGAAAACTATAGATGATAGATATATAAATGATATGAATTAAAAAAAATATCACAAGTTCATATGTTAGAGTTTTTAGTAAAATCATAAAAACTAAATTATTCGCCAAAAAATTCAAATGAGGGAAATTAGAATACATGTGAAACCATTATATTGGTGAATAACTAGAAACCATATCAAGATACCCTATAGGTACTCCATTCAGAATCCATATTTTATCCTGGTGATGAGATATAAATTCAGTAACCAAGTTTTCTTCTGTCAAATAGTCTCACTGGCGGCACATCCCACATGGCTACTCCATGGGGATCTAGTCAATATAATCAAGACTAAATAGAAATCATATCTCAACACACACTACAACAGCTCGGATCCCATGTCTATAGAAAACATCGGAGGTGATGAATATTGATTGAATACAATGAAGGATGTTATGCATGCTAAGGTAAACCTCTTGACACAATCTATGTGAATTCCCCCTGAAATAGAGAGTATTCAAAGAGGTCCTAGTATTCATGAAACTATTCAATGGTGTCAAACATTCATTGGAATTTTAAATAAAATATAATTATTTTGAAATCCCCTTTATAAATAGCTGTCATATTTTAAAACCTTTTAAAAATTTATCTTATATCCAAGGTTATTTTTATTTAAAACAAACTTGGAAACATAATTTAATAGTATAAAACTGAAAGATAACATAGAAAGGCATGAAAAACATGGTATAAAATTATTCCAATAACCACAAGAAGTTATTATATTATATTTACTTCAAAATATAATTTAAAAATGTGTATAAATAAGAAAAAATGATAATTTCAAAATTAAATTCCTATATATAGGGAACTTGCCTCAAAACATGATGCTTTTGATGATTTCAATATTAATCCACTATTTTATTATTAAAATTCTATGAATTTATAAATATAGGTTCACAAATACCCCTAGTTGCGATGTGGATATTCTCCACTCTATAAGGAGTGATATAAAAATATGGTATATATATATAAACCTTACCATGCATATGTGTGTAGATCACACACATGAATGACGGTCCATAATTCACTACAAAAATATACTAGAAACATAACATTTTAAAGATTAAATTAAAATTGAGGTAAAAATTTAAAATGGAATAAACTATACGTGAACTCCATTAAGAACCCACTAGATCTCACAACTATGGTCATAAGCAGCCTTAATCTAGCCTCACAATCCCAATGAACCATGAACCAATAAAGAAAAATCCCAAAACTAGGTAAGGGTTCAGGTTAATTCAGATACACCAACCAAGAGAGATGAAAAAAAGAAATAGTGGAAGGAGGAATATGTGAAGTGAAGAAACGTATCATAGAAGACCAAAGGTGAAGCGACCACAAATTTGTCAAATATGAGGTGGTTCGTGCACAATTTTTGGGGGTGTTCGTGCCACTCAGAGAGAGGAGGGGTGATGGTCACATGAGGGGTGAGGGAGAAAGGAAGCGGGGAACCCCATAGGGTATAATTAAAACATAATTATATTATTATCATAATTATAATTAATATTGTTATAAATATCTATAATAATAATGTTATTATTATTATTATTGTTACAATTTTTGAGACCTAGATGGTTCATTATTTGGTAATACAGACTGCCAGACTGTGCGACAACTGTGCAGTAGGCATTGTCTAAGATGAAAATGAGTCGCACAATTTACCTGGGTTTTGAATTCCAATGAACCTGACCGTGTGGTAGACAAATATCCATTTTTGAGGTTTCACAGGTTTCCCTATGCCGACGTAGCATTTCTCGTAACTACGTTCCAACCGTGCGCTTAGTTAGAAAATTTTAAACTTACAATTTCAAAAACTGGCTCATCCTGAAACTCAAGGGAATGTGTAAATATAATTAATTAATCCGGTTTAGGGTTTGATAAAACCTTTTTATATTATGTGAAGATAATTTATTATTTTATATAATTGTTATAAAAAATAAATATTTACATTAAACTTAACATCCCTAAATGAACATATTGAGGTAAATTTTTTAATTTGAGTATATTTTGGTAAAAACAAAAGATATGTATTTTTTTTATTAATGTAATAAAAATACCTAAAAATATAAAATTATAGATATTATGAAGTTATTTTAGAACATATTTTTTCACAATAATTATAAAATGGATTTTTTAGAGACATTGATTGAACCACCTCATGTAACCACAATAAGTGAAATTTTTTAATAAATAAATAAGATATAATAATAAGTTGACATTATAAAATTATATATTGTCTAAAAATGTTCTCAATATTGTTTTTGATAAATATAATTTGATAATTTAGTGTATTATGAATATGTGTATACTGAATAAGGACCTGAGATAATGTTTATTCCATCTGAGTTATTATTTAATTAGATATGATGCATATTAACAATTTGTTTCATTATTTTAGTGTATATATTTGATATGGATTTATTTTATCAAAAAAATATTGAAATATTATGGTTAAACCAATATATCTTATGACATACCTTTAAAGTGTATTTAATTTAAAAATTTACGATGATGTAAGAGTTTTTTGTTAACGCAATTTATATTCAATGAGTTATGATTCTTCTTCTTGATCATATTTCAAATAAGTTGGGTATATTATTAGTTTTTATTTTCCCTTGTGATAATTTCAATTTTTATATGAATTTAAATTTAAATAACATAATAAAACATTCTAAATATCTCACATCTGGTGAATTGTGAAGTCCATAACAGATTTAGTTAACTCGAATTTCCTTTCTTTCGGTGGAAATATTATTCTTTAAGAATCATTATTATAACTTTTATTAATTCTTCTATTTGACTTTTTGATAAGATATTTCCTCTTTTATCTCTTGGTAAATTTATATTATCAACTCAAATACACATTTTTGATGAATTTATTTGTCATAATGGTACATCATTTTTATGAATAAAATTTCATTTTTAAGATTGTTTTCCCTCTATTTATTTTTTTATTAATCCAAACAAAATTTCATTAATATTTTTAAATACAAATATGTGATTATCCATATAAAATTAAAATTTTATATTTCAAATTTTCAATGATTATTATTTATACCTCTTTATATTATCTGGGTTTAAAAAAAAGTATTTCATGATATTAATAAGGATTTTCCATCATATAATAAACAATATTTTTATTTATTCATCTTCACATCAATTTGTAATGACCCTTTAATATTTTTTGTAAATAAAAAAAACCCATGATTACAGATTCATTACATAAAAATGCTTAGTATTTTTTTATAAAATAAAACTGAAACAATTACCCAACACATAATATATTCAGATATCATTTCTGATCTAGGTTCTTAAAGAATTAAGCAACAACATGAAATTTATCACAGTTAAACATAATAAAAATAAAAATAAATATTTCACTTTGTGTGAGAAAACTCAAAATAAAATAATTTCATCTTATAACATCTAAGAAACTTGGGAAAATATTTAAAAATCATTAGATAACAATAAAATTACTTAGTAAGTGGTTTAAAAATATATGAAATAACTTTTATGAATTTTTTTTAAAAATAAATTTTTAAAAATACCTTTGAATAATATTTTGATGATACCTTCGTAAATAATTTTAGAAATACCTTTTAAAAATTTCATTTTAATTATTTATTCTTTGAAAATTATATAGTATATTGTAATTTCAAATGCTCAAGAAGTTACATTAAAACTAATCAGGTGATTTTTCCAAAAACATTATGAAATATTTTCAAAAAAATATGGGGCCACATGAAAGAGTGATGGTTTTCTAGGTCTGTCTTTTTTCCTGAGGTATTGGTTTAATCCAAAATTCCATACCATGTTTACAACATTCAAGTGCCAAATTTTTATGAAAACATTTTAATATTTCCTTACATATATATACACTTTCGCTGGAGTTTTTAGTTTAAAACATGAAAATATATTTAATTTCCCATATAAATATTTATATATAAAAATATTTTCATTAAAATTCATTTTGAAGATTTTAGGAAACTAAATCTCATCACTATTTCATAAATAAATAGTTTTTTAATGAATTAATAATGGAAATTTATGTATTTAAGCTACATTCATTAAACACATAAAATCTATTTCAAAGGTAGTTTCATACAGAGGAAACATTTAATCATTGATCATGATTATATACATTAAAATACACACACACATATATATATATATATAAACTCACATGAACACACACACACACACATATATAAATGTTTGTAATTTCAAGAAAATTGATATATAGAGACAATTATGATTATGAATGAGCTATATGTAAATTAATATATTAAAATAATATGATTCCATGTATAAATACCAAATCCTAAAAATATTGTGATTTGCATATATTCCATAAAATAATAATTTTAAATAATAATTAACTACATTTTTAAAATCAAAAAAACTCCATTAAATAATTATAATCTTGAAAAGATAATATTTAAAACTGAAAACATGTTTGATTTTGAAAATTAATTCTTTGAAAATTGATATTTTATAAAATATACCTTATAATAATAATAATAGAAGTAAAAATGTTTCCTTAAAATAAAACCACCAATACATAATAGAATTTCTATTATGAAATTAAATCCATTATGATACTGAAAATCTAAAATAAATACATATTTAAAAAAATCAATTGTTCCCCTTACGCAAAACTAGATATAAAAATTACAATTTTAAAATAAATAATTGAAATATTTTCTTCATGAAAATATAAATTTTAATAAATAAATAACTTAATATTAATTATTACCTTACAAGTGCTAAAAAATTGAACACATAACATATGTAAAATATTAATTACAATATCAAAAATAGAAATCTAAATAGTAGAGTCCCTTAGAGATTTTCTTCTTATCGTTAATCAGTTTCTCTCTATCTCTTGTTGTTTCTCATTCTTACCTAAAAAACAAGAAGCTATGACCTTCCAATAGAATCCTACCCACATAAGAATACCCTCAACAAATTTATATGAGTAGAAGGAAAAATTATCACCCAGTCTCCATACATTCCCCTACTTATACACTCATCATGATGAAATTATGTATATATTTAACATCAACATGAAAAGATATTTTAATGTTTATATTATATTATAGTGCAATGTGATAAAAAATCAACATATATATATATTTTTATGTTTTATTTATTTTAATAGTTATACTTCATGGAGAAAAATGAAAATGAGGAATATTGGTATTTATTTATAATAATTGAAAATATATATTTCAAAATATTCAATTTGTCACCAAAGCCAAAAAAATTTGATATTTGATATTCAGTTCAGTTTATAAATTCAATTCAAGGAGGAGAATACCAATGAGAAATTTTAATCAAATTTATATTGATTTTCAATTGAATATAGGATTTTACAAATATGTGATAAGGTCAGAAAAAATCGTTGAAAAACAATCTACACCATATTTAAACAATAGATTCAATACTATTTAAAAAAGATACATTAGTAAAAAACATCATTATAATGAAAATGAATATTCAATACAACGGATTTGGAAACCTAAAAAAAGTTACAAGACCTACCTAAAATAGATCTGGCATTCAACTTTCATCCTCATTTGATCCTGACATGATTTCAAGCACTCAGTTCTTCTGATCTCGTACTCCAAATCTCCCATATCTCCTAAATAAAATCCCTCAACTATAGTTGATCTCTCCCTCGAGCATCAAATCTATTCTTGATCCAATCGACTGTGCTTGATACTTCATATAGGGGTTAGATTCATCTCGATGCTTCAGCCTATAAATGCTAAAAATCATTAATTCACATCAATGTTTGAAATTACAGTTGTGTTTAGCCTCAAAAGAGGATGACATTGGATTTGGTTTCTATACCAAGAGGTCGAGCCACTTATACAAATATATTTTATACAATTTTTTTTAATTCAGATAAAAATAATACTCATATAATTAACAAAAAATATCCTTATAATTTAGATTTTATAGACCATAATAATTAAATTATTTTATAATTTTACAACACATATTATCATTAAGAATTGTGATTATAATTTATTTCAAATATTTTATTTTAATTCATATTACCATAATTTAAATTAAGGTATACATTAAACTTTATACTTTTATGTAATTTTGTATATAAAATAATTAAAAATTATTATTTATTTATTAGTATACCTTCAAAATTTTATCTTTAATATTTATATTATAAAATATTCTGAACTAAATTGTTAAAACTATTTTATAAGAGTTAAAATATTTATTTTTATAAATCATTTATATAATTTATTTATTAAAACAATATATTATTACATAATTTTATATATTTTTTTGTAAAATTATATGTTAACAATTATTTACATTAAATGTTATTTTAAATAAAATAGCACCACATTCATGTAATATAAAGTATTTATTTATTATTTTGAATATTAATTTAAATTTAAATCTTAATTTTGGAAAATTTTAATTTAATAAAAATATTATAAACTAATATTGAAAACAATAATGTATTTATTTATTTATTTTCATAATTGAAAATTTAATTACAAATTTAATTTCTTTAATATTATTGTTATTTCTAATATTGAATCAAGATACTGATAAAATAAATACTATTTTATTTAATACATAGGATGTTACAGTTTCAAGGTTATTTTATTGAAGATTATTTTTTATAAAAATTTTTCTAAACTTTTTCGCTTATAATTTTTTAAAATTTCTTTTGAATTTCATCTACAATTTCTTTTTTTCAACTATGGTGAAATTTTTTTACACAAATACATTTATTCTTTCTCTATCCATTTGATCATTATTCATTATAAAGCGTCCTTTCATTATTTTTAAATGATTTTCCAAAGGAATTTTATTACTAATGATTTCGTATAAAAAAGTTAAAAGAATTATATTTTTTAAATATCAAAGTTTCTTTGGAAAATGGATTTCTTGATTTTATAATGGATTTTCAGGATTTTGTTTTTTAAAACTTTATATTGTTTTTATTTAATCATAATGAAATAAATTGAAAACACATTTATTTCATAGATTAGTTTTTGGGAAAAAAATAATTTTTTAAGGGATATTTTTTTATAAAATATCAAGTTAAAATTATTTCTATTAAAAAAGTATTTTTAATTTCGTTTCAAGCATTTCAATAAGGGGTTTTTTCTTAATATTTTTTTTAAAAAAAATTATCTAATTATTTACAAATTGTGTTTTACATCTATTTCACCCACCTTTTACATTATTTATGTTACACTTAGGATATGTTCATATTATACTATCCGCCATCTTTCACAAAATAGATTATGAAATATTCTATGAAAGACATCATGAAACCCCCATCTTTTACGTGGGTTAATTACATGGTTTTTAAAATATGAATCAATAATTTCAATTGTAACAGATATTTATGGATTATTGATGTGTTTTTTATATATTTCCCTCAAAAGAATTGGTTACAATTTTATATCTCATGAGATAAGAATGGGAAGTGAGTTATGATACTCAAGTAAATAATTGATCATGAGTTATAATAATAAATTCAATAATTGATTGTGATTTGGGGTTCTTGAGTTAATAATGGATCATGTGTTGTGATAATAGATTCAATAATAGACTATGTGGTTTGATACTCAAGTTACTAATGAGCCACGAGCAATAATGCTTAATTCCATGATGTGTTTCTGGAAGTACTATTTGAGACACCATGTAATATTTCACATGATTTTGATACTTCAACCCCTATGAAATAATTTCACATGATTTTTTTGTTTCATAATTCCATGTTAGGCTATTATCTAATGACATTTTAATTTTTTTGTCATATTCCTAGATATTCCTATGTCTCATGCATATAATCTCACACTCTTATTTCATTGTATATGTTTTTTTAATTGTGATAACATTTAACTCATTCCTCTCTTATGTACAACTCTTATCATTTAATGTTCTTTTTAATAATGTATTTCTTCTCTTTTCATGTTTTATCATATTCTTATGATCTAGTCCTTGATTACATATTGATGAGTTATTTTCCCTTGGTAAGTGTTTATGCTTACCCCTTTCTTATGTTTATTTTCCCTATGATAGGTTGTATATAACTTATAATAAGTATAAAAGGGATTATAATGTGGCACAATTATAAATAAATTTTAGCAAAGTTCATTAAAAATGATCCTTATATAACTAATCTTAAAAGACACTAAATATTTTAGAATTAATATTGTGTGATTATTTTGTGATATTATTTTTAAATAATGGGAATGATGAAAAATAAAGTTATTTTTATCATGGATTATCTCACTTTGTATCAAATCTAGTATTTAATGAAATTTTTTTTCACTAGATCTATGAGTATGAGTCTAGGATTCCTCACTTGTCTCTATCATAGTAGACTTGGGCTAACTACTCATGTATCAAAACATGGTGGACATGGGCTAACCTCCCTCTTCACATCTTTATCTCAAGAGATATAAAATTTTATTTAATGAATTAGAGTGATGTAATAGAACTATCCATAACATAAAAAAAACTATACATATTATTTCCATAAGAATATGATAAATTTTATTATTCCATCATCGCTTAATTAACTCATTTAAAGTAATGATTTTCTTTTAAAAAATATATAATCCTTTTTAATAATAATATATGAATAAGTTTGATTGTTTCCTTATATAATACCGTAAGTGATGAATAAGAAATAAAAAATTATTTTTACAAAGAAAAAAGATACTTTTCTAAAATCACTGTAAAATTTATTTGAAAAATAAAAAAAATATCCTTTTGTATTTTAATATGAAAATATTAAAAATTAATGGGAATATAATTTTTTAGAAAAACATGAAAATAAGGGGGGAAATGTTATAAATAAAAATGGATATTATGGATGAAAATTTGTTTATATAAAGTTTTCTAAAAATGATATTCTTTTCTTGGTTTTGAAAACAAATTAAAAAAGTAACCTTGTATAAAATGCTAAACAATAAATGCATTTTTGATGAAATTAAAATCCATTAAAAGTTCCTTATTATTTAATATAAGTACTAATAATTAAATGCATAAAATAATATTTATAATATGGACAATGAGGATAATTATTCTTGACTAAATAAAAAATATATAATGTCATATATACTTACAAATATAGTTTTGATCAAATTATAATGCAAAGGGAGGTTAAATTGGGTGAATATATGTAAAACTCAGGAATAAATAAAAGAAAATAAAATATATGGTTTTTATATAGAATAATATATAATTTAACCATATGTAATTCAAACATAAAAAATCTCAATTGCACTATTATATTGGCATTGAAACTCATATCACAGGTCTTGATTTGTTATATTATACACACCTAAGCATATGAATAATCAGATTAAAGTTTTTAAATACTTTGTTATTAGAATTTGTAATATATATATACATCATGTATTTAATCATTTTTGTTCTTTTATAATCATGTTATTTAATATTAGTTTATCATTTACTCCATCTATGGGATGTTTGTTTCTCGATTCTAAGGTCACATTGATTTATTGGCAATGATGGATGTACTAATAAAAAGTAATAATAACTAAATAATTATAAATTTATAGAGATAATTCCTATAAAAAATACATAACATTCCAAATATAAAATAGTTATAAAAATAATAGTGGCCGATAGAGTATAAATATTAACATTCAATGATAAGTTCAACTATATAGTTTTGCTAACCACGATGAACATAAATAATTTTATTTTATTTTATGATGGTATATGAATTTTATAACATGTATAATTTTATAATATAATTATGTAGTCAATATTTATCAATAAATATATTTATTATAAAAATCCATGGAGTTGGTAAGATTTGTTTAAAAAAATATCATAAAAGGTTGTTATACTGGCCATGAATGGATTTATGTTAATAAAAAACAACTTCTTTTTCATTATATAGTTTCTGATATTATTATTATCGAATATTAATAACGATTTAATTTATTTATTATGACTGTAATAATATAATAATATCATATTAAAACCATCCATGGTGGTGATGATGAAAACATAAATCTGTTTCCCATGGAAGCGATGATACAACCTATGTTTACATTTAAAAAAATGATGAATGTGGACAATTTTATTCCATTGACATAATAAAATATAAGTATATTTATGATACTTATTTCATTATAGTAGGTTATAAAGAATATAAAAATAGGTAGAAAATGATGAAAATGAATATAAAAGAAAATGATTTGATTATGAATTTTTACCATATTTTATTGGATGACAACCAAGTAAAATGGATTAGGCCTTGAAAGGGTGGTATTTTAATGAGACCGAAACCTATAGGATGTGGGTTAAAATTTAGAGATTTATTATGGTAGGTATTAGTCTATCTATGTGGAAACTTTCTTTGGATAAATAGAGTGGTGAAGGGTGGTATTTATATGGGAAACGAAATATATTTTTAGAATAAAATATTATATCTTCAAAAAGTAACCCACAATGTAATTCAATAGTAATGAGATTTTGAATAACTGGTAATTGAGGTAATAAAATAATCATACAAAATCTAGAAACCTGAAAAATTAATTTATATATACTATTAATAAATTTATTACTTATATGATACTTATATGATATTTTAGATTTAATCTATGTATTCTACTATTATTTTAAAAAAACCAAATATAGAAAAAAATTTATCGTTGCGATTCGAAACATTACATCGATTTTATAAAAAAAATATAAATATGATATACATAAATTTTAAATAAAAATATAATTTATTTATTTATTTATTTTTATCAAGAAGTGGTCTCTAAAAAAATTAAGTGTTCAAGGTAATATTTCATATCAATAAATAATTAAAAGTGTTGAAATATTTATTTAAATTTTGGAACATTGAATTAGATTCATCATTTAAAATTTATAAATATAGTTTATTAAGATTGAAATACACAAAACTATAAAAATATATCTTTCAAAAAGTGTATCCCTTTTTTATAATTAGATGATATTAATCACATTTCATTAGATTTAATTATTATTTTTTATCTAAACATGAAATTTTTTCAATACATTAGTATTATAATATTTCATTGGATTTTATAAATACATAAAAAGTTACAATATGTAACACGTAAAATTATATTTTTAAAATAATTTTTTTTAATAAAGTCATATCTTTTTAATTTTTACAATATTATTTATTATATTATTATTTTCAATTTATTAGTAATTACACAAAATCATTATAACTATTTTATACATGCATTCTCAAAGGAAATATTTCCAATTACCAAATATTTAACTACCATATATATTAAAATCTGATTTAATTTCAATATATATCAATGAATCATTCACTAAAAGTATTCATAATATTAATTATGTCTCTATCAACTTTTCTATTATATTACGAATTACTTTCGGTATTTCATTAGTAACAATTATCATTATTATAATCATGAATAAACATAAGGATATAGGTTTTAGGATCATGTAATTATTATTTAATTTTAGGTTTATTCCACTTGTACTTTTCTCATCACTGTATCAAATTGTTTTCTCACAATGTTTTAATTATTAACCTAATATGTAATAATTAATCTCAATAAAATTCATCATGGTTTGTTTTAGTACATTATTTCATGTGAAACAAACTAATCAACATAGTATTTATTTAAATGGAAAAATAAATAGTAAAATCATGGGGTGGTTCCAGCTTGCCTATTTCTTAGGGGTGGAAATCTTGGAGAGTTTACATACTAGTGACCCGAGACATGGAAGATTGATATCAAATAAATATGGCAGAGTATGGATTTAATCACATATGATGATTTTTAAGGATAATGAAATGATTTTTAATAGTGAAATTTAGTACATGTACTAACAATGCGATAATTTTTAATGGATGAGGTGATCGACATATTCATTTGTGTGGCTCTTGTTACTAACAAATGACTAATAATATAGTATTTTAACAATTATTTTGAAGGAAAATCCATATATCATATATATCAAGGATATTATTTATTGATTTCATTTGATTTAATCCACTAAAAATTTTTAGGGGATAGACTTATTAAGGTATTCTCTATATCTAATCACACTATCAAACTCAAAAAATTCGATTTTAAATCTACCTATAATTTATATAATATAAAAAGAACACAAGATCATACCTTATGGGATAAATATTTCATTCATATTAAAATAAGGATTAAATATTAAAAATTTATTTGGTGTTTTGATGAAATGAGGATTTGGGTTTATACAACAATGATGAATTGTGTATTTAAAGAGTCTGAATTTGAGAAATTTATGAGAAATTGATCACCCCGGGTAATTCCTTTGATGCTTATCAAATATATTTTTCCCACATAGGGTTTCATAATATAACCATTAATTTTAAAGAACTGAAACTATATTTTTATGTGAGTTATACAAGGATACCACTTTGGGTTTAGTTGGAAATTTAAGGTAATTCACTAGCTACAATTAATAATCAAGGGAATTGAATCTAAATACATAATCTTAACTCTTCAAGTAAATACATGAGTAAATTAATATGTTGTAATGTTTTTTATTAATTTAAACTTTTCTCATTGAATTAACATACATATTAATGGGTTCTAATTATTGGAATTTTTAATTTATAAAATCCACAATATCCCTCAATAAACAAAAAGGATGATAGAATAGAAAAAAACACACAAATAAGCACATGATTGAAATTAAGCCCGAAATCATGTGTATTAACATATCATTGATTCTTTTATAGAATAAACAAAAATAATATAAAATTTTATAAAAATATAAAACAAAACAGGATTTAAAAAGATCTGAATGAAAAATAAAATTTGATGCTCATGGTTACATCATGGTTCCTCCCCATGCAGATCACAAGAAGCTTAAAACTCCATGGAAGGTGAATGAAATTTTTTTTTGAATGGATGTCCAAAATACTCCCCTATATTTCTTTTGAGTTGATGATAATTTTTAAATGTAGGATATATGGTATTTTATATATATTTTACACTAGATTCTTCCAAAATTATGTCAATTATAGATTAATATATGTGATATATCCATGCTTGATTTTTCTTCCAAATTTCAAGGTATATCTAATAAAAATAGGCAATAAATTTTTTCATTATTTTTTTTAGATTTATAGGACATATTTTTGTCAAATTCTTATATAATCATCAAAATTGGACTTTAATAGCCCATGTTATTTCCAAATTATATATGTATTTTAAAAATCTGTCTTTCCATGATTTATTCTATTTTAAGACCCTAGGGCCTATTTTAATTATATAGGCCTCCTGATCCAGTTGAAAAATTCTATTCCATTGAATCCTTTATATATAAATAATAATTTTTCAATTTGTTCTATTATATATATTAGAATAAGTAAAATACATACATTATTGTAATTGGGTCATGTGTAATTTCATCATTTTGAGCATGTTTTCAACAAATTATTTCAAAATATATAAAACAATTTAACAGATTTAATGATGGGAATATAAAAACTATAAAAATATAAAATATAATTATATATTTAAAAATAAATTATATATCCCTTTTGAGATAATACCCCACACCTAATCCCTTTCAATCATATGTAAAACCATATATCGGAAAAAAAAATACACACTGAAATCATAAGTGAAAAATTTTAAAACATTATTTTCAAAGTGAAATATGATGTGTCTCATTATTGAAATAAATTTTAATTTTATTCTTGTTCAATGAAATATAAATATTATAAACTTCATTCATTCTCAATTATGAAATTTCATATCCACCCTCAGATGTAATTTGAAGTCATACATATGTCAAATGTAAAATTTACCAAAGAGTTATACTTTGATAAAATTGATGATATAATAATATTTGTTAAACAATAACACTTCACATATGATATAAATAATTTTTTTTATCATGATGGCTTTTAAGGATTTAAATTGAGCACTATTATTGGTGGGTCATGATTTAAAGGTTATGGCTAAAATGTGGGGGTTTTCTTGTAAAATAAAATACATGATACATCATTCAAAATATAATGATGATTCCTACATAAAGTTCTTAAATTTGAGTCATGTAACTCAATTTAAACATTTCAAAACAATATCCTCATGTCATATCATATAAATTATAATATATGATTTTTCATCATATTATTTTCATTACTTATTTTTATTTTTTTATAATTGTTTTTACAAAAATTAAGTCAATGGTATGAAAAGAAAATACATTGAATAAATAATTACTCATCCCCTTATTTTTTTGATTAAGATCATGATTTTTTCAAATGAGTGTAATAGAGAATTCAATCCTATTTTACTTTTTTCATTTTTTAAATAGGAATAAAATGAATTACCATTAAATATGCATGACCTTTAGAGTATTTATATAATCATAAATTTAACCCATGTTCTTATATATTGTAAATTATCCCCATGATAACACTTAAAATACCTATATTCCTCAATACTCATAATAAAATATTATCATAAAATTTATACAAGATTAAATGTATATAGGAAAAAATGTCATATAATATTGTAACTTATAAGGTCATTCTTTGATAATAGGGTACTAAAAGGGATAATGTAAAGGTAGTTCCCAAAAGTGAGTAAAAATAATTAATAAATATCATAAAAAACCTTAGTCAAACTACCAAAATTACTCATTATCAAATTTTTTATAAATGAATTTACCTAGTTATATATGAGAAATATAGTCTAAGTTCACTCGTGAATAGATTATATTAGGAAAATTATAAAAAAATGGGTTATTATAACCATTGAGTTTGGATAAAGTAGACATTGATCAGTAAAAATGGGGAATCTATTCAAAAAATCATTTAAACTCTATAGAATATATGGAAAATATAATTTCATGAAAAATATTCCATTTTAACACTCATTTGAATACTTTTTTTAATAACTAAAGGATTTATCATATAATTTAATCATGTATTTAAAATTATTTCAGATATTCTGTTTAAGTTCAAATTCAATCTAAAAACACTAACAAATAAAAATAAAAAATAGAAATAGAAATAATATTTTTTATTTCTATTTGAGTTTTTTTAAACAAATCGTAACTATATTTTGTCTACCTCCCACACCTAAAATTTACAATTTCCACAATGTAAAAATTTATATAAATAAATATGTCACTAAAGATATGGATAAAGGATAACCTATTATGTTGTTTCATAGGTGGAATCCATCCATTTGAGAATCTTCATATTTTCTAATCCACTCCAAAATTTCAGTAAAACATCATCCACATTAATGATTTAAACATTTTATTTTACAAAAAGGATAAACATTAGTAATTGTATAAGGAATGATCCATCAGCAATAAATGTTACTTAGGAGAATATTTTGTCTTGAATTGTGTAAGAGGAATATTTCATGAATATGATACATTTTATGATGAATCATATCATCATTGTTATCCTTCATCTTGTATTTTTTTATTTGATATTTCATATATGCCCCATGATGAATTTTCTAAAAAATATAAATATGTAATATATTATGCTGAAATTAATCTAATAGATTCATATTATTTTGTTCAAAATCCAAATATTTATATTTTTCTACCTCTATAGGTTTGTTATAATACTTTTTAAATATAATATTTAATGTACAATTTCAATGGGTATTTTAAATGTAATACAATAAACCCAAATCTAATCATCCATGTGAATACTCTGATCTTCCATATTTGGTTGGACCATTATTTGCAATTTTTATTAACTTCATATTTTGAAATTTCAGCTTGTCCATGAGTTTTGGAATTATATAAAGTATAAAATATATTCACAACTATATTCTTACAAACAAAATTAATTATATTTTGATTATTGAAATGTGTTTCCAGATTTAAAATGATAAAACATGATAAACCAAACATATTAAATAATTTGTTTCTAACAAATTTTATGACCATTATAGGGTCATCATCCCTCATTTAATTTGACTTAACCCATTTTTATGTATAATCGATATCCAAACTGATATATATAAATCTAAATACAAATGATTTTGGTAGTGTTTATACGAATTCAATTCCACATCCATCAGATATCCCACAAAATAACTTGGGTTGTTGGGTAATTTCATTACTCATGGATATATTCCATGTGAGTTGAAAAAATGTGCATTCCTTAAAAACTGATTAGTCTCTATATACAATAAAGTCTAATAATTTTCATAGTTAGCGACCTTTTGAGAATTGAATTAAGAGCTAATGTGGATCCCAACAAAATAAATATTACAGTGGCTGCTCAAAATAGATGTAATCTCATGGTCTGAGGTATAAAAATTAATTACATGGTCACTATAAATCATCATATAGCACGGTTCATCCCAATTGTATCGTAATGAATCATGATTAATACCCTAGGATTATTCATTTTTACAATAAATGGGGAATCATGATTCCAAAAACAATTACAATATCTATAAACTAAGAGTTACTTACAAAATTTCTTATCAGGGAAGAAGACACCAATGGTGATGGTTGAGTCAATATAGTGGTCCAATAGGGGAGAAATATTATTGATATGTTTAGAAAAAACATTTATCATCCTTATATTTTCTCAAATATCATTGTCAAACTACTAGAGAAAGAGGATCCCTCAATGTGGTGAGGGTTATCCTTGAGCTTCTAGAGGATAAACTGAAATGATTCACGATTTGAAAAAACATCATATTTTTACATAATAGAATATGAAATAAAATATTATAAGTGACAAATAATGGAATAATTTTCTTTTTAGTGATAGTGTAGTTTTCCTATGAAATTTCTAAGGTGAACTAATCTTATGAAATGACATGAGGAACCCTCACATCCCTTTTTGATAAAACTATCTAAAATGAATAGTTAGAGGAATCACATATGAGCTAGAATAGGAGATTCCCCCACTGTGGTTAGATAATGGGAGGTTATCTATGTGTCATTGGTAGTGACTTAAAATCATCATAACAAATTCAATAAAATATATAATCATAATATTTTGGAAATATCCAAGGGAAGGTAATTGGGATCTTATTAATGTTCATAAAAATTAACCATAAAAACTAAAATTACTAAATAAAGAGAACACCTCATGATAAAATTTTCAATATGTTCGAGAGGAAATCATTTCAATTATTGATTTATTAAAATTATTTACTTAAAATAAAAAATAATACCTAATAGATATCCCCATCTCTACTAGGAATATTAATTTTTCATAATCTAATTTATTATCTATTTCAATGAAAATATGGGTAAAATAATATAGTTGTTGTAAAAACCCCTCAAATAAAGTCAAATAAATAGTAAAATCATCTATATATACTTCTATGAAATTATCTATGTACTAAGAGAAAATTAGGACAACAAAACATTTAATGGTATTAGGAGTATTATGTATAGTAATTATCGATATCCTATATGAAAATTATTTTAATAGACATGTAAATGGCCTTTTTTGGATTTTTAGGTGATAAATTGATTTTAGAATAACATAAATATCAATCATGGAAATAATAATTTTACTTACTAGACAATATTTTTAACATTTTATCAATTAAAAAAAGATGAAAGTATTAATTTTTCATGAATATAATTATTTCATGGTAGTCAATGAAAAAATTTCATACTATTTTACACATGTGTATGAATTAATTCATTCCTTTAATTTTATAGTATGGTTATTCATCTTTTCATTGATATAAATTACACTGTTCTAACCCATTTACTTTCAAATATGGGATAAATGATCCCCACATAATGAAATTTTCTAACCATTACTTTTTTCACATTATGGAGGGTGGGATTTAACCATTTTTATCATATTTTAGCCATATGATATAAATTTATGTTCTGTATAAAATAATAGCCCAATAAAAAAATCATGATATTCTAATCCTATTAAATTTTTACACCCTCTCAAAAGATTAATATGTTTTTATTCCTACTATTAAAAGAGTTTATTGGAAATAATGATAGATAATTTGTTAATATGCATAATATATGGATATTTTATATTAGAGGGAATTTATTTTAATTCCAATATTAGTGGATTTTGGATTTATGGATTGGATTTAGGTGTGGTTAAGTTAATTAAACTATATATCTAATCATATTTATTCTCTATATTGAGATAATAAATAGAAATGTGATTTTTAGAATAACATATGGTCCTTGAAACCTAAAACAGAAGATACTCATCAATTAAAATAAAAAAAATCATCTTTTATAATTATGCACAAAATGAAAACATGAATTACAACGAAAATAATAAAAGGGGGAGAAGGATAAAATGGATTAACATTTGGATTAGGGCAATAAATTTGTGTGTGTGTGAAATTGGGTAAAATTTTTATTGAATATAATAGAAGAGTAGTGTTCTCCTATTTTGGGTTTTTCACTAAATCAAGAATATTAAAAAATATAATTTCCTTCAAAATATATGGAAAATGTTTCATGTTGATCTTTAGTGATTTTATTATCTTTTTTAAAATATAATATTCTGAGTACAAGTGGATAATTTCCATGGGTTTTAGTATCTTTCACCACTAGTATATTGATGTCAATTGTGAATATGATATTTTTCACTCACTTGATAACAACTTTGATCACTCATGTTGGGAGTGTTATTATCTAGTTTAAAAATATCATCAAAATTATTATTTTTTGAAGGTCCCTAACCTAAAAAGATGAATACACAATATGAAAAACCATGTTAATTAAAATACCAAAATCAAGAATGGCGTTAGAATATAGTGTCTCTACTATTTTACAAGGTTTCATAATCAAGACCATATCCATTATTTTAGTTGGAATTATTAGTTTTATCTAGTGAGATACATACCATTTAATGATAAACCAATAATTTCTCATTAGTAGACACATGTGTGTCAAATGTTGTCTCGAAAGAATAATATAGTGATGAACTTTTTTAATAAAACCCAAGAGAGAAATATTAACTTGTAAATTTCTATTATTATCAACGATATCTTAATCGATATCTTTCTTAAAAAATTTCATATATTGAGAAGATATTTATGAAATGGAAAGAGAAATAGATAGATCATGGTAATCCTCAATGATAATGTTTTTTCCTTTTTTATTTTTTTTTATTTACATAAATCTTTTAATGATTCTAAATAAGAGTTTCCAAGAATTTGAAATAAATTTTGATTGAGTATATTATGGTTGTATAGATACATACCACATTTATGTTTAATGGAACGTAAATCACCTTTTTATTTTGGCTTTACAATAGTTTGGGATAGTAGTTGTACATAACTATTCATTTTTCTTACGGATGGTGTCTTCCATGGTTTCTTTTATTTGTCTTGAAATATCGATTGAGTGGATTATTTTAACAAGAAGTTATAGTATAACATTTTTCCTACAATTTCCTTGTTCATTAGTTTATATTTTATTATAAAATGAGGTTTATTCCTCGGTGGATTAGGAGAATGATATATAAATTATCCCTTGTGATACCCCTTCTCTTATGGATCACTTGAGTTTCCACTCTATTGGAATTGTGGTTGTTTTTTCAATAATAAATTATAACTACAACTGATGTTTTATTTCATAAGGGGTTTTTCATACTGAAATATAATCCAAGTAAATTCAACTACACAAGATATAAATTAATCCTAATATTATTGGTGTTGATTAAATAAATGGTTGTTATTAAAATAAATAACATAATATGAAGGAATATGTATAGATTGTGAATTACCATGACATTGAACTAATTTTATTAAATATATATTCATTTCATCTAGATTATTATCCACATATTGTTCTTGATAATAATGTTTTACCTCTTAAAATATTCAATTTATTTATATTTCTTACATTCTAATTTTTTTTCATTTCGAGTCATAGAAGAGAAAATTTCATGAGAAGAAACTAGTGTTTTATCAATAAGAATACTACTATTTTCAACATATATCATATCCTTATCTATGGGTACATGTCCCTTATAAAATTATTAGATTTAAATTTTCTTACTAATATTGTAGTGTGGGAAACTAGAGAAATATATTTTAAAACTCTCTGTATTCATGATGGTTGTCTCCTTTTACTTTTATAATTATAGATATTTTGTTCATAATGGAATCAGTTTGGGAGGTTGGGTGTAACACCCCAGGTAAATAAAGAATATGACATTTTCATATTTATCCATACTTGTGAATAAAATATTAATATTACTTTAAAGAGAACTCTATGCTCTATGGCGTACCCAATACGCAACAACGAGTTTCTTTGAAATCATATGTTGCAATATAATAATAAAACAATATTATTTTAAATGGTATTTAATGCCTAGGTATTGTAATGGTGGGAATGAATGTAACTAACTACAAAATGATTATATATGTTTTTCAAATATTTTTACATTTATCCAATAAATGGTAGAGGCTTAAAATGAAAATGAATCCAATTTTAAACATAAATCTTCAAATATTCTTTAAAAGGTCGATTAACCTCCTTTTGATGGAGAACCCTTGTTAAATATACTTTTGAAAATTTTATATGTTGTATTTGACAAAATAAAATCATTCTTTAGAATCTGGACATCAAAATTTACTTTCTGTAATTTTTTGTTATTTTTCCAATAAAGATCATTTTTTGTGAAAATGTTGCATTTTAATTCTAAACATTCTT
Source organism: Viscum album (assembly GCA_963277665.1). Classification (NCBI taxonomy): domain Eukaryota; kingdom Viridiplantae; phylum Streptophyta; class Magnoliopsida; order Santalales; family Viscaceae; genus Viscum; species Viscum album. Next base: position 1,660,854,029 of record OY728150.1, read on the forward strand.
TAATATGATTTGTTTATATGGATAGATTATCTTTTTAATTGATATTAAAGTTTATTTAGAAGATATTTTTACAATTTAATCCAATGGTGCTCATTGGAATTAATTTCACTTTGAAATTTGACTTAAACTAGTGTCAATCTTCTAGTAGATACTCGATCATAAAAACACGCTATTTGTCTTGATAGTAGGAATGAATTATTAAATTAATTAATGAAACTTATATATTTTTAATTTTTTAAAATATACATCATTTTTGAATTCAAAAAATCAAATATATCTTAGGGTAAATTTTTGGTATTTTTCTAACAAACTTCAATTTGTGATGAATAGTGAAACCACTAAGTGGTAGTTAAAGAAACTGATTTTTAATTTAAATGAAACATTAACACTTCTGTGATTTTATTTTCAAAAATCCAACATACATGGTTCTAATTAAGAAGTAAAATATGGTTTAATGAGATTAAAACATTTTTTTGGTGAATAGTAACTTTTAAGATTTATTAATCGCAATTAAAGGTAATTAGTGTAATTTAAGGTAAAGATAGTGTTATAATATTATGAAATGACCTTTACACATGTCCTACCCTTATTTAATGAGTCATGTCCGACCATTAAAATCTATGGGTTAACTTGGGGACCCCCTGGAGCCAATTTGGTATGAAAATGACAATAATTAATTTTTATTTAATGTTAAAATTAAAATTTCACAAACATGTATTGTTTTACTAAAACAATTTTTACATGGGGTTATAAAAGACATATTTTTTACTATAAATATTCATTATAAAGATAAAACGATTTTCTAAATCATGATATTTTTTTTATAATTTTTAGACATTATATAATTTTTTTTATTTATGACACCGTGATGATGCAGTGATTACCTAATAAATGAACAATTTAAATAAAATTAAAAGATAGTTTGAAATATAAGTATTAAACTTGTCACAAACCTATTGGATGGGTGTATTTAGAAACCCGATCACCTTATCCTCGAAATATATCCTTTTGGGACCTTTAAAATTCGAAAATCATTTTTTAATAAACTAATATTTTATAACATTCCAAGAGTGCCCCTCCACTTCCCTTATAAAAGCCCCCCCCCCCCCTCTACCACCTTACCCAAACCACTAAAGCCTTTGTCTCGACCAACCCCTTACCATTTCATATCTCCACATACCTCTCATCATCATTGAAGCCTCAACTTTTGTATAATTCTCTTTAAGAAACGCTTTTGGTTCAAACCAAGAGGAGTTACCTGATTTAAAAGTAATGTCTTCACTTGTGTTCTTTTGTTTTATTTTTCTTCTCCAAACCACTAAACTCTTTTTAGTCCTCTATTTTGTAACAAAACTAGTGTCTTAAATATACTAGGATGTTTTTATTTGAAGCATTAGAGCTACAATTACACACACCTCCGTCTAATGGTTAAAGAACATACTATTTCTATGGATGGCGAATTACTACCTCACGAAACGATGATTGATCAATCTTCTCTTAATAGCATTCATGGTAGCCATTATGATGACACTATTTTTTATATATGATATATATGGTATTTATGTTTTCCATATGCTTCTGGATTTTATATTTGAAACATACCTTTATGCATTGAATGTTATGTGAATGCGATAATTTCATACGAGGAAGTGTGGACTACCGCCCCCTCATTTGATGTGACTCGTTCATGCAATACATGGAATGTATAAAGAATGAAATTAATGAAGTTATGTGACCTATAAAACATATATATTATACTGTAATTATAATATATATATCTCTCAATTATTTTTAATTCCATTAATATGTCAAAGAAATGAATGTAGCGTTCATGCGTACGTACAGCCTACCGTTTCCATGAACGGTGCATTTCATTTCTTTTTTATCTCCAAATGACAAGGAATTGTATAAAATGAATATGTACTGGATATATATGATTTCTAAATCATTAATACTGTTCTAGAGATGATTTAATTATAATTACATGGACAATAATTTTCAAACAATTTCATTTTTGACTCATGTACCAAACATTGACAAAAACGTCTGATATGAACTCACATTATGAACAAATTATTATAACATTATAATATGTCATATGAACTGAATAATAATATTTAATTGAGGACCTTAATCTATTATAAATTGACCTAAGTTTATTATTCAGGAATATTATGAAACGAACATGACAATTCGGACTTGATGTAAGAGATCAAACCTCTCTCTTTCTTTTTAAGTACTCTCTTTTATGTCATTTATTTTTAGCTTAACGTTATTATGATTCGGGATGTTCTTTTATATTCCTCATTCTGTACTTTTTATGTTCATATTATGAGAGACCCTATTTTATCTCATAAATTCATTTTTGGAAGTTGTAATTTGCGCTGTTAGGCTACCGAGTTTTCGTAAGGGATTTTTCATCTCACTTTTATTCCCATGAGATTTATGCTATATTTGCCACCATTTCCATTGAGTGGTGTATATAATGCCCATTATTCTAGTCTTTGTGTAATATACTTTTGTTTATGATTATTTACATCAATGTTTTACAGTACTTCTTTCATGGGGTGTACGTTTCGAACGTTACCCGAGTCGGTAAGGGAACCTTTCACCCTCCTAATTTTAAAAGACTTGTTTTTTCATTTAATTTTAAATTACATCTTATTATGTTGAGATATGTTCTTATATATCCTTATTGATGTAAATTTTATGTTCAAGTGATGAAATTTTCTTTATCCCTCTCATCAACTCTTTTTCTAAAATTTAATGTGACGTCGTTAGGCTATTGAATTTTTACAAGGGAACTTCTTAACCCAATTTCAATTCTTTGCGTTTAACCTCTACTTCTTGATTTTGTCGTGCTATGAATATGTGTTTATTACATCTGATTGTTTTACACTGAGTATCCACTTATATTTGTTGTATTTATATTTGTCACCCATAATTATGTCATTTATTTATCCTTTCTCTAATGGCATGATCTTTGATTGGGATTATAGCTCAATTTCTTCTCATTAAGACATTTCTTAATGATATTCACTTTTATTATTTTATAAAGTGTATATACAGCCCCTTTGACATTCCTTATCTATATTATGTCTATACTAAAGTCATTTAAATGTTTTTAAAATTGTCTACTTTATTGTGGCTTATAATTTAAATGTTCAAAATAGAAAATGACTCTTTTATTAAAACATTGTTTTAAATGGTTTTAATGATTTATTCTTTTAAAAATTTATCATCCATGTACATGTTTTAAAAATGGTTTTAAAGATTTATTTATAGGTACATGAATGTTTTAAAACCCTTTCAAAAGTTTCAAAGTGGTATGGGATACTTTGATTCAAAAATCTCTTCATTAAATGTTTAAAATGGTTTAGAAAATGGTTTTTAAAATGGATTCATTATTTCAATATATTAAAATGTTATATTGTTATTGCAATATGGTAATATTATATTTACTCTATGGTTAAGTTATGTGATATGATTATGTTATGGTTCTTGGGCATTGTTTATGAAGACGGCTGGTTCCATGATAAACAAAGGGCGGGCGAACCCGATATAGCTCCCCAATGCATTGGGTAACGTGAAGGGGTTAAACTCTAAGGTTTCACCGAAGAGAATTAGGGAATATACTATGATGGGTATTCCAAACATGACCATGAGGGTTACTCCCTTCGTAAGAATGTTATGAATGCCTCAAGATACCTTTATGTCTTATGATATCTATGAGTTATTCGTAAATCTTATGATTTCACGCGGTATGTTAAATTGCCTATGTTTTATGAGTAAAGTATGATTTTATTTATTATTATATATACATGGACTAATGTTTTCTTTTCCATATTGTTATAACACTTACTGCGCTTTTTATGCTCATCACAAGTTTTTTTTGAAATGTTTTTCACAAGACATAAAGTTGAATAGGGTCAAGGATGGGATCAAGGAAATGTCTGGCTGTCTAAAACAAGGAACTAGACAAGACTCTTTTGATCAAGAGTTTTTATTTTGGGAATAAAATGGAAGCTGAGTAGATGTGTATACTTTGTAATCTTTGAGATGTAATAATTATGTACTAATTCTATAAAACTCTAAACCTAAAAAGATCCTCAATTTGAATTATTCATTTAATTCAATAATAAGTGATGTTTAAGGTCGGGTCCTTATAGTTGGTATCAAAGGTCGGTTTAGATAACTTTAGAGGTTAGGGTATCCTTTAAGCATAATTGACATTACGTAAATGGCTAGGATTTCAGAAAGTCATATTTTTAGATGAAGTTAATTAGTACGCATATCTTAGTGTTTATCTTCCTCATTAGTACATAATGATTTTGTTGATATACACACACAGACATTTCTGGTTTTAGTAAATGGATGTATCTAGCAGGCACCAACGTGACAATGGGTTTGAAGGAAACTGTGGTGGTTCTCTGATTAAGAGACTGGATGAAATGGGGGATTTAATGAGAAATCTTGTGGTTATTCTAAACCAACTATCAGGAGTCATGATCAACCACTTGAACCATGGTGAGTACTCTAATGCATCATGTACGATAGAACCAACTTCACATGGAAGTTCAGGTAATAATTATAAAGGTAACCATTGGGTTTATATGATCCTTACTTTTGAGGTAATTATGGGTTACTATACGTTATGATGGAATATGAATGACATGAGATAAACTTGAGGTTAAATTATGTTATGGTTATCTTTGATGATTTTATCTCTTTTTGGGGAATGTTATAAGAATTATGTAGTTTTGGAAAAAAGACAACATGTAGACCGTGTGAAAACCTATCGCGTTTGACGAAGCTACGGGCATCGAACCCACAACCAATGTGCAACTGGTATTTATCACCTACCACTGGACTACGTGAAGTCCCTGGTTAGTTTGACTAATTATTTTTAGTTAGATGATCTTGTGAATCTTGAATAAGTTGATTTTGGGTTATCTATGGAAATTATTAACCTATCATGTTGGATATTTGATTAGGTTAATTACTTTTCAGTATGAGACTTTATTAGTAACTGATGTTATTTGGAGATAAATGTAAAGGTTTATCTTGGAAGACTTTATGATTAAATCCTTCATATATTTAGGTTTCAGTCTTAGTTTTGATTATTTTATGAATTTTATGGATATATGTTTATTGAATGCTCTTTGTTGAACTTTGGGTATTTTTTGACAAATTTTGGAGATTACGAATAGATTTTTTTATAAAGGATTATCCTTTTTTGGGTATTATATGATCTCATACTAACCTTTTGGGTTTTAGTTTTGGTTAAGTTCTAAAGACATGGGAAGTATATAGTTCACTTTTTTGGATTAGGTGATTCTCTATAAGTTGATTTTATCTCTCTTAATGTGAACAATTCATCCTAAATACTCATCATTTGGAGAAAATATGAGTTCGTTTAAGAAATCTAGTAAATGTTGAAATTCAACATGACATGTGAGAATGTTTCCTTATGTTTCAGTTAAGCTCATAAATAAATTCCTCAATGAAAAGTAACATAAAACAAAAAAAAATTCTTTTAATTTTTCCTACTGGGGAATCAAATACCGTTTAACCCATAACAAATTTGTGATTTTCTTGTGGTAAACATTCTCTTAAACATGTTCTCTATCACTCTCCATCAGAACAGGACCCTTTGTTTTCTCTTCCATGTCTATGTTTTCCTACATGGAATCCCAGAATGGGTTAACTTGGGTGACCTTTGTACTTATCTTTCTTTATTTTAAAGTGATAGTTTTTCTGACTCTTATTCCGATGTGGGATTTTCAATAAAGATTCCAAGCACAATTTTAAAATTGTAAGGACGCAATTTCCAAAAGGGGGGAAGGATGTAACACCCCAGGTAAATAAAGAATAGGATATTTTCATATTTATCCATTTTTGTGAATAAAATAATAATATTACTTTAAATGGAACGCTATGCTCGATGGCGTACCCAATATGCCACAACGAGTTTCTTTGAAATCTTACGTTGCACTCTAATAATAAAATAATATTATTATAAATGGTAGTTAACGCCTAGCTGTTGTAATGGCGGTAATGAATGGAACTGACTACAAAATGATTATATATGTTTGTCAAATATTTTTACAATTATCCAATAAATGTTAGAGGCTTAAAAGGCAAATGAATCCAATTTTAAGCATAAATATTCAACTATTCTTTAAAAGGTCGATTAACCGCCTTTTTATAGAGAATCCTTTTTAAATATAAATTTGACAATTTTCTATGTTGTATTTGACAAAATAAAATCCTTCTTTAGAATCTGGACATCAAAATTTACTTTGTGTAAATTTTTGATATTTTTCCGATAAAGATCATTTTAGTGAAAATGTAGCATTTTAATTCAAAACCTCCTTTTAATATGATTTATTTATATAGAAGGATTATCTTTTTAATTTATATTAAAGTGTATTTAGAATATGTTTTTACTATTTAATCCAATGGTGGTCATTGGAATTAATTTCACTTTGAAATTCGACTTAAACTAGGGTCAATCTTTTAATAGATATTGTTTCTCAAAAACACGCTATTTGTCTTGACAGTGGGAATGAATTATTAAATTAATTAATGCAAAATATATATATATTTATTTCATTAAAATAGCCATCATTATTGAATTTGGAAAATCAAATATATCATAGGGTAAATGTTTGGTATTTTTCTGAAAAACATTAATTTTTGATGAATAGTGAAACCACTAAGTGGTAGTTAAAGAAACTGATTTTTCATTTAAATGATACTTTACCACATCTGTGATTTTATTTTTAAAAATCCAACATACATGGTTGTCATTAGTAATTAAAATTTGGTTCAATGAGATTAAAATAATTTTTTGGTGAATAGTAACTTTTATGTTTTATTAATTGCAATTAAAGTTAATTACTGTAATTTAAGGTAACGATAGTGTTATAATAATATGAAATGACCTCGAAACATGTCCTAACCTTATTTTATGAGTCATGGCCGACCAATAAAATCCATGGGTCAACATGTGGACCCCATGGAGCCACTTTGGTTGGAAGAACACATTAATAAAGTTTTTTTAAAATTTAAAATTAAAATGTCACAAACATGTATTGTTTTACTAAAAAAATTACATGGGGTTATAAAAGTCATATTTTTGACTATAAATATTCATTATAAAGCTAAAAATATTTCCTACATCATGATATTTTTTTTATAATTTGTAGAAATTAAATAAATTATTTTATTTATGACACCGTGATGATGCAGTGATTACCTCATAAATGAACGATTTAAAAAAAATGAGAAGATGGGGTGAAATCTAAGTCTTACACATGTCACAAACCTATTGGATGGGTGGATATCGAAACCTTATCACCTTATACTAGAAATAAATCCTTTTGGGACTTTTAAAATTCGAAAAGTATTTTATAATAATGTAATATTTTATAACTTTCAAAGAGGTCCCCTCCTCTTCTCTTATAAAAGGCCCCCACCTCTACCACCAAACTCACACCTCTAAAGACAATGTCTCGGACAACCCCTACCCGTTTAATCTCTCCACATACCTCTGTTCATCATTGAAGCCTCAACTTTGGCAGAATTCTCTTCAAGAAACCCTGAGTCAGTAAGGGAACCTTTCACCCTCCTGATTTTAAAAGACTTGTTTTTTATTTTTATTTTAAATTACATATTATTATGCTTGGATATGTTATTACATATCCTTATTGATGTAAATTTTATGCCTAAGTGATGAGATACCCTTTATCCCTCTCATCAACTCTTTTTCTAAAATTTGATGTGACGTCGTTGGGCGAATGGGTTTTTACAAGGGAACTTCCTAACCCAATTTCAATTCTTTGTGTTAAACCGCTACTTATTGATTTTGTCGTCCTATGAATATGTTTTTATTACATCTGATTGTTTTACACTATGTATCCACATATATTTTGTGTATTTATATTGGCCACACATAATTATGACATTTCTTTATCCTTGCTCTAATGGCATGACCCTTGATTGGGATTACATCTCAATTTCTTCTCATTGAGACATTTCTTAATGATATGCACTTTTATTATTTTATAAAGTGTATGTATAGCCCCTTCGACATTCCTTGTCTATATTATGTCTATACTAAAGTCATTTAAATGTTTTTAAAATGGCCTAATTTCTTGTGTCTTATAATTTAAATGTTCAAAATGGAAAAGGACTCGTTTATTAAGACATTGTTTTATCGGACATTTTGATTCAAAAATATCTTGATTAAAAGTTTTAAATGGTTTTGAAAATGGTTTTTAAAATGGATTCATTATTTCAATATATTAAAATGTTATATTGTTATTTCAATATGGTAATGTTATATTTCCTCTATTCTTACGTTATGTGATATGATTATGTTATAGTTCTTGGGCATTTTTTACGAAGACGGGTGGTTCCTTGATACACTAAGGGAAGGAGAGCCAGATATAGCTCTCCAATGCATTGGGTAATGCGAAGGGGTTAAAATATAAGGTTTCTCCAAAGAGATTTAAGGAATATACTGTGATGGGTATTCCAAATGTGACCATGAGTGTTACTCCCTACATAAGAATGGTATGAATTCCTTAAGTTACCTTTATGTCTTATAATTTCTATGAGTTATTCGTAAATATTATGATTTCATAAGGTATGTTAAATTGCATATTTTTTATGAGTAAAGTATGTTTTCATTTATTCTTATGTATAAATGGACTAATGTTTTCTTTTCTGTATTGTTATAACACTTACTGAGCATTTTATGCTCATCCCAAGTTCTTTTTGAAATGTTTTTCACAGGACATAAAGCTTAATAGGGTCAAGGATGGGATCAAGGAAATGTCAGGCTGTCTAAAACAAGGAACTAGACATGACTCTTTTGTTCAAGAGTTTTTTATTTTGTGAAAAAAATGGAATTTGAGTAGATGTGTATACTTTCCAATCTTTGAGATGTAATAGTTAGGTACAAATTCTCTAAAATTCTAAACCTGAAAAGATCCCCAATGTGAATTATTAATTTAATTCAATAATAATCAATGTTTAAGTTCGGGACCTTAGATTGGGAAAAACATTTTGAGAAATATGTATTATTTATCAGTTAGGCCACTAATTTTGCTGGGTTGATTATTTAGTCTGTCTTTAGATGCACCATCAAGGGGTAAATTGAAATCCATAAATTTAATGAGGTTCTTGGAGAAACATTTGGGATTCATGGTGGTTCACACATTGTTAAACTCTTTCATATATTTTTAATGGTCCTTACTCAAAATAAAATAACTTTTTTTTGAAAACATGTATAAGTCATGACATCATCTCAATGTTAAAAATTTTGTTATGGAAATGGATGTATTCATATTGGTACTACACAATATATTTGTTTAATTATTTAATGGTATAATTATTTCTAACCCTAATTCAAAATATTTGATTAGGAAACTCGTATCACGGTTTTATTCCACTTGTAGATCCATAATGGGTTCCTCAATATTACATGATTTACGTACTCTAGATGATCTAATGTTTAAGTGAAGTGCCCTTTCAATTTTTGGTTAAATTTTAAGTAATTATTTTATTCAAAATCTTTTAATAAAATAATTGAGTATTTTTTATTCATAAAAAGATAAACTAAAAAACAAATGATAAATAAGGGGAAAATACATTAATAAAACTAAATACAAGAAATAAGAATGAAGTAAAAACACATTGGAAAATAATTAAAATAATAAAAAAGAAAAATAATAGGGAAAATTGAATTTTAATTTATATAAATGAAGAGGATAAAATATAATTATATAATAAATGACATAAAAAAACTATGATATTGAATCTCTAATAATAGTTCAAAAATTTAACAGTGTTGTTAAGTGGGTCAAATCATATTTTTAATTGAATTATTGTTTAAATAGTAAATTTGAAACCCTAGGTTATCTTTTGATTGAGTATTAGATAATTAATATAAAAAGGGTTTAACTATAAAAAAAATTGGTGTATTTGTAATGAAACTATTGTTTAGTTTAATGAGAAAATAGTGAATTATGAAGTTAAATGATAACAATTTAATCAATTTTTCAGAATCTGTTCACCCATGGTAAGTCCCTTGATTCTCAATTTTTATCACCTCAAGGGAAAAAAAATTAATTTATATTCATTTATTATAATAAACTAAATAATGATTTTTATTTTATATCTAATATAAAACGTCCGTGGGTTTGATCATAAATATAATTGATTCACTGACTATCATCAATGTTTAAGTGATTTACAACTAATGTCATAACTTGAACTCATAAAAGAAAAATATGTGGAATTCAATATGTTATCCAAGTATTTTTATGAATTTATATTTTTATCATTATACAAACATGGTTCTTTATATGTTATATATTAGGTCTTTATCAATTGAAAAAATATACAATATTACTCAAGAAAAATAAAGGATTATAGAAGAGTAAAACATGTTCAAATAAACACTTCAACTAAATTATGAATCAATTATTGATGATTCATGTTCCTTAGATTCTTGTGTTATCATAGTATCGTAAATAAAAAAATTAAGAATTTAACAATAATTGAATAAAAACATATAATTAAATATATGACTATGAAAATAACAATTTGAACATTGGGATTACATCACAGTTATTCCCTTGGGTGATCACCATGAGATTATAACTTTGAGGATGGGGAAAGAAGAGGAAAATGAGTGAATAGATGTCCTAATCTCCACAATATATCCCTTTAATAGGGGATACTTTTTAAATGAGGGGTATGAGGATTCTTCATATATTTTTTCCTTGATTTCTCTAAATTAATGTCGTTGAACTATTATTATATGTGATATGTACATGCCAGATTATTTCACCCAACTGAACAATTTTTATAGAAAAAGTATTCACTGTATTTCAACTTGGAATTATATGGACATGTGGACCTTAATATTTTCATTCTTATTCCACTAGAATCAATCCAATTGGTATTTTTAAGGTAAATTAATAGAACAATTATATAAATATGTTCTAATCTACCTCACTATGAATTTCATCTATTTATGGTTCCTAATTAAACCCCTTTTTTAATAACGATCTTATTACAGTTGAAGAAATTATAAATCAATGCATTATTTAGTCTATAGAAATATAATTTTCCCATTTTGATGATTTTATAAAATGACATGATAAAAATACAAACATGTTTTTTAATTGGATCATCTTATAATTTCATCATTTTGAGTATGTTGTCAAAAAATCAATTCTAAATATTTATTGATTGAAAAGGGTTGTAATTATGGGATTTTAAACCCCAGGAACATTATAAAACATAATCAAGAGGGTGAACATAAACATTATATCAATATAAAGTCATCAACCTAATCCCCCCCTTCAAATTAAGGATGAGGTTATGTCTAAGAAACTATAAATTTTTAATACCAATATTGAGATATTATATTGGGAATTAGCTATTCAAATAGTGATATTAGATAGATATTTGTAGATTATTTGGTACTTCATATCCTAGGTAAAATAATTTTAGGGGACCTAGTCATACTCATTCTTTATTTTTTGATGTGTTATAAACAATTTTTTGCATTATTATTGATAAATTTACTAATGTTTTTAATATTTCTCTCAATTATCTTATGACGTAATTAAGGAGTTAAAAACCTTATTTTTGGGTATTTTGGGCTCTAGGGACTTATAAATAAATTTTAGAGCTTTACCACCATGATTTACCTTATTAGAGTCCCATTATTGGGTTTTCTTATTTTTCTAGATAACATTATTCAAAGTATTCCAAAATAATTGTAATGGTATATGTGTTCTCTTATGGTGGTGACATATTCCATAAAACCTTTTTCTTGTAATTAGAATTCACATGAATTTATGACATATAGAAATATTTTAAAGGAATACATTGTGGAATTTTTCCCAATATCTATATGAGGGGATGTCACATAGTAATACGCTTTCCACTTCTCATTTAAGATAATGCTATATTTTACTCTAGGGTATCTATATATATTAAATGTTCACTATAGAGATTAATGTCATGATTATGAAATATTTTTCCATTCCATTCAATTTACTCATTGTTTTTTATCTTCTATAGATAGTTTTTATACTAGAGTTTGGACTGTATGATTCCATAAGTATGAATGAATTATAATTTGTCAAATTTAGTAGTGGATAGATTATATGGATTCATAATTGATAATGTGTTAATATTATTTTGGTAATTAAGTGTCACCTTGATGATAGTGTAGAATAGCAGTGTTTGGTATCCCTACCTTAAGGTGAATCATGATATGAATAATGATCTCCTTTCCAAGGAGACATATTCCCATGATTTTTCATGGAATATTTTTTGGTTCTGGGTAATAACAATACATTATATCATGTAGTGTTCATTACAGATGGATGTGATTTAAATGCATAAAAAGTATTCTTAGTAGGATAGGGTTATTTGGTATAATTGGGTTATGTATCATGGATATTAGTGAATATTGGATGGCCACTCTCAATGGTTGGAATGATTTGTATTGCAATGAGGGTTTCCTTAAATAAAGTATTTTTTAGTTGAGGAAGAAACAAAGTGAGTTCTTTTTATTATATCGATAATCATATCCACCAAGAATTAAAATGTTATGTAGTTTTGTTGTTATTTTGAACGTTGTTTCCATTTTAACTTTGGAAATATCCTTTTCTCTATCTATTTAATCTCTTGGGGGAACCATAATATTCCCTTGAGTATGGTTGTTGAAGAGGATTAATTGTTAGGAATATTATCCGTTGACTAATTATCCTAGTTGTGGTTGGTATTTTTTGGATGCTTCAATCATATCATCATAAAAAAATCAATGATCATTGAGTTATGTGTTAACTTTTCAAAATTCATTAATGAACATATTAGTTTAGAATAAATGTATTTATTTTAAGAAACCATGAGTTCTTCATTAAATGTGTGAATATTAATAGACTTTTAAGGGGGACAGTAAAATAAATAATGGTATGGGATTATGTTTTTATCAAATATCACACTTTAAAAATATGATAACCTATATATTTTATTTTATGATTGAGAAAATATATAATTAGATCATATTAGATGGTCTTATGGGTGTATAAATATAATTAATCTAGGTAATACATATGCAGTTTTATGTGAATTGGTTTTTTAATTTGGTGATAATTTCATGTTTAGTTATATAAATTTTTTTTTCTAAGGTATATCCTTGATATATTTCATGGTAGTTCTTCTTGACTACCATATTTTCCCATATCCTCCATTTATTTTTCATAATTTACTAGAGCATTCCTTCTTTTGGGGAGAAAGATTAATGAATTGGTTGGTCAAGATTTCCATAGTTTGTATCTTTTTATAATAGAAGATTTCAAATAGGGAAGAATGTAATATTCCATGTTCTGGTCTAAGGGAAACAATTACACTTGTGTTTAAGATGATTTTCTAAGGATTTTTTAGAAATATATTATTTTTTTATAAAATTTAGTAAATTAGTAAATTCACCTTCTCTATGTTATTTGATTATAAAATATATAATGTATTTGGGTATATAATTGTGTTCTTACCCTTATGTGTACATTGTGTTATTTTTGGATGATTAATACACATTGTTCCACAACTAGAAATTATTTTTTATGAATTATAAAAAATTAAAAAATCCAAATGATGAATAACCATAATATCTTGATATATAATCCACTTTTAGGTGGATTTAGGCTTTATTTTAGTATACCTTTTGATAGAGGCCTTCAATATATTATAGGATCAATACTTGAGGCCAGAAAATTATCACAAAAGGGTTAGTTATTTAGATTGATTACATCCATATATAACATTTTCTCACATGGAAACTCTCCATGATTATTTATATAAAATCCATATGAATTCCAATGTGAAATTTTTATAAGTAAAAATAGAGACCAAGATATAAACCATTCCCATAATTTGTTTGGAATTTGATCAGAATATTTTGAATAAATGTAGATAGAAATTTTGAATACTGAAACTACTCTAAGTATTTATGTGAACTAAAATAAAAAATCATAAATTTTGTTTTTAATATGATGTTATCAATCTCTAAACCTCTCTACTGACATATTATAATTCTCATTCATGGTCATATTATTATATATATATATTAGGAATATGAAATATTACCATTTTTGGATAATTTTATGATTTTTTAAAATTTAGGAAGAAGTAATGAAAAAAGCATATATCCCTAGGAAAGGTATTTTCAAGATAAATTTAATTGTATTTTTCTATGATTAATATGATAAATGGGTTGAATATTTTCTATAAAAAAATACACCGTATTAAACATTTAGTAATATTTGAGGTTCCTTAATGATTGATTCCTGTGACAATTTTTATACTTATACGATTCATATGATGATAGATATATTTTATTTATTCTTGATAAATAAAATATGATTTATCTTCAGATAAAACCATGGTGGGTGGGGGTTAATGGTGATGGTGAAATAGTAAGGAGTTGGCAGGTGTTTTTTATGGTCGAAACATATATTTCCACCCACTATCATAATATTTTACCGTAATATATGGTAAATTAATGAGTTTACTAGGATATATGGTAGAATAAACTAGAGTTGTGATATATAAAATACTATGTTAGGGTGATACAATATTATATGTGTGACATGATTATATATTATCCACCCAATCAAATGATCAGACTACTTCCAGTAGTTGAGGTTGATTTTGTGCGGACATGGGACATGGACCATATGACCTTATGATCTCAATAATTTGATGGTTCTCCACTTGTACATAACGGTACACTTAGATAGAATTTTTCTGATTAAGAAAAGTGAATTTAGGATATATGATCAAATATAACATGATCATGGTTACACCAAGAATGAGATAAAGTGTATATCCATTGGGAATGTTTATATGGTTTCTATGTAGCACCCATGCATTAGATCCATCATCAAACTACATTTAGGGTAGGGTGAGTGACCCATTTTGGGATCTTAAAATTTATTTATACTTTTTCAACATCACATACTTAGTGAAACCTAGTTTAAATCTTTTGGATGTCATTTTTTAGATAAATTTATTTAAAAAAAATTCAATTTTGAAGAAATTTTTTTATAAAATAATAATAATAAATAAAAATTTATAAATCATTGTTGTTTAAAAATTTTGGGATACATATTATCACGTAAAAACTAAATGTGGTAGAATAACTATTTAACGGTTGAAATTAATGATTGGGTTTTCATACTTTTTATTATTTGGCTATATGAATTCTATAAATATTAAATAATAATAATATAAGTTTAGAGAAATGTTATAGATCCTTGGATGAGTTATTAAATTAATCATTGAGATGAATTTCATAACTATTTGAAGTGGTGATTAGATAATGTTTCATACTCTATGATTGTGGAAGGATTTCAGACGTTAGTAAATAATTTTATTGACATTGTTAGTTCCTCTCCATGGATGTTGAGATTAATTTTAAATTTCTTTTTATAATATTTTACTTCATGGGATTAATATATGAAGTGGGTTAGTTTACTAAATACTGAACTAATAGTGTGGTGATTGTGTTATAAAATATTATTTCCTTGAAAAATAAAAAATGTATGGGTAATCTGTAACTTGAATACTTTAATAATAAATATATATTGACAAGATTTTGTGAATCCATGAAAAGTGTAATAAATAATGAATAATTGATGGGTTAGCAATGGGATATAAATATGATCATTTATAACAAGTTAAGGAATGATGTTTTTTGAAATAATAAACATTTATTAAGTGTTATAACAGTGAATGAATTTACGTATTAATAATAAATGTTTTCTAATAATATAAAGATAAATGTGGTGGTAATATAGAATATTTATAATGAGGGTTCAGTTGGATTGGTTGTGATTTGGAAAAATAGTATAGTAAATTGATATGATTTTGATGCCTCAAATAGTTCCTTAAATGAGGAAATAAATATATTTACGCTAGTAATGTCACTAACTCAGTAATTAAATATCCATATTTATACAATTTTGGATTATCATTTACTCCAAATAAATTGGGAAGTGTGATTTATTTATGAATAATGTATATTGTTACACAAATTTACTATATGAATGATATGAGAGTTCTGTGATTTTTATTGATTGGTTTATTATGTTTACTGAATAACTTGACATTTTATGCATCTTGTGACTAATGGATATCAATTATGACTATATATTATGATGACTCTCTATGGTAGTCACCCTTAATATTGGTTTAGAGTTTTATGATAATGAATATACCCTATCTCTCCCAATGAAAAGGGTTGAGATTGTTGATTTCCTATATATGTATCTAATAATTTTCACCCACTAAATTTGAATTATATAGGATATATATATCTTGGTGATAGTTGGACATTAGGGACTTCCCGATATAGCTCTCCAATGCATTGGGTAACGCGAAGGGGTTAAACTCTAAGGTTTCACTGAAGGGAATTAGGGAATATATTGTGATGGGTATTCCAAACATAACCATGAGGGTTACTCCCTACGTAAGA
The DNA here is from genome assembly GCA_963277665.1 of Viscum album. Taxonomy (NCBI): domain Eukaryota; kingdom Viridiplantae; phylum Streptophyta; class Magnoliopsida; order Santalales; family Viscaceae; genus Viscum; species Viscum album. The sequence continues at coordinate 1,660,870,596 of OY728150.1, forward strand.
ATGTTATGAATGCCTCAAGTTACCTTTATGTCTTATGATTTCTATGAGTTATTCATAAATCTTATGATTTCATGAGGTATGTTAAATTGCTTATGTTTTATGAGTAAAGTATGATTTCATTTATTCTTATGTATACATGGACTAATGTTTTCTTTTCCATATTGTTATAACACTTACTGAGCTTTTTATGCTTATCAGAAGTTTTTTTGGAAATGTTTTTCACAGGGCATAAAGTTGAATAGGGTCAAGGATGAGATCAAGGAAATGTCTGGCTGTCTAAAACAAGGAACTAGACATGACTCTTTTGTTCAATAGTTTTTATTTTGGGAATAAAATGGAAGCTGAGTATATGTGTATACTTTATAATATTTGAGATGTAATAGTTATGTCCTAATTCTCTAAAACTCTAAACCTGAAAAGATCCTCAATGTGAATTATTCATTTAATTCAATAATAAGTAATGTTTAAGGCCGGGTCCTTATAGTTGGTATCAAAGGTCAGTTTAGATAACTTTAGAGGTTAGGGTATCCTTTAAGCATAAGTTACATTACGTAAATGGCTAGGATTTCATAAAGAGTCATATTTTTTTAGATAAAGTTAATTAGTAAGTATATCTTAGAGTTTATCTTCCTCATTAGTACATAATGATTTTGTTGATATAGTCATAGAGAAATTTCTAGTTTTAGTAAATGGATGGATCTAGAAGGCACCAAAGGGACAATGGGTTTGAAGGAAACTGTGGTGGTTCTCTGATTAAGAGATTGGATGAAATAGGGGATTTAATGAGAAATACTATGGTTATTCTAAACCAACTATCAGGATTAATGATCAACCACTTGAACCATGGTGAGTTCTCTAATGCATCATGTATGATAGAACCAACTCGACATGGAAGTTCTGGTAATAATTATAAAGGTAACCATTTGGGTTTAGATGATCCTTACTTTTGAGGTAATTATGGGTTACTATACGTAATGATGGAATATGAATGACATGAGATAAACTTGAGGTTAAATTATGTTATGGTTATTTTTGATGATTTTATCGCTTTTTGAGGAATGTTATAAGAATTATGTAGTTTTGGAAGAACTACAACACATAGACCGTGTGAAAACCTGTCGCGTTTGACGAAGCTACGAGCATCGAACCCACAACAAATGTGCGACTGGTATTTATTACCTACCACTGGACTATGTGAAGTCCAAGGTTAGTTTGACTAATTATTTTTAGTTAGATGATCTTGTGAATCTATAATAAGTTGATTTTGGGTTATCTATAGAAATTATTAACCTCTCATGTAGGATATGTGATTAGGTTAATTACTTTTCAGTATGAGACATTATGAGTAACTGATGTTATTTGGTGATAAATGTAAAGGTTTATCTTGGAAGACTTTGTGATTAAATCCTTCATAGATTTGGGTTTCAGTCTTAGTTTTGATTAATTTTATGAATTTTATGGATATATGTTTATTGAATGCTCTTTGTTGAACTTTGGGTATTTTTTGACAAATGTTGGAGATTACGAATATATTTTTTTATAAAGGATTATCCTTTTTTGGGTATTATCTGATCTAATACTAACCTTTTGGGTTTTAGTATTGGTTAAGGTCTAAAGACATGTGAAGTATATAGATCACTTTTGTGGATTAAGGGATTCTCTGTAATTTGATTTTAGCTCTCTTAATGTGAACAAGTCGTCCTAAATACTCGTCTTTTGGAGAAAATATGAGTTCATGTAAGAAATCTAGTAAATGTTGAAATTAAACATGACATGTAATAATGTTTCCTTATGTTTCAGTTAAGCTGATAAATAAGTTCCTCAATGAAAAGTAACTTAAAACCAAAATGTTGTCTTTTAATTTTTCCTACTGGGGAATCAAATACCGTTTAACCCATCACATGTTTGTGATTTTCTTGTGGTAAACTTTCTCCTAAACATGTTTTCTATCACTCTCCATCAAAACAGGACCATTTGTTTTCTCTTCCATGTCTATGTTTTCCTACATGGAATCCTAGTATGGGTTAACTTGGGTGACCTTTGTACTTCTCTCTCTTTATTTTAAAGTGATAGTTTTACTGACTCTTATTCCGATGTGGTATTTTCAATGAAGTTTCCAAGCACAATTTTAAAATTGAGAAGACGCAATTGACAAAAGGGGGGAAGGATGTAACACCCCAGGTAAATAAAGAATAGGATATTTTCATATTTATCCATTTTTTTGAATAATATAATAATATTACTTTAAAGGGAACGCTATGCTTGATGGCGTACCCAATATGCAACAATGAGTTTCTTTGAAATCTTACGTTGCACTCTAATAATAAAATAATATTATTATAAATGGTAGTTAATGTCTAGTTTTTGTAATGTCAGTAATGAACGGATCTAACTTCAAAATGATTATATATGTTTGTAAAATATTTTTACAATTATCCAATAAATGTTAGAGTCTTAAAATGCAAATGAATCCAATTTTAAGCATAAATCATCAAATATTCTTTAAAAGGTCAATTAACCGCCTTTTTATGGAGAAGCCTTTTTAAATATACTTTTGAAAATTTTATATGTTTTATATGAAAAAATAAAATCCTTCTTTTGAATCTAGACATAAAAATTTACTTTGTATAAATTTTTGTTATTTTTCCGATAATGATCATTTTTAGTGAAAATGTAGCATTTTAATTCAAAACCTCCTTTTAATCTGATTTATTTATATGGAAGGATTAACTTTTTAATTGATATTAAAGTGTATTTAGAATATATTTTTACTATTTAATCCAGTGGTGGTCATTGGAATTAATTTCACTTTGAAATTTGACTTAAACTAGTGTCAATATTTTAATAGATATTGTTTCTTAATAACACGCTATTTGTCTTGACAGCGGGAATGAATTATTAAATTAATTAATGAAAAATATATATTTTGAATTTTTTAAAATAGACATAATTTTTGAATTTGGAAAATCAAGTATAGCTTAGGGTAAATGTTTGGTATTTTTCTGAAAAACATCAATATTTGATAAATAGTGAAACCACTAAGTGGTAGTTAAAGAAACTGATTTTTCATTTAAATGATACTTTACCACATCTGTGATTTGATTTTCAAAAATCCGACATACATGGTTGTCATTAGGAAGTAAAATTTGGTTCAATGATATTAAAATAATTTTGTGGTGAATAGTAACTTTTAAGTTTTATTAATCACAATTAAAGGTAATTAGTGTAATTTAATGTAACGATAGAGTTATAATAATATGAAATGACCTTGAAACATGTCCAAACCTTAGTTTATGAGTCATGGACGACCAATAAAATCCATGGGTCAACATGGGGACCCCATGGAGCCACTTTGGTTGGAAGAAGACATTAATAACTTTTTATTTAAATTTAAAATTAAAATGTCACAAACATGTATTGTTTTACTAAAAAAAATTACATGGGGTTATAAAAGTCATATTTTTTACTATAAATATTCATTATAAATCTAAAAATATTTCCTACATCATGATATTTTTTTATAATTTGTATAAATTAAATAAATTATTTTATCTATGACACCGTGATGATGCAGTGATTACCTCATAAATGATCGATTTAAATAAAATGAGAAGATAGGGTGAAATCTATGTCTTACACATGTCACAAACCTATTGGATGGGTGGATATCGAAACCTTATCACCTTATCCTCAAAATAAATCCTTTTTTAACTTTAAAATTCGAAAATTATTTTATAATAATGTAATATTTTATAACTTTCCAAGAGTGCCCCTCCTCTTCTCTTATAAAAGTCCCCCACCTCTACCACCTTACTCACACCTCTCAAGACTTTGTCTCATCCAACCCCTTCCCGTTTCATCTCTCTAGATCCCTCTCTTCATCATTGAAGCCTCACCATTGGCAGAATTCTCTTCAAAAAACCCTTTTGGTTCAAACCAAGAAGAGTTACCTGATTTAAAGGTAATGTCTTCACTTGTGTTCTTTTGTTTTCTTTTGCTTCTCCAAACCCCTAAACTCTATTTATTAATCTCTTTTGTAATAACCCCAGTATCTTAAATATACTAGTATGTTGTTATGTGAAATATTCGAGCTACACTTACACAAACCTCCATATAATGGTTAAGGAACATACTGTTTCTATGGATGGTGAATTACTGCCTCACGAAACGATGATTGTTCAATCTTCTCTTAACACCTTTCATGGTGGCCATTATGATGTCATTGTATTTTATATATGATATATATGGTATTTATGTTTTCCATATGCTTCAGTATTTTATATTTAAAACATACCTTTATGCTTTGCATGTTGTGCAAATGCGATAATTTCATACGAGGAAGTGTGGACTACCGCCCCCTCGTGTGATGTGACTCGTTCATGAAATACATAGAATGTATAAAGAATGAAAATAATGAACTTATTTGACCTATAAAACATATATATTATACTTTAATTATAATATATATATCTCTCAATTTTTTTTAATTCCATTAATATGTCAATGAAATGAAAGTAGCGTTCATGCGTACGTACGGCCTACCGTCTCCATGAAGGGTGCATTTCATTTATTTTTTATCTCCGAATATTATGGAATAGTATAAAATAAATATTTATTGGATATATATGATATCTAAATCATTAATACTATTCTTGATATGATTTACTTATAATTACATGGACAATCATTTTCAAACAAGCTCATTTTTGACTCATGTAGAAAACATCGACAAAAATGTCTGATATGAACTCACATTATTAACCAATTATTATAACATTAAAATATGTGATATGAACTGAATAATAATCTTTAAAGGAGGACCTTAAGAAATTATGAATTGACCAAAGTTTATTATTCAGTAATATAAAGAAACAGACAATACAAGTCAGACTTTAGGTAAGGGATCTGAACTCTCTCTTTCTTTTTTAGTACACTCTTTTATGTCATTTCTTTTAAGCTCATCTTTCTTATGTTTCAGGATGTTCTTTTATATTCCTTTTTCTGTACTTTTTATGTTAAAATTATGATAGACCCTATTTTATCTCATAAATTCATTTTTGGAAGTTGTAATTGGCGTCGTTAGGCTGCTGAGTTTTCGTAAGGGATTTTTCATCTCACTTTTATTCCAGTGAGAGTTGTGCTATATTTTCCACCATTTCCTTTGAGTGGTGTATATACTGCCCATTATTCTACTATTTTTGTAATATAATTTTGTTTATGAGTATTTACATCAATGTTGTACAATACTTCTTTCATTGGGTGTACGTTTCGAAAGTTACCCGAGTCGGTAAGGGAACCTTTCACCTTCCTAATTTTAAAAGACTTGTTTTTGATTTTTATTTTAAATTACATCTTATTATGTTGGGATGTGTTATTAAATATCCTTATTGATTTATATTTTATGTCCAAGTGATGATATACCCTTTATCCATCTCATCAACTCTTTTTTTAAAATTTGATGTGACGTCGTTAGGATAATGATTTTTTACAAGGGAACTTCCTAACCCAATTTCAATTCTTTGGGATAAACCACTACTTACTGATTTTTTCATCCTATGAATATGTTTTTATTACATATGATTGTTTTACACTGAGTATCCACTTATATTTTGTGTATTTATATTGGTCACACATAATTATGACATTTCTTTATCCTTACTCTAATGGCATGATCCTTGATTGGGATTACATCTAAATTTCTTCTCATTGAGACATTTCTTAATGATATGCACTTTTGTTATTTTAAAAAGTGTATATACAGCCCCTTTGACATTCCTTATCTATATTATGTCTATACTAAAGTCATTTAAATGTATTTAAAATGGCCTACTTTCTTATGTATTATAATTTAAATGTTCAAAATGGAAAAGGACTCTTTTATTAAAACATTGTTTTATGAAACACTTTGATTCAAAAATCTATTGATTAAATGTTTTAAATGGTTTTTAAAATGGATTCATTATTTCAATATATTAAAATGTTATATTGTTATTGCAATATGGGAATGTTATCTTTTCTCTCTGCTTACGTTATGTGCTATGATTATGTTATAGTTCATGGGAATTGTTTACGAAGAAGGGTGGTTTCGTGATACACTAAGGGCAGGCGAGCCCGATATAGCTCTCCAGTGCATTGGGTAACGCGAAGGGGTTAAAATCTAAGGTTTCTCGAAGATATTTATAGAATATACTGTGATGGGTATTCCAAATTTAACCATGAGGGTTACTCCCTACATAAGAATGGTATGAATGCCTCAAGTTACCTTTATGTCTTATGATTTCTATAAGTTATTCGTAAATCTTATGATTTCATGAGGTATGTTAAATTGCTTTTGTTTTATGAGTAAAGTATGATTTCATTTATTCTTATGTATAAATGGACTAATGTTTTCTTTTCCGTATTTGTATAACACTTACTGAGCATTTTATGCTCATCCCATGTTTTTTTAAATGTTTTTCATAGGACATAAATATTAAGAGGGTCAAGGATGGGATCAAGGAAATGTCGGGCTGCCTAAAACAAGGAAATAGACATAACTCTTTTGTTCAAGAGTTTGTATTTTGTGAAAAAATGGAATCTGAGTAGATGTGTATACTTTGCAATCATTGAGATGTAATATTTAGGTCCAAATTCTCTAAAACTCTAAACCTGAAAAGATCCTCAATTTGAATTATTCATTTAATTCAATAATAAGCAATGTTTAAGGTCGGGACCTTATATTGGGAAAAACTTTTTGAGAAATATTTATTATTTATCTGTTAGGCCACTAATTTTGCTGGGTTGATTATTTAGTCTATCATTAGATGCACTATCAAGGGGTAAATTGAAATCCATAAATTTAATGAGATTCTTAGAGGCACATTTGGGATTCATGGTGGTTCACACTATATGAAACTATTTCATATATTTTTAAAGGTCCTTACTCAAAAGAAATTAACTTTTTTTGAAAACACGTATAAGGCTTGACATCATCTCAATGTTAAAAATTTTGGTAGGGAAATGGATGTATTCATATTGGTACTACACAATATATTTGTTTAAATATTTAATAGTATAATTATTTCTAACCCTAATTTAAAATATTTGATTAGGAAACTCGTATCAAGGTTTTATTCCACTTGTAGATCCATAATGGGTTCCTCAATATTACATGATTTACGTACTCTAGATGATCTAATGTTTAAGTGAAGTGCCCTTTCAATTTTTGGGTAAATTTTAAGTAATTATTCTATTAAAAATCTTTTCATAAAATAATTGAGTATTTTTTATTCAAAAAAAAGATAAACAAAAAAACCAATGAAAAATAAGGGAAAAACTACATTAATAAAACTAAAGACAAGAAATAAGAATGAAGTAAAAACACATGGGAAAATAATTAAAATAATAAAAAAGAAAAATAATAGGGAAAATTGAATTTAAATTGATATAAATAAAGGGGATAAAATATAATTATATAATAAATGAATTAAATAAACTATGATATTGAATCTCTAATAATAGTTCAAAAATTTAACAGTGTTTTTAAGTAGGTCAAATAATATTTTTAATTGAATTATTGTTTAAATAGTAAATTTGAAACCCTAGGTTATCTTTTGATTGAGTATTATATAATTAATATAAAAAGGGTTTAACTATAAAAAAATGGTGTATTTTTAATGAAACTATTGTTTAGTTTAATGAGAAAATAGTGAATTATGAAGTTAAATGATAACAATTTAATCAATTTATCAGAATCTGTTCACCCATGGTAATTCCCTTGATTCTAAATTTTTATAACTTCAAGGGAAAAAATTATAATTTATATTTATTTATTATAATAAACTAAATAATGATTTTTATTTTATATCTACTATGAAACGTCCATGGGTTTGATCAAAAACATAATTGATTCACTGACTATCATCAATGGTTAAGTGATTAACAACTAATGTCATAACTTGAACTCACAAAAGAAAAATATGTGGAATACAATATTTTATCCAAGTATTTTTATTAATTTATATTTTTATCATTATACTAACATGGTTCTTTATATGTTATATGTTAGGTCTTTATGAATTGAAAAAATATACAATATTACTCAAGAAAAATAAAGGATTATAGAAGAGTAAAACACGTTCAAATCAACACTTGAACTAAATTATGAATCAATTATTGATGATTCATGTTCCTTAGATTCTTGTGTTATCATAGTATCCTAAATAAAAAATTAATAATTTAATAATAATTGAATAAAAACATATAATTAAATATATGACTATGAAAATAACAATTTGAACATTGGGATTACGTCACAGTTATTCCCTTGGGTGATCACCATGAGATTATAACTCTGAGGATGGGGAAAGAAGAGGAAAATGAGCGAATAGATGTCCTAATCTCCACAATATATCCCTTTAATAGGGTATACTTTTTAAATGAGGGATATGAGGATTCTTTATATATTTTTTCCTTGATTTCTCTAAATTAATTTCATTGAACTATTAGTATATGTGAGATGTACATGCCAGATTATTTCACCCAACTGAACAATTTTTATAGAAAAAGTATTCACTATATTTCAACTTGGAATCCTGTGGACATTTGGACCTTAATATTTTCATTCTTATTCCACTAGAATCAATCCAATTGGTATTTTTAAGGTAAAGTAATAGAACAATTATAGAAGGATGTTCTAATCTACCTCACCATGAATTTCATCTATTTATGGTTTCTAATTAAACCCCTTTTTAATAACGATCTTATTATAGTTTAAGAAATTATAAACCAATGAATTATTTAGTCTATAGAAATATAATTTTCCCATTTTGATGATTTTATAAAATGACATGATAAAAATACAAAACATGTTTTTTAATAGGATCATCTTATAATTTCATCATTTTGAGCATGTTGTCAAAAAATCAATTCTAAATATTTATTAATTGAAAAGGGTTGTAATTATGGGATTTTAAACCCCAGGAACATTATAAAACATAATCATGAGGGTGAACATAAACATTATATCAATATAAAGTCATCAACCTAATCCTCCCCCTTCAAATTGAGGATGAGATTATGTCTAAGATACTATAAATTTTTAATACCAATATTGAGATATTATATTGGGAATTAGCTATTCAAATAGTGATATTAGATAGATATTTGTGAATTATTTGGTACTTCATATCCTAGGTAAAATAATTTTAGGGGACCTAGTTATACTCATTGTTCATTTTTTGATGTGTTATAACCAATTTTTTTCATGATTATTGATAAATTTACTAATGTTTCTAATATTTCTCTCAATTATGTTATGACGTAATTAAGGAGTTAAAAACCTTATTTTTGGGTATTTTAGGCTCTATAGACTTATAAATAAATTTTAGAGCTTTACCACCATGATTTCACTTATTAGAGTCCCATTATAGGGTGTTCTTATTTTTCTAGATAACATTATTCCAAGTATTCCAAAATAATTGTAATGGTATATGTGTTCTCTTATGGTGGTGATATATTCCACAAAACCTTTTTCCTGTAATTAGAATTCACATGAATTTATGACCTATAGAAATATTTTAAAGGAATACATTGTGGAATTTTTTCCAATATCTATATAAGGGGATGTCACATAGTAATACGCTTTCCACTTCTCATTTAGGATAATTCTATATTTTACTCTATGGTATCTATATATATTAAATGTTCACTATAGAGATTAATGTCATGATTATGAAACATTTTTCCATTTCATTCAATTGACTCATTGTTTTCTATCTTCTATAGATAGTTTTTATGCTATAGTTTGGACTGGACGATTCTATAAGTATCAATGAATTATAATTTGTCTAATTTAGTGGTGGATAGATTATATGGATTCATAATTGATAATGTGTTAATATTATTTTGGTAATTAAGTGTCACCTTGATGATAATGTAGAATAGCAGTGTTTGGTATCCCTACCTTAAGGTGAATCATGATATGAATAATGATCACCTTCCCAAGGAGACATATTCCCATGATTTTTCATGGAATATTTTCTGGTTTTGGGTAATAACAATACATTATATCATGTAGTGTTCATTATAGATGGATGTGATTTAAATGCATAAAAAGTAATCTTAGTAGGATAGTGTTATTTGGTATAATTGGGTTATGTATCATAGATATGAGTGAATATTGGATGGACACTCTCAATGGTTGTAATTATTTGGATTGCAATGAGGGGTTCCTTAAATAAAGTATTTTTTAGTGGAGGAAGAAATGAAGTGAGTGTTTTTATTATATCGATAATCATATCCACCAGGAATTAAAATGTTATGTAGTTTTGTTGTTATTTTGAACGTTGTTTCTATTTTAACTTTGGAAATATCCTTTTCTCTATCTATTTAATCTCTTTGGGGAACCCTAATAATCCCTTGAGTATGGTTTTTAAAGAGGATTTATTGTTAGGGATATTATCAGTTGACTAATTATCCTAGGTGTGGTTGGTATTTTTTGGATGCTTCAATCATATCATCATAAAAAATCAATGATCATTTAGTTATGTGTTAACTTTTCAAAATTCATCAATGAACATATTAGTTTAGAATAAATGTATTTATTTTAAGAAACCATGAGTTCTTCATTAAATGTGTGAATATTAATAGACTTTATAAGGGGACAGTAAAATAAATAATGGTATGGGATTATGTTTTGATCAAATATCACACTTTAAAAATATGATAACTTATATATTTTATTTTATGATTGAGAAAATATATAATTATATCATATTAGATGGTCTTATGGGTGTATAAATATAATTAATCTAGGTAATACATATACAGTTTTATGTGAATTGGTTTTATAATTTGGTGATAGTTTCATGTTTAGTTATATAACAAAATTTTTTCTAAGGTATATCCCTGATATATTTCATGGTAGTTCTTCTTGAATACCATATTTTCCCATATCCTCCATTTATTTTTCATAATTTACTAGATCATTCCTTCTTTTGGGGAGAAAGATTAATGAATTGGTTGGTCAAGACATCCATAGTTTGTATCTTTTTATAATGGAAGGTTTTAAATAGGGAAGAATATAATATTCCATGTTCTGGTCTAAGGGAAACTATTCCACTTGTGTTTAAGATGATTTTCTAAGGATTTTTTAGAAATATATTATTTTTTTATAAAATTTAGTAAATTAGTAAATTCACCTCCTCTATGTTATTTGATTATAAAATATATAATGTATTGGGGTATATAATTGTGTTCTTACCCTTATGTGTCCATTGTGTTCCTTTTTGGATGACGAATACACATTGTTCTACAACTAGAAATTATTTTTTATGAATTATGAAAAATCAAAAAAGCCAAATGATGAATAACCATAATATCTTGATATATAATCCACTTTTAGGTGGATTTAGGCTTTATTTTAGTATCCCTTTTGATAGAGGCCTTCAATATATTATAGGATCGATACTTGAGGCCATAAATTTATCACAAAAGGGTTAGTTCTTTGGATTGATTACATCCATATATAACATTTTCTCACTTGAAAACTCTCCATGATTATTTATATAAAAGCCATATGAATTCCAATGTGAAATTTTTATAAGTAAAAATAGAGACCAAGATATAAACCCTTCCCATAATTAGGTTGGAATTTGATCAGAATATTTTGAATAAATGTAGATATAATTTTTGAATACTGAAACTACTCTAAATATTTATGTGAACTAAAATAAAAAATCATAAATTTTGTTTTTAATATGATGTTATCAATCTCTAATCCTCTCTACTGACATATTATAATTCTCATTCATGGTCATATTATTATATATATATTAGGAAGATGAAATATTACCATTTTTGGATAATTTGATGATTTTTTAAATTTTACGAACAAGTAATGAAAAAATCATATATCCCTAAAAAAGGTATTTTCAAGAAAAATTTAATTGTATTTGTCTATTATTAATATGATAAATGGGTTGAAAATTTTCTATAAAAAAATATACCGTATTAAACATTTAGTAATATTTGAGGTTCCTTAATGATTTATTCATGTGACAATTTTTATACTTCTACGATTCGTATGATGATAGAAATATTTTTTTTGTTCTTGGTAAATAAAATAAGATTTATCTTCAGATAAAACCATGCTAGGTGGGGGTTAATGGTGATGGTGAAATAGTAAGGAGTTGGCAGGTGTTTTTTATGGTCGAAACATTTATTTCCAGCCACCATCATAATATTTTAGCCGTAATATATGGTAAATTAATTAGTTTACTAGGATATATGGTAGAATAAACTAGAGTTGTGATATATAAAATACTATGTTAGGGTGATACAATATTATATGTGTGACATGATGATATATTATCCACCCAATCAAATGATCATACTTCTTCCAGTAGTTTAGGAAGATTTTGTGTGGACATGGGACATGGACCTTATGACCTTGTGATCTCAATAATTTGATGGTTCTCCACTTGTACATAATGGAACACTTAGATATAATTTTTCTAATTAAGAAAAGTGAAAATAGGATATATGATCAAATATAACATGATCATGGTTACACCAAGAATGAGATAAAGTGTATAGCCATTGGGAAAGTTTATATGGGTTCTATGTAGCACCCTTGGATTAGATCCATCATCAAACTACATTTTGGGTAGGGTGAGTGACCCATTTTGGGAACTTCAAATTTATTTATACTTTTTCAACATCACATACTCCGTGAAACCTAGTTTAAATCATTTGGATGTCATTTTTTAGATATATTTATTTAAAAAATTTCAATTTTGAAGAATTTTTTTTATAAAATAATAATAAATAAATAAAAATTTATAAATCATTGTTGTTTCAAAATTTCTGGCTATATATTATCACGTAAAAACTAAATGTGGTAGAATAACTATTTAACGGTTGAAATTAATGATTGGGTTTTCATACTTTTAATTATTTGTTTATATGAATACTATAAATATTAAATAATAATAATATAAATTTCGAGAAATGTTATAGATCCTTGGATGAGTTATTAAATTAATCATTGAGATGAATTTCATAACCATTTGATGTGGGGATTAGATAATGTTTCATACTCTACGATTGTGGAAGGATTTCATATGTTAGTAAATAATTTTATTTACATTGTTAGTTCCTCTCCAAGGATGTTGAGATTAATTTTAAATTTCATTTTATAATAATTAACTTAATAGGATGAATATATGAAGTGGGTTAGTTTACTAAATACTGAACTAATAGTGTGGTGATTGTGTTATAAAATATTATTTCCTTGAAAAATAAAAAATGTATGGGTAATCTGTAACTTGAATACTTTAATAATAAATATATATTGACAAGATTTTGTGAATCCATGAAAAGTGTAATAAATAATGAATAATTGATGGGTTAGCAATGGGATATAAATATGATCATTTATAACAAGTTAAGGAATGATGTTTTTTGAAATAATAAACATTGACTAAGTGTTATAAGAGTGAATGAATTTATGTATTAATAATTAATGTTTTCTAATAATATAAATTGAAATGTGGTGGTAATATAGAATATTTATAATGAGGGTTCAGTTGGATTGGTTGTGATTTGGAAAAATAGTATAGTAAATTGATATGATTTTGATGGCTCAAATAGTTCCTTAAATGAGGAAATAAATATCTTTACGGTGGTAACGTCACTAACTCAGTAATTAAATAACCATATTTATCCAATTTTGGATTATCATTTACTCCAAATGAATTGGGAAGTGTGATTTATTTATGAATAATGTATATTGTTACAAAAATTTACAATATGAATGATATGAGAGTTATGTGATTTTTATTGATTGGTTTATTATGTTTACTGACTAACATGACATTTTATGCATCTTGTGACTAATGGATATCAATTATGATTATATATTATGATGACTCTTTATGGTAGTCACCCTTAATATTGGTTTAGAGTTTTATGATAAAGAATATACCCTATCTCTCCCAATGAAAAGGTTAGAGATTGTTGATTTCCTATATATGTATCTAATAATTTTCACCCACTAAATTTGAATTATATAGGCTATATATATCTTGGTGATAGTTGGACATTAGGGACTTCTCGAATATCTACCATATGAGATAAATAAATATATTCAATCCCTTTAATGTACCTAATGTAAAATCCTTATATATAGTATGGTTGGAGATGTGTAGTTCCTCTAGAACCATTGATATATGAACGCAATGATGGAAATTTACCTGAGTGATGGCATTCCTTCTTTACTATAAAAAATGGATTGAGGTGGATGATGAGGCAACTAATAGTATTTTTACTTCTTACCATCTTCTCTATGATTGGGAGTACCGAATATATTATTATATTCCTAGGAGTATGTATTTCCTCTAATATTTTAGTATATATATGTAACAATGGGGATATATATTTCCTTTGGGGTTTGGTCTTGTATATGCTACTAAATTTGGGGAATAATATTTCCTCCTGTTGAATATGTGTATTTTATCTTGTGATTGAGATATAGTTGTAGATGTGTATTTACTATAGTTACATCAAGATAGGTAGACATGTTTATTACCTGCACATTCTCATGATTTGTTAATCTGAAGTGAATTACTAAACCAATAATATATGATAAAATGGTGGATCTATTTCTATTTGTTGATTTATTATATAATTAACTCTTGATATTTAGTTAGTGTTATGGAAGTGAAATATGGGTAGATGTATAATGTTTCGTTATGATTTGATCCATGTGTTTGATGACATCAAGTGAAATCAGTTATCTATACTTTGTATATATATTATACATAAAAACTATATGTTTTATTGGGATGGTATTCTGTCTAGGATTACTATACTAGTAATTCTTATACTCACCTATGCATGTGAACATATACATTATTCTATTTTTCTCAATACAGATATGCTGATGTAGATTATGGATGATCAAGAAGCGTATAAATAGTGATAGATGGGGATATCTAGTGGATTTGAGATCATTATAGTGAACAAAAATGGACTTCCAGTATTCAAGTTTTCACCTACATTGTCATGTATCAATTGCATCAATTCTTTCAGATGATCCTCATTATTTCTCTATATCAGCTCACCCTATACTCAAGTAGTTCTGTTATAAGAGTTAAATTATATAAAGGTTATTCCATTTGTTATTTCTATTTATTATAAAAATTATATTTCATTTATATTGTAGTTGATGTTTATTTATGATATCATATGATAGGTACATATAATTTTAATTCCTCATATAGTTGTGTTGATTCTCCATTTCTAGTCGCTAGTCCATATCAAAGTGGATGTAAGATAAAGGAGTTCACTTATTGGTAATATGATATACGTAAAAGTCTTATTACATTAAAATTATATAATATAGATTTACGAACATGTGAGGATTGGTTGGTGTAGTTATAATGATTCTTTGATAGGATCTCTTATACATGTAGTCAAAATATATAACCTTATATAGTTTCATGTGGTCAATGATTTTTCACATGACTCCTATTGTTGGAAGATTACTGAGACCTCATTATGTGAAACATGATTTTAAAGGGGTCTTATATTATAGTGATTCAAAACATTATTTTTTTAATTACATAGAATTTATATATAGATCTTCTATGTGTGTAAAGTTAGAATAAGGGGTACTTGAAATCATCATCATTCACTGTGAGATTGACGCTGAGATATTTTCCTTTATGTATTATGTAGGGATAACTGAGAATGAGATATTACATTGGGGATTAATGGTTTAAATGTTGATATTTGATTAATATTATACATGATGTTCTATAATATATCCCTTCATAAATTATTTTTGGGGACTCTAGAAAAATAATATATGAGTCTTCCTATGTTGTGGTACCCTTTACTTATGGGATATATGATAAATTTATAAATTTTTCTAGAATAACACTACATTGTGTTATGATATGGTAAAAAATTATAAATTTATTCTTGTATTATACTTTTAGAATCAATAGACATTTATGGGAATTCGGTATATTTATCACTAATATTGCCTTACTATGAGTTCCGTCTTTGGATTTATTAACGTTTCGTGATAATTATGGTCAAAATAGAACACAATAAGTATAGTAGGAATTTGGATCTACAGTTATGGTGAATGATCTCATGAATAATTATTCCCTTAATAGAAATTCACAAGGATTACATTCCTAAATAACATAGTTTTTGGATGTGATCCATTCATTATTCATAGTTTCATGATGATATTGTTCCAAATTGAAATACATTGTGATGTGTCTCATTCAATTCAAGGTTCTCTACATATATCATGGATGTATACAATGAATATTAGTTCAAGGATTTCAAAATAATGATTCCATGTCCTTTTATGGTCTCATTAATTCCACATTATTCTAGCAAGGGGATAGATAATCTTTATGTTATTCCTTCCCCTAAGTATTATTATAATTAAACTAGCCTAATGTAGAGGTGGATGGATTCTTTGGATTCATGATCGATGATGTGGTAGCCTGATTACAGTCATATTGGTTTAGTGTCATAATAATGAAGAAAAACTATTGTTTCTATCACCTCCTTATGTAAAATTGTTATATGTAGAATGGTTAACATGCTTAGGTGAAAAATAGATTTTAGAAGCCCAGGGGATATTTTACCATGTTTTATAAATCCCATAAATTATGGTTTTATTATTGTCATTATAAACGTCAATGATTTCTAGGGATAATAAAGAGTCATATTAATATAGTTTTATTTATTATATTCAGGTGATGTATCATGGATATAATTGAAATTTTAATTGATTATTTTTTTATATAGAGCGATTAGGCTTTCAATTAAGATTTATTTACTTGAAGTAATGTGGTAGTGGAAAAATATATTGAGTGATTTTCTATGATTTTAATTATATAAATAAACACCGAGAATTGAAATATTATTATGTTTCTTTTGTCACATGATTAGGGATTATATTAAAAGATATAAAATATCCATTTTTCTTTTGGTTTAACCCTTAGGGTCTCCCTCAGATAACCTTATAGTAGGGTCTTTGAGGAAGATGAAATTTTGTAGGTATTATTGGTTGGATTCTATACATTGGTGTATTTGATATCTTCTGGATGCATCAAGATGTTCATCAAAAAATATAAATAATAATTGAGTTATCTATTGACTCATAAAAATAATTTAATTAAAATATTATTTTTTTTTCATATGTACTTTCATATGAAACCATTGGAATTTATATAAATGTGGGAAACATGACACAGTTTCCAGGAGTGGAATGTAAATATTACAAATTTATGAAAGTATGTGATGAGAATGGATCACACATTTAAATAATAATATATTGAATATTTATGCTGATTACTAGTCAAATGTATAGGTTAATTCTAATATATGATCATATAAAGGGATCAACACCATTGACAAATTGACTAATGTTTATATAAATGAAACCACTTTCCATTTCAAACGTACACCAGAACTATTTAAAAATACAATTTACACAACATTCACACATTATGAATACTATTTGGAAACATAAATATTAATAACATTTTGGAAATCATATCATTTCCATGGGAAAATCCCCTTTCAAATTTATAGTCATACCAAATCTATTTTATAACTTTTATCACATAACTGTCAAAATTTACAAGCACATTTAAGGTGCACAACAAAGAATCCAAAATGAAACAAAAACCCATTTCTTTTAGAAACCCTATTTTCAATGCATCCACACTTCAAATACATTTGAAAACACATTTCACACCTTTAACGCAAAGCATAAATCTGATTCAAGAAGAACCCTAATGAACTACACAAAAAATATAACAAATTTATTTTTGTAAAAACAACATCCATCACAAAAGCATCTCAAAACATTTAGAAAACATATTTTTTACACAAAAAAATCATTAGAACAAATTTAAGTTACTAAGAATGCATATCAAAATCATCTAATAATGTAAAATCATGGAACGACCTAATTCACACTTGGAAACTTCTAAAAACCAATGAAAAACTAGAATCACACAACCACAAGACCTAATAAATAAAATATCAAAAGAACAACCATCATGATTTCACCCAACATCTCATGATAAAAACCTCAATAGTCTAAGTAATTCACAATAAAAGAAGAACTCAGTAAAGAGGGAATAAGAACACTATAAATAGCGAGGAATTAATGGAAAAGTGTCTTACTTGATGATTCCATGAATTTACTAAACCAAAACCACCAAAATATTGATTCTCAAGGGGTCTAAAAAGGTTTGGAGGAGGCTCCCATCGATGAAAATTCAATAGGACTCAGATTAGAGGAGATTTAGGGTTAAATACAAAGAGGAAAATAGTGTAATTTTCGTATTTTAATGGCATGGATAGGTATCATGTTTATACTACATCTTTTTCCAGACCATATGACAATTTTCCATCCCTCATTGTCCAAGAGAAACAAGATACATGGTTATCCAATACATTTTTTGAAACCCTGTGATAATCGTATGGTCGGCACTATCCAAAAAAGAAATTTATTGCATGGTTTTATGGGTGAGGGCGCACGATTCTTGAAATTGTGTGCCAACCATGTGACACCTACTTCTGAGCCCAAAATCTCAATTTTTCATCAAAACCTACCATGGAAGTCAAAGAATAAATTTAATAAATATAATAAAAAAGGAATACCTAAAAAATATCATGGATGTGACATTTCTCCCCACCATGAATACTTTTTGTCCCCACAACGTCTATCCAAAGACAAATCTAATAAAAAATTTTGAGAATCCTCCTCAACCTATGATTCTACTCTAAATTCTTATGCTCATCACTAAAATTCTAAAAAATAACTCATAAAAACATATTATATTTCCCATGAAGCACATTCTCTTGGGAATCCAGAATCCACTCTTGCAGCTAAAACATGGAAAAATACAACTCCAACTCCAACTCATACCAATTCAGCACATGGGGAAGATCCATGTTGTACTTAAACTGAGATACATAGAAAACATCATGAATTGACATCAAATATGAAGGAAAATATAAAATTTATTTCACCTTAATAATTTGTTTGGTATTCTCAAAGGGTCTCACAAGCCTCGACATTATCTTCCCTTGCTTACCCAAATGATGATTACCTAAGTGATGTTCTACTTTCAAGAACACCCGATCACCCCAAGAAAACACAAAATCATTGAATATTTGATAAACATAACACTTATAAAGACTCTAAATAGAAAAAAAATGTTTCTTTATTAGCATCACTTTATCATAAGTCTCTTACAGAAGGATCAATACCAACAATGGGATCTCGCCAGCCTCATCCAAACACAGAGGTTACCAAAATAGAAGACTATAAAGCACCTAAAAAGGATCCATTTAAATTTAATATTGTTAAATATTATTATACATAAAATCAACCAATACTGAATGAATATCCAATGATCCTCCAAAATCCAAAACAAATGCCCAGTTCATGTCTTCTAGGAATAGAATCACCAACTCCATCTGACCATCCATTTGAGGGTGGTATACTATTCTCAACTGGAGTTATGACCCTATTTCATTTTAATGTAATTCCAAAAACCATGAGGTAAAATGGGTGTCCCTATAAAAACAATTATTTATGGAACACCATGAAGCCTCAAAACCCCTTGAATATAAATCTGACCCAACACATCTACTTTGGATAAATCCTTGATAATAATGAAATGGGATGATTTAGTCAGATGATCAATCACTACCCAAATGGTATTCCTCCCCCAGCGGTGTATGATCTAAAAAACAAATAAATTCATGGTGATCATTTCCCAATTCTCCGTAGGAATAGGTAGCAGCTGAAGAAATCTAGAGGTCCTTTGGTTCTCTTCTTTAACATGCTAATAGGTATAACACCACGATATGAATTCAACTATATATCACCTCATACTTGGAAACCATAACTACTGACACAAAACATAAAACATATCAGTGGAACTATGATAGATTACCCCCTTGAATTGGTGGATATCCTACATCACTACCTTCCTCATAGAAAACGACACAACAATGTGACCATCAATGAAGAGGACTCCATTGGGAGACAAAAACCATTCACAAGGAACCTCCCCCACCATTAAACAAATTCATAGAGTACTTCCAAAGCTCATCATATAGATTATCTCACTAAATTAACTAAATAACTGAAGGATACATCTAATCATTGGCTATAAATGAACTTCCACCATGCTCTTTGGTCTCCAAGATCATCTGAGATAAAATCCCAAAAAAAATCTACTCATCACTAGCCTCCTTCAACACCTACACTGAAACATTCCTACTCAAGCATCATCCACCACATTTCCTTTGCCTGGGGTGTAAACTATTTCAAAATAGAACATTTGATGACACTCTACCTAATAGTGTTGCTTTAAATTCAAATAATCTTGGGAGAAAATGCAGTCGAAACTCTTATTATCCGAATAAACCAAAAACATCTACAGAAAAGGATAATTACAGTACATATTCAACGAATACATAACAATTTCTAACACTAGGCCATGAGTTGGGTATTTATTTTTATGTGGTCATAGATACTAATAAATATAATCCACCACATGATTATTTGTCATTAGAACATTCTCAATACCCATACTTGAGGCATCACAGTAGACCACGTATCCCTTTACAAATTTTTGAAATATAAAAATAGGGGTCGAGAAAAATTGTGGTTTTAGATCCTTAAAGTAACCCTGAGACTCTAGGATCCATTAAAAACATACCCCTTTCTGGTTAAGAATATTCATGGATAAAGAAAGCCAAGAGAAATCTCAAACAAACATCCTATAATACCCTTCCAGATCTTGGAAGATTTAGATTTCAAAATCATTCTTTGGAATATCCCAAGACATTACTACACTAATAATCTTTAGGTCCACCCAAACCCCTTGCTCCGGGATCACGTGACCTGGAAACATCACATCCCTAATCCATAGGGTGCACTTAGAATGTTTCCCATAGAGATGATGATCCTGAATGGCTCCAAGAAAAATTATCAAATGCTTCCCATGTTCCTCCTTGGTCATTGAGTAGACCAGGATGTCATCCATGAATACCATGAAAAAGTAATTGATACACTAGAGAAACATGATATTCATGAGTCCCATAAATATTATTAGAGCAATTTTTAACCCAAAAGGCATGACCAAATATTCAAAATTACCATACCTACTTCTTTAGGCTATTTTTTGAGACATATTTCTCTCTCACTATAACTTGAAGATACCCAGAACACACATTTATTTCCCTACAAGTCCAAATACCCAGATAGGGGGGTGATTCAGAGTATGACATATTGTATCCTCTCCCCCTTTGGATATTTTTTCATTGTTAGGAATAACTCGTTTCTCTCTCTTATCTATAAGAAAGTATAAACATAAGTTAAATCATACACATAAAACATCAATTTTTACTTGGATTACAATCACTGAGCTACGTCTAAGGGGAGTACACCAGTGAGGTTCCGACATACCAAATCAACTATAAGTGAAATTTTTTACAATGTTCAATGTGGACTCATTTTCCCTTCTGGTTTAAAACCAATCATAGTATGAAAGCTCAATTCTCTATCAACAGAAGTGTGATCGCTGCATCTTCAGAAGATCCACTCAATTTTATAGACCTGTCAGAATCTTCCATTGAATGAATACCTACATCTCCAATTGTATGTAGATGATCTATTAATGATCTACTATTTTCCACAGATGAATAATGCATTAACACGTAATTGAACTGGGAAACCTCAAATTTTATGTGCAACACTTACTACGCCTTGCAAATAATTATTTTTCCTTGCACACAAAATCTTTTTTTTTACAAGATATCCCAACTCACAACCTCAAAAATTCCCTGAAACCTCCATTTTCCATGCAATTTCTAATTTTACGTGCAACTTTCATGGTTTCACACAACTTATTTGTCAATAAATTTTGACCCGCATCAGAGCTCGAATATTCTCTAAATCTTATGATACTTTGAATGAGGGGGTCACCTCATATTTATATATAAACTTGAACCCTGCACCAAAAATCCTCCATGAGCACATAATTCTCTTAGATTGTGATAAACACATCTTCTACATGGCATCATATGTGGCACATTGCTCAAATATTTCACAGACCTCATCCCTTTTCCAATTTTCTATCTTCTGTTCTTGAAACAACACTTGTGAGAAAAACCCCATTCCTCTATTTCTCACATCAATCCAATATTTATTGCACCATACATTTCCAAAAATACATCTTTCCATTTTCTGATTCTCAGGCCCAAAAATTTAGCAACCACTAGAAAATGGTGCCACCTTGTATTTTCTTTTTTTGTACCATCTCCAGATCATCAGTTCCTTTGTCGCAGTTCTTTTTTCAATCATGGATTATCAACAACATCGGTTGAACTTGACAACTCACCATGTAAACACACTTTTTAAAAAAATTGAACACTGTGATTTGATTTTTCAATAAATACTACATGGAGGCCTTCTATTTAAAAAAACCAACACAAAAATACTTCATTGATTCCTTGAGGGATTTTTTCCTAACACTATACTCCATTGTGTTCATTTAAAACTCTTATAAAAAATATTCTCTACACATTGATACCTCCCTAAAGTTCCTTTCATCATCAACTATCATTCAACACGTGTGATTTAGATAAAGACAAAAGATTCACTCACCGCGTACTCTATGTCCACATAAGCAATGCTCGATGTGATAAACAAGACTAGTATGAATAGTTCATCATTGAATAACTTTATTTCTTACACCAATCATTGATACATTAATGATTTCAATAAACTGCTTTCTTCACAAACATCAGCAGCCATGATTTCTAATCATTGATTGATCACTTCCACGATCATCATATTTAAAACTCCTACTCCCCCTATCTCACTAATCCATCTATCTGCATATCTCCATGTCTTTGACTAAGATATTTCTCCATTATTTATAAATATTTTCTCCCCCTTTAAGAGACACGCTTTATCCCTTAATTTATCCTTATTTTTTCCCCTTTATCAATGAACCTAAAGGTCACTCCACTATGGTTTGAAACATAGTAGAGAACACAGATCAGTAAATTAGGCAAAAAGACACCATACCTCAAGGAGAGTGGGAAGGGGATACATCCACACTTTTTTAAGTTCAGTAAGTTAAATGGGCTCATAAAGACATTCGATGACTTTTGAACACTTCTTTGGTTATGTACTTTGTTAGAATATCAACAACCAATTGCTCTATGTGAACATACTCAATCATCACCATCCCTTACTCCACTTTCCCCATGATAAAATGATATTTTATCTCAATATG
This sequence comes from Viscum album, assembly GCA_963277665.1. Taxonomy (NCBI): domain Eukaryota; kingdom Viridiplantae; phylum Streptophyta; class Magnoliopsida; order Santalales; family Viscaceae; genus Viscum; species Viscum album. Next base: position 1,660,893,941 of record OY728150.1, read on the forward strand.
CTTAGTCCTTGAATAATGGATGAGATTTTTTCTATGATTTATATCACATGAGTTAATACATTAAATTATTATTAGATACTACGCAGCCATGCCCATGTCATCAAGTTGTTTATTTATCCATAATAGTTGAGCCCATGCTTGCATTGATGCAATGTACTCAACTTCTGTGGTGCTCAATGAAAAAAATATTGGTTTTCATTATTAGACAAGAAATAAAAAATCCATCAAGATAGAATGCACATCTTGACATTGATTTTTGATCGTATGCTAATCCAACTCAATCTATATTTTTATATCCCAGCGATTTCAGCTGAGTTTGGTTATTATACACTATGCCAAAATCCACCATGCCCTTGATATATTGAAGCATTATTTTCTCTGTTATCATGTGTCTTTATTTATGATTACTATAATATCTCATTTCCTGGAATGTGGTGAATACAATATCTAGTCGATTCAGTATCATATATAGTATACTTCTCAGGATTTTCTTGTACTATGTGATATTATCCACCTTTCCTTTATTATGCTTTGACAGTTTCGTTCGGGTATCAAACATAGTTTTCATCTACTTGGAATTTTCCATTACAAATCTATTTATAACTTCATTTTCATATTTATAGTGAGAGATGAATGTCTTGTTCCAACCTTGTGTCACCTATAAACCATGTAAAAACATCATCTTACCAATCATAGACATTTCAAACTCATTTTCATGAACTTCAAAAAATTTCTACAATGTTCTTCATCTGATCCACCAAAGATTATGTCATAGACCTATAATAGTACCATCATACTTTTCTAACTATAATTATTGAAATATAAATTTTAATAAACTCCACTATACTGAAATCCAAGGTTCATCAAATACTGATCGAGTCATGAGTACCATGCTCTTGGGGCTTACTTCAACCCATAAAGCACCTTATTTAGCTGAAAACATTCTTCTCATATTTATGAATGAGAAAACCATCTTGCTACTCAATATATACTTCTTCTTCTAGGAACCCATTCAGAAATGATGACATTACATCCATCTCAAAGTCCTCGAATTTTCATTCCACTACTATGGCCCAAAATAATCTGATGGTCTCCAGCCTTGTGACAAGTGAAAATGTCTCATCAACAACAATTTCATCTATATAAAAGTTCCCTTTTCACACTAGTCGTTCTTTCTTTCGAATCACTGTTCTATATTCATTTATCCTATTGCGATAAAACCATTTAGTCCTGATGAGATTATTATCTACTCGCCTAGAAACAATCTCCCATGTCTGATTCTTCTCAATATAGTCTAGTTTGTCATTCATCACCTGAACATAGTTTTAATTTTTTACCACATTAGAAAAACATTTAGGTTCAAATTGAGATAAAAGAGATCTATGCTATAGTGACGTAATTTTTCTTTTCTGAACTGGTGTTGTCTGATCACCAATGATATTCTTCTTATCAAATTTGGCTCGACTCTTTGGCTTATTTGTAGATACACACTTGAATTCTTATTATGCATCATATGTATCTTCTTCTGAGTTAGCATCTACTAAATCTTCACCCACTGTGTAATTTTCCTCTTGGTCACTTTCATCGAGAAAATGTTCACTACCTTGTTAAATATTCTCTTTGTTTCCCACTATAGTGACACCATTTCCCTCGACTACCTTTCCTAGACTATTGTTAAAGCATTTTTATGATTATATTTTTCCTTAGTTACAAATTAATATCCCTTAATCTCCACACAACTCAAATTTACTATGCTTTCACTTATTGAGAATAATTTACTTAATTCCAAAGATTAGAAATTATTTCATTTTTGGAATCCTTCCATACCACATATCATATATAGTCTTTCCTTCCATCAGAAACAATGGAGCTCTGTTTGAAATATTGACCGATGTTTGCACTTCTTCATTCAAGAACTTCTCTGGTATGTCCTTTTCAATAAGAATCTTTCTGGCCATGTGGTTGATGATCTGATTTCTCCTTTAAACTAATCCATTATATTGGGGAAATATCATAGAGTAAACATGAATCCTTACCCCATGTTTCTTGAGATAGTCTTCCACCTGACTGTTTGTGAACTACATACCATTATGAGAACAAAACACTACAATTTTCTGTCCAAGAAACCTTACACTCCCTATAGTACTTCTTTAAGTATCTAAACACATCACACATATGGGAAAAAAAATACTCATGTAATTATACTATAATCATCAATGTAAATAATGTAGTACAAATTTCCTCTAATTTATCTTGGTGTGATTGGATTGAAAACATCATCTACACTAATTTGAGAACTCTTGTTGACTTATTTTTATTTTTATTATATATATATTTGATTATATTACTTTTTTGAATGAATTGCTTGTGTAACTAAAATACCATGATAGAATAAGTAGGTCTCTAACTTCATTAAAATTTACCAAATTTTCCATGGATGACTGACATAGATAACCTAGTCATTTATGCCACAACTTGTTTTCTTTCTCACTGGATAAAAATCACATATCTTCTTCTCCTCTTACTAGGTAGAGATTTCACTTTGTTAATTTTCCTTATAGGATCATTGTACCATCTCTTTCCTTGACGACACACATCTTCTTGGAAAGCCGTATAGAATGACCTGATTCACACAGTTGACTGACAATAAAAATATTGTGACTCACACCTTCTATAAAGAAGACATCATCACGTATTATTTCTTTTCTTCCAAACCATGCCTTTCCCGATATAATTATCTCCATGCATTCATCATTTCCAAACATGAAAACTCATTATTTGTAAAATATTTATAACTTTAACCATATCCATATTTCTTGTCATGTGAGACATGTAACCACTATCAAGGATCCATACACCATAACGGTCTAATGATTTAAGTGAAATTTCAGAAACCAAAAACTTATCTTCTCTATTATTCTAGGTCCATATTTTTTCAATCACACTTGCAATATATTGAGACTTATAAAATTTCATAGAGTATGATAGATAGAATTCATCTTGAAAAAATTAAAATATATTTTTCATTTTCAAATCACCTGTTAGTTCCTTGATCTGCTACCTGTGAGTATTTGGATTCTTCTTTGGAACATTCCTATGAAGGGCAGATGTACTGTATCTATACCTATGCACAAATCCTCTGAACCAAAAATAGTTTCCATCAAAATGTGTTCTAGATAACCATTCTCTATTTGGATTCCACCTCTGTTCTTGTGCCCTTCGGTATCTTCTCGCTATAGAACACAAATTTTGCGACTTTCCCATCTTTACAAAGAAATAACACCTAATGAATAATTCATTCCTACATGTCACTTCTGTGCTACCAGTTGTCCCTTGGGTTCATTGAATTTTCTGATTCAGCATTGTACCCAAATCAATTTTCGTTCTCATAATAGGTGCTTGCTGTGTGAATTTTATCATGCCTACTTTCTGGTTTTGATCGTGCCGTAAATCAACCTTAGTATCTATGCTATATTGGTTCATTTTTATAATGAACTACAAGGATCCTCTTTCATATTTTCAGTCATTTAAATGATCTTCTTTCCTAATAAAATGTTGGTAATCAGATGTATTTCATGGTTCATAAATTTTTGTAACATATCGAAAACTTCCTCTTCATTCTCTTCGATATTGTCAACAGGAACTTTCACTATGTTATTCAAGCCATCAATCTCCCTCTTATTCTCTTCAACCTTGATTTTATAATCAGTTGCCAATTATTAGTTCTCTGGTGTTGACGACTTCAGTTTCTCAATTTATTTCATTAGCACAAACTTTTCTTCTTCTCATTACAGCATGTAGAGTTAGGAATCATAGGAAAATATGTCGGATTTCTTTATTTTGGATCTCAAAACATCAATCTATTCATAAGTGGCTTCTAGCTTATCTAGAAAATCAATTCTTCCTTGAACATCTTCTACTTCATCAATGACGGCTTCTTAATTTTCGTAATCACTACAAACAATAGCCACCATAGTATTTCCTCCTTGATCTATGTAGTTTTTATTCTCTTTAACCTCTTTATTCTCAGACTCATCTGAACTGTCAAATTCTTGTGAATGTAGATTCTTCTTCTTGAAAAAATTTCTATTGGGAAATTTATTCCATTTCACATAGGCTAAAGAATTATTCTTGGGAATTTCAATATTTTCATCGTTATTATCATTATCTCAAAACTTTTTGGGGGACCTTGTCACAAAATGACCAACCTTTCCTCATCAAAATCATTCTTGTGAATGTTTCCATTTAATATTTCTTTTTTTCCTTTGATGATTTGATGAATGGAAGGACATCACCACATATGTCTCTTCATATACATGAGTATCTTTAGTGGTAATATTCTTTATATACTTGAATTCCATCTATTTTGATTTACCCTTTTCCATAGTCTTGTTATCATTGTTCCAAATTGCATATGAAACCATGGTACTGTGAAAATTTTCCAGTGTCAGCTCTTTCAGATTTTTATCATCGAGTACTGATACATTTGGATTGAACCGAGGTGGATATTTTCTCGAGATTCGCTTTATTATTTTTATATCTTCAATAACTTCCACATTACCTCACATGTCTTCTAAAACAATATTTACCCTCTCAAATAATTCATCGATATACTCATTCTGATTCATTTTCATATCCTCATATATATTCCAAATCAATTTAATCTATTCCTATCTAAAACTTGTATATCCTTCATATATGTTCCACAACATTTCCCACCAATATTGTGATATTTTGTATGATATCACCTTCGTATAAATAGAATTTAAAGATCCCCCCAAGAATTAATTCTATGGGTGTCAGCATCCAATTCTCTTCTATTAGCTTATGATAAAGCACCACTATTTATGTCAGATGAGATACCATGAATCATTGCTATAAACATGTCCATTCCCAAAGATCAGAAGTATAGTTGCATCGAATTCTTCCATAGAAGAAAATAATTTCCATTAATGGTCAAAATTCCCTTGATATTGGTGACCTCCAAAGAGAGATAAACACCAATATCAACCTTTGCGTCTGATACAAATTGTTAGTCCCGTAATACCAAATAACCTGAGAGTGTTTAATTAGGGTATAATATATTTAAAACTCTACCCATATGGATCTTATTTTGTCTTTAGGAAAAACACTCTTCTCTCTCTTTCCCATAGAAAAGTATAAACAAAAATTAAATCATGCACATGACCCAACAATTTTTACTTGTATCACCCTCATTGTGCTAAGTCCATGGATAATACACCAATGATGTGTCTATATACCAAATCAATTATAAGTGCATAGATGTTTACAATGTTCTAATAAGACTCAATGTCCCTTCTGGTTTACAACCAATCAAAATACGAAAGCACACTTCTCTCTCAACATAAGTGTGCATACTACTTCTTCAAGAGACCCACTCATTGTTTGTAGATTTGTAGGTCACATTTATTGAATAAATACCTGCATCCTCCACTATATATGGATTCTATATTGATGTTGCACTATTATCCATAGATGAATACTTCATTACACAGAATTGAACTGGGAAACCTCAAATTTTACATGCAGCCCTTATTGCTCCTTATACGTAATTATCATTCCTTACGCAAAAAAAATATCGATTTTTCTTAAAATCCCTACTCAACGTTTTTTCTAACCACATCATTTCCGTGAAACCTCCATTATTTGCACAATGTCCAATTTTATGCCAACATTCATGTTTTTGCTCAACTCCCTTTTCAAGAAATTTTTAAACATGCCATATCTCGGATCTTATCAATGTCTTGAGCTACATTGAATGAGGGGTTCACCTGATTTTTATAAGAAAACATGAACCCTATGTGAAAAACCCTCCTTGAGTGCATAATCCTCTTTTATTGTGAAAAACACATTGTCGACGCAATACTATATCTTGTGCACTGCACCAATGTTTCTCGCACCTCATACCATATCGAATTTTTTATCCTATGTTATCGAAACACCTCTTGAGTGAAAAATTAAATTCCTCTATTTCATGAGCCACTCCATATTTTGTGTATATTCCTTTTCCAGAAACACATCTTGAAATTTTCTGATTTTCATGCCCAAATCTTTTTCCAACACTAGAAATCATTCGCCACCTTGTATCTTCTCTTTTTGTACCACCTGGAGGGCATTCATTCCTTTGTTGAGGTTCTTCTGTCAATCATGTATTGTCAACAACATATCTTGTACTTGAAAACACACCATGTAAACCCCTATATTCATCAAATTGAACATCATGATCTGCTTTGTCAATAAACAAATCATGTAGGCTTTCTTTTTCAACAAACGCAACCAACCCAAAAATAATTCAATGATGCCTTGAGGGATATTTTCCTAACACAAATAAAATTTTGAAAATCTCATTACCTTGAATATTATTGAATAGGTAATCAATACGAGGAAAAGGGTACATGTTCTTGATTTTTAACATATTCAAATTCTGATAATCAATACAAAATCCAAGAGATCCATTAGCCTTTTTCACAAATTTATCAATGGTGGGACAAGGTGAGGTTCTTGAGAAAATGAATACATTGGATTCCAAAACATACTTCTATAATTTTAATTCCCTTCATATGGTGGGTTAAATTAGGTATAATGTAAGAGATATTAGTTATATTATAGGTTCCAAATAAATAGGGAAATCCACATCCCATTTTGGAGGAAAACCTAATAAATCCTATGGAATAATCACTGAGAACTCTTCCACCACAAGAGGTCATCCACCCTCATGAGAACCATCATCTTCCTCCAATTTAAGCAATTAGAACTGGTAAAAAAATTTAAATTCTAGAAGTTGAGGTCCATCACATCCCGACTGAGGATACCATTCCCCTTGAAAAAATTTGGTACTTTAATCAGGTCCCACAAAACTCACTCATCAAGTATAATAATTGATTTTCACCTCAAAACACACTATCCAATTCATACCAAGGATCAAATAAAATAATTTAATCTCCAAAACATGAAACCTTCATTCCATATTGACCCCTAACATGGGGAGTTCATAAGACAGACACTGGAAACCCTTTTCATGCTTCTTACCAAGAGGCAATACTAACTCTGTCACATATGACAAAAGTAAGATTCATTAATTAAACAAATCCATAATATGGGATGAAATAAAAGAAATAGAGGCACCAATATAAGATAAAAAACTATTAAAAGATGATTCAATAAGAATTGTACTTCTAACTGTCAGAGGTCTTGCATTTGATTCCAATGGTTCTTATTCCACTGTATGATCATGCCTCGTTTTTTTTCTATTCATGAGAATGTCCATTGACATGTGGCTCTTCCATGAATTTTATCTACCATTAAGTTGATATAGCTCTACATAAATGACCTCCAAACTGAGAGCCTTTATTCCTGGATAGTTCGGACTGACCAAACATCCCCTTAGAAGCTACAGATCGTACACCACTATGATATGGCCACACCACTTTTAATAATTGTTGTAAGTGTCCCATAGTTCCATGTCTATGGAAAAGATTATGAAGATATGAAAACATATATTTAATTTTCCCTAACTTCCCCACTAATGAAACATAACTTACCCAACATCAGAATCCATAGACGAAGATATATGGGAAGGATATTCTAAACTACCGCAACCCTTCTTCTCCTACTCGCCTAGTTTCCTTTTCCTCTCAGACGAACTACCACTACCAACTAGAAGAACTACTTCCAAGAAACCAAACATACAGCTATGATCAACTTATACCATCATGGAATGATCGACCACTGCATTATAGTTTTTTATCTTGAACAAGAAGACTTGGGATGAGATCTCTAGATGCAACCCCAACCCAAACTATTAAACGTTAAGGTGCTCATTGGAAATGATTTTTGGTGCTTACTGAACTAACTCTGCAAAGAGGTTAGCATAATCAATCAGGGTCAATTATCCTTGAATATGCTCCAAAATATCGCAAGACCTAGAAAAAAATAAAATATCATGACAACACAACTTATTAAGAAAGACTTTAAAATTCTTCCAACCCATCTGTTCGTGACCACCAAGTCCTAAAACATCTAACTAGGACCTTTCCACTTGAATGTAACACATTTCACCCATACCACCTCAAGTTTATTAAGAAAATAGAAAATCTTATCTATATTATCAAGGCACTCTTATTCTTTATAAGGTTCTATGATAACCTAAAAATTAGAAGTCTTTTTCTAGAGAAACTACTAAAAATTGTCTTTTCCATGACATGGTTCAGGTTCCCTAACCTGAGAAGGACTAGATCCTATTCCTTAACCCAATGTGTGGACATCCTGAACAACTAATTACACTATCATTAGATGAATTGGAGAGATATAGCTCTTTCAGGTCTCTTCCAGTGGTTTCACATGAATTCTTTGAGGAGGTATCTTACTACAATATGTAATAAAAACAAATTAAGACCATCAACACAACAAACAATTAATATTAAAAAAATATTCAGAAACAATAAAAACTATCAAACACATCCATAAATGAAAAAATAACTATATTTATCACAATAATAAGAGAAACCAAACCACTCCACCCCCACCTAGTTTTCATATATAGTATGCAGTATGTATGTCTCATCGGGAGGATAATTCAAACCAAAACCCAACATCCTAGGGATACTTGAGTCTTGTTAAGAGGTGTGTTAACCAGACACCCAAGTGAAACTAGAATATAAAGATTAAAAAATTGTATAAATGTTCTATCTATAATCTTCCCAAAAAATCGACCTAAAAAATATACAATCCTGCGGTGATACCATATTTTCACAAACCATGCTAGAGTGTCATCCAACCTGACACCCGACCTGATCTATGGCATGGACCTAAGGGAAATCCCAACCCCCATGGGTTGTAAACTAGTAACTAGGTATCAGTAATATTCTTTTGGAATGATTTCTCCCATTTCTATAAATCTAAATAACTAAAAAAATAGTTATCACAAAACTGACAATCCTAAAAAAATAAAGTAAAAAAATTTCAGATTCAAGGTTTATAACATTAACCAAAACCAAAAGTTTAAAAAAGGAATGGGAACAAAAAATAATCCCAAATCCTTCATGAAACAAGAGTTTCATCACCCTAAAAGCACCACTAGAAGCACTTTTAAGAAGTGAAACACTAGAAATATAATCCACCACCACCACCATGACACAACTTTCCTTTACTTGGGTCATACATTACAAAGTCTATAAACACCCAAAATTTTATTTAGGGTGTGATCCAAATCACAATAAGATCCACCCCAAATTTTTTTTATTCTATAACATTATAAAAGAAATTAAATTCAAATTTCAATAATTATATTTCAAACATTTCCATGAAAATTATTTATGGAAAACTTTCTCAAGGAACACTTTCTATGAAAAACATTTTTCTAAAAAAAATCATGCTTAAAATTAAAATATACACAGTTTCTATCATTTTTAGATATATATCACCAAATATTATAAATATAATTTCACAAAAGAACACCATGGTGAGTACCAATATATAACTTACAGAAGTGGGACCCTATGAACATCATATATCAGTGATCAAAATCCTCCATCCAATGCAAATAATATTTCCATGCACGAGCCACTAGAGAGGATCTCATCCAACGTTATAGTTGTCCCCAAATAATAATACAATACCAACATCGTTCTCATGAATGAACATATAGAGGATCTTATACCAAGTTTTAGTGGTCTCTGATCATGATATATGTTTAGTTAGTTTTGTATAGTCAATCCTGTTAAATTAATATGGTCCATGCCACTTCTGAGTTAACTAGTGTACTAGTTATAGTTCACCCACATAGATACCTAGGATTCTCCTTGTGCTCAAATTTTATTTAACATATCATAGAAATAATCACTTTTACATACACATTCCAAGAATCATGATCATATAAGGAAATCACCACTTTCATAATTCACATTAATCCAATGATCAAAGATTACATAGAAACCTTCATTTTCCATAATCAAAACTAGTTTCCATTTCACATTCAAACCCAAAACATTTAATAATACCTTTATTAACACAATAAAACTTTATAAAACACATTTGGAAACACAATATTTAGAACACATGTTAAATCAAACCATTTCAATGTGAAAATTTCCTTTCAAATTTATACTCACCCCAAATCCATTTTTTAATATGATTCACATCACTATCACAATTCATACACATTTAAGGTGAAAAAAAATAATCCATCATGAAAAAAACACATTTAATCTATGAAAACCACTTTCAATGAATTCACACAACAAATACCTTTAAAAAAATCATACCATTCACTCAAGGAATTAATCACTTTCAAAAAGCACTACAATGAATCACATAAGAAATATAGCCAATTTCATTTAAAAACCCAATTTCCATCACAGATTCATCTCATACCATTTCCGAAACATATTTTTAACCACATATATAATCTATATAAAACATTTAAGCTACCATGAAAGCATATAAAAATCATTTAAAAATGTAAAAGTGTGGAACCACCTACCTCAAACTTGGAATCATCCAAAAATCGGTGAATAACTACAATTGCTCCCCCATAAGACCATATAAATACAATATCAAACAATAACCATCACGATTTCTCCATGAATCTCAGGAGCAACCCATCTTTGGGTCAATTAACCAATAGTAAAACAATAAATCAAGGAGGGATAAGGAACCCCTGAAAGACGTAGTAATTGAAGGAAATGTGACATTATTTTTGATTACTTGGAATTCCTGCACTGAAACCACCCAAAAATAAATAATAAAAGGCTCTATGATGTTTTGGAATATTCTATCATCGTTTAAAATCTCGTACGGTTTCATATTTTATGGGATTTAAGGTTAGATAAAAAGAGGTAAAAAAGAGTAATTTTTCACTTCTTAAAGACCAGGACATGGCCCATGGTTTACTCACACAGTTTTCAAAAACAAACAGAAACCGTGTGTCCCTTAATTTCCAAAAGGAATAAACCACAATTTTATCCTACATGGTTTTCCAATCCATGTAAAAACCATGAGGTCATAACTATACAGAAATGAAATTTGATACATGGTTTCTTAGGTGAGGGTGGATATATCCACAAACTATGTGCCGACTGGGCATAACAAATTATTGGGACCAAAATTTCTATTGTTCACCAAAAACACTAGAGGACACTAAGGGATAAATATAATACTAAAAATAAACAAAGGACTACCTCAAAAAAAAATACGGATTTTAAATATTACTTGTTAACTATATTATTTCCCCTTGTATTATAATTAATGTTTAATAATTATTAGAGGAATCCTTATTTCTTAATGAATTATTGATGATATTTTTTATCATGTTGTTTTTAAATAGTTTCTTTTTAGGGATGAAATGCTTTGGGAGGATTTAACATCCCATGTATCACCATAAGGGACACTTTTACAAATTTGGTCATGTGGATTTTCAAAGTTAATTTACATAAAATATTTAAATTTTAAAAAAAATGATAATATAGTAAACTCTACTTCTTCAAACAATCATATTGAAAAATAGACTACTTAGTTGAGGTTAACATGTGATATTTATCATACGATGGATGTTGTGTAATTTTTTGGTGATGAATAGTCATTATTCCATTAGATGAGAGTATTTTTGAAGAATTGTTAAAAATATTAATAAATTTATATTTCCATGAAAACTTTTTATCTCACATATATTAATATTTTAGAGGGATTCGGTGTTTATGAGAGGTGATATTTTCCATAGTAGATTTCCATAGATAAGATTATCAATACTTAAATATGGAAAATTATCTGAAAAGGTATTATTCTTTAGATCATTTATCATTATTTCTATCATTTTATCCTTTGAAAAATGTATCTTCTTATTTTTAAACTGAACATAAGAATTTTAAATTGAAATGTTGATATATTAATTTTGATTTCAGGATCTAAACATTGGAATTTTTTTCTCTAAATATAATGAATTGATTTCATGTAAATCTATAAATAATTTTTGATTCATGAAAACTCTCCATAGATTTTTAAATGACAGACATTAAAATATTAAACAAATAGTTAAGTATGGTTTTCTCCAGCGATATATATTTCTAATAATATATTATTTGTCAAATTGGGGTTATTATTTTTAGATATATCTTCAAATTGTGAAACATATTATTTTGTATAATTTTCTTAAATGGTTTAATATTGGAAGAAACAATGATAAAAAAATATCCCTAGATTGGTATTTTTTACGAATTTAATGGGACTGGTTTCAGATCAACATGATGAATGAATTAAAAGTTATCATATTAAGACGGTTTTTATATTTTAAAATACTCTACATATATTAGATACCTAAATGAATCATTAATGGTGTAATTTTAATTTTTTTGAGATCCACATGGTGATATGATGTTGTTTCATAATTTTAATGAAAATTGAGAAATTTCTCCCTCTATAAAACCTATGTGTGGGGGGGTCAATGAAAAGATGAGATAGATATCTTAAAAATAGATTGTATGAGATATATTTTATTCTAAATACTATCATATAGCCACCATTTCTAAAAGTTATCCATTTTATGGGGGATCCATGTGGTGCAATTATGATCAGTGATTCTATAAATGTGTCATGTGATCTAGAAAACTAGGAGGTAAGTAATGTGGTACATGGTGTGTGACATGATGATTTCATATCAACCGAATAATTTAATTGAATATTTTCTAATTTTTAATATATATTTTATGTGTATGTTTTATTAAACCATTAGTACCTTTATATTTCATTGATCATATAGTTACCCACATGTACATGTTAGCTAAATGAGGTTTTTATGACTTTAATTGTTCCATGGGACACCAATTCACTCGATATTTGATAAAAAACCATGATTTCACAATGAAATAGGCATGGAATAGTTCCATGGGGAAGTATTATTAAGGTGTTTTGTGGTACCTTGAACATTAAGAATAATTCAAAAACATATTAGGGTATTTTAGAGATCCATTTTGGGAACCATAAATATCATCATTCATCTTACATCATCCCAGAACCAATAAAACCTATTTTCGGTTATTTAAAGATAATTTGGTTGATAATTTTAGTGAACCATAATTGAATTGTTATGAAAATTATTGTTATAAAACAACAAAAATAATATTTTATAAATTTAATTTGGTTTTTGATTCATTATTATTTTTTATAATTTAATAACTAAATATGATAGTATAACTCAATGAAGAGTGAAATACACAACCAGGTTGTATAAAATTCCTTGATTTTATTATATAAATAATATTATTATTAGTAAATAATATTCAAATATATGTATATGGAAATATTTTAAATAATTTAAAGATGAATTAAAATTTCATAATGATATGAAAGACATAACTATAGGAAGTGGTGAATAGCCTAAGTTTGAAATTTTGTGATTTTGGATCATTGTCAAAAACTAGTAAAAGTGTTCATTAAACCTGGTAATTATTCTTAAAAAAATTTGATATGAATTTTTAACTATTCAATGAAATAAAATAATGTAGTGTATAGATATATAAAAGATTTTATGTTATTAAATAATGAACTGAAGTTGATGTTATTATGATATAAAAGATTATTTTCTTTGAAATTTTCCATTATATAGAAAATGTGAAAAATAACTTCTTGAAAAATAATGTCATGTTGAAATTATTTATATAATTCATTAAATTTGTAATCAGGAATAAAAAATTATGGGTTTATATCATGGTTATTGTTCTTATAATTTATATCAAGGCATGGAATATGGTTTCTTAAATTAATGTACATGGATTAAGTGTTAAATGTATAATGAATGGTAATGATGAATAATGATATAAATTAATATTTATTTCTTTATAAATAATAGAAAATAGAATAAGGTATGGTAACATAAAATATTTACGATGCTGTTTTAGGTGACTTAGAAGGGATAAAGGGGCTTAGTATAGTACCTTGTGATGCAATTCATGGATCAAACATGAAGTAAAAAACAAAAGTGATATCATCACTATGTTAATACTTCTTGTTATGTAATTGAACAATATCCTTAACCCATTTTTGGATTATCATTCACTCTCGTTACATGGGAAGTGATATTTCATTATTGAAAATATATTGTCAAGATTACTCTTCAAGATGTATTATATGAAAATTTAGAGGCTTTTTTATTTTCATTAAGTGGTTTATGTTGTGTAATAACCACCTTGAGATTTGATATAAAATTGTATTGATGTATTAAAATTGAGAGTTGATATGGTGGTGAATCTCAATGGAATAAACTCTTCTTATAGGGTTAATGTGATATGAAATTTACTATAACATATCCCCCATATATATTTGGTTAAAAATTAATGTATTTAAAAAAAATAAAACATGCTCTCTAATTTTTTGGGATGATTTATGATAAATATTTTTAGTGGATAGTGGGACAAGATATATTATACCATCATATGTGACATGACATGGATATAGATAGGTAATTCATCTAGTATACATTATATATAAACTTAAAAAATAAAATGGGAAGATATTTGTACAACCTCCAATATCCATAGTATAAAAATGAAATTATGATAATTCACTTGAGTGTTGAACCCATTATTTCACATAGAACATGGATCTAGGTAGACAATGATTCTTCTGATAATATCTTTACTCCTTACCCACCTCTATGGGATTTAAATTACTTGATATATAATGATAATCCTTGATATGTGTATTTACAATTGTATTTTTATATATATCTTTATCTCAGAAAATATGTATTTCCTCCAACATCAAAAAAAGTATGCACTTTTAGCTTTGGTGATAAATATTTCCTCAAATTAGATATGTGAATTTTCTTCAATGATTTATAAATAGTTGAAGATGAAAATTAATTCCATTATCATTTAGATAGGTGGATACATGTATTTACTCCTCCTTTTAAAAATTAATATAATCAGGGTGAATTAGAAAGAGAAAAATATCAAGAAAAATACCTTTAATATATAAATATTAAATCACATTAAATGAATATTCATTACAATACATTATGATCTACACCAAAAAGGTAATGGTTTAGTTTCATTGGAGACTAGATATATAAATATATTATTCATAAAATATATTAAATATCTACCACATAGAACTTTCCATATATAAAATTTCATATATATATATCATATACATAACCATTACTCATAACCTGATGAAAGACAACATAAGAAAGGGTGAGGTCATATAATCAGTAATGGTAAACATGAGATATATCAATTGATGATCATATGAAAGAATAAGCCAAGCATAAAGTTATGATAACACAATCATAAAAATTAAAAAAATACACAAAAACTAGATATAATAATCATGAGTCATAATATAAATCATGAAAATTAGTAAGACAAGACTTGTAGAGGAATCAAATTACATGAGTCAAGTGAGCATAAAATTATCATAATACATAAGTTTGTGGTATACATATAATAAAATAAAATCATTTAATCAGTAAAGGATAACATCCAAGACTATTATAATTGATTGGGTTTACACACCAATTCAATATTATCCTTATTCAAGGCTCACTCCAATGACTATCATAGTGGGATAATCCACTTATTGAACTGGGATCTCTCATATTTCAAGTCCTTATTATCTAATGAGATATCCATATTTACCTAATTAATTGTAGGACCCTAAATCACATAATAAAAATCATATATTTGCCTGTAAAAATAGCAGGAAACATTCATCAAAGAATAACCTATGGAACAAAATCATTTTTCATAAACATTTCATGGTTTCATCATAGCATAACCTGTAGAAAATTAGATGGTTTAATAATGGTTTCATTATAATGTAATAAACCCCTAGAATGAAATTTATTCCATGAAAATATCTTTTAAAAATTAATAATCCATATATATAAATAATCATGATGGTATCATTAAAATATATACATATAATAGTATAATAAATATCAAATTATGTTATCATATATAAAATTTACTTTAAAAGGTTACTGAAATATTTCTAGATGAAAATAGACTTTTCATTTTGAAATCACTAATTTGAAAAAAAAATATTAGGGAACAATTTTTTTTTGAAAAGAGTCAAATAATATTGTAAATAAATCTTCAAAACATTAATTGGTTAGGACACCTTAATTTTTTTAATGTCGTATACGTTATAATAAATATTATATTTAAATTTTTTATAAAAAATAAAATGTTCTAATTTTATAAGGAAACAATAATTTCCTTATAAAAAATTATGAAATAAAATCAAGATTAAAAATTAATTTAAAAATAATTAGGATAATATTAAAAAAATTATTGAAAACATTTTTATAAAACATTTATATAAAAGAAAACTGATTTTCGATTGATGAGAGGAATAATGTTGGTTTTTATTAAAACATATTCTCATAGACTTTTGAGTAATTAATGGGAGGAAATGAAAGGAAGACAATTAATATCTAGAAAGAAACAAAGGATTAAAAAATTCATAAGATTCTTGAGTGGTAGATTATAAAATTTTATAATTGGAAACTTATTCATAAACAATCCTGGTAAACAATGAGATCATAACATAATATTATTACATAATTTTTGACTTAAATAGAAAGTTATCTAGCCTCTTGTATAATAAATTTAAATTAAATAAACTTATATACCAGAATAATTTACATAATATATGATCCATATATATATTGTTTAATCCATTTTATTAATAATTTCTTATTAAAATTTTGATTTTTTGGTGTTATATGTTTTGTTTTATTATGAGAGTTGTGGTTAAGAAGTTATTTTCCTTTTACATTGATCATGGTTTAATCATATCCATAATGTTAAAAATAATATAAATATCATATATATTTATTATATATATACATGTGTGTCTGTTTGTGTGTATTTGTGTGTGTGTTTAGATTCATTCATAAAATTTAGATATATAAAAATGAATAACACCTTTCATGGAGACTGTTAGTTATCCGAATGACTGAGTGGTTTTTTAATATTTTAATGTATAAAAAGAAAGAATAGAAAAACGTAATTAACACTTAAAAATTAATTCTAAATTCATATATATAATATATATTCATTAAATTTATCCTTATTATCATCCATGTAAAATGGATATGAAAAATGAATTGCATCACTTCTTGGAGATGGTATACCACATATACGCATGACCGACATTAACATTTTACAAAAAATAAGAATATAAGAAGATAGATATAATATTATAGTTTATGAAACATAACTACGTCATAAATATTTTTTATAATAATTAAAACTATCACACTAACCATATATTAAAAATTTTCATTGGAAATGAATTATATCACTATGTAAAAGTGGTAGTCCATACGTTCACACAAGCAATACTGTAACATCCAATTTTATAGAAAACGGGTTAATAATGGTATTTAAATGAAAATAATATAATATATAAATATATATAGTTTTAATAATTTATTTATTTTATGATTAATACCATAGATTTATAGGAGGTAGAAGACGAAGAATGTTTAAAGAGGTCGGGTAGGAAGATTGCCTCTTATTTGGTTATCCTCCTTTATATCCCTTTTTAAGGAACCTTGGAATGGTTTTTTAAGTGGAAGAAAAAAATAATTATTTTATCGATATGTACGTTAATATGATAATTGTGTATTGGTGGGTTGATATATAAGGTAAAACAATTATCAATATTAAAATAGGTGAGGTGGCTTTTTATAAGTGAGGGGAGGGGAACTATTGGAATTACATAAAGTATTAAATTAATATAAATTAATTATTATTGAAAAATATTTCGAAATGAAATAATTTGAAGTTATTATGAAGATGAGTATAAATCATCTCATCCAATATATTTTGAATAATTTTTTGTTATATTATTAAATTTATCTCTTATTTTGAACCTCCCATTAATCCTTTTGACAATTACTATGATATCAATGTTTATTACTCTTTAGGGGTCTAAATATTTACTATAAACTAAAACAATTTCCCTTATTCGTACCATGATTGAGATTTTAAACCATATATAATTCACTTTCTTGAATATATGATTTTTATTAATGTAAAATTATTTATTAAATTTTGATTTTATAAAAAATGTAATTTTTTTTTATTTTTTGGAAATATATGAAATATTATACTACAAGATGTATCTAATTCTTTTTAAAATGGCTCCAAAATGATATTAATATAAATATAAGTAATATATGGCCTTTATATAATCAAACAATCCCTTTTTGTTAGTTTTTATTTCATTTTAAAACAAATCTATCTGTTTAATCCCTTAGTTAACCAATTTCAATCATAACTGTCTTAATGAATTTTTCAATATTAACGTGTTATAATTTTACTTATATGGTGAAAATTGAATCATAAATAGAAAATTCATGTAATTTTAAACAATTTATAATCATACATGTATTCATGAAAGATTTTTATTATTTTTAAATAATTTATAAAAATATATTTAACATAGAATATTATTAATTTCATATTATGAACTATTCACATAATTTGACTTCGAAAAAAAATTGAAAATAATGTAATTATAATATAAAACATTAAAAAATATTTAATATGTTATATTTATCTTAAAAATTCTTGATCCAAATTAAATTACAAAAAAAATTCTTTCATAGTTTTAAAATCATTTACAATGTTTTATTATTACTTACACAAGCGTTTTTTCACTGTTGCAAAAACATTTAAGGTAATTGTTTCATCACTAATTAATAAAATTGAATAAAAATGATAAAAAATAATTTAAATTTCATATAAAATTTTATAAATTAACATAATTATTTTTATCAATTACATTGTAACACAATAAATATTCTAAATTAAGAATATTTTATTCAATAGCGTTTGTGATACACAACACCAATCATAGAATAAAATATAATGCCCTCAGACCTTAGAATATATTTATTTTTTAATAAACTCAATATATTAAATATCTTGAATTGAATTAACACTAATTTTAGATAATGATATATTAAACACTATGTTTAGTTTTTGTTTCCTAGAACACCGAGTTTAACAATAAAATGACATGTTATTAAAATATTATTATTTATTATAATAGTTATAACCTGGTTGTTATACTAGGGTTATGAATTGTAATAACTAAATCAAGAAAATTATATCATATATGCATTTAAAAAAATTCTCCAGTTTTCTATTTATTAGGAATAAAATAAGAGTCATTTTAAGGAAATTAAATTTTTTTCTGAAAAAACTATATTTTTTCAAAATGACAATTTAGTCACCCCTTGCGCACAAATATTAAAATGACTTTTTATGAATTTTATAATAATAATTTGAAAACATAAAATTTATTTTTTAAATCATAATATCAACATTATCTTAGGGATATGTTTTTCATATTTTTCTAAAATATTTCATTTTATGATGAATAGTGAAAATACTAAATTTTAATTTAAAACTGCCTTTTCGTTTAAATTATTTATAAAGAAAAATAATAATTTTAATTTTTTAAAGTAAAATTAGTTCTATTCTATATATATTAATCTAATTTAGGTCATTTTCATAATTTTCATATTCTATTTTGAAATAAAAACATTGTAAACTTTTGATTATTTTTTCTTTAAAACCCATTATTCTCATCATGTCTGTTGGATTAATTATCAATTAAAATTTTAAAATTATATAATGGAATTAATGAAAATGTATTAAATATTTTTAATAATCATTATTTATATTTTCTAAAAAAATTAATTTATTTTTTCACCAACATGAATAGGGAAAATAGTAAAAATTAAACATAGTGGTTAAGTTAAAATTTGACTTATCAGTGGTTAAACTAAGTAGATAAAGATAAAAATGAATTAAAAACCATTCCATCCCCCCATTTTATGGAATTATTTTCCCCTTATATCTTATAGGACTGATAATGGAACGTTTTGGAAGCATTTTACATGACAAAAATGTGGGTATGATTGACTCATTTAAATAAATTACAACCGTGTCACTCACCTCACTTATAAAATGTCACACATATCCTATCTTCGACACACATTCATTGAGTTTTTATTCAGAAGATTATGATAAAAATAAACTACTATATTCTATTATATCATGCTACAATCATTATTTTGTGATGAAATCCAACCTAGAAAGGATTTTGTTGCAAGCTGAAGGAGGATACTTGAAGAAGACGTAACATTATTTAATGAGAATTTTTATTTTATTTCTTATTTCACCTCCATTAATTATTCATAAAACATTTTTATGTATTAATGTTATTATATTAAAATAATGAGATGTTTTATGTTAATTTCATGACTTATAACCACCTCCACTTTAATCAAGTGGGATGCAATGTCATCATTCGTGTGTACAGTGGACTACAACCTCACGAAACAATGTCATTCATTCTTTCATTAAAACCACTCACAGTTGGGTATGATGAAAGATATAGAGTACATATAAGATATTTATAAAATAATTAAATATATTGAGTTATTATTTCATATATATATTTTTACATTTTTTTCTACATTGGTTACAGTAATATTTCATGTGTGTACGGTACACTAGGGCCTCACGAAGTGATGTAATTTGTCTTTCACAAAAGCTTTAAATGGAATTAAATGATGTTAATGTTAATAAATATATGTTATATACTTGAAATAATTATAATATTCAAGAAATATTTGTCATTATAATAATATAATATTCCTTCTTACCTTTTCACTCACTTAAAGATGATAATATCATTCCTATATGTGTGGTATACCATATTTACAAAGCGATGTGACTCTCTTTTTATCACCAAACCAAATTGAAGATATATATATATATATATATATATTTATAGAAATAATATTTTATATATTATATTATTATCATTATGCGAAGATAAAATATTACTTATCTATTTCCTCTAAAGATCCTTGAAAAATGGAAACGTTACTCATGCGTATGTTTGGCCTATCATATTCATGGTCCCAACATACTTCATTTTTCATAACCATTTTTCAAGATTTGTTTTACTAGTAAAATTAGAGTAAAAATATAATAATTATGTCATTATTATTATTATTTAGATGATATATCTGTGAAATATATTAAATAATTAGATCTTTCAGGATAAAACATGCTTGAGTAAAGATGATAATTAACACTTGGAGTATAACGATGAATAGTGATACAAAATATTATTTATAGTGGTAAAACATGAAAAGATATATTGAAGAGAATGTAGCTTTGTTCCTAGTATGTCAACATGTTAAGGATAAGAGACTAAATTTTTATTGGACGATACAACAATTACGCATATCAGAATGGAAAATGAAAAAATCCATATTGATTTTGTCAACATACTCCCCAAAATGTCTAATAGCCATAAAACTATATGGTTTATAATCAAACCCATTATGATGATATCCAACTTCACTGGTATTATAAAAGATTTCACTTTTGATTAAAATTTTAGAATATACATTACGGAGGTTGTATGGTTTTATAGAGTACCCCAACCTATTATATATGATTAGGATCTATGGTTTACCAAAATGCTCCAGAAAAATCTTCAGTTCTCTAAGAATATATAATAGGGTTATAGTGCTACTTATCATTATTAGAATTATGTCCAGTATAAGAGGACCATTGAAACATTATAATACATGATCAAAGATTGATTTATGGATTTCAAAGGTGGTGGGGATCAGTATATTCCATTAATATAATTTTCTTACAATAATATCTTTCCCTTATGTATTCATATGTTTAATTATGAATCACAATATGGAAATAATCATAGAACTACAACCTGTTCTGATGAAGTATGAGAATGATTTTTTTGGGACCTAAGCTAGTAGAGTAAATGGTAGAAAAAATTAGAGTTATCCAAGATCAAATCATGGAAGCTTGATCCGAAAAAAAAAATTATGCATACAATCATAAGTGTAATCTAAAATTTGAAGATGGTGAGAAGGTTTTGATGTGAATATATCCATGGAATAAGGTTATGATATTTGTAAAATGAAATTTGATCCGAATATATATCAGTCCCTTCTAAATTCTGGATCTCATTGGGATGGTAACTTTTCCCTTAATGATTCTAATAAACCTTAATTGAGTTCAGGATGTGTTCCATATATCCATCCTATGGAAGTTCATAATTAATAATTAAAATGTAATAAACTAAGAGGATATATCATTTGAGAGTGAAATTTCCTATGAATAAAAACAAGTATAAATCATGGATTGTGGAGATAAATTGGTAAGAAACATGAAAACTCAATTGGTATAAGTTCACTAGAGGAATTATAAATTTAATGAAGTTACTTGGATAACTGGGGATGTAATAAAACAAAGATAACATCATTTTTTGTATCAAATTTATGTAATTTCAATAAAGATGTCATTTTTCATGGGGATATAATGTAAGACCATTATAATTAAATATATAATTCTCTTCAAATAATTTTTTCCCTTGATAGCATGTGACGCATGAAATGCTAGTCTAAATGGATTGTAATATAGTCTATTATTATAACCAAAATATTAAATTAGTGGGTATGAATAATAATAAATAAATAAGAAAATTTTATATATAAAATAAATTCATTTACTATCAATTGATTTTAAATTCAAATAAAAAATTCATTTAAAAGACAAAGTGAGGTTTTTCTAAAGAAAATTATTTTATACATATAATTTGGTTTATCAAAATAAATTAAATTAATCACCATTGTTGAATTATTTTAATTTAAATTATATATGACATATTCTATAAAAAAATTTATCATTCATTGAATATATTTTTTACTAGGCATGAGATAATAATAAATTCAAATTTATGCTTAAAAACTATATTTTCCAAGAATAGTATTTTTGCACTTTTTTCAACTTATTTTAAAATTAATTTCATAAAGTTTTTGGTATTTAATTTGATATAATTGATTCCATATTTGTAATTATGTGGTTCAAATTTTTTAAATAGATCCATTTTATTTTTAAGTGTTATGAATAGTAATCGTGGTAAAATTTATCACTTCGGTAAAGTGTAAATTAGGTTAACCAATATTAAAAATATGAATTAATGTAAAAAATCTCTTGAATTAAAATAGGATGAAGAAAAATCAACCCATCATCACATTATTCTTTGAATTTAATTTTTAAGGGATACTTGTCCATGAAAATGACATATATAATATTAAAAGCAACGAAAACTAAAAAATTTCTTTATCTTAATTTTAAATATATTCATTTGTTCACATAATGATAAATTTAAATGGAAAACGAATATATATTTTTATTTTGAGTATCATAATATTATTTTTATTGTTGTAAATTAGTATTTTTATATATTATATAATTACCTTAAATTCTTACACAATACTAAAATAATATTTAAAACAAAGGATTTTAAAAATATTAAAAGCAATAAAATATAATGATTTTTTGTGATCCATGAATTTTAAAGATAAATATTAAATATTAGGTATATATTAATGGTTTAATTTTTAATTAATTTTTTTTATTTTTTTATTTTAGGTAAAATGAAATGAATAGTTTCAAAAATGACAATAATGATATTTTATGAAAATAATATTTTATTAACTTATTAAAATAATTTATTGAAAGAGGATAAGGGGGGTAATATATTTTCAAAAATATCATCCCTTTTCCATTTATGAGCCAATATTCAACTTATAAGTAAAATTATAACCCTTTAAGATTGAAAAATATGTTAAAATGGTTAGGGTAAAAATAGGTTAACTAGGGGGGTCATACCAATAAATATGGTTAAAAATATAACATAACCCTAACAAGATTTTATTATTTTATGGTATTTAAATCATATAATATAATTTTTTTAAGTAAATTTCCATTTGGAATCATATTTTTTGATAATTAATTAGTTATATTTTAATCCTTTTAGTAATTCTAAGTGTGTTTTTCCCTCCCTCATTAAAGAACACCCCTTCTGACTATTATTTACACCACATTTAGAAACATACATAGAACAATACATACCCATATATCTTATAAATTTCCTTATAAAAATTCTACAGGTTTTTGTCTCCAAAAAATACCAACCCTAGGAACCATATGAAGGGATCAAAAGAAAGTCTCCTCTATGATAGGTAATCGTCTTACCCATCCACTTTCAATTTATTTTTTACCTCCTATAAATCCTTGGTAATTATCATAAAATAAATAAATAAATATCATTAATATTATGAAATTTTATTATGGTCATTAAACTCAAATTATCCTCCATCTTTTCCAAAAATGGAAAGTAAAAGTGTCACTCATGTGTATATACGGCTTACCATCTCTATGGAGAAATAAAATTCATTTCCCACCACCATATTTCATGTATGGTTATTATAATGTGTTTAATAATTTTATATGATAAATATGAAATAATTATAATTATTTAATTATAAAATCACATCTACCTTCTTACCTTCCAATCTGTTGGAATGCAAAATGATTTCTTATGAGTACGTGTGGACTACCACCTCTATGAACTAATATGATTTGTTTTTTATTTTAATTTTACTTGGATGGTAATAAGGATAGGTTTAATTAAAATATATGATAAATAGGATATAATAATTATTCTAATAAGGTGAAATATTATTTAAATATATTTAATTCCATTTTATGAAAATTGAAAAAAGCGTTCATATGTACGAATATTCCGCTGTCTCCATGAATGACATAATTTGTTTTTATATCTATATATTTTATAAATTAATATAAATACATATATATTAAATATAAATCATATTTATATGATGTTAAACATTATTTAAATTATATAATAATGATAGAAGAAAAATAACCAAAACTACCAAACCAAAACATACATATCAAAGTAATTATTACCTATAATAGTGATTTTATCAAAGAATTTTTAATGAAATGGTGAAAAAAGATTGTAGGTAAATCATATATGATATAATATATATGATTATGGTTATATAATTTATTTTAAATATATATATATATTTTTAATATATTGGAGTTTTGGACACATATGAAGGAATTCAAACCTGAGGTAAGAATTTAATTCACAATCTCATCGTTATTATGTATTTTTAATGTTTAATTATACTATAGGATAATTATTTTATATTTCTATATTAATCCCAGTTATTTTTCTTCTTCTATTTTTATTTATATAAATTAAAAAAAATTATTTAATTTTCCTCTCTTTCTATTCTCAATACACCGAAATAATGTTTTTAAAGAAAACTAACCTTTCTTTTATACTCAGTCGGAAGTATTTTTCTTCAATGTCTATGATTTTATTTAAATTGATAATAATATGTTTATAAAATTATCCAATGATTTATATAATATATTTTTACAATATCTTAATATTTTATAAAAAAATAATAAGTAATCCTCTTTTTGTTTATGAGAGAAGTGCTTTTTGACCCTTTTATAAAAGTGTGGTAGGATTATTTTTTAAATTATATGGAATAAATGAAATTTGTATCCTTGATGAACAATAATTTATTTGAAGAATAATTTACATTTTTATGACGTTATTTTCGATGAAAATTTGTTCATTGATATTTATAAAAAATATATTTTTTAAATAATTATTTTCACATTTAAAATGTTTATTTTCTCAAGAAATTTTCTTAATATAATTTGAGAGTGTTTTCATCTATTTTAATATAATTTTTAAAATATTATAATTTAATTGGTTTATACATTTTTTATACCATCATCTATATTTATCTATATGGTTAATAATTAGTTTGATACGGGAATGTGTGGATATTTCGTATATTATTTCTTCCAATATTTTCAGTTATTTGTTTTTAAGGCATGTTATTTAAGTCATATTGTATATTAATATGATGAATACATTGGAATTATAATTTTATGGTTGTGGAGTGGAATTAAATATCATTTCTATGCTTTTGTATGTCACCTGAGTTAAACAATATTTGGTATTAACTAATGTGTTACCCATTTATATAGATTTCATTGTATGAGGATTTAATGGTCTTTTTAGATTTATTTTCATATGGTCACAATGATATGTTTCAGATGTCTCTAATTAAGAATCCATTTATTAGGAAATCAATTTTTATATTCCATGAGTTTATTTCAATAATTTTTATATCCATGTATAAGTTTAAAACTAATGCGATTATTTATATGTCATTATTTGATCATTTCTTCCTACCATATTATTATTTCCTTATATATATTATTCTATATGAACTCCCTTACTATGAATATAATCTCACCACATTGATATATTTATTTTCCTTCAGATTTAGGAAATGTTTTATGATTGATATGTAAGGATATACAATAGGGAATAAAGATGATCCCAAAAAAATATTATATTGTATTTTTTGTTTTCAAATGTAATGTAGGATTCAAGTATGTTTCTAGTATTTAGATATTAATAAACTACCAGGTCCTTTGGTATGAAATTTATATTATTTTTTACCATTGTTATAAACTAACTATCAGCTCTAAGATATGAGGTTTCTGGGTCTTTACTTATCAAGAAAAACTGTATACATAACCATATGGTAACCTAAAATTAAAAATCCAATGAAATAATAATTATAGATTATATTTAGAAACTGTACAACATGATTTTGGTTTCATTAAATTTTTTGATCATTTATTTTAAAATAACACATGTTTCATATAACTATAAATTCTGTGAATATCTAATCAAGCCTTTACATTGTCATTATTCTTACCAGGTGTGTCCAAAATAATAAAAAAATATTATCAAAATAGATCTTCTAAATATCAATGGAATCTAACATGTGAGAGACTAATAAATCATACTAATTTTTAATATCCCAAAAAATATATTGTTTTATCCAATTGGGTTATTTCCCGAATCCATCTATTTTTTGTTGTTTTATAGCCATCCTAAAGGTAATATGAGGTGATAAAGAGACTTTATATTTTAAATCAATTCCTAATATCATTGTTAATGGTCCAACTAATTTAATTGTAACTTTTCTAAAATTATTACTATTACATAAGAAAGGGTGGTTGACAGACATGAGCTGTGTGGGTCATTTGTTTCCGCACGAGCGTTTCATAATAGAATTTTATATATGTCTAATAGTTTACTAACTACTTGACTGTAGTATATTAGAAGTATAAGGTCGATCCCAATAGGAGGATATTGTTCTATGGAGAGAGAATATGTTGTCTTAAATAATTTTTAGGAATCCATACTAGTTTGACTAATGTTTTTGAGTTTTCCAACTATTTTTGGGTTTTACATCAATTGATTAAATAAGGGTTGGGATCAAGTCCATGTATCTAGATAATGTGATTCTAATTATAATATTGGAAAGGTCTAAACTTCTTAGTCTAGGATGAAACAAGAAGTCACTAGTTATCATTGGTCTAGTTGTGTAGTTATACATACATTGTAACTTTTCCATGATCAGTAGGCTAGTCATAGTTCTAGATACATTAATTTTATCTTATATTTCAGAAATTTCCCTAATCTAATGGCCATAGTATTATTTTACTCTAATTAGGATATGGTCATTTGTTTGATTGCTTGATGGTCACTGTAAAATCTCACAAATGTGGTTTGACCATTGGTTTATATCCTAATTAATTATCCAGTTAGGTTTTCCATGATTAGAAATATAGGTCTAATTAAGTGTATCGATACGTCGAATCTTGATCCCTAACCCTGATGTGTTTAGATACATATTATGGTAATTAAATCAATAAAAGGGATACAGTAAATCATAATAAATTTTCTATTTGAACTGAATTGAATAAACATGTATTGATATAAAATTAACATGCATGAATACATTAAATAAAAACATACCTGAAAGGAATGAAATGGAAATTAAATGGCACAGGAATTAAAGGAGTTGAAGAAAATGTATCCATTTCTCTTTGATTGAAAACGTAATGGAATTAAAAATAACCGAAGTGTATTAATAGGGAAATGAAGGAAATTTCAAAGGGAGCTTAAAAGGGAGAGAGATATAATAAAATTGTTCCTCTATTGTGATGTTGAGACGCTCCGTAAATATTTGAAAATGTTCATGGTGTGTACTTAATCGTCACATTCTGAAAACTTGATCCGCGTTACTTCAACAATGATCTCCAGTGTGGCAAGCAGATATTCGATAGATTAATGAAGTTTGACTATGGTCACGTCGTGAGGATTAGGACGTGTACGCCAGGGCCATATGGATTTTCCATTAAATCATCACGGCTTTCCCAGCTTCTGGTTGGAATTATGTCATGATTTGTAGGAGGGATTCACGATGTGAACTTCCAATTTCTCTGTCTTGATGTAGGCTATGATCATTATGTACAGAACATGAACTTGTCCATCACAACGTGTACATGGCCATTTTTGTACCCTTTCTTCCTTTCTTCCTTGGAATCTTGTGAATCTCTATTTTCTCCAATATTGGACATTCACTATGTAAATTATTTATAAAATGAATGAAAATCATTAGAAAAGTTATAGAAATATATATATAACATTTAGTATTATGAAATCCCTCCACACTTGAATCTTTGATTGTCCTCGAGGAAAATATCTCAACAATGATTTCACAAGGATAAGCAATTTGTAAATAATTAAATGTATATTATGTCCATGAAATTAAATTAAGTGTAACAATAAAAGTAGTAAAGTTAAAGTTTTAATCATTAATTGTAAATTATTTATGCATCATAGTTTTGAATTTCAAAACAAATTTTATTATTTTAATCATAATATTTTAACTATTCATTCAGCTATATGCCCAGTTGGAATTCAGCTCATCATGTTTTTTCTCTCATCACTCAAGGTAACATATAAGTAAGGTATTCTTGTTCATGGATTTCGTGTTCCTAACAATAGCCTTTCACTAGTTGTATCATCTCCACTGTGTAAATACAAATATAAAGATAATCTTGTGGTCTTTTAGCAACAAGTTTCTGATGACTCTAAGGTTGTAGATAAGAAGGTAAAATGTCAAAATAAGGCTCAAAAAGAGGGTAAGCTCTATAGTAAAATGAAAATTAAAAAAGATAAGTGTGAGAAAATTCATCCACCCATAGAGTCAGGTCCATTCTCCATCATCTTAGGTTAGATCCATATGTATAGAAAGTAAGTAGATAAATAAAGGTTTCCATTCTATTCTTTTTTTTTAATTTTTATTTTTCAAATGTTTTTCCTAGGAGAGATCTCACATCCATCACCTAACAACATATGATCTTTCGAGGGATTCATCGGTTTGTAAAATGGTTATTTTTGACCCTCACAGTATACAACCAATATTAATTATTTTATTCATGTTTAAATTATTCAAAGGAATAGTATATAAATGAGATACAACAGAAGGGTATATGGAACACAACTTAGAAGTCATATGAGTGCACCATACAACTTTGAAGTGAAAGCATCCCATTGTGTCTAAATACCTCTCCCACAATTGTTAAAAAATAATCTTCAAGCATTATAAAAAGTGTAGGGCAGGAAGGGATATAGGATTGAAATATATTTTCTTATAAAAAGACATTCAATCAAACTATGGGATATATGAAGGATATATATCTGGTGGGTATCAGGTAAAATGGAAATCAAATGCTACCTCAATAATTTTAAAATTACACTTATTTAACCATTATTTTGATAAGATCTTAGTGAATGTTCTTGTAGGTTTACATGTCCTGGGTATCTCCCAATAAATATTCTAATTAAATAAAATGAGATTGAAGGCTTATAATACTCTCAGTTAATGATAATAAGATAAAAAATAATAATTAAAAGGGGAATAAATCCTATGTAGTTAGTCAATTAATCATAATTTAAAAGGTTTTAAATTAGAATTAATCTTATAAACTCTAAAATAATTCTAAAGAACTTATGCAAGGGTAAAACATGGTTCTTGACATTTTTATTTTTAACTTTATCTTTAATTTACATGGTCATAATGGTTTTTATATTTTCAGCATTCTTATCAATTTGAATAATGTCTCCTAGAATATTGAGAACCAGAAAAATCAAACATATCACTAATGAGATCATGAGAACCCCCCCCCCCACACATAAAAGGAGACAGTATCCCCATTTTTTATGAAATAATGGGTGGGAGTGGTGTGGAAGTAATTTTTTTTTTGTAATTGAATTGTCGTGAATTTGATGAATGAATTTGAAAGGTGATATTTGAGAGCTCCCCAAGATGAAGTGGTATTCCATGGGGGTGTCTGAGCTATCTTAAAATTGATGTTTTATAGACCTAAAAATATGTTTGTAGAAAAATACCCCATTATCATCTTAAAATTAATTCACAGGTGTAAATATTTGAATAGATAAAAAACACGTAGGTGAAAAAATAATGGATAACAGTAACCATGATTTTTATTGAATGAAATTGTGTAAAATTTACTGCAACTAAACAGTGTAAAATCTAATACTCTAACAAAAATAAAAAATAACTATGGGTTTCCTATCAAAATTTGTGTCCTTTAATGTTGATAGCTTCACTTCATTAGATCTCGGTTAAATGTGAGGTTGATGACATAACGGTAATGGAATGGTTCTTGGAAATTTTCCATCTTTTGACCATTCACTTTGAGTGGTGAATCTCCATATCATTGAATTTCAATTGATCTATATAGAAAAAATTAGATAACATCATAAGTATTAGACCATCTTGATTTTAGCATTTGTAGGAAAATCTTAAATCTTGAGTTGAATAGCAGAAACCAATTCCCTGGGATGAAGGTGAGTCTTGTAATCAATTGTTTGGTCCATTGGTTTGTTTTTCTTTGTAAATTCTTATATTCTCATATGAATATTTCCTTAATTCATTAAACATGGTTAATTTCAATAATTGCACCTATACATACTTTTCTAAATCCAAATTCAGTTTTTCTATGGCCCAAAATGATCGGTCTCTAGCTCCATCGTATGGTAAAATTGTTTTCCATAAACCTGATGAAAATGTGTAGTGTCTATGGGTGTTTATAATCTATTATATATGCATATAATTCATTATCTAGCTTCTAAATGTTATCATTTTTTCTTGTATTGACTATTTTTTCTAGGATATTCATTACCTCCATGTTTGACAGTTCGACTTGAAAACTTATTTGTGGGAGATAGTTGGTTCCAGTATTGGAGTAGATCCCATATCATCGAAGCATTTTTCTCATTGCTTGATTAGAGAAATGTGTTTCGTGATTTCCAATGAGAAGTCATGGAAATCCAAAATGTGAAAAAATGTTTCTATAAAGGAAATTTATTACTACATTGGAGGTTTCATGAGTCATTCCTTCTACTTCGACCAATTTAGATACATTGTCTACTACAATCAGAATGTATTTCTTGTCACCTAACATGGGTAATGGTCCCATAAAGTCGATTCCCTAGACATCAAAAACATCAACATCCATCATGGGGTTCTATGGAATATCATTTATTTTACAAATATTTCTTTTCCTTTGGAATTTGTCCAAATGGTAGCTAAATCTCTTAGCCTAAATGTTATAAGATCCAGAAAAATCAACATTGTTGTATTTTATCCACTGTGCACTCAGGTCCATTATTTCCTACATTTGTAAATTTTTGGCTCATTTGGATTACATTATGCGCCTCTTCTTCTAGAATAGAACTTCTTAAAATTCCATTAGAATAGTGCTTGGAAAGTAGAGGTTCATCCCAAAAGTTCATCTTGGTATCTGAGAAAAACTTTTTCCTTTGCTGATAAGATAACTCTTGAGGGGGGAATCATGTTGCAAGAAAATTGGCTATGTCAAAGAACCAGTTATTATCCTTTATATTAAATAAGGTCTCATTAAGAAAATCTACCTCAACATTAGCCTTTTTTTCTTTTATGATGGTAAGAGGTAGTCTATAGAGGTGTTCTACAAAGAAATTTTTTTCTCCCTCAGTATCATTGATTATTACATCGAATTATTTTAGCAAAATATTCCTATGTATCATCCTTGGGTTTTCATATTTGTTTCTCCTCAATTATTGAAGGGAAGTATGATTGGTATGAAGAGTAACTTTTGATAGAACAAGATAAGGATGAAATTTTTCAAATGAATATATGATGGCTAAGAGATCCTTCTCTATGGTTATATAATTAAACTGAGCTTTATTTAAGGTATGAAATTTATAATAAATTGGGAAGATGATGGTATTCATAATTTTTCCCATAATATATCCTAGAGAAATGGTGTTGGCATCGCACAAAAGCTCAAAATATTTTCACCAGTTCAATTCAATGACAACTACAGATGTCATCAGGCTATTTTTAAAAGTATTAATAGATTTTAGGTAGTGCTAATCGATTTTTAAAGGAATATATTTGGATAAAAATTATTTCAAAGGATGTGAGAATTTGGAAAAATGTTTTATAAAGTGTCTTTAGAATCCAGCATACCCAAGAAAACATCTGATACCCTTAATAATGGATGGATCAGGTAGATATTGGATAACTTTTACCTTGTCTTGAATTGTTTAGATACCTTATTTTGAGTTTTTGTGATTGTGCATGGTTCCTCATTGCACCATGAAGTGAAATTTTTTAAAATTCATCACCAATAATTTCTCTTCATAGTGTTAAAGAACTAGTTCTAGATTTCTGAGACAGACATCTAATGATCTCCCGTAAACTGAGAAATCATCCATGAAAATTCCAAAAACTTCTGCAACCATATTATGAATGATGTGTTTCAAAAATATTTGAAATGTCACTAGAGAATTACACATACGGAATGACATGCATCTATACACAAATGCACCAAAATTGTTGGTGATGGTGATTTTTTCCAATCAATTGGGTCAACTACAATTTTATCGTATCCTGAATAGTCTTCTAGGAAATAGTAGAAATCATTCTCTTCTAGGCTTTCTAAGATTGTGCCCATAAAGGGTAAGCTAAAAATTACTTTTCATGTGGCTGAGATAAACCATCTTTTATCCTTGAAAACGCTTCATCCAATGGTGGTTCATGTTAAAATGAGTCCAATATAATTTGTTCTTGTTACTGTGAGTCCTCCTTTTTGGGGAATGAATTGGAGGGGGCTCACCAATTCAATCTCTAAGATAGGAAAGATCATTCCTGAATCCTTGAGTTTATGCAACTATTTCTTGACAACTTCTTTCATGGGTGGCATGAGATGACTCTGAGGTTTTTGTTTTGGATTTTCATTCTCTTCGAGTAAGATTCTATGAGTGCATTCAATGGGATTGATCCTTTTAATGTATTCCACTACCCATGAGATAGACTTCTTTTGTTATTTGAGGACATCCACCAACTTTTCCTCTTGATCGTGGGATAGTTCGGAGTTGACGACAATGGGGAAGGAGGTATATTATCTTAGAAATTATTATTTTAAAGTATTGGGTAGTTGTTTTAGGTCTAATAGAGGGGGATATATGATTTATGGGGTAGAATATGGCAGTAAACCTCTGGTTATTGGTTCAATAATAATGAATTACTTGAATTCATAGTGTCCTTTTTCTATAAAATAGTTTCCACATTCTTCCTTGATATCCATGTAATATTCTCCCTTTTAGGTGGGAGAAATAGTGTGATAGTCTATACTGTCATCTATGTGTTGCAAAGCTCTAATCAGGTTGAACGCAACTTGTTCTTCTCCAAATTTGAATATGAACCATCCTTGATTTACATTAATCAGTTCCTTTCCTTTATCAATGAATAGTCTTCTATGTATAATAGGCATGTCTCATTCTACTTTCATGTATGATGCTCAAAAATCAGCTGGGAAAATGAAAATGCAAACTTTTATTAGCATGTATTCTATAATGCTTCGTGGATACTTGTTCGAGAGATCATACAATTAAAAATATTACCTTGTTTCAATGATCGCTTTGAGTGTGATCTTTTGAAGATTACTCGTCATCCTAAGAAAAATAATCACTCCAAGATCACTGAGTGATCTACCAAAATTTCACATGCCTATCTCACAAGAGATTGATAAGCTACCGGGGTCTCTCATCTTTGGTGGAATTCTCTTTTCTATTAAAATAGATCATTCTTCATTTAGGGATATGTCCCCTAGGTATTATAGTTTTTTTTTGATAATAGGTACTTTAGTAACTTGGAATAAATAGGAATCTGGAAAATAACTTATTCAAAAGGCATGTTGTATTTATTTTCTAGAACATATCTAGGAACTTTGTGTATTGTTCCTATTTTCTAATTTATATCTATATTTCCATATAGGGAAGAGGTGGCTGGTATGGATATTGGGAAACCTACACAGGTTCTTTTTATTTCTCATTTATATGTTCCTTTCGATCTTGTACATCTCAATGATGCATTGTGGGAGTGACTTCATCAGCTTTTACACCAGTTACAAGTTATTTCATCGTCCCTTGTTCTTGTAGAGATACTTCTTTGGGTTATTGGAAGTCTAGAATCTTTCTGATCCTCAATACTACTGCCTTAGCTTCCTCTCATGGGTATATCTCAATGTTACCAGGTATTGTATTTGGTAATCTCTCATATATGGTTTTTTGAGATTTTACCCATCTACACTTCAAGGTTCCTTAGAGAAACTCTCTGTTTATTCATATCTGTCTCATGGCTAGTTATTATTTGATCAGACTTTTCCACAAATGATGTCAGGGGTATCCTCGATTGATTTTCATTGGTTCTTGCTGAGGTCTTGGCTGCGGTGGATGAAATGGTTATTCTCTATGAGGTAAGGTTTGTTTTTGATCTCGTGTTCTTGGTACATGGTTCATATGAGGATAACTTGTTCGTCCTTAAGCTCTGAATTCGGTTTTTCTACCTATCAGTTAAAAATAAATGTGATTTTTCTGAGGTAGCTGATAATCAGGACTTTTCTGATCATATTGTTGGTACTGGAATGACAGGTTCTTCTAATTATAATTGACACAATTAAAATATTTTTGGGACTATCCATCCTTATCTATGTAGTATTTATATAGATGTGGTCCACCACACATCTCACATGATTGTAATTCTATTACAGGGGTAGGGGGTTGAGTAGTTGGTATCTGAAATGCTTCTATCTTTTTAGTGAGCACTTACACTTGTGCTGCTAGACTTGTGGTCGCATCAGTAATGATTTATTTCAAATGTTGGTGTTCCACGATCACTCTTCTAGAGACTGAAAATATTATAGATTGAGAATGGTTCAACTTGCTTCATGAATCATGAACATGATACCTCTATCAGTGGTTTCATCAAAAACATTATGTACCTCTGGTTCGAGTCCTTGATGTAAGGTTTCAATTTGTATTCACATATCATGTCCACAATGTAGAAACTTCATAATTAATTCCTTAAAGTGGTACCACACTTCCCATTAAGACTCTCCATCAATATGGTTGAAATTTTGAATGTCCATATAAAGCTTCTAGGTCTTAATGGGTGGGAATTACTTGTCTAGAAACTTCTTGTCCAATTTGTTCCAAGTCGTAATCGACTATAGAGCTTGACTCCCTATCCAGTCCTTGGCTCTGTCTCATAAAAAGAATGGGAAGATGCATAGTGTTATTGGATCAAAATAAACACCCTGGTTGTGAAATGTATCACAGGCCTCCATGAATTTGGAAATTTGTTCATGCAGATATTTTCATTAAAGATTTCCAAATTTACCCATTTTATGGATCATATGAATCAGAACATGTTTTATTATGAAATTAAGGTCTTGTATAGCTGGTTGAAAAATTTTATGGATCATACCATGGATTGATTCCAAACCATGATCCAATATCATGTTCTCCTGGTTCATTATCAGGTGTTCTCATGGAATGACATGATGGTTGTGGTTTGATGGGTTTTGTCCATTTGGGTGGAATTTCTCATCCATTGTTGACTGGAGAAGAGAAGAGAGATGCGTTTCAATCATGGGATCGATGGTCAAAGGGTATTGGACTTAAAAATTCTTGGAACATGTCAAGGAAAGATGGTACATTCATGGTAAAAAGATAAGAGATACAAGAGTGTCTAAAAATAAAGGAAAGGGGTGAAGGAAAGGTAATCCTAGATCTATACCAGAGTCCAAACACAATGAAACAATGCTTCATCCCGGTAAATGATGCCTAAATTCGATAGGCATGAGCTGCGCATGTCATTTTTTCACACGAACGCATCAGATTAAAATTTTATATGTGTCCCAAACATTACTAAATATTAGGGTATAGTATATTAAAAGTCTGAGGTCAATACCACGAGGAAGAAGACGTTACATGGGTTGAAGATAACTGGTCAAAAATCTTTTGCATGAGTCCTTACTATTTTGATTAATGTTTGAGTGTTTACTAACTATTTTTTGGTTTTACTTAAATTGATTAGCGAGGGGTCAGGATCAATTCCCGGTATCTAGATAAAGGTGATTCTAATTCTAATCTTGTGAAGTCCTTAACTTCTTAGATTGTAAAGAAAGTTGTAGTCTCAAGTTATCCTTGGTCCAGTATTTTAGTTATACCTAGGATGTAACTATTCTATGGTCAGGAGGCTAGTCACATTCCTAGATTTGTCATGTTCATCTTCTATTGCATAAATTTCTTTAAGGTAATGGACATAGTCTTATTTTACTCTAATTAGGATAGGGTTGTTTTTTTTTGAAAATATGATCCTCACGGTACAGTCTCACAAATGGGGTTATATCGTTGTTTTTATCAAAATTACCTATCTAATTAGGTTTTCGAAGTGTAGAACTAGAGGACTAAGTAAGTGTGTCGATACAACAGATCTTGATCACTACCCATGATTCATTTGGCTACTTATTATGGTAATTAATGTAATAAAAGTGATAATGGAAATCAAAATAACTATGCAAATGGAATTAAATTGAATATAAATGTAATGATGTGAAATAAAAATGAATGAATACATTAAATAAAACCTTACTTAAAAGGAATGAAATGGAAATTAAACAATGATGGAATTTAAGGTGTTGAAGAAAATTAATCCACTACTTTATGATTGAAAACGTAAAGGAATTTGAAAGTACTAATGTGTTTTAAGAGGGAAAAGAGAAGGAAAATTCTAAGGGATTCTATAAGGGATAGATAACTAATCCAAATGTTCCTCCAATGTGCTTCTGAGCTACTCCTTAAATAAGAGAAATTGGTCATGACATGTACTTAATCATAACATCGTGAAACCTTGACCCACATTTCATTGACCAGGATCTCTATCGTTGCTTGTGAATCATCTATATATTAGTGAAGTTTGACCATGGTCATGTCATGTAAAAGAGATTCACAATCTGTACCCCATGGACAACATGATTTTTGTATTAAATCTTCAATATTTTCTTGGCATATGGTTTGAATTAACACAAGAAATGTTGTGGGCTTCATTATATGAATAGAAAATTTCTTCGGCTTGATGCATGCTGTGATCATCAAGTACACTATGTGAACTTGTCCATAATGATGTGTACTTGGTCATTTTTTATCTTTTCTTCCTTTCTTCCTTGAAATCTTGTGAAACACTATTTCTAGAAATATTAGACATCCACCGTGTACAATATCCAGTAAATGTTTGAAAAACAATATAAAAGTGATAGAAAAATATATATAACATTTAGTCTTATCAATGGTCTATAAGAAGAAATCAACAATAATAGTCAAAAAAATATTTTTTTTCATCCATTGATATACATAAACAGATTTCAACCACTAATATAGTATTGACATGATTATAGACCTTGCGCTCTCTATCCAGATAACATGTTCTATGCTGGGAATTCACTAATTATCCACATTTATATATCTTTCATTATGAAAATATATACTATAACAACAACATATGTATTAACACTATTAATCAATAATAAATTTATCTCACCAATCAATGGCTTCAAAATAATATCAATATTTTTTTTTGGATGTCCTATATTTATTAATGTCAAAAATATATGTGGTTCATTCACAACATCCTAGGAGGATAGTTTTAAGAAGTTATAAAGATGATTTAATAAGAATATTGGCAACCATAAGAACCAAATAGATAAGAGATATGATTTTAAAGACTCAATTGTACGTTACAAGGTCTTGAAGCAAAAGAAATATGTACTTTATCAAAAGGTTTCGATAACTCACCATTAAACTAATCATTTCATTTCTTATCAGTGGAAATATTATTTTTGTGTCTTTTCATTAATGTAATTGTGTTATGTTACATATATAAATGCTTCAATTGAGCTATAAGTGGGAAATACCTCAACTATTTACCAAAAACCAATATGGATGTCCTTTTTGGTACCTCATTGTATCTTGATTATACCCATTTAGGATAATTATCTAAAGCATAATTTTCATAATAATATAGGATTCAATAATTTCAACATGCATGGATACTTTGATAACTAATACACAAATTAGGTACCAACCTATTTCTATCATATAAATTTATAAGAAACACAATCCCTTCATTTAACAGTGATATAACCAAATAGAATATTTGATCAAAACAACTATTTGATATCGTATTATCTGATTAAATGTCAATAGATTTAGAAAAGACTTCAAATTTT
The DNA here is from genome assembly GCA_963277665.1 of Viscum album. Lineage (NCBI taxonomy): Eukaryota > Viridiplantae > Streptophyta > Magnoliopsida > Santalales > Viscaceae > Viscum > Viscum album. The sequence goes on from OY728150.1 coordinate 1,660,932,439, forward strand.
CTTATCTTGAGACTATGAAAGATGAAAACAATAGTATAGTGAAACAACATAAAAAATTGAGATGGTTCTTATTTGGGAGTTGAATCGTCGTTCTGATTTTTTTTTTGAAAAAATTGACCTGTAACCACATGTACTAATGTTTGAAACCAAGGTACAATTCAAACCAAATTATTTGTATCTTCCCTTAAATTGAGTTCACCATGTTGATACCAAGAAACATACTATTTTTAAAACCAAAATGTAATATGTGAATCGCATCATTGTCAAATGTTTCAAATGTACTCAGATCATATTTCATATATAATAAATTAAGTATACCTTCATTAAAATTATGGTTTTGAATGTAAAAATTATCTAAAGGTTTCAAAAACCTCAATATAAAAATAATTGATACCCAAAAAATTTGGAATTATATAATTATATATCCAATTGAGATCTTATAATAATAATTATTATATACTACCTTATTTTCCATTTCTAAAAAAAATTCTTAGCATTAAATAGATATAAGGAAGAGATGATCTAAGAAATAATGATAATAAATTAGAAAATTACAAACTACTTGTAACTATTACTAAATATCGTTATCATATGTAACTAAATATCTGATATTAATATCTGACTAAAAAATATTGAATAGAAAAATTATATAGTAATTATTTCTAATTATCACTATTTCTATGTAGTTATTACAAATTATTAAACAATATTTCTAATTATTACTAATTATCTATAATTATTGGTTGTTATAAATAATTATTACTAAATATTGTTAGTTGTTACTATTTAGAGGTAATTATTACTAATTATTAGTAATTATTAATAATAATTATTAACTATTTGTAACATTGGACAACTATTGGAATTTATTGGTGACTATTGGATACTATTCATAACTATTAGTAACTATTGGTTACTATTGGTATGTATTGTCAACTATTGGTAATTATAGGTAATTATTTATACTTATTACAAATTTATGATAATTATTAACAATCATTTATAATTATTACAAATTATTTATACTTTTTACTAATTATTTCTAATTATTACTAATTATTGGTAATTATTACTAATCCGTAATTATTGCTAATTATTTCCAACTACTAATAATTTTTTTATTTTGATAATTATTGGTAATTATAAGTAATTATTTGAAATTATTGATAATTATTGGTAATTATTCCCATTATTTATAATTATTTCTAATTATTTGGTATTATTGCTAATTTTTTGAAATTATTGCAAGTTATTAGTAATTGTTTCTAATTGTTTCTAATTGTTTCTAATTATTGGTAATTATTGGTAATTATTGGTAATTATTTGTAATTATTGGTAATTATTATCCATTATTGATAATTATTGGTAATTATGGGTAATTTTTAGCAATTATTGAAAATTATTGGTAATTATTTCTCATTATTTCTATTTTTAAAATTAATTATAATTATTACTAATTATTCCTAATAATTACAAATTACTGGTAACTATTAATAATTTTTTTGTAATCATTAGTAATTATTGGTAATTATTTGTAATTATTACTATTTTAGGGAATTTAGTTCTATTTATTAGTAATAATTAATAATTTATGGTAATTATTACTAATTATTTGTAATTATTTGTAATTATTGGTAATTATAATAAGTTATTACTAAATATTGGTACTTATTACTAATTATTGCTAATTATTACCCATTATTTTAAATTATTACTAATTATTGGTAATTATTAATAATTATCTATAATTTTCACACAAAAATCATGATTATGACAAAAAATTAATTATTATAATTTTTTGTAATTATTGTGATTTTTTATAATAATTACTAAATATTAGTAATTAATATTATATTTTCTAATTATTATTTTTTAAATTATTATTAAATACTAGAAATTGTTACTAAATATACATAATTATTACTAATTATTGTGAATTATATTTAATTATTACTAATTATTGGTAAATATATTTTATTATTTCTAATTATTAGTAATTATTGGTAATTGTTACTAATTATGTCTAATAATTTCTAAGTATTGGAAATTATTACACATGGCTAATAATTATTACTATTTATCAGTATTTATTACTAATTATTAAGAATTATTAAAAATTATTAGTAATTATTCGTAATTATTATTAATTATTACAAATTATTACTAATTACTATTAATGATTACTAATTTTTGGCGATTATTAATAATTATCAGTAATTAATACAAATTATCGGTAATTATTACTAATTTTTAATAATTTTAGGGAATTATTTCAAATTTTTACTAAATATTTGTAATTTGTGAAACTTTTTTCTAATTATGTGTATTATTTAGTAATTATCAGTAATTTTTGCAAAATATCTATAATTTTAGTGCAAATTTACTGATTATCAGTAAATATTACAAATTATTTAGTTATTATTACTATTATTAACAAATTATTACTAAATATAAGCAATTATTAATAATTATTGGTAATTATTAGTAATTATTCTCAAATATTTTTAATTATTTCTAATTACAAATAATTATTCACTAATTATTGGTAATAATTACAAATTTTTTTTAATTATTTACCAATTATCTATAATTAATATAAATTACAGCTAATTACTTCTAATTTCAACTAATTACAGCTAATTGATAATAATAATTTTTAATATAAAATAAAATAACTTATTTAACAATTAAAAAGATTAAAATAAATACCTCAAAAATAACGCTTTACAAGAATTAAAATAGTGATGTGATCCTAAAGGCATTGGGTTCCTCTAAAATTCAAAATATATGCAGAGAGAAATTTGAGAGAAGAAAGGAGAGATGCACAATAATTATGATGGAAGATTTCTGATGGGGCCCATATATATAAGTTATATTAGTGGCGATGAACTATTTATGATCGATTTAATTGCAAATACATCCCACCATTAATACATAATGCGGCTATAAAAAAATATTTGTGACAGATCTTGTCGAAAATAACTCTTCTCGCTAAAAGGCACACAACCACACCATTAGTATTTTTGATGATAATCATTTCATGTTGCAAGTAACGGAAATTAAATTGTTATTTTTTGTGGGAATCATTTCTGGTGGCCATATAGGCCAAACTTCTTTATTATTTGTTACAGGAATCCAACTCTTCACAAACAGAATTTTACAAATAACCCTTTATCCCATAGTGTGGGTGATATTTTTTTTTGAAAATACCAGTTCCTTAAAACATAAGTAAAGTAGTTTCTCCTAAAAATTTGATCGATAATGGAAATTAAAAGCAAATTAGTCATGAATGTACTGATCCATACATTTAGAGGCAATATTTTGTATATTTTATAGAATAACATCTCATTTTAACCATTTTACCACATTTTATCATTTTCTACTGTAACTCACATTTACCTCGATAAGTTTTTTTTCAAAATAAATTTGTTGACCATATTACCTAATTTTGAAATGATAATTCCAAATATGAAATTAAAATTCCTTTATTATCATTATAAAAGTGATTAATGTTCATTTTAAAATAATAATGTGTAAGGCCATAATTTTTTTACCTGAAATTACATATTTAATAATATATCTGGATTTATTCTTATTTCTTTCCAAGTAATAGTCATTAGATGAATGTTAATTTATTTTTATGACTATTTAAATTACAAATATCATTAACATCATTCTATAATAGTGATTAATTTCATTTTTTATGATTAAAATACTTAACACATATAAAAACAATTCTTTGAAAAACATCTCATTTTAACATTAAATGATATATTATTTTTTATAACCAATCCACTATCATTAAATATAGGTTAATATATTTTTTAGAAATATAAAGAATAAATTTCATTAAATTTTATACTCATAATAATTGAAATTTAACTTTTAAATAAAAACATATAATATATAATAAAATAATGTTTTAATTAGAACATATTTATTTGACCATGAAGCATAAATTATTGATTACTTATGATGCATTAGTTATTTATATGATGTTGGTTATTAATTTTACTAATTATTACATGATTTTTATTTATCCATTTTATTTAAATCATTCATAATAAGAATTACTATCTATTTATCTTTTTCAAAATTAATTTATTTTTATTCAAATAAACTATTTTTAAGGAATACATATATATTTGTGCCAGTGTGTGTGTCTATTAAGATCAAAATAATTTGTATTTATATTTAATTAGAAAATGAAAATTTAAAAATTGTACTTTGATTACTAGTATTATACCCAAATAGTTTGTACATTTTATAATGGCTATATAATGGATGAATTACTCATATTACATTCTATAAATTCATTCTATTCTAACATCTCAAATTAAACTTCTAATTCAGTTAATTTTCTTTTAAGATATTATAAATAAATTACATTAATGGAGGTTTTTTGTCCAATTAGTTCTAATAATAGTGATACTCAAGGGTTACAATGATATTAATTATTTTCTAATTATAAAAATATTTTTTTTGTATTTATTGTCTAATTTTATTTTATAACCATTTAATGTATATAATCAAAAATATTTAATAATATATCTCTTGTAAATTTATTATATTACTATATTATCAAAGAATAATATGTAGTTAAATTTAATCTTTTCTTATATTTGTTTTACACAAAATTTTAATTATATTAAATAAATAAAATATGTATATTTAAGAGTGATGGACATTTGATTTAGGGAAAGAAAATATGTTCGAAAGCCCATGATGTTTCATGCACTCCATTCACACCATCAACCACGCCCCTTTCTCTATCACATATGTTATCCCTCCCGTGTCTCTAATTTCACATCATATAGTGGAGTTTGGAATGTAGATAGTTGAATGAAATATGGTGGATTATGGTGTTGGGATGGAGAAATTCCCTCAATTTAGGCATAATCATTACTCTTTCTCCATAGGGGAAGTGAGTCTTTATATGATATTGAGTTTGTCCACGTGTATTGATTCCCATAAAAAGAGTATAGATAGGTATCCCAAGAATGGTATTGACTTGGTTATTGAGTAGATTTAGAACAATCTAAAAGGGAATAATGAAGGTTCCCATTTAATCCCGTGAGAGATCGACAACCTTCACCGTGACTTGTGTTCCCTTCCCTTTTATTTAAATTTTATTTTTATAATTCTTTTCATAGTATCATATTTTCATTATTAATGAAAATGCACAATATTTTTATTAGTGACACATTCAAATAATTTTGCATAATTTTATAGCTCTTCTAAAAATTGCATTAGATATCTCTCAATTATATTCTTAATGACATTTTAATTTCTATCTGATGCATTTTCATTCAACAAGATCCTTCATCACCCTTGTTTTTAGTTAATTTCATCTATTGTATACAGAATCATGCTAGAGGTCACGTTATTCCACCAATTCAGCCACAATTTAGTTATGTCAGGTCAGGACATTACACCTCACCCCTAATAACAATGTTAATTAATGATTCTTTGTTTTTTAAAACTGAAACATATTATTGTATTGATAATTTATAGTGTTTTTTATTTTTATGCATTAATTTATTCATAGTTTTTTATTAATGTAACATCTTTTCTTTGGTAACAAACTCAATTAACCTCCATTTTTCTACAAACATTATATTCAATGAATTTTTAGTAGTTTTATTTCTCATTAATCCTTTCATTTTTATTTTATGATTTATTTAATTTTTTAAAAACAATACTTATCATTTATTTATATCTTTTAGAAGAAATTTTAGAAATTTTGGACAGGCTTTACCAATATGATAATTGGTAATCAATATTTTTATTTATTTTAATAAATTAATCATTGAATCTGTTGTAAATGTATATTAACTTGATAATCACATTGACAAGTTGAAAATCATTATATACCCTTATACCATGATTTAGGGTGGGTGAATATATACTTAGTTTTTTTAGATAATGTTTTAATTATAATATCCCATAATTATATTCTTTCATAACAGTTTTTAAATAATGATGGAATACATAATCAAATATAATTCTGCAATTGTATACACAAACACACAAAGTCACACACATATGAATAATAGTATCCATATAAGGTTGATAAACTATTATAATACATTTTAATTCAATGATATATCTAAATTCACTAATTTTAATTCCAGTTACTTTATGTCATATTATATTTCGATATTAAATTTAATTTTCATAGTTCCTCCCTGGTAAAAAAAATTCATTCATGTTATTAGGTTACATCATTATTTGATCAAATAATTTAACTGTATTAGAAAAATAATATTACTATAAAAAATAATGGTTTCTCTCTTATATTCTAAATAATGTATGCATCAAATGTAAAGGACAAAAATCACATTTATGAAAATATGAATTAATAACGTGCCTAATGGATTGTGATGAATGGTATTGTATTTCTTGTAAATAAATATGTAATTAAATATTGATTGGTAAAGATAAGAAACCAAATGATTTGGTAAATTGAATAACCCATTGGATTTATATTATGAGATGCTTCTAATATTGGATTCCAAATTATTTATTAAAGAATAGGAAATATTGTTTTTTGATTCTCATAAAAAGAAATATGATAATCTAAATTATAGTAGAAGCGTTATTAATTGATGAAATGAAAATAAAATAGAATGATATGGGTATCTTTTTTGTGGTGATGTTGTAATCCTTATCTATTATAGGCTACCCTAACTCTTTGTTTCCTTTTCTCAGAATAAATATTAATTTTTGTGGGGGAATATAAATTTAGGGAGTCTCTAGAATAAATTTCTTTTCTTGTGAAGAATAGAAGATCAATCATGATGAATGAGGTAAGTTTCATAAAGGTCGAATATCTTATTTAATGTTATGTCTCTATATATATGAGGAAGAATGGATATAAGAATTCATCCCAAAGTTACGTATTTTAGGGTTACTATAGAAGATACAAATTCTTATAGTTATTTAATTAGATGAGTTTTGAGTTGATATAATTAATTATAAACATTAATTAATGAAATATTACATAACTATATATTAAATGGTTTTATGAATGTGAATTAAATTGATTAATTCAATTTAATATTTCTTGAATTAATTGTTTTTCATATGTGTCAAAAACCAAGAAATAAGTTATTGAATGATTTGTATTACATTGAAATGTTTTGAGTGGATTTGGGTTGAGTTAAATAGGAATAAGTAGTTTTGGGGATGTTTGGATTATTTTTTACATCTAGACATGAGTAAATAGGTATTTATATTATCTATATATGATTAAACATAATATCATAAAAATCATGAAAGATAAAATTCAAATTTTAAAATGTTGTGTAAGAGGTATCCAGATGTTTTGTTTTGATATTTTATAAAATAAAATGACTATATAAAAATCATTTATAGTTCAAGTGAGATAAAAATAATATTTTAAAGTCAATTATATTAATAAATCTCTGTCAACATAACATTAACTCTAAGATTTTTCATGTATTTTAAGATTAGTATACTTTCTCATACGATTAATCTGGGAATATTTAAATCTATGTAAGAGTAGGTCAAATGTTCCGAAGTCCATTTATGAGTAAAATGATCTCACATATGTTATTATGGATTATACATAATATTAACCCTATATTCAATAAGTTATAATTTCTTTAAAATAACATATTTTTAAATTTATTTAATTTTGGCTATATGGGAAGAATTAAATTAGAATTTTGATGGAAATTTATGTGGATCCTTTAATGATTATTATGGGATTTCAATAGGGTATATCTGTTTATGTCTTTTCAATATCAATGCTTGGGTTTTTCTATAATGAATATTTGACCAGTTTCTTCAATTGAAGACCATATTTCAAAACATCGTGGGAGTTTCTAAAATTATATACAGAATATAATATTCATGATCATGCTGAGCTTATAAATTATAGATGAGTCGATAAAGGAAAAAATAAATGTTTTGAATAATGAGAGTGGCTTATGTGATTCATTATGATGTTAAATATCTTTTACGTCTAGTTTTTTAAATATTGGGGAAGAGGGCAACAAAAAGGTTCCTAATATTTAAGTTCATTAATGATTTTGAAATGGAAGATTGGGTTTTTATACATCATTCCAAATAATTAAAGTGTACGTCCCAACTTTTAATGTTTCAAACATATTATTTAATTCTTTAGTTTTTTGTAAAAAATTATAATAAATTTTAAATTTTCTTAATATATATAGTAATACTCATGTTCTTTAAGGCCATGAAAAAAACATGTGTTTGTAAAGGCAGTATATCTACACGATTATTCTCATGTTATGCCTAAGCATTCCTGCTAGATATGCCTCCCATGAATAATTACACAGGGCTACAATATCCAAATCTACACATCTTTAGATTTATTATAATTTTATATTGGATTATTGTTATATTATTTTAATGTGTATAATATGATTTCATAAATTATGGCTAAAATTTAAGTGTTTAACTTAGGTTTTATTATAAATATATGTATTATTAAGAGTGAAATATATTTTTATTTATTAATACTATAATATGAATATTTATATGAGAATTATATTAGTATATCATGAAATACTAATTATTTTTACCTAGTTTATTGAAATATTGAATGATTAGATTATATTACTTATTTTGGAGGATTCTATAATCACATCATGTTATTTTAATTATAATGATATTATAATTTATTAGAATCCCATGAAATGTCAAAAAGGAAAAATCCCCTCCCCTTCCCCTCATTTACATAATGCCCCAATGGAGATATATCTCCTTTATCATTTCCACCTCTTATATAATAGAAATTTTATCCCCATTTATCCATGGAATGATTTTAGGTATGTATTATACTTAATCATTTTCTTATACATATCATTATCTTATTTTATTTCATTCTCATCTTCTTCTTTAATCTATGCTTCATGGGTGAGGGTGGGATCACCCTGAAAATATTAAAGGAACAAAAATCAATTTTCCTTTTTTGTCAATATTATGAGTGTACATTTTTATGTCATACTCAATATGTAAAAGAATACTTTTTACCTACATCTCACTAGTAAGTGTTCAAAATTTCTGGGCATCAACAAATTAAATGAATCATATTTTTCATATTTATAGATTATTTAAAATTATAATATTAGTCTTTAATATTTTAATATTTTTATGAAACATTCACATATTTATTGACCGTTAAAATAGGTTTGTGGAACTATGTAATTCCATTTATTTATTAAACCATGATTTTTTTCTTATTTATTTTCATGTTTTCAATGATATAAACATAATATGGTATTTCTATGATAATTTTTTTATTAATTACATGAGGGAAAATTATTTTATGCATTATAGGCATGATGAGAATTATGATGAATAGTATAAATTCTATACTTATATAAATAATCCATGCAATTTGTTTGAAAAAAAAAACACTTTTGGATTTCATCAATTAACAAAAATATTTTTCCAAGAATAGAGAATTGTTATTTATAAGGATTTATAAAAAATAATTTATGATGTTTTATCATGGATAATGTGAAATTTCTTTGGTTTTATATACTTAGAAATGGGTATATAATTCTTTTTAAATTCCCAATACCTCTTATTAAATTCAAGTGATAAATTTTTTAATAATGAATAGTGAGATATATTATCCCCTTATACATTTTTTGAAATGGTTTTTAACTTCAATTTGAATAAATAAATGGTAAAAACTATTGGGTACCTTTGTTTCTTCCTAGTAAAAGCGTTTATACTGTGTCATGTATTTACTTTCTGTAATGGCTTGATCAATTGAATTTTAAAGACACCATAGTTATACTATATATTGTGATTACTATAGTGTCAAAGTGCACAATTTGAACAATTATCATGTGTACATTAGAAAAAATCTTCTTACTAGATGTGGTATTAGAGTAAGAGAAGGTAGTTGGGATGGTGGTAGGTGGGGGTAAGATTTTTAAAACATGACAAGTAGACTATAAATAGGTCTTATCAGCATCATTATAATGGTAGATGATGTTACCAAGGCATTATGGGATAGAGGGACTTATATCAACACACTATTGCGTTGCCTCATCTTTTATATTTCCACAAGAGGTGTCATGGTCGTTAAAAATCGTGAAATATAAACTTTTACATGAAATTGTTTTCTCAATGATCAATAAATGGGTGGAATTTATAATTAGGGTTTCTAATGATTTTCATTATAATGAAATTTATTCTCAACTTTTTTAAATATTATACGATAAGATTAATTGATTAAAACAATATTTTTTTACATAAAATGTCTCATTTTATTAGAATTTAAATATAATAACTATAATAGGTTTGAATATGTATTTATAAAAATTGGTTAGAAACATATTTTTTTAAATGAATTATAATCAATTTTTCATAATGATTTCCTAGAATGATGTTATATGATTTGATCCTGCTAAATTGTAATTGTTTTTTATTTTTACTATTTTGAATTAATTTTATTATATGTATTATTATTTAGATTCGTGTTTGTAAAATATAATTAATTTGGTAGGCTTACTTGTTAATTTTAATACATTATAAAATTTAATGGAACCTCATTCAATTTCAATGACCTGGGATAATCATATAACATTGGTTAACCAGACACATTATTGGTGACCTAATTGGTGAGTTCTTGACGTTTTGTTTTATGGATTGATGTTCTTTATCTATAATAATTTTTAATGTTATAACTTTTAATGATCATTTTTTGATAGTCAGTATATCTTCCATTTATATATTCTCTAAATTATGTGGTTTATGTTATCTATATATTTGTTAAATAAATTTTTATTAGGTAAATGTGGGTAGGGTTATCATTTTAAACATAGACATTTCAAATTCCTATTTTTCTAGAATTTTATGGTTATAGAAGGTTGTTCATTATGTGTTAATTTATTCAAAATTATTCTTTGGGATGTGTCGTTTTCTTTATTTATATTATGTATTCATGATTTTTTAAATCATATAAATATTAATTTAAGTGGTTTTATTATTCCTTGTTTTGAAAACTGTAAATATGAAATATTTTTTAATTAATTTGATAAAGTGTTAGAAACAAATTCACAATTAAACATGATTTTAAATTATTTTTTAAATAATAATAAATCACCATGAGTAAAATAAGAATTTATTTGAAAAATATAAGTTATTAATATGTTTTATTATGGTATGAAGGTATTTTATACTATAAAATTTTTTTTGTTTAAGCATATAGAAATCTATGAATTTTAAAGTGGAAGGCCTAATTTGTAATCAAATTTTCTTTAAAAAAGGATTATTTAATTGATGTTTTTATTAATGTTTATTTATTAAATATTTTAATATGTATATCATAAATTTTGATTCATTTTGGGTTGTTTTTGTATTAGTTGTGTTATATAAAAAATTATTCCTTGAGTTAGGAATTAAAGAATATATTTTAATTAAGGTGTTTTCCTGAATATTTCATATTTATTATTTATTTCCTTTAAACATAAGATATGATTGATAATTTTTTATGTTTTTATGTGTAATCTAAATATTATCTTTCAAAAAACAAGTATTTTTGAATAAAAATGAATCCATAGATTCAATAGTTAATTATTTTTTATTTTATATTGTCAAATCTTAATGAATGGGTATGATTTTATTATTTTATGAATTTATTTATCTAAAATATTTTCAATTTAAGCCCAAATTTTATTAAAATTAATATTTTATTCAGAATTTGCAAAATATATTAATTATATATGTGTTTTTTTGGGTATAGTTGTGTTCCATACCTTTATTAAATGGTTCTTGTATTGTGTTATATGGAAAATAATTGTTTACATTATTTGTTGATTGGATTTTTGGGTTTTTATATTTGGAAAAAATGATTTAAAAAGACTTTTTTTCATTTTAGTTTATGGTTTCATTGGGAATGATTTAAAAATAGTATCTAGATTTCAGTGTGTTTTGATGTAAGTATTTGAAGGGAAATTGGTTTTACTACAATAATGTGTTTAGTTCATGGTGTATTTTTTGAATTTATGTTTTTAGAAAATATATATTTCAATATATAATATTTTTTAAGTATTATATTGAATTTCTAGTCTTTTAAATATATTTGAATTGAGTTATAAATAAGATAATGGGTTGTAATATATTTTTATAGTTCATTTACTTGGATTATAATTTAACATCTTGATTCTTATTTTCTGGTACTCCTTGACCCTTATTTCTTTCATTATTTGGTTGGGGATTTTCTCTAGTTGTTTGAGGTGGAATTTGGAAAATATTGAGGTTTTTTAGGTTTTTCATGATTGGCACATGGTTTTTCCAAATCATGTTCCCCTCCAATGAAAACCATGAAAGCATAGAATGTTGGTTTTTTCATGGTTGACACATGTTTTACAAACAATTCATCCACCTAGTAGAAACTATGCACAACAATATAGGGGCACATGGTTAGTGCACACATTTTTTTTTCACCATGCGGTCTTTTCTAACTAAATATGTGTGCATGAATTTTTTATTCCCAAAATTTAGTAAATATTTATTTAACCTATGATTAAGCCCATTCTCAACCACAAATCTACCTAAATAAATTTCCTAGGTTTTTGAGGATCTCAAGATTCTATTTTTTCTCCTCCAAACCCATTCCTAGGAAGATTAATGTGTGGAGGATCTCATTTGACCTCCTACAAGTTAGTATATCCCCCCTCATGTATATTATTCCAATTTCTCTTTATATCCTCCTTAGAGAGTGTTATATCCACTTGTTATTCATGGATATAAACTACATTTAATTGAATCATGATTATAGGACTGATCTCTTGACCTCTTTCATAGTCATTCTTCATTGGTGGATCCCATTATGGGTGTTGTGCATTGTGATCCCATGATTAAATATAGGTGGATCTATTTGATATCTTCCATATAATTAAACCATAATTTACTAGATTTGTTTGAATTATATTTTAACATATTTATTAAAAATAAATTTTATGAAAATTGGAATTGAAATTTTCTATGGTATGAATTTTTAGGAAGACCCCCAATTCTAATGGTATTATAATTTGAAGCATATTTTTAAATTGATGGAAATGATGAATTAATTTGAAAATTGGTCTGAGGAAATTAAATTAAATTAAACTGATAAAACCATAAGATATGTTTTTTAAGGAATTATTTGATGAATACCCTATGTCTTGGTTTTGAAATTCAATTAGCATATTAAAAATAAAAATTTGGATATTTATAAATTTTCTATTATTGATTTATTGATGAGAACATACAAGCCTGGATAGTTAGTGGTTTATTTAGGACAATCCTACTAGGAATATTATTCCAAAGAAATGGAATGATGATAAAAATTCTAACATAAAACTAGTTAGGTAGATATTATTCATGATGGATGTTTATGAATCATATTCAGCAAGATCCTGATAGATTTGTGTAAACATATTTCCATGATCATTGATATAAGATTTTTGAGGATCCTATAAGTATAAACTATTATACCATAGGAAATATGGCCATCGTGGTTCTTGTGATTATTTTGATATATATATTCCACTGATTATAAAACAATTTTATTAATTATGGTTGATTTATATTAACTGTTTTATAAAAAATCATTATTTATTCCATATTTGAAATGTATTCCATGATTTGGAAATGAAATACTATTTTTTTTAAATAAAAAAAATTAATACCATTATCTATTTTATATAAATTTAATGCATGATTTGGTTTATTATTAAGGAATATTTTATGGTACACTTAGTGGGAACCTACTGGTCTTTATAAATCACACCCAAAATTTTTCTTTGGGAAGTTGTATATTTACTTCTTCCAAGACTGAGAAAATGGAAAGCGCCACATAGAGGTGGTGGATGTAATTGATCATTTAGGATTGGGGATATATATTCTTTAGTATGTTTGATTTTATCTTACTAGTTTTTGAGTACTTTTATAATGTATTATGTTGGGTTTTTAAGCCTGTTTAGTTTATATTACATTCTACCTATGGATTTTTTACAATACTAAATAGTAAACCCTTATATTCTATTGTATTGTGGAAAATTCATTTCACCTTTTATCTTGTGTGATGATAGGTGCTCATCTCCAACTTTTCGGAATCAAAAACGCCCTTTAGGCTACATCAGTGATGGATTAGAAATTTGGGTACCAGGTTATCCAAGATAGTTAATGAAAATGTTGTATCAAATAAAATATGATCATCTTTTCTTGATTCCATTATAGAGTTTGGAATATCTTTTCATGACATAAGTGGTAGTTTTCAATGAGTTACTAAACAACTCTCATCAAAACAAACCTTAATTCACCATGGTTTTTTTGGTAAATGTGTCATCAAGAATAATTTTATATGATTCTATTCTTTCCCTTTATATGGTTTAGGATAGGTTAAAATCTAAATCATGATATCTTCTTTTATGGTATTAATTTTCCAGTTTCTCTATTTTGATTAATTGATCTATGTAATATTTTTGTATCTTTAATGTTATTTTATGATTTTTTTTAGCATAAGTCCTATGAGAATACGTTTTAATAGGCCCCTAGAGAATGCCATTGATGAGATTTAGTGGGTTTTTCCTCCCATGGACTAGATGGTGTTGATATTATTGTGTATATTATCTAATATCTTGTTTAGGAAACTACACCTGTTCCCATTTAGGTTCTTGTTGTTGTATCCCAAAGGGAGGAATCTTTTATTTTTAGTTAAGAGTTCTTTCACCATAATCTACCAGAATTCCAAGGTTTAAATGATCCCCAAGAGGCAAAGGATTTTTTCAGGTAGATAGAGATTTTTAAAAATTTATTATAAAAAACAATTCAATCAAAGGGGAATAATAAAACTTCAAACTATAGGGGGATATCAAGAGATGGTGGAATTAGATGGTTATGAAGAAGATGTAAGAGGGTTTATAGTAGAAGGAATGTAAGGTTAATTTCACAAACGAGTTCTATCCAGAGTCTATGGTGCTAGAAATGGAAATGATATTTTTAAAACTTAAGATGGTTAACATCACCATGAGGAAGTGTGAGAATTAATTTTCAAGTTTTTATAGTTTTCACATGACATTGTATCGATTGAGAAGATAAAGTTTCAATGATTTGATAAGGTCATTCGATCATATATTTGTTATCAAATTTTCTTGGTGATGCTTTCTTCTTATGTAGATATGTTAGATTGGGCTTTGATGGATGAGCTAGACCTAGATGGTAAGTCAGGGTTTATGAGAGTTCGTTTTTTCTAGTGTAAGATCTATGATTTCCCATAAAAGTAAGTGAAATGGAGATTATTCATATTGCAGATATTGACTATAGGGTTCTTCTAGTCCTCCTCTAGTTCCTAGTACATGCCATTTGTCTTACTTCATATTTGAAATGCTTGGGAACTCGATATGGGTTTTCAATAGGCACCCAATATATGTTGTTCTATTGGACATTCAGAACAATTAAATTAATTCTATTATATCTTTTATTTACCGCATAGTGGAATGATCTCATCAATCCCTAAAACTAATTTTTTTAAATAAGATGCTTTAAGATATAATGGGTTCTAACCATAAGCATATGGAACGAAGTTTCTTCACATAGTGGAAGAGACACCAGAGGAAGAAGATACGGGTCTAGAGACCATGATATGTATAATCAATATATCTTAATCTTTATATAATTCATTATTTGGTATTATTTCATATCATTCATTCATTTCGGCTCATATTGTGAACATTCTAATTCTTGATATAGAGATTTTATCTTATGTGATGGATATTACAACACCCCTCAGAATGAAGAGATATAGGGGTATACATTTTCCTACTGATGTATTGTTTTTATCAGAGATTGGACATACTTAGGATTTTTTTGTTCTTGACATGAATCCTGTTGATTTCATTTTCTGGATGGGTAGGATCATTGATAAAAGATACCAAATTGATTGTTATCTCCAATGGGTCTCCTATATTGAACTTAATGTGGTGAATCATATCATTCGATGAGAATTGGACCCATGTTTGAGTAGAGATAAAACTTATTATATAAGGATAGGGAAAATAATATCATTATTTTCATTTGATCCCAAGGGGGAATCTTTGAGAAATGAGATCTCTCTAATTTACATTTATTTTCCTAACATTATTTCTTCTAATTTCTATGTTTTTCCATCGATAATATATGTGGAGTTTTCTATTGATTTATTTTCTATTAATCAGATAGCATTTATCTATTATACCATATTGAAACTTCTGAAATGAATGTGTTGAAGGCTTGGTTGGATGAATTTTTTGAGAAAGGTTTTATATTCTTGAGTGTATCACCTTAGCCGAAATGTGTTCTATTTACTAAGAAATATGATGTAACACTTCAACTTTTTGTTTATTACTATAAAATTAATCATTTTATGGTAGTGAACAAGTATCTATTTCTATATATTGATGATTTATTTGAATATTTGTAAGGGCTAAAGTGGTTTTCAAATATTGATCATCGATCTGGTTTCCCCCAGTTGAGAAGAAAAGAATCTAACATTCAGAAAACTACCTTTCATAGAAGGTATAGAAATTATGGGTATATTTTTAAGCAATTTGGTATAACCAATGATCATGTAATCTTAAGGGATATGAGGAATATGATTTTCTATGAGTATATTGATACATTCATGGTGGTATTTTTCAATGACAACCCTATTAAATCTATGTTGGACGAGGATCATGTCTTTCATATGAGAGCAGTTACAGAACCATTGAGAAATCACCAACTTTATATTGTGCTATCTAAATGTGATTTATAGATTCAGAAAGTAGAGTTCATTAGACACATGGTTTCTAAACATGGTATTTCATTTGACCATGAAAAGGTGAAGGTGTTAATGACATTGGAGAAAACATGTACTTTTTTTCTGATTTAGAGCTTCTTCAGTTTTGGGGGGTATTATTTATGGTTCATAAATAATTTCTCAAAACATGGATTCTCTGATGACCACTACCACTTGGAAGGGGGTAGAGTTTAATTGGGAAAAAATCTCAATGTTCTTTTATTGATATGAAATGTTTTTGTACCTCTAAGCCGATGTTCACTCTTCCAAAGGCCAAGAGTTGATATGTGGCCTTCTATGAAACAATGGGTTCATGTTTGCGATGTTTTATTATATAGGGTGTTCACATGTAAGGATATGGTTCTATATTTTTTTCTCCAAATGAGAATAATTATCTGAACCATGACCTTGAAATTTCAATTGTGATGCATGATCTTAATAGTTAGATACATTAACTTTCCAATGAAATTTTTTTTTTGTATTCCTACTACAAGATCTTGAGTTATATATTATCTTAAAAATATTTTAATATATTCCATAGATGATTTATAGGGTAATTTAAATTTTTTGATTTCAACACCACATATACACTAGGGAAAGGGAATTTTGTTGATGATGCATTGAGTTGTAAACATTCTACCCATGTTGTAGAAGAAAAATAAGAATAGTGGAACATGATTTATTCC
The DNA here is from genome assembly GCA_963277665.1 of Viscum album. Classification (NCBI taxonomy): domain Eukaryota; kingdom Viridiplantae; phylum Streptophyta; class Magnoliopsida; order Santalales; family Viscaceae; genus Viscum; species Viscum album. The sequence continues at coordinate 1,660,949,935 of OY728150.1, forward strand.
TTTTCATAATTGTTTATAATATTTCAATAAAAAGTTCCATGATTATCTTGGATAGTGTTTGGATCACATATAATCTTATTGAGATGATTATTAAGTAACAATAACTTAATGAATAATTCCATAACATTAGAAACACTCTTTAGGGTGGGTGATACCATTGTTGAGTGGTCATTCTCTATGGAGTGTATCCTATGGTTCCGGAACCAGTACATGTTTTCTTTATCTATGAGGTATGTTGTGATGGGGGATTTACATAATTACAAGTGAACTATTAATCTAGTAACCACATATATGTGCGATAATATGTGGTAGTAATTATGGTGTCTAGGTATGAGATGAGACATTTCTGACTTTATTTCATGTTACTATACTTTCCAAAAAGTCAAGTTAATGCATCATATAACGTTACTTTTTCTTGGTCCACTTCTAGTGTTGAATTGGAAATTGTATTTTATCTCTATATATTTTTGGGTTGAGTTACTGCGAACCCCTCAGAAGAACAATGAGATTCGGGTTGTGATTGATCAGTTGACCAGATCAACTTCCTTAATACCTATTCATGATAGAACAAAATTTGGGGAGTTGGGATATATATATATATATATGAAAGAGATTTATCATTTTTAAGGAGTCCCATACTCTATAGTCATTGATATAGATCCTTATTTTACTTCTCTCTTTTAGAGACGCCTTTATGAGGCATCAAGATCTAGGGTTGTTTTAATTATGGTAAACCATCTACAGATGGAAGGCCATACAGAGAGGGAAATAAAAATTCATGAGGATGTACTTCTTTCTTGGATCCTCTACTTTGGTGGTTTTTGGGATTACCATTTGGGACTGGTTGAGTTCACTTAAAAAAATACACCATTCTACAATAAGAATGGATCCTTTTGAGGACTCGTATGGATTACCATGTAAATCTATATTGTGTTCGTTAGAGAATGGAAGAACTTCTTTAGTTGGGCCAATCCTAGTTAAAGAGATGGTAGAAAAATTCCAGTTAATTCATTAAATGATGTTGATAGCACGGAACCACTATAAATTGTATGTTGATCATTTTCATATACCATTGGAGTTTTCAGTTGGTGAGCAGGTATTCTTGATTGTTTCACCCAATTTAGGACATCGGTTTCATAGGAGTAAAGGGAATATTTATCCTATTTTTGGACCATTTGATGCTATTGAGAAGTTGGGAAAAGTGTATTACCATTTATGACTTCCACCATAGTTTAAATCATTACATAACATTGACCATGTATCTCATCTATGAAAGTATCTTTTTGATATATCTCAAGTTTTGAGGTGGAGTGATCATAATGTTGAGCATGATCTATCTGAGATTGAGAACACTATTAGGATAGTTGATTATAAAAAAAAGGTACTTCATGGGAGGAATATACCATTAGTCTTTGTGGATTGGTGTCACAGTTCTAATTCATATTATATCTAGGAGAGGGAGGAACTCATGATAGAGCAGTGGCCTCATATATTTGATTTGGAAACTTATTGATAGGCTTTATGTTGAAAACAATTCTATATATTGTAGAGGTTGTAAAATAGTGTTACTTTTTTTAAGGTACTCCATGACCCTTCTTTTGATCTTTCTTTGGTTGGGGTTTGTCTCGAGTTGTTTCAGGAGAAATTTTTAATATTTTTAGGCTTTTATGGGATGTGCATGGTTGGCGCACAGTTTTCCCAATACATGTTCCCTTTCAGTTAAAATCATGCTTCCCTAGATAGTGTGGGTTTTCTTTATTGGTAAATAGTTTGACAAACCACGCACCCCAGTACAGGGGTGCATGGTTAGAGTGCATTTTTTTCTATCCATAGGGCCCAACCCAGGTATCCAAGCATGTAAGATTTTCTATTCCAAATAATTATTACAAATCTACCAAACCTCTATTTGACCCCATTTTCAACCCAGATTTACCGAAATAGATTTACATGGTTTTGGAGGCTCTCAAAAATCTATCTTTTTTCATTCAAATTGATTCCCTTGTAGATCGAAGCGTGGTAGATCTCATTTGATCTCCTCTAGTTAGTGAATATACTCTCATGTGTCTTCTCCCACCCTATCCTTCAATCCTCTTTATAGATAGTTAAACCATCATGTTTTTGATGGATATAAAATATATTTAATTAAATATTGTTTATTGGTTTGAATTTTTGATATATGTTCCCATCGTTCTTCGTTAGCATATCCAGTTATGTGTGTTGTACATTATGATCCTATGATTTATGATAGGTGCTTCTTTTGATATATTCCATATAATAATGTAGTTATTTTCTTGGGTTTTTTAATAATATTTGAATTGATTTATAAAAACCCAATATTATGAGAATTTGTATTGGAATTTGATACAGTGTGGATTTTTTGAAAAAAACCAATACCAATTCTAATGGAATTTAGTGTCTATTTTGAAATTGATGGAATTTGTGAATTGATTTGAGAATTATTTTAAGAAAACATGATTAAATTTAATTGATAATATCATATGATTAGTTTTTTTAAAATGAACAAATTTATGAAAAATCAATGTTTTGGTTTTGAAATTGAATTGGCATATTGAAACTGAAAATTGGAAAATCGATGAATTTACAATTATTAATTGATTGATTGATTGAGAACATGAAAGCCTGGGTATTTAGATTATCTCTTGGGAAAATCATGATAAGATTATTATTCCTTAACAATGGTTAATGATGAAAACTCTAATAAAAAACTAGTGTGACAGATATTACCCCTGATGGGAAGTTGATGAGTCCTATTCAGCCTAAGCCTAAGGGATGTGTGGACACATATTTCTGTGATCACTGATATGACCTGTGTAATGATACTATATCTATAAACTATCATAACCATATTAAACTTACCATGGTTCTTATTTTTATTAGTTTTATGTAAATATTTCATTGGTTATGGAAATTTTTTTTCATTCCAGTTGATTTATATAAACTCTTTCAAATAAATTCCTTATTTAATACATGTTTGAAATGTTTTCTATAATTTTGAAACGAACGAATATTTTTTTAAATATGAGAATGTGCTTCCATTCACTTTTTTATTTCAATTGAATTCATTATTTAGTTTATTTTTATTGAATTTGTTATAGTAAATTTATTGACACCCTACTAGCCTATATTGCTAACACCCTACCTTTTCCTTCATGTGTTTTTAGATTTCCTTCTATTAGGTATGAGAAAAGGTAAAGATCCACATGGAGGTGGTAGAATAGTTTGATCCTTTGGTCTTATAGTGACGTATTCTTTAAAACACATTATTTCATCTTACTAGTTTCTGAGTACTTTGAAGATGTACTATTTTGGGTTTTTCTTATACCCATTTGGTTTTTAGTACATTATCTCAGTGGATTTTTGATCTTGTTGGCTTGTAAAAATTAATCATCAAATATATTGTGGATAAATAATTCCTTATATTATCTTGTATGATGTAATTTTCTAGTGTCCAACTTCTAGAGATTATGAATGCCCTTTGGGTTATTTATGTTATGGCTCAGGTATCAGGGTACCATGGTATCTGGGCAAGTTCATGACATAAAAAGCATTTTGAAAACGTGTTCTCTTTAGTAATGTCTAACTGATCTAGTTTTATAGCCTTAAATTTATGTTATAATTATTTTACAATACATTTTTTTATTATGGTTATTATGAAATGTATTGTGTTTATTTGGTTCTATATGATCCACAATGTATTGATCAGTTTAATTTTCATATAGTTTCAATTTTTATAATTCATGTATAAATAACATTTATCAAACTAATATAGTAATTTCATAATTGAGTATATGTTTTTTATCAACTATAGAAATAAAATTTTCAGTAAATTAAATTTCATTGAGGTTATAATTTTTCATGATGGAAACAATTTAGGGGGAAGAAACATATTAAAACATGTTTTTGGAAGTTATTTTTTAAATGTAGAATTTTAGTGTTTTCAATGTCCAGGTAATGTTGGGAATTCAAAATTATTAAATTTTTTAAAATAAAGGCTATTATAATAGTGATATATAAAATTAAAAAATTAATCAGGGTTTATAAATATTATTTCACTTAAATATGCTTAAAATCAAAGCATAGTGATGGGGGAGGAATTCTATTATTTATGGTTAGGCACCTAGTTTTCCAAACTACAAATTTGATCCATTTATAAGAGAAATTATCCCATTGTTCCACTAAACCCCTTCAAAATTATTGTTTATTTCCACTGGAAATTATGATTATCTGAAGTTTAAGTTAAAAATAGTAGTTCAACTACCAACACTGATCACTTTTGATCTGGGTATCCATTTAGGCTCTGTGAGAAATAAAATAAAATCGTGTTATAAGATCTATAATTTCCATTATATTACCGATATAGTTTTATCTTTTTAAATGGAAATATAAAAGACCTCTAAAATTGTGAATTAATTTAGTAATTTAAATTTACCATGTTTGTTGGAAAATTTAATGTTTTAATATGGGAACATATATTATGTTTATGTTAAATATTTTTCTATAAAATGTTTCATTTTATATACTATTTATTATTTATAAATGAATATATTTTTTATAAGAAATTATATTTTTAAAATAATATGTTTTTAATTAGACTATATGTGTGTTTCTTAAATAAGATGATTACACATGTTATTTCCTAGTAACTATATAGATGAAATGAAAATTTGATAATATATCCATTGTATATAATTATTTATTTTATAGTGTTTGAAATTCTACAAAATATTTGTTCATATACCGGAGAAAGGGGGTGAACTAGGTGTGACAAAATATTTTAGAAAATTATTAATTTATCTTCTAATTAGTTAATACAATTTGTATTTGAACCTATATAGACTGTTAGGGTGTGGTTAAAATTATATATATCTTACCTAACACACAACAAACATGAAATAAAAGATATATTATAAAGATAATCACATGATATTTTTAAAAGGCTTCCCCTCTTGGGAAACCTACTACTTGTTGTAATTGGGTTTCATTGAGTCAAATAAAATGCACTCTAATTGTAATACCAAATTATAGTTGGTATAATATTAACATTATATTTCAATAATTGGTTACAAAATATCCCACCTGTACAATTTCTATAATGACTCATGTAATGCCCCGACCCCAGTTACCAAGATTCGGTGCATTATTACATAACATTGGCATGATCACAAGAAAGATCAAATCTCGAAAGACCGATTGGTTTAGTAGCCTTGGAAACACTAGATATATTCATAAGTTTTACATTACATCATGAAATGAAAAACTACTACAACAACATAATGTCTCCATAATCCACACTCATATCCCCATATAATATCCCTGCAGGTCATTCATAATTTACTTCTTCACTTCCTGGGAAAAATAAAACATAGAAAAGGGGTGAGCTCAAATGCCCAGTAAGGATAAAAATATAGTGGAAACTTTCATAAATAAGAATAAACATTTAAGGCAATGTATAACTAAAACAAAATCCTTTCAAACTTGAACTTTCAACTTTGTATGGCATAAATAAAATGAAGACTATCATAACCACATAGCCAAGGCCTCATGCCAAGACTACAAATAATATTTTGTCAAGGCCTTGTGCCAAGACACTAGTTTGTCTCATGAGACCTACCGATGCATCGAGGAGCTATAGCGGGCTCCACCCGTCACATATTAAGTCCAAGGCATTCCCATATGAAAAGGTTTAAATATAACATAAACATTCGTATTAAAACTAGCATATGAAATGTCAATACTTTCACCATAAACTATGAATGGTATAAAAATAGCACATCCACAGTCAAACATATCACAAAACCTTCAATACAATATAGAAGTTTTGTATCATAATAAATCAACTTCAAATAATCTTAAAATCCATCAAAGGATGTTGACATAGATGAAATCAAAATTCTTTTTAAAGAAATATCTCTTTCTATTTTTGAAATAATTTAAGAGCCATATAAAATAAAACATTTTCTTTGGAAATATTCTTATAAGCTTGTAAGGAAAGCTTTGAAGATTTTATAACGGCGGAAAATAACCGCACTCGCCGTATAAGTAAAAAAAACATTCTTACCTTAATTCTGTCGAAAAGGTTAAAATGGACCTTGTTTTGAAAACGACGGAAAGATTCCTTTATAAACCACTTATAAAAGTCAAAAAGGGTATAAATGACTTTAACTCATATTCTAGTAAATAGTAAAAATGTTTTGAAATACATTTTTAAGAAACATGGATGTGGATGATAAAGAGATCCCAGTAGATTATTACATATAAACAACCTCGGATAATGAAGAGATTGTGAAATAACCCTTACCTTGTACTTTTCCTTGGATGGGGTAGGTTAACCTCCTGTATAATGGTGAAATAATTGTTACTAAATTATACAAGAATCATATACATTAATATGATATCATATATGATCTTTTAATATCGATTTATAATAATATCTTAGTATTATCGTTGTTTCGGGTGTTAACTTACTTGTTTTTTTATATGTTTTGTTACGTAAGACATTTTTGTAAAGGATAGGTTGTATATTATTCATATCCAGAATGATATCAAGTCCTTAAACATCATTTTTAAATCATAAAATGATAATTATACTTGAATGGATACGATGGAGAATGAATCTCATCGCGTTCGTGGAGACGGTAGTCCGTACGTACGCACGAGCGACAATATCATTATTTAGATATTAAAATAATATATAAATGGTTGTTATATCATATATACAGAATCATTATCATGTTTTATTTATTATTTACATGAGTTACATATCATTATTATACCCATCCAAATAATAATATATTGAATAACAATTACACCACGACGTGGAGACGGTAAGCCGTACGTACGCACGTATGGTGACATGTTATTCAAAGGGTGGATAGAATACTGAATATGGTTGTACCATATTTATAATAAAATCACAGTATATATATGATACTGGAGTTATTATTTTAGAATGGTAACAACAAAGGAAGAAGAAGTGGAAGAAGAAATGAACTTAGAAAAGGGTGGTGAAAACATTACCTCTTCTTCGGGTTCTTCCTTTTGATTTGATCAAAAGGGCTCCTTAGGTTGGATTTCTGATCAAACTAAGGCATCTAGGTTGTAGTGAGGGATGTTGGGAGAGTATTTGGGCAGAGGTTTGCCGAACCAAAAGGCTTTGAGGGTGTGAAGAAATGAGAAGTAGGAGTGCCCTTTTATAAGAGGGGTGAGGGGCACCTTTGGAAAAGCTAGAGATATTAGTTTATAATAAATTCATAATCGGTTTCCAATGGCTCCAAAGTTGACTATTCAAAGGTTAAGGTGGGGATGGGTCTAAAACAACTCAACCAATATAATTTAGACAGGTTTGGGTACTTATATTAACCTTATCTTTAAGTATTAACTCTAAGTTAATTAGTTTCACTTTTACAATGTCTCTTTGTATTTTTATATAATATGGTTAATAAACTTACTATATACATCCAAGCGACCCCCAAGTAGTCCATTAATGATGTACCTATCATGATATAAGTCTCTTGGCCTAACCTTAGATTTTTAGGAATTTAATATCAATTAATAATATAATATTTGTTTTAAGAACTCTTTTATGTCAATTTTGACACTATTCAATAGTTGATTTTTGTGAAACTCATAACAGATTTATTACTTAGAACAAAGTCAATTAAATCAATCCTAATATATCTTATTATACTAGAAAATTAGTTTAATTCATTAAAAGTTTCATATTATATTTATTTGGGTATTTATAATATCCATTATTTTAATTTTTCACTATTATAGTAATTACTGCATCATAATTGTGTCATAAATAAAATAAATTATTTAATGTCTAAAAATTATAAATAAAATATCATTATGTAGGAAATCTTTTTATATTTCTAATTAATATTTATAATCTAAAATCCAACATATATAACCCTATGTAACAATTGTTTTTCTAAAAGATATATGCTTGTGTCATTTTTGTATTCATTTTAACTTAATTAAAATAAAGTGTCATTATCACTTACAAGTGGATCCATGGGGTCCCAAAATCGACCCAAAGATGCCCATGGTCGACCATGTATCAACCAATAGGGTTAAGACACGTTTTAGGGTAATTTAGTATTATTATAATATTATTTTTTAACCCTTATTTTCCGGATTTACCCTTAACCATGGTAAATAAAATATTTACCGCAGTAATTATTCAAAATGTCTAAAAATAAAAGTTACCTATTTACACAATTTGAACATCCTGATTCCAAATATGGAATCCATTTTCCTAAATTCAAAACACATAAGTGGCAGAAATTAATTTAAAATTAATTCCTGCTGTCAAAACAAAAAGCGTGTTTTTAAGAGATAATAACTATCAAAAGATTGACACTTGTTTATGTTCGGTTTAATTGTAAAATTATGTCCAATGACCAACATTATATTAAATGGTAAAAATATATTCTAAATATACTTTAAAACTACTAAAATTCATAATTTATCACTATTAATTATTTTGATTAAAAAAGTTGTTTTTAATTAAAATTTAGTAATTTTCACTATTCATCAAAATATGAAAGTTATTCGAAAAGTACCAAAATTTCACCTTAGGCTAAATTAGATATTACGAATCCAAAAATGAAGTCCATTTTGAAATATAAAATATATATGATTTCAAAAAGTAGGTATTACTATTCACAACGGCTAGTTTAATTAGTTGTGGTGTGTGTTAGAACTCGAGGTTGCGTACAACACACGCTATCGCATTATTCGAAGGGAAACGTACCGTGGGAGCTTGGGGTGTTACATTCTCCCCTCCTTCAAATAATTGCGTCCTCGCAATTTCTAGGGTATTACTGTATAAAAAGACTCGGGTGGTTCTTCATCATAAGTTCCTCGGGTTCCCACGTTGCCTCTTCCATCTTATGATATCTCCACAAAACTTTTACCAGACGCGTCGTCCGGTTTATCAGTACTTGTTCTCTTGTATCAAGAATCCTGACAGGATCTTCACAATAAGACAGATCGGGTTCCAGTTCTAATTCCTCATAGGTGAGTACATGCGTTGGGTCAGGCATGTATTTTCTCAACAGAGATACGTGGAACACATCATGAACTTTGGAGAGACTTGGCGGCATTGCCAATCGGTAAGATACAACCCCAATTCGTTCTAGAATTTCGAAAGGTCCGATGTACCTGGGACTCAATTTACCTTTCTTAACAAAACGTATGACTCCCTTCCACGGAGATACCTTCAGGAAAACATGATCACCGACTTGAAATTCCAAATCCTTCCTTCGATTATCGGCATAGCTCTTTTGCCTACTTTGAGCTGCTTTGATGTGATTTTGGATTACTTTCACCTTTTCCACCGTTTCCTCCACCAGTTCTGGGCCTACAAGTTTTCTTTCACCAACGTCATCCCAACAGGTTGGTGTACGGCATCTCTTTCCGTATAACGCTTCATATGGTGCCATCTGAATACTCGAATGGAAACTATTGTTATAGGAAAATTCTACCAGTGGTAAATATTGATCCCACATACCCTGAAAGTCAAGTGAGCAAGATCTCAACATGTCTTCTAAGGTTTGAATAGTCCGTTCTGATTGTCTATCTGTCTGAGGGTGGTAAGCAGTACTCAAATGAAGTTCATTATCCAGGTATTTCTGAAGACTATTCCAAAATCTTGAAGTAAAATGCGGATCACGATTAGAAACAATTGATAAGGGTACTCCATGAAGTCTCACAACTTCATTAATATATAGTCTTGCAAGACATTCTAGGGG